>CM039137.1:13574268-14296469 GCA_022036555.1 Microstegium vimineum | reverse complement strand
AGAGGCCCCACGGGCGGGCGGCCCCCGCCAGGCGCCGCAGCAGCAGGAGCATGCCCCGCTGGCCGCTGCCTCGTCGGAACTTTGTTTGGCTACTTGTTACACCAGGTGGCAGGAGAGCTTGGCGACCGCGCGCAGCTCGTACTTGTAATCTGGAATCGACGCCGCGCGCGCCCGGTCTCGCGTCCTTACTCCTTACGGCCTCTCGGCACGGGCGCACGGCACACCCATCTGCGCTCTGCGCGCGTGCGTAAACGCAAGAAAGGAAAAGGGACGCCCCGTGCGTTGCGTTGCACGGGACGTCGCGACGTGAGATGGGGGCATACCGCGCCAGGCCGGCGTGTTGCTAGGACTTGTCGGATCTTCGGATTAGGCATCGTTGCCCACAACTTGATCAACTGCTGCTTCGTGTGAATCAAGCTGAACCGATCACGACTCAGGATTCAGATTTTAATGGGTCGATTCAATGACCCAGAATCCAAAGTCAAATGTTTGGTGTTAAAACCCAATGGGCCGACCCATGTAAATTTGGTGTTAAACAGTGTCGAGGTCAGTGGGTTTCACTGGGTACCCAATCAGCCAAGCCAGAGTCATCCACAGGAGCGTGCGGCTCCCGTTCCGGCCGGCCGCCGCCGCCCCAGCAGCATCGTCCGTCCATGACGCCCCAGCAGCACTCATCCGCATCCGGTCCCCTCCATCCAGTAGGTGAGTTTATCCTCTCCCAGTCTTCCCAACCCTTCTTGCGTTCAAGATCTATATGCACTTGAATACTGCAGCAGCAGTGACAACACTTGGCCACGACGGCGGGGCTTGCAGGCGCGCCTGCGTGTCCTCAGCGGCGGCGGCTCGCCCACACGACCGGCTACACTTAGGTCCTAGCTGCACTCACCTGCTTACACCGCACGGCCGGCAGCAGCAGCCTGCCTGCGCTGTCTGAGAGTGGGGAAACAGATGTTATCGAGGTTTGGGGAGAGGAGCATACAGGTCCTTGAGATGGTCCTCTGTTAATCTTTTTTTGTGGTCCTCGATAAATCCATACAGGTCCTTGTGCAAGTTCAGCCAGTGTCTATTTCCCTACCATTGTTTATACTGTTAATTGGTTGTGCAGTAGTTCTCTGTCCATATTGGTACCTTCCCTTGGCAGACATACCTTGTTTAGCTTGAATGGTTGATAAGATTTTCTTTGCATGAAAATGATATATATCTCCTCTGCCTTTTTCTTATCTGTTAGAATCAATTGAATGGCTCAGACTCCTCAGCAACCTTTTTAATTTCTCTGTGATATATATCTCTGATAAAGGATTGCAGTAGTTTAGTTATTTCTTCACTATGTCAAATTTCTCTCATCTATAGTGGCCTGCCCAACAATGCAGAGTACTGTCTCATGCTGTGTTATTTATAAATTGCCAATAGGTTGAATCAATAAGCTGATTATACATAGAGATTATTTTGAACTGCTTGATATGGGGGATGGTTTAGTTATGAAAACGATAACAATGCATTTTATGGATAAAGGAAGTGCTTAGCCAATTATCTATGTTTATACAACTACAATAATTGCAATGGAAGTTAATGATGACTGATGATTTTTTTTCCAGTTGTCATACCATATTCTTTAAATGTTTACTACTAGCTGATGACATATCAATAGGGATCCAAGAGGGTTTGTCAAAGCATTTCCTTTAGTTTTCCAATGGCACAACTTGCCACTGATCCGCCTAAAAATAACTCGCGTGCAGATTGCAGAGACCAAGTGGACCACGTGCTTCTCCGCATGGACTGTCCGACGACCTCCCTTCCTCAAGCGTCGGTGACGCCAGACTGCAATAGCCGCACTCTCCCACCTGTGCGCTGTTCGACCCAGTGCTCAATGAGGAAGTCAGTCTAGGTTCCTCTCCATCAAAAGCGTGATGCACTTTTTGTTATTGGAAACTACAATAGCCAATTCAATTTTAGTTTGTTGTTGTCACATAAGTCAATTTTTTTTGTAGGTTGTGCACACTATGAACAATTCTCCAGTGGCTACGCCTTCAGAAATTGAGGAAGGGTTCTACTGTTCTCCTTCTGCAAGAACTCCAGTAGTGGAGGTCATAATGCTAAGGCCGAGCAGCCCTAGAACAACCAAGCGAACAAGAGATGCAGTAAATATGTCAACAAGGTTTGATCGGGCGAAGAGAGTAAGGTGTTTGGTTGGTTCTCCCTGTCTTAGGATAATCAATCAGATTCAAATGTCTCCAACACAAAGGTCACCAAGAAGCACATCAACTCAAAATTCATGTGGTAAGTAAAAATTTATATTGCTGATTATAGCACTACTTTTGCATCTTAGTACATCTAGAGCAGTATTAATTTTTACCAAGAAGCACAATATTAATTTTGACTTTAACTATGCAGATAGTACTAGGAAACTGAGGTCTGTTTACTAGAAGGAATTCGAGCCTATTATTATAAATGGTGAGATCACTCGGGCCAAATGTATGCATTGTCATGATTATCTAAGTGCAAAACAAAACATAGGAACCAGTCATCTAAAGAAACATTTGGAACGTTGTAAATTAAGGTCTAGAGTCACTGAGTTGGTTGATAAAATGCGTGCTGGTTCAACTTCTAATGACAGTGATCTGCTGGAAAATTGGCTTTATGATTCTGATTTGGCTCGCAAGTCATTAGTTCGTATGATTGTCTTGCATGAACTCCCATTCTCTATAGTTGAATATGATGGTTTTAGACATTTTGTTTCTAGTTTGAACCCTTTACTCAAAATGATGTCCAAGACAACTATTAAGTTGGATTGAATGAAAAACTTTCAAGATGCAAAGTTTGAACTAAGCTTTATTCTCCTGATAAGCTTGTTGTTCAAGTGGTACCACCACCGGTTAGTATTCTGGTCTACAACTTGTGGATATGCATTTATACTTTCTTAATTATATTGTAATAAAGTTTTGATCTTTACAGATTTACAAGATTGTGACAAATTCTGACCTGTTGAGTGATCAGACATCTGACCTTACTTCATGGAATAATAGGTACATCTGACCTTTGATAAGTGACAAATCCCTGTGCAGAACCGTATGCTAGCACCAATACATTTGATATCGCAGTTACCAGGTTGTCTAATATTAGATCTAATATTAGATATTAGGACTTAAGACATCCAAATGATGTGCAACTAATTTGCAAGTCACGATCTAGTATTACATTTAAATTCAGCTCTGAAACCTTCTGGGAAATAGAATTGCTTCTCTTTGCTGTGCTTTTCAGAATGTAGTATATCTGTCACTTATCAGAACCAGCAGTTCTGTACTTCTGAAGAATAGCTACCACTGTACTTCTGAAGCTAGCAGCAGATGTCATTTCTACAATAATCTGCATACAAAACTTAGGCTAATATAAACATGAGGGAAAATAGCTAACCGTTCTTGGGTGACTGCAGGCTTCTTGGCTGAGTTGAGGGTGACTGCAGGCTTCAAGTAGCTGGCACCAATACAGAATTTGGAAGCGATGGATCTGTTATGAATTTTAGTTCTCCGATGGCACCAATACAGGCTTAAAGTTCTCTAAATTTTAGTGTTATGGATCACTTGAAAGATTACGTGGAGTTTAACTTAGAATTGAGTTATTTGCCATATTTTTGTATGATGATATGTTAATCGTATATGCTCTTATTGCATCTTCAATGGTTCTGTGTTTTCATGAGCGTACACTAGTACCATGCTTGAAGCTATAGCAAATCGTATATGGTGATGTGCTGGTGTTTTCAAGGGTTATGGATGTGCAGTATGGGGCAATGGTTCAGTTGTAAAAGCAATGTATTAGCAGTTTTCCATAAGAAGCTAGCGTGGTGCACGGCCGGCCGACGCTTGTATCGTATCTAGCGTGGTCCATTGGGTCACCGGTGCCAACGCTAAATTATTTTGGGTTGACCCAAAACCCAATTTAAACTTAATGGGTTACGTGGGTCAGTGTTTGGGTCAACTTACGGTGACCCACTTGCATCTTGAATCACGACAGGGGCTATGGGTATCTGCGCATGCTCATACGATTCTCCCCAAGTATATGCAGTTGTCGTTTCCTTGCTACCGTGAGTTAGCTACGAGTACAATACAATACAATGAGAAAACCACTGCACGTGCACGAACATGACAATGGCGGCGTTTTTTCTGAGTTGTTTGGCCCTGATGACGCTCTGCAGTGCTGAGTGCTGACAATAACAGTTGGTAACTGCAAACCAGCATGTGATCTTCGGTTCATCACGTGTTTGCACGAGTGCTACTGTTTTTCCTTTGTTTTCTAAAATTAACTCTGTTGGCAGGTTAGGTTGGCCTTATCAGTGTAGTATTCTGGACGTGGCACACTGGTACTGACTAGATTCACCAACTTGATCTACTTCGGCTCAGCATGTAAGATGACAAATTCAAGCAGCTGTCAGACCAATTCACCTTTAATTTTACGTCATATTTCATATACCAACCAGCTGAGGGTCATTCGTGTATCAACGACCATGCACGGCACAAGCGCAGCCACGCTTGCCAATCTTGAACTGTAAAGTCATGCCAGCAGGAGTATATGGTGTTTAGCTTGCAGCATTGCAGTAAACAGCATGTCCTCTTCTTAAACTAAGAGATCATCAAGTTCAAGAATTGCTGGTGCTACCTTAATGTTGACGCCACCAGACAAAGGTTATCTGCTACCACAATCAAAATCAAACTACACTTGTTCAGTGACTCAGTAATCTGGAATGCATTGCCTGTTACTTCTTTTGTGCCATGATTTCAATCACCTGGCGAGGTCTCAGTCCATCGATATCATGACCATCCTTCCATAAAATTGCCACAGCAGTATGTTCGGTGTAGAAAACACAAGGAACCCAAAACACATGGCAGGGGAAATGACAATATCATTTCAGTCATAATAAGCAGTTTTAAGTTTACTTTCAAGTACAGAAAGCATTCTGCTCAAACATACATCAACTTTCGTGGAGACAGCAAGTTACAAATAAGAGCTATGCAGGGAGGATTACAGAGTGGCAGCAGAACCCGACCTAATAAATGTATATCACCCAATTTTTGGTAACCTTGTACGCTCATTACTTTCTAGCGATTCTTTTCTTCGTGGTGCCCTCTAGCAGTTGGTGTCATATATGGCCAGGCCTTGTAGCTCTGGACCTTCCAAGCGTGGGTTCTTCTCAAAGCTGCAGGGGGAAACATAAGTACATAACATGAACAAGTTACTTCCTTAGGGAAGCACATGGATAAGTAAAACATGCACCATGTTACACAAAACATGCATGCTAGAGAATACAACGTTCTGACTGCACTTAAAATGAACAGAAAATGGACAACAGCTTGTCAACAGCCCCAAGTATTTTGACCCACAGAAAATGTACTATATAAAAAGATGCCCCCATAACACTAGACACACGATGGACTTAAAGTGCTTGGAACTTGGATTGACAAACTCCATTATTCTCAAATTCCAGGAAGCCACTAGGTCGAGTGCAGGACAGTAGGACTAATCCAATTGAACAAGATATAGAGTAATATTTTTGTGGAACTAGATGCCCTCTCAGATGATAAGATAAGATTCTAGGCATATCATTTCAAATCATTCATCTAAAAGTAATAGAAAAAAGTAAATAACATCTATTTTTTTGTTAAAAAAAATTATCTAGGCATGTCGGCAACAATACCTGGGCAAACCTTGAAGTAATTTAAAAATCAATTGCATTTAAATACAAATACAAATGAGTGTAAAATATAAAATGAAGTGTCATATAATGATGCTGAACTGACAGAAGCAGACATGAAACAGATCTAACAGATGAACTTACTGCAGAGAGAGCCTATATGTTTTGGGGTGTAATTTATCTTTACAAAGCATGCAAGATACAAATTGGCAATGAAACTTACTTGCTCAGAGGAATGTGCTCAAATGGTCCAGATGTGGGAATCGTCCCACATAAATCATTACTTGAAACATCACTGAAAGAACAAGGTGGTTAGATTGTCAAATTGGGTATTAATGTGGAGACAATAGAACGCTAAACATTTGAAGGTGATATTTACTCACACAACTTTGAGACTAGATATTCCAGCAAGTTCCCTTGGGATCGGTCCAGTCAAATGATTGCCATTGAGCCGCCTACAAAGCACAACCATGTGTTAGCAAGGTATAATGATGTGAAAGCATAGCTAAAATTACAAGAATAATGACCATAAATAAATCTCAGCGTATGCACAACTATCCCCAATTATGAACAGCACAGTGATTGACCTACCACAGCCTAACACAATTTAAAGAAGACGGAATGATCATCTTCAGCAACACTAGTATCAAATCCATGTTTAGTTGCTAAGATGAGACAGGCTGACAACTATTTTACAATATGTAAGAATAATTTAAAGAAATAAACTTACAAGAATACAAGGGATTTCAACTTTCCAAGGGCAGGAGGTATTGTCCCCGAAATGTTGTTCTTGTACAAGTCCAGGCTTATCAAATTCTTCAAATTACCAAGCTCAGAAGGGATTGTTCCTTGAATGTTATTCTTGTAAAGTTCCCTGTTTCAGTGCTAATGGTCAATACTAGTATAAGTATCGGATTAAAAATTGACACACGCATGTCAAGCTATTTCAAACTAAGTCATAACTCCAAACAAACAGAACATGGATAGATTTGCAGGTTATCGGAAACTGTTTCTAATCCTACCTACCTTTTAAAATTAGAAAAATGGGCATTGAATGCATAAAATCATGAACAGATTTCAGGAGGGTCCTAGCCTACTATGGAAGTATTGAAAGATGACCCTATCTACTTGACTAACCAAGGATGACAAGCATAGTTTTATATAGTATAACTGAAGACATGACATATCTTCTTTGACTATAAATATATCAAGGTATGTTGATCGTCATGAGGAGTAAGCCATGCCACTATAATTAATTTCCTTAGGTCTTTAAACAGTTATCCTCTACCAGATAGATAGAAATACTGGAAACTTAGTACAGTTCAGAAATATGCTAGCTCTAATAGTGTAGGTTGTGGTGCAATAATACTCGGTCACAAAAATGTCCAGACTGACAAATTCAAAACTGAATGACGGAGCTTAGAACATAAAAAGGGGCTGGGCATTTATGGGTACAAAGGCCTCAATAATTGTAGCAAAGCTCTTATAAGCTGCACCCATGGACTCATCTATTATATAGTACGTACTGCCGCACTGCCCATGTGCAGAGAACCACACATGATTTGATGAGCACATGTGTGCATCAGCCACTGTCAAAACTACAAACTGATCAAGGCTGGGACAATGATAGTTCGATCCTAGTCTAGTTATTGGTGTTTGCAAATTGCACTGTAAATGGATTGATGAACCTGATAATGGCATTGATAAATGATCAAAATTACATGCCCTGATGCCCAAAGCAGTTGAAAAAAGAAACAGTGAATGTAAGGTCTGACTTCCTATTGCGGACAACTACAAAGATATAAACCGTTTGGGTAAGAACTTACAGATACTGAAGATGCTCCAATTTCCCAAGCTCAGGCACCAGATGACCAGATAAGTTCAAATTACCAAGATCCCTGTTGGAAGAGGTATCCAAGCAACAATCAGAAAACAGTACTACTATAAAATTTGAAAGACATACAAAACAAGCTTGTCATCCAAAGGTTTTCTACAGACCATGTGTGTGTCTTAGATTGTCATGAATACTTCAACGAAATATGAAATCCTGACCAGTCTGTTATCTACAGAGTTTTCCTTTGAGTTAAGTTATTGTCACATAAATGGTCGACAGAAAGATATATCAAAAGATGAGTTGAACCACAACCAAACTGATATACCGAAAGAGAATGAAAGCGATGGAAATTTTATGGTGATCTTAAGTGGTAGCAACCATCTCAACACTGTTTGCCTGGTGTTTGTAATCCATACCTCCAGAACAGTAGCTAACATATATGTACCTTTTGGACTTGCCATTACTATTTTTTTTTTCCAAAGACCACAATCCCCTAATATAACTAACTCACTAAGCTGCTAGCTGCACAAGCCCCAGAAATTTGGCAAGGTAACCGTTGCTGATCAGTTTAGGATAATCTAGATCACACGATCCTAAACTCAGCTCCACTAACTTCACAAATCAGTTCGCAAACTAAGCTTGAAGTCCAATTCCTAATTGATTCCCTAAGCCCTTATGCAGCCTACATCATCAGTTAGCATTCGTTTTCCAATCACAAACTAACTTTAGTAAGCCATAAATTTAACAGCAAATATGTCATCCAAACAAGCTTGTAGCTCCAGAGAGTCAAGGGCACAGTAACAAGTCCACGGATCAACAGGTACCCCAGTTCGCATCTAACAATAACAGCAGTTACCCCAGTTCCCCCATCCACAAGCCACGGCGGCGGGAGCGAGGGAGAGTTGGGAGGCGGCGGCTCACATGCGGGTGACGCGGTTGTCGCGGTCGCAGGTGACGTGGAACCAGGTGCAGGGGTTGACGAGCGTGGGGTCCCAGCTCTGCAGCACGCCGCCGGGGTCCTTGAGGCTGCGGCGCAGCGCCGAGAGCGCGTCGCCCTCGGAGTTGGCCCCCGCGAGCGCGAGCACGAGCGCCAGCGCCAGGGCTCTCGCTGCCTTCGCCTTCGCCCCCGCCGCCGCCATGCTGGAGGCCGCCAGATCGGTTGGTGGCGGGATCTGGACGCGGACGGAGGGCAGCAGCGGGAGAACTTGAGAAGAAGGGGAACGGCAGGGAAGGAACACGAGGACGGGACGCGAGACGTCTAAGTCTGGTTTGCTTTTCTTGCCTGCCCGGTCCGTCGCTGGGTGCCTGCCCTGCACTGGTGGGGTGGGCGGGTGGGCTGGCTGGCTGGTGCTGGTAGTGGTAGCTAGTGTGGTAGTGGTAGGAGTTGAACCAGCCAGTCCACCTTTTGTATTGCTCCGCGTCTCGCGTCGCGTCGCGTCGTGTGGAGTGGAGTGGAGTGGAGTGGAGTGGGGCTGCAGCGGGCGGTGAGGCTAGTAAAAGTGGAGTGGTGTGGAGCAGAGGCCCCACCTGGTGGTGGGCTGGGTACTTGGGCCACGCACGCCTGCTGGCATCGAGTGGAAAGCGAGGGAGAGAGGGGCAGGCAGTGGCGACAGTCGTTTTCGAAAGGGCAAGGGCATATTGGCATGGCTTGGGGAATCAGGTTTCCAAGGTCAGTGCAGTGCAGCCATGGAGGAGGAGGAGGAGCCAAGGAAGTGCAGTGCCGCGCAGGGGGGACAAACAAAGAAGAGGATTCCGCGGCAACTGAGGCGTCGACGTCAATGTCCACTTCGCCAGGCAGCTTGCTGCTGCTTTCCCGGGCCTTGTCTCCTCGCTTTTGCGCCCACTTCGCACTGCACGCAGAGGCGGCCAGGTTTATTGCTCCTTTTTTCTGTCGTACGTACAAAGGTCAGAGGTTCATCTCACGCTCGAGAGCCTCTGCTTTCCGGATTTATACTTACGAAAATGCTATCGGTATTTTCGCATAGCCTGGCTTTGTGAAACAAGCTAGCCTCGGTTCTGTCGTCGAATCGGAGCCGCGCACTTGGGAAACAAAAGACGATTATTCGACCTAACACGAGAACCTTGAAAAGGCAACGAGTTCAAAATTGCAGCACACCAACCGCATTGCACCACATCACTGATTCACGACTACTACTAGGCACTGTTTTTTTAGAGGTATAGGGGTGCCAGATCCTTTTTTTCACTTTGGAACAATCTGGCTTTTTTTTTTCGATTCAAGCAATGGAACAATCTGGCTGAGAGCCCAGAGGTAAACAGATTGGGCCCGCGAGAGACTCAATGGGCTCTAGGCCTCCAAAATAATCTAGATCATGGGCCCGTTTCCAGACCCATGTATTTCCCTTCTTGATTTACAGGATCTGCCACCACTTTGATCTGCTCGCCCGCCCGGCCCGCCCGTTTTCGCCTTCCCCGCGGGCCGCGGCCTGTACGGCTAAGTCCGTACACAACTACACAAGCCGCGCGTGGCGTGGGCGTGACCGCGTGAGTGTGACGGACAATGGGAGCGGTCGCTTGGCCGCACGGCATGGAAAAATGGGAAATTTGCAATTTGCACGCCGAGGGCGCGGGCACGGCCCCGTCACCCGTCAGAATCATGGCGGCGAAGCAGGCTCCAGGTGTCTGTGGGCGCTTGACAAAAGGCAAAAACGCATGCGGAATCGGGGAATGTTTGGATCCTCTACATCCAACTTTGCTCACCCAATCTATTATCAGGCGAGGCGATGCGAGAAGAACAGCACCAGCAGAATGGAGGACAATGAACTGTTGGTGTGAAACCCCTCCAGGGCATATTTGGAACATATAGAAATATAAAACATAGAAATTGACTAAACATAGGAAAGAGATAGGAATGTTCGGAACATGTTTATTTCTCCATTCTAGTTCTAGTGAACAAAGGCTTGCTCATCTCTCCATTCACATGTAGAAAAAAAAAATTCAAGATGTGTTTGGAGTGGATGTTTTATTTCCACCATTTTGTCAAGAAAAGTAAGCCTTTATCCTGCTTTCCATACGAAAGGAAAACTTAATTCCTCCATTCTAAAGAGCATGTGATGTAAGCAAAACATATGAATTGGATTCCTTTGAAATTCATCCAATCCAAATATAGTGTTAAAACACAGGAAAAAAAGTACAGGAATCTCTGAAAACATTGATGTTTGTAACATAGGAATGGAAGCCGTGCTCAAACTTGAAAGTGTAATATTAATGCATATTATTAGGCTTTTATATACAAGATTCCGGCCAGCTTGCATGCCACGAGACATGCTAATATAATGTCTCATTGTGTTTCGTTGCATTGGACTTAGCTCCGCGAAGGAAAGAAAACCAAGAGATAAAACTGAATGTTCATTTTCCTTCAAAATGTACAGATGCTGGAAACTTTCATCCTCCCTTCCAAATGCTGCTACAGGAGCACAAAATATAGGAATGGTAATTCCTTTGTAATTCATGTAACCCAAACAGCCCCTCATCGTACGGTTGTCATCTCTTCCGTCAATGAATTCACATAGACAAATCTGGTTCGTTACTGCTCGATCAGAGGACTGAACCACATCACGGGACCAACAGTGAAACAGTCTTCCCTACATTACATGTTAACATGAATGCCTACTACTCCCGCTACGACCATGGACAAATAACACTGCCAATTGCAGGCTAGAACCATCATATATTCACATCCTTTGCCAATAAAGTTTCTAAAGGGCAGCTGAGTACAGAACACCATCACCTGATGTTTCGTTACCAGTATTGTGTAGGCGTAACACTCCAAGCCCCACATGTTGCGCTTAACCAAATGGGAACTGTAAAAACACAAGAAAAATGCAAATGGTTAATAATCATTCAGACATAGAGTCAACAAAATTGCTCTGCATGTACATTGCACTATCCAAGAAAAAAACTTCAAAATCAATAAACCAAAATTGTACGTTTTAGAAGTTGGTATGGCAACGCTGTTAATTTGTCAAGGCCCTATTGTTTTTCACCCAAAAGTAAAACACTCATGTTCTTCAATACTATTTCAGTATTTTTATACGATTCAATCACAAACAAATCTGATTTTTTTGGTTAGTTGTGATGTTAGTATGAATATATATAGAAAAGGTATCCAAGCTAGCAACTCCATCCATCCATTCCTAAATATCAGGATCTAGGGCCACCTACCTGCCAGCTCAAGCCGCACCAGGTTGCTACAACCTTTATCGCCCGTTGTGCAAGCTTATTCGATGTCGCCACCATTGTTTTGTTGAGGTTGCTAATAGGTTGCCTCGTACAATAGTTCTATTCTCGACCATGGAAGAACCGTTCTGATGCTAGGTCCACGCCACCACTAGTAGAGAATAGACTTTCGGTTTCAAGACTTTAGCCCCGACCATATTTGGGCCTAGGAGCTAGGACTAAAGGCTCCTGCCCAACGGTTAGGGGCGTAGGTTTTGCAGAAGGTTAGTCCCGATTCATGGCTAAAACCGAGACTAAAAGTCACCCTCCAGTCCCCGCTAGATCTCCTGTCGTCCACACGCCAAATCCGCCATGGACGGGCACGGGCATGGCTACCGAGACTTCTTCTTTCAAGCCGGTTCTTCTTTTGGGGCCTACACCTACTCTCCTACCACCACCGCCACCGATGATGACATCTACTCGCCAACGTATCCTCTTGCGGCCCCCAGCCTCTCCACTCCTAGTGCACATGGAGAACCTGGATTTCAACTCCCAGGTTGATGGCTTCCCCTTCCTTAACTGCTACTCGAGGTACAAAGGAGGGCATGGTGAGCAATGGTTACCTCCTCTTGGCCATGGCGTGTTCCAACCTCCTCGCCTTATCGGCGGTGGAGCTCGCCCTAGCGGAGGTGGGTGCAAATCCGACGGTCGAGCTCACCCAAGCGGAGGTTGGGGCACATCCGGCAGTGGAGCTCGCTCTAGTGGAGGAAGGGGCACATCCGGCAGTGGGGCTTGCCAAGCAGGTTGCCACACCAAGCCTAGCGAATATGGTCCAGTTCAAGGAATGGGCGGCGGAGGCTGTGCGATATTGATACATAACTGCCTTGCCCGTGGAGCCACATCCGCTAATCGAGAGGTTGTCAACGGCCATGATGGGATAAGCTCCATGCTCTAGTAATTTGCTTGCTTGTGATCCATGTTGTATGATCTAGTAGAGCCTTTGCTTGTGATCGATGTTGTAGCACATCCTTTTCTATGTTATGATGCTTCATTTCCAAATACTTCATGTGCTAATCATGTTCCCTGTAATAGAACCGTTATGACAAGGCAAATTGGACAAATGAGTACAACTCATATGTATTATGTGTGATATTTCTGTTGAACAAATTAGGGTAGGGGTACGCCCTAATGGACGAATGACAAACGGGGGATACACGGAGATAGCCAGGAAATTTTGTGAAATAACTGGCCTCAACCATGATGTCAAATGGTTTAAGAAAATAGATGGAATCAATGCAGGACCTTATGGAATTTTTATGAGATGACTTTAGAGAATACGAGCTTAGGTTGACATCCAGATGTGACAGTAATAGGAGAGAGACGACGATTGGTGGAAAGAGAAAATAAAGGTACTAATAGATGTTTGCTTTGTATACCTAATACTTGATCTATATACTTGTTCTAAGTAAGCTTTCTATGTTCATTTGTCCATTTCAGAGAAAATCAGAGTGCAAGAAATTCAAGTTCGCAATACCTGATTATATTGACTACCTCAAGGAGATATACCAAAGTTGGACCATAGATGAGGATGGGGATGATGGCGGCCAAGAAGCAGATGAGGATGGGGATGATGCCAACCTTAACAGTCCATTGAGTACCAACAACCTCAAGAGAGGAAGTACCAACACCACATATACAACAGTTAGTTCACCCAAGAAGCACATGAGTCCAATGCTCAAGGCCATGAAGGGGCTGATAGACACCATCCAAGAAGACAACAATCAAGATGTCAACACTATAAGGATGTCTAATGAACAAAAGAAGATAGAACAAGAAGCAACCCAACAAGAGATAATAATTTGTTTGATGATGGCTAAGGAATATGGAGCATCTGAAGAAACTAATGAAGACTATGTAACAACTTAGTTATTTGAAAATAACTACAACCGTACAATGTTTTATGCATTTTCAACAAATGAGGGAAGGTTGAGGAGATTCTGCCCGGATGTGTGATTTTATTATCTGTAGTGTGGACCATCCGAATTCGAACCATTTGGATTTGTGATGTTGTGAACAATTGAGTGTTTGTTTAGGTGAATCTATCTATTTGCAGTTGTGTGTTGATGCCAATAATTATCTGTGTGAAGCATAAGTTGTTTGCATATGCGTGTTCATGTCAATAATTATGTGTGCAAAGCATAATTTATTTGTAGATGTGTGTTCGTGTCAACATTTAACTGTCTACTCATTTGTTTGACAAGAGGCTAATAATGAAGAGAATGGGCAGATGGCAAAAATTTGTAATGCACTACCTGTCAAATTTGATTATAATCGGGTCGCGACGATTTTATCAAGTAATAGATCTTGCTACAACATGTTAAGAATGAGTCGGAATGTATTTCATAAGTTTTTTAATGTGCTTGTTGAGTCATATGGACTAAAGTCCACTAAGAGGATGTCATCGGTAGAGGCTTTAGCTTTGTGGATGTGTGGTGCCCCTCGGGGTATGAGACAATAAAAAATCAATTTACTAGGTCAACCGAGACATGTAGTAAGAAGTTTGATATAGTACTACATAGTGTATGCAGACTTGCAACTGATATAATAAAGCCAAGAGACTTAGATTTTAGGATTGTACATCACATATTACATGCTACTCGCTTTTCTCCATAATTTTATAATTGCATTGGAGCCATAGATGGAACACATGTAGTTGTCGTAGTGCCAACCAAACAGATTATACAACATACGGTTGACATAGATACACTAGTCAGAATGTCTTGGCCATATGTGATTCCGATATGAGGTTCACTTTTGTTGTGGCAGAACGGAATGGCCCTACTCAGTTCATGATATGAGGGTCTTCAAGGATGCACATTATAAGTATGGTGACAAGTTTCCACATTGAAAGTGCATCTAGCCCTTTAGTGGTTTTTGGTGAATTGAGTGACAACACAATTAAAGGTCTAACAAGTTTGCTAAGTGTATCAAAGGTTTAATAAGAAAAACAAACTTAATGGTATTCCACACAGTGTTGAAATAAAGATCAAATTGTGTATTATCATATTGGAAGATTATAGAAACAATCTAGTTAAAACAAAAGACTCCAATGCAAATGAAATCAATGAAATGACTTCTATGTTGTGGGATATCATAGTATCATGTGAAAGCAAGCATACTTGACAAATGACAATTGAGACATAAGTTGATAGTTTTGGATTGGTCTCTATATTAGCTTACTATGCATGAGCAAGAAGAGTTGGATAATGGACTAGTATTGATCAAGAATTGAAGAATAAATTAAGAGCGCATTAGTGTAGAAACACCAGACAAAGGTCAAATGACAAAAAAGACAATGTATAATGAATACAAGATGGTTTCTACTTTGGTTTGCTTGTATGGACAAAGATTTGGGAAATCACTATGCATTAGTATGATCAAGCTAGAAGTATGAAGATAGAGATTGAAATGACTGGTAGAAATGTCAAGCCAAAATGAAGAGGATTTAAGAAATCGTGAATTGACTTGACCATATTGATATTGATCCATATATGTCTCTATGTGAGTCAAACTGAAGCTTGATTGATCTCAACATTTATATCTAGAAGATATTCAAGCAAGGATCACAATATTGAAGAAATGACTATTCAATGGATGCTTGATATGATGTGATTTGAGTATGGCTTGATAAGATGAAGATAACAAGGAAAGATCTTCGAGGTACTAAGCGGAGGTGAAGGATAACCAAAGGCTCAAACTAAGGTACCATGACTAAGGTGAAGAAGAGAATACTTGCATTGAGTCGAGGTACTAATTAAGCTATGAGAAGTCATATTGTGTTGCGGATCAAATTATTATTAGAAGTGACTTGAAGTCATGGGTTGAACTAACATGTATGGAAATGGTTCAAGTCAAATGCTCAAAGTATGTTTGCTCAAAGAAAAGAGACAAAGATGAATGCATCTCCCTATGAAGCAATATTGAGAAGAAATGGTATATGAATACATTGAGAACTCAAGTAGTTAAAATAGTTATTTTCTATAGATCTTGATTATAGATATGTCGTACTATCAAGGGGGATGCAATATGAATGATAGACAAGTCTCAAGTGCTCAAACTAACCAAACCCAAGTGCTAACATGAAATAAAACACTTAGAACTGCACCCGCACTTGTTGATCTTGGACTTGTTCTCTATTGGGTCGGATAGCCCTCGAAACAAACTTTCCGAAATGTCCAAGATCATCACAAATGGAGTTCGGAGTTCAAAGTTATGGTTGTTTTCGTGTGGTGACTTCTGTTGTCTCTGGGAGGGGGACAGTGCCGCACTTCAAGGGCAGCAGTGCCGCCCTCGTACAGACAAAACTAGTTTTTGAATCCTAACAGCTAGTTTGAGTGGGGTGGCTATATATACTTGCCCCACGCCTCCTGGCTAGGCTGCAGGTGTTAAAAACACCCCCAACCTTTCCAAAACCATTTGAGAGCTCTCCCCAACCCTCTCTTTGTGAGATCGAAGTGCTTAGTGAGTGATTAAGTGTTGGGGGCTGTGTGATTAAGAGCTACAGACCAGACTAGAGCTAACCAAACCTTGAGCACTTGTCAGGCTTCGTTGATCTTCGTTGCGCATATGTTACTCTTAGATGTGAAGCCTCCTAGATGGCTAGGCGTCACTCGACGAGCTCCCGTGCTTGTGGTGAGCAGCGGGATCAGTTTGTAACCATCTTCTGCACCTAAGTTATACCCCTCACTTCAAGAGTTCCTTCTCTTGATTTGAGAACGAGGGAAGGGCAAGTCTTGGTGGCGAGCCTAGCCTTGTGTGGCATACTTAAACAACGTGAACTTAGGCAAGCCTTGGTGGCGAGCTAAACCACGGGATAAATCCTTGTGTCTTGTGTGTTGTTTATTTTCAAGTATACCTTGCTTAGACACTATTAGAGTTTGTATCTTTGATTCATACTTATGTATCATTTCTGTGTTATCCAGTCTTCGAGCTAGACTTTATCATTCTGCTGCAATATTGAGTAGTCTGGTTATTAAGTTTATCTCACGAAATTTGAACTCGATTTGAGTTATATTTGAAGAGCGACAGTGCCGCCCTCATAGAGCGACACTGCCGCCCTCTATTTTGATTGAGTCTCGAGCTAAAATTTTGCAGGGTTATTATTGAGCATCTCAAGTACTTAATATCAAAGTTTCGGCTGAATTGGACTTACGGTCACAGAGCGGCACTGACGCCCTCTAAGGGAATTAGTGCCGCCCTAAGTACTGAGATTTGTTTGAGGTAAATTTTTGTAGGCCTATTCACCCCCTCTAGTCCTCCTAGGCGACATCAAGGTCCTTTCATACATCCACCTCAAGGTATTGGTTATGGGCTTTTTTTTACATAGTTCAATCGTTTACATGTAAGTAACAATAATCTTTAATTTGTGGGAAGTTTTAACTTGTGGACTCGGGTACCCAAACCGGCCAGGTTATCTTGCACCGTACAGGGGTACAAAGTATCATCTCCCAGAGTTTCGCCAAGGTCCAATGACAACAGGTAAAAGGAGCTATTTAATTATACACATTCTACATTTTGAAATATCATTGAGAGGTCGTTTGGAGTTTTAAAGAAGAACAAGTGGAGGATTTTGCTAAAAGAAGTATTGAGTTATCCAATGGAGAAGCAAAGCCTAATAATTATGGCATGCATGACACTTCCTAATTTCATTAGAGATAGTGCTATGGCGGATGAGAACTTCGATATGTGTGATCATGACGAAAATTGTGTGCCACCGTCCGAAGCATTGTCTTCTCAAGGAAAAATAGCTAGTACATGACAAGTGGATGAAGATCAACATATGAATCAATTTCGAGATTAGCCTATTGTTGTTTAGTACTACTTAGATTTGATGATTTGTAATAATGAGATTCATGTACTGTTTGAAAATTATTTGAAATATGATTTGGAGATGGCCAGTAGCACGACAAGCCATAGCTTATGCGGTCGCCACCAGCGCGGCAAGAAGAGCATATGAACATGCCAACCAGTTGGAAATATCAACCCGAACTAAACATGGCACACGGTGCAATGCCTAGTGGCACATTTAGTCTTGGTCCGTAGTACAAATTAGGACTAAAGGTCCATTTTTACTCCCGAATTTGCAATCCCAGTTGGGCAACTGGGACTAAGGGGATTTTCCAATCGGGATAGTTACCCATTCCTGCACTAGTGCATGCCCATGGTCTCTTTCAATTCTGGGTGTTGCTATGGTAGTGCTTCTAGCGATGGGTTCTGTTATCGAATTGTCAAAGGTCACAATAGTCAAAGCCTCAAATCAAATCTATGTGCCTACTAGTTTTGTTGTGGAGCTAGCATGTGTTTGGTTCATAGGTGGGCTTATGCCCTAGATTGGCTCCCCAATGCTCATTTGTTTGTGGTTAGCCAAGCTTTGATGTGATTCTACCCACTTTAGCTTTGATCTCTCTGATCCCTTAATGTTGGCGCAAAGGTCATGCTTTTGGTCAAGACTATACGAGATGAATGTCTTATCCCCCCACGTACACCCCTCCTACCCATGGGCTTTCATTACCGAAGAAGAATTGTGAGATGCCGTGCAACAAGCAATGGTCAGGACTAATTGTGACACAAATGAAGTCATCAAGCATCATTGTCGTGAGTAGATAGTTGTACCCCCTTTGCTCATCGCAGACGGAGATGTGTTGAGGTCTTTGTAGCTTAGGTCGTTACCTATAGTAGCTTTCGTTGTCGCTTTGTTATTTTTATTTCTCTATGCTCACGTCAATTTGATGATGATCCTTGAGAGATTTGCCTTGCAAGGATCATGTAGGTCATGCCTTTTCAATCAATACTATGAAAGCATCTAGGCCCTAAAAGTTTCGATGAATAACGACAATGTAAGATTATTATGACTAACGTGTATTTGCAGAGGCAAATCAAGTTAGGTCATGATAATGATGATTGATTGGGCAACCAATGGTTTTCATGCCCCTTAGTTTTCAAAGCATGATGACAAGGCTTAGAATGATCTAGGTCTAAGTGCCATTGGAGTTGGGAGACACTTAGAGTATATTAGGGCTTTTGTTTTACCTTTGACCATACTATTTAGGGGGGCTTGAATGGGTAGCTTGACTTAGGTAAGTCTAATGTTGTAGGTATGGTGCACACTTGTCTAACATAGCCCTAAATAGCTCTAGGTTGGCCCTAAGATCAGTTGGAACAACTTTTGTTTTCGACAAAACTCGTTTCGGAGTTGTTTGAGGGGTTTAATGAGCACCGGACGCTGGTGCACCTGACATTGGACGCGCCCGGTGAGTGGAAAGTAGCTAGGTTAAGACGCTGGACGCACTCCCCTCGAGTCACCGGACATGCTGGTGAACTCAACTCAGTCTCAGGAGAGCACCAGACACTGTGTCCCCTCCACGGTCGTGTCCGGTCAAGTGCGTCCGGTCATTACCAGTAAGGGTCAAGAGAAGTCTAAATGCCATCGAATGCGACTAGTGAGTTCTCACTAGCTACTCACTAGTGTTCAGTGACTATGCAGTGACTTTCCAGAGAGGGCATCGGAGCGTCCGGTGCTCAACGCGTTTGAACAGGAACTAGCCGTTGGATAGGCACCGAACACGTCTAGTGCACCTAACTGGAGCGCCCAGTTGCCACTTAACGTGCGACTTTTAAACCAACATGTATGCTGCTGGTGGTGGGTATTTATACTCTTCTTCTTGCTTCTGTAACTTGTCTTTGCTCATTCCATCAGTTGAGAAACACTTGAAGATTGTGAGAGAGAGCAAGAGCCCTAGTGACGAGTTGAGACTTGCTAATCCCTAGATTAGATCCCTCGTTAGTGCCTAGAGAGCAACAAGTGTGCATCCACTCACCTTAATAGGCTTGTGTGAGTCAAGTTAGAGTTATAGCTTGTTACTCTTGGTGATGGACAACACCTAAACGATTTGGTGGTGATCAAAAGCTTGAAGATCATCTGGAGGCGATTGTGAATGACTCAAGCCATGTTGTTATCGGTTGTGGGCAATTCACCGAGTCAGAGCGGCGAAGAATCAGCCCGGAGAGCACTTGGTCCTTGCACGGACAAGGGGGAGCAATACCCTTGCACATGTGCTCCAACGAGGACTAGGGGGAGTGTCGACTCCTCGATACCTCGACAAAACGTCATCATGTCAACTTCCCTTCTACCTCTCCTCTTGCAATTACTTTCAAGAACTACTTTCTTTGCACTTGTTTCATTCATGATCATGCTTGATTAGAATTGCTTCTAAGGTGTTATTCTCCTTGTGCTCTAGCTTTATTTCTTTCCATAGCTTGTTTTCACACTAGTAGGCACATTGGGGTGATTAACTTTTATAATAGGTTTTAGTTCTTGCTTAGAGTTTTAAAAAAGCCCAATTCACACCCCTTCTTGGGCATTTGAAAGCCCAAGTTTGGTTTTAGTTAATTGATGAAACCTATTGGACTAACCCTATGGCTAAGTGTGTAGTTAAGCTAGGGTGATCCAACTCAAGTGATGGAGCCAAGTGGATGATCATGATGGATGTTGATCAAGTGCTCCACAATTGGAAAGAATAAAGAAAAAACAAAAATGAGCTCAAGGCAAAGTTATAAATTTAGGAGCTATTTTTGGTTTAGTGATCAAGACACTATAGAGAGTGTAATCACATTTAGGATTGATAGTTGTACTATTAAGAAGGGAAAAACGTATGTGATTGCGGTTATCAAGTGCCACTAGGTCATGTTCATATTGCATATGCATTGGATCTAGTGAGAAATGTTTACTAAAATCTAAGAAAATGTTCAAGTAAAAGCTAACACACATGCACAAGTGATGGAACACTTAATGTTAGCACATGGAAACTTAGGAAGAAAGTTTGGAGTCATTTGGGTGAAGAAACGAGCTCCAGACGTTAAGATGCATAGGGTCCGGACCAATTCACTTGCGTCCGGAGGCAAACCCTACCTACACTGTTCTGAGCACAGTTGTTCGTATTGAGTTGCATGCACCGATCAGTACAACCCTAAAGCTTAAGCTGGTGGGGAAAGGCGGGCAATTCACTTGTATTCAACACTCCCCCTCACGTGGAGGCTCCCTCAGGCCTCAGACGTGGAATATGAGCGAGCAACAATTATTTTATTTCAATTGCGCTAACCAGGATTCGAACTCGAGACCTCTGGCTCTGATATCATATTGAGTTACATGCACCGACCAGTACAACCCTAAAGCTTAAGCTGATGGAGAAAGGTGGACAATTCACTTGTATTCCAAGAGTTCGGACGCATCGTCTTTAGTCCGGAGCCTTGGTCCGAATAGCATCTGAAGCTTCTCGCCTTCTCTAGAACTCTCTGTATAAGGTCCGAACGCTAGACTTTGGTCCAGACCCTCCAGTCCGGACAGCGTCCGGAGACAAAAACACTCTCTGGAACCTTACTGCATAGGTCCGGACACGATGGACTTTGGTCCGGAGCTTCACTGTTATGAGCATCTCGGACACGCTATAGAGAGCGCGCCAACGGCTCGATTCAAATGGGAACCACGTCCGGACGCATTCGCTTTGGTCCGGAGCTTTAGTTGTTTTAGCGTCCGAAGGTGCGTCCAGAGACCCTGCGAGAGATAATGGCTAGCTTCTTTGGTGGAGCTTATAAATAGACTTATGGCCAGCTCTAGCTCCCCCTCTTGCACCTCTTGATCATTGCATACACTTGTGAGCTATAGCAAACCTCTCCCACTCATCTTTTTGATACATTGTTTATCAAATAGAGATTGAGTGCATCCAAGTGCATTTGCTTGTGAGAATTGCATATAGTGGCACTTGGTGTTCATCATCGCCTCGGTTTTCTTGTTATTCTTGGTGTTTGCCAACATCTAGACAGCTTGGGCGGTGAAGGAGCTTCGACACGTGATTGGTGATTGTTCGTGGCTGGCTCCGGTGATTTTGAGAGGGCTTGTACCCACCTCGGCAGCGTGCCAAAGGGTAACTCTAGTGGATTGCTTGTGTCATTGAGTTACCCTCATTTGTGGGTTGATTCTTGTGGCACCCGAGTAGTGGGCTAGGCTTGTGATTGCCTATTAGCTACCGAATCACCAAGTGAGTGGTTCACACAACGAGGACTAGCTTGTTGGCAAACAAGTGAACCTCGGAAGATTGTCAACTTTGTCTCCCTTTCTTGGTTTTCATACTGTGATTGATTCATTCATACTCCCTCTGTTTCAATTTATAATTCGTTTGACTTTTTTTACCCTAAGTTTGACCACTCGTCTTATTCAAAAAAAAGTTATACAAACATAGTCAAATTTAAGTCATTCACGTAGACTATTTATTAAATAAACAAGCCACACAAAAAGAAATGATATTTTCCACAAAAATTTGAATATGATGAGTGGTCAAACTTGGGGTTGAAAAAGTCAAATGAACTATAATTTGGAACGGATGGAGTATATTGCAAGGCATCGGTATAACCATTCCATCCCCTCTTGCATTTACATTACTACCTTCATATCTTGTGTAGAGATAGTTACCTTGCTAGCTAGTATAACTTGCTTTCATCCTTACTAGCTTATCTCGAGTATCATTGTTATATTGCTATTGGTTGTAGTGACACTCACAATATACTAGAATTACTTGGATAGGTGGCTTGCAACCCTTTGTAGTGCTAGAGAAAAAGGCTTTGCTTAGTTGTAATCTAAGCTTTGCTCTAGTAAGTTTGTAGAAATTTTATAGGCTATTCACCCCCCTCTAGCCATCAAGGACCTTTCAGCATCTTGATCCTTTCATAGTCTTTGATGATGATGGTTCTATGAACAAACATCATGGTACGCTAGAAAACCAAAAGTTCAAGTGGTCAAGCATAATGGAGGACATAGCATGGATACCAAGGTTGACTTCATTAATGACCATACAATTTGAGCCTTCCATACATTGATAGTAAAAACACCATGATGTTCCCAACCGATAGGCAATGCATGAGAAGATGTCGCATAGTGTATGAAATCAGCCTTAAGCATGGTTCCGCTTACAACCGCATGGCCCTATAGCATACCATGAAGAGTGCAAAAGAGGAACAAAGGTTCCAAGAGACAAGAAGTTGGATGATAGTGCACAATGCATCAATATGATCATGATGGTGTTAGCAACCACATCTCATTGCCTCAGCACTACAAGATGGGCACAAAAGAGGAACAAGTGCTCGATGTCTCTATCATAGTTAAGGCAAAATAGAAAGTGATCGCTGCCCAAACATCATCCTAGCTCCCGAAGAAATGGGTTCAAGTCTTGCCATAGTGAACCATCCCTAAAAATCTATACTTTTGATGGTTGCAAAAACTAGTCCCACATTGGTTAAAGACATTGTAAGTAAAGTTCCATGAAGAAAAAGGAGATCGTGTGCACCATGGTCCTCTTGTGGCGCCAAAACGATGTCATGTCACCATATATCTCCAAGATTGACCATCCTTAGCTTCCAGGAGACAAGGAGAAGACGAGCCTATGATAGTGATAAGAGCATATTCTTATGTTATGTTTGGATTGGAGACAAGGGATGGGATGAATTTATTCTAGCTTTTGGGTATATGATCGTCCATGTTTGTGTTTGATCAAGGGGATAGGGATGTCCCTTTTTAGCAATTGGTATGAGGGATACAAACTTGTTTGAGATCTATTACACAACCATTAAGTGGACCCCACATATTAGCCTCTTTCACATGCTTCTTCTCTCCTCCCCTTGAGCTTGCTTTTCAACCACCAAACTCCCTCCATTACCTCTCTCGGCCTCGGTCAGCCTATTTGTTGTTGCCTAGAGCTCACCTAATCTGAGCATAGGCTAGATCTCATGTCAACGCCACCTAGAGCATGTGTTGGCTCTACCTGCTGCCACTCACTAAGATGTGTGGCCCCACATATTAGCCGCTTAGAGCAGGCCCGTACCTGCTGCCGCTCACTAAGATGTGTGACCCCACTTCACGCTCATCGTAGCTATGCACTTAGCACCCGCTAGGTCCACCTTGGCACACTTACCCTCGCACGTGAGAATGGAAAGGTAACACCATTTGCAGGGACGAGGTCGTCCCTCTAATTTTTGGGGATGGTGTTATCCCAATCCGAGAGAGTATTCCCTTCTAAGGACAACTATGTTCCCATGTCTTCAAACCAAATACCGAGATAAAAGGTGGATATCCCACTTTATTCATATCCCACTTCCAAACCAAATGCTACATTGTCTCATTTCTCACAGCACCATTGGATTACCTTACCTAATGAGTACAAGGAAGTAGGTACTAATCTCGCTTTAGCCCAATACTTGAAACTCTATTTTCCAAAAAAAAATGATTAGTTGACATATATTACATCTACAAGGTATCTTGCAATTTGGTTACTTACTTCATTTTCCACATATCATCCGATGGACAAAGCTAAAGTTTAGTGATTATGGTTCCATTGTGGTTTAGAAAGCCCATAAAAAAGGTTCAAGCTTAGTTCAAGAGTGTCTTGCTTTCTAAATATTTAATTATTCTTGTCGAATGATCAGCCTCTCCATTGTAGTTTATATACATGCTACAAAAAGATCTTGGTTACATTTGGTAGCATAATGATACTATTGCAGCCTTGCATCTACAAAGTCATTCAATCACTTTTGCATCACATGGGACCATATTAGATACTTAAAAGCCTATGAGACTGAACATATTTTGGCGGGGGAGGGAACAAATTAACATAGAATAGATGGGTAAAAGTTCAACTTAAAAAGGAGAGTTTCCATGTCTACCAACTCAAGTATAAAATTAATCTATACACAGATAACTATAATTAATTATAGACTTCCCTAGAATTTATATTGTTTATAATTTACCAAAATAAATAAAGCCATCCAATCTTAAGGGTACATATAGAATCTTGTGGTACATATGAATTTTATATAGCTTTCAGGCGCATTTGAATTTCAGACTGACCGAATCAATATTATGAACAACTTTTTTTTAAATGTGCAACTACATATTGAGCACTGGATTTATAGGACAAAGTGGGGTTGCTTTGGAAAGCAACACAAAGAAGTGGTAGCTATTTACTCCCTCCGTCCCTAAATATTTGTGTATAGATTAATTTTATATAAAATATATTAATATTTATGATGCATAATTGATATCATTGGATAGATCTTTAGATCTAGTTTTTTAATAAATTTATTTGGAGATACAAATATTGTACATATTTTTCTACAAATTTAGTTAAAATATGACATGAAAATCTAAAACGACAGATAATAAGGGACAGAGGAGGGAGTAAGCCTTAAGTAGCCAAAATACTTTTTACTGCTAGTTTAAAATAAAGTATTTAGTTACCGCAGTTGTTTATCAGTCATCTGGACAATTATTCACTATAATCTACGGGGTATCAATCTTTGTGCCATGTATTTGTAACAGTGTATGGTAATACTCCCGTTCATCAACTAATAATGTCAAAATAATGAAAGTGAGAACTAGAAAACAGGAGGAATGGTAAACCGATCCAGGTATCAATCAAATAGAATCAACAAAAAAAACCAGTAGTATAAAAAAATAAATGGAAATGATCAAATGAACAAAAAGGTAATTATTGCATGAAGCAAAGTGAAAGACGCCGGAAATTAGAGCAATCATCATAGAATAAGAGTAACAAACCTCACACCATATGATGAATCAAATAGTTTTTTTTTTCATCGAATACGATGGAGAGGTGCGTGTCATTTTATCTAATCTAATTATGAAAAAATAGTAATGGAAGAACAATTGAACAAAGCAATATTAATTAAATATGAAGAGATGCATAAATTAAAACTAAATAACATGATTATAACTCAGGAATTGGATATGAATGTGCCAAGATCACCAAGCTGATAGGATGTTAAAAGGCAAAACTATATAGTATAACGACACTTAACTTGCTTGCAATAGCAGAATGCGCTCATCTGTTTTCCTACAGAAATTACCAAGTAATCCATAAAATAC
This sequence comes from Microstegium vimineum, assembly GCA_022036555.1. NCBI lineage: Eukaryota > Viridiplantae > Streptophyta > Magnoliopsida > Poales > Poaceae > Microstegium > Microstegium vimineum. Next base: position 14,270,789 of record CM039137.1, on the reverse strand, counting down.
GCATATTGGCTTAGACTAGGATTATTCTACATCAGTCGTTATTTGTGTAAGACCAAAAAAAGGTCTTTCTTTCATTGATGTGGTATGACTAGCCATCATCTATGATGTGCGCCTGAACTGCGATACAGGTGTACCGTTTGCCTGCAAGTTGCAACTTGGGCTCTCGATAAGTGTGTGTGTGTGCGCGCGCCACTATAAATGGAAGACAAAGATAGAATCATGCTGTAATAATATCCTTTTTTTGAAGTGGGATTCAGATTCTAAATCATTGCATGTGGGGGTAATTAAACAATCTGATCTTTGCAATCATCTCAGCTTGATGGCTCTCATCCCTCTTGGGCTGATCAAATTAAAGCTAATGAAAATTCTGGTTCTTTTACACACCAGTATGATTTGATCGTGCATATTCGCGATTGCTAAAAGAGCCAGCGTGTGCCGACGCGCGCCGCAGCATAGGCCAATTCTTCTATACTCTATAGTGCGGATGATCTGCCAGCTAACCACGCCAAAATGAACATTATACTAGAGAAAGGGCGTCCTCTCAAGTCTCAAGTCTCAAGTCTCAAGCCTCCCTTGCAATCCCCACCATAAAATCAGAGAACATTTTCAAAGCAAAGAAACCCAGATAGACAAAAATTGAGGAGAATCGCACTTGCCGGTCCATCGACGGTGATGACAGAACACATCGGAATCATAATAATAAAAAAAGAACCCATCAGAATCGCTCGACGCCCAAACTCAGCAAGAGAAAGCACAGATGGTTTGGGACACAAGAAAAGAACACAAAAGCACACACAGTACCATACACACTCGTCTTGCTCTCGTTCTAGTGTGTGTGTGTGTTTTTATGTGTGTTCTCGTTCTATCTCTCTCTCCGGCATATGGTATGCAGCAGATTATGAGCCGGATTGGAGCCACCAATTCGCTCATACGCGCACACAGATTAGGCGCACACAGTACATGCATACAATACAAGGTATGCTCATGTCATGCAGAGAGAGGGGGCACGCGTCACGCTGAGCGGCGGCGATCGATCGGGTATCAGTAACATACCTTGCTGTGCGGGTGGTGGTCGTAGAGCAGCGTCGGCGGCGAGAACACCGTGTAGCTGCTCTCCAGCAGCTGCGACCCGAAGCCATCCGCATCCTCCTCATCCTCGTAGTAGTAGTCCCCGCCGTGCGGCGCGGCCTCGGCCGCGGCGTCGGGCAGGTGGTCCGCCGCGGCAGGGCTGGGAATGGCGACGATGGTTTCGGACGACGCGGCCGTGCCCCCGGGGCTGAGCTCCTCGGCGGTGCCGCAGTCAAGGTCGGACGCCGCCACGGCGGCGTCGGCGGCGCCGGCTTTGTCCTCGGGGCTGTACTTGGAGGGGTCGGCGTCGCGGCCGGTGAGCTCCTGGACGAGGGCGCGGAAACCAGCGGCGCTAGTCTTGACGCGCATGGGGTTGGAGATGTACACCACCTTGATGGGCTTCTTGCCCCCGCCCTTGCTGCTGCCGCCGCCCTTGTGCTTCCCCGACGAGGCGCCGCCGCTCCGGCTCCCAGCAGGAGCATTGCCTCTGGAACTGTGCTCCTGCCGCTGGCGCCGCTGCTCGTGGTGGTCCATCGATCAGCTCAGCTCTAGTGGAGAAGCAGCGATCCGGGAAGGAGTTGGAAAGCGGGTGTTCGGAATGGCGAGGGCTCCGATCCTGTTGCGACGTCTGACTCCGGCCATGTAAGGACAAACGGGGGTTGGGTTGAGGAACGGGGAAAATTTTTTAGCTGGGCGTTGGAGGTCTGGGCTCTGGGGGCGCTGGGGCCGTGGAGTAATAATGGATCGGACTCGGAGGCCTGAGCTTGGAGGAGCCCGTTTTGGGGATGGAGATGGGGCGGGCATGTGGATCTCTGGTCGTCTGGAGGAGAGCTATTGGCTGCGTGTGTCCACCAACACCAGTACTCTTAAGCTTCCAAGAAAACTTGGCTTTTGTTTGGATCAGTCATGTCATTGATGTCTACAGTACCTTTTTTTGTCTGTAGACCAGGTTAAAGTCTTGTTTGTCCGGACTCCTTGCTACAATACCGGATGAGCCGGAGCATTGAGCCGGAGAAGTAACAAAATATGGTATTTTTGGGTCCTCCTTCAGGAAAAAAAAATGCTTATGCGAATAATGCTACTACAGTTGCTAGTGCAGGATGGGAGAAGCCTGAGCCATGAAAATTGTGGCAAATAAGCCCTAAATGTGTCCACTCTGTAAATTAAAGAAGAATATAACCTACCAACTTTTTTGATTGAATGGGTAACTCAAGGCTATAAGAACCAACCTTTGGTGACAATACATATTACTCTAGAAAAATATGGACTCATTTTTTTAAAAAAAATTGTGACTACAAGTATTTTTTTTAAAAAAAATCACATTTAAGACATTCCATATAAATTTGGGTCGACAAGTACTTTATATATTAAATAGAGAAAATATTTCCAAAACACTTCATTCCAAAAAGAATAGTTTGTTTATAGCCATTCTCAAATACTCTCTTTGTCCATGAATAAATAAATTACTAGAGTTGTCTTAAGTTAAATCTTTTAAATTTTGATCATTTTTTAAAAAAAACAATAAAATTTATGATATCAAATTAGTATCATTAATATATTTTCATAGACCCTAATGAAGGGAAGAAGTATTAATCGCAGATCCAAATCTAGTCTTTGTGGCACGAATCTCCATTACTGTAATAAGTACAACAAAGGAAATGTGTTTTTATATTGTGTTGAGATACATGAAAAATGCTTTTCAAATTAAATGAATATTAGGAAAGGAACATCTCTATTTCAAATGAGGGTACACCTCAAAATCCCTTTTACTAAGAATGTGGTTGTTGTAAGTTTAGAGAAAATCAAGAATGGTTATCTGCACAAATTTAAAAGAGTGAAATACAGTGATGATCCTTGTTTTTTTTTTCTTTGATTTAATCTAGGACTATGAACTAGCTCTCAGCTCTCAAAGTGAGGATTTCTATTCTTAAATTTTCCAAGTGTTATAAGCTAGGGCTATGGTTTGTCGTGCTTTTGAAGCAGCTGCAGCAGATGTCGCTAGTTATTTTCTACAGCGAAAAATAGATGCAAGCGCAGGCTTTTTGCAGTAGCAACCACAGTGCCACTGCAGCAAGCAGTTTGACGAGATTGACATTTTTTCGGAGTATACAATTGAGAAAAATAAAACAAGGTCAGTTGTAGATCTAGATAAAAGACGAAGGCTGATGCTTTCTACGGGACTAATACTGTTTTAGTTGTTTTACTACGAGAAAAAAATATTATACTATAACTGATAAATTAAGATGAATATGATCAATGAGAAAGTTTTAACACCTCCTATATATTTTGCTGCAATAAAAAATATGGCTGCGATTTTATGGAGGCACCACACAATTAGGTATTAGGTATTGATAAGGCTGGGCATCGCTAGAATCAGACCAAAAATAAGTATTTAATCTAATACCTATAGCTTTTAACATAGTATTTATATAGAAAAATTATTTTAGCTATCAGGAGAGGTATAACCTAAATTTAAGTATTCTCTCTTCTAAAGATCTATTTACAAAGAGTTAGATCTTATTGTTGGAGAAGACCTTTTATAGGTATTGAAGCCATTGTATATAACGCTACCCAGACATGTAATGAGATTTATATTTTGGATAATGGTAGGTATGAGATATTCTATGCATTTGAAATATTATTTCATTACCATGCATCTAGCTAGCCATGTGGGGTCTGGTTTGAACATGATCCACAAGGATATGGACATATAGGGAAACGTTTCAAAACAAAGATACAGTAATTGACAAATAATATGTCTAGTTTTTCTATGCTGTATCATTTTAAAATATAACGAGGAATGTCTTATCTCTGATATGTGATACTCTAGGACATATTGTTTTCAAAAGTATTTTAATTTTTGGTGAACAATAATAACTACAGTATACTATGATCAATAGCCATGCAAGTGTAAAAAAAAGTGGCTATGAACAGATATATTTTTTGCCAAAAAAAATAACAGATAAAATAAAGCGGTCATAATAAACGAAACAGTACATCACCACCCATGAAACAATCAGATGAAATATTTCCATATTATTATACAAGACCTGGCTGAACACTTGCCTGTTTTAGATAAGTAAATGTTTCGTGATAGTTTTGTCATTATCTTCCTCCGGTACGTTGCTTCGTTCAAATTTAAAGGCTGGCCATTAACAGCAAAACCCTCCAATTGTATAGTCCTTTCACTTGCAGAGTGAGTCCTGATTTTGTTTCTAGCTTTTGAGAAAAGAAAGCTCGCAGCTTTCAATAGCGGAAACTGAAAAAAAGAAATGCAAGATTTCGATTGAATGAAAGAATATAAAATCGGGTGGAGGTAGCATTTAGCGGGAAAGCAGGTGCTGTCTACGAGGAGGTTAATGCAAAAGAGGAGGCAACAGAGACAAGCATACGGTGCCCTGGTCCACCTCCGGTTGCGTTTGCCACGTGGCGATCCTGCAGTGGGTGGGCTTGCGTCAGCGGTGCCCACCACTGTGACGTAGCATAAACACCTGTAATCCTTCGTCACCGCCCGCCTTGCCTTACCCGGCGCTCGATACCTCCGCGCGACGCAGCTGACAGCCATGGCCCACGTCCAGGAAACCAGCGAACCAGGCTTCGGGGTAGCGTCGGCTTCGCGTGCAAGTTTGGTTGAGACTGGTGATTGGCCATGAGATGGCCATGAGATGACCAGAGGAAAACTATACTAGTAAAATAGCTTGTGCGGGTCCTACATCCCTGGTCCATTTTTTGGAAAGCGGTGGTCTGTGAAGTGTGAGGCATTTCCGTAGCAGTCCTTTATGGAGCGTGGACCATACATGTCCAGCTCAATATGGGAAGGCATGGTTCAAATTTGTGAATATTATTGTAGCCACGACAGCTGTGTCAGGATTCACTCGTCACCCACTAGCGTCCTTATTGAATGGTGTGCCGTAGGTCTATTATTGAAGTTGAAACTTGGTTCTATTATTGAAATTGAAACTTGTGGTTGTATTGTTTCAACCCATATTATATAAGTTGTCTGTTTTCTTCGTGTTGATGTAGAAATAGTTGACAATTGATATAGATATTATATTATAAATATAATAAGGCTATCGAATATACATCATATGTGAGCGTGGAAGTCTTAGAACCACGAGACTAACGAATGTGTCGCGTGTTCTAAGGAAGACATGGTTTTTATATTATCACATTGTTTTAGGTGTTCCTACAAGAGAACTATTGAGTTCATAATGCGTTCTAAGGAAAATTTTAGAAATGTTCTTTTAGTTTGACATTATACTTTTCAATTGTTACATCATGTACTAGAGCAGGTACTCGATCCATACGCGCAATATCTAAGGTCTTCTTTCATGTTTCCAATATTGCTACATACAAAACTTTTGGTAGAGGTGGTTAAAACCATCTCTAAATCGAGTATGGATTCTTAAGTCATGACATTTACAGATTGTTTGTTTGAGACGATATTGTAGACCCACAGTGGCCACGACTGCTTGGTTTGTATAGAGAGCAACTGTTGCCGCCAACTGAATGTTGCAGTTGCTGCAACTTCAATCAAAAGCAAAACGAGGCATGCCGACATGTGAACCTATAAAGACGTTTTAAATCTCTCAACAAGTGGTTTTATTCACATTTTATTTTAAAAAACGATGCATACCATATGGAAGTATGGTTTCATTTCGCAGTTTGACACGCTAGCCTAAGGCTCTGTTTGGATGGCGCGGCAAATGTTTTACCATGTCACATCGGATCTTTCGGCACTAGTTTAGTGTATTAAAAATAGACTACTTATAAAACTAATTACATGCCCCTGCGATTAACAAGACGATTCTATTAAGGTAAGTTAATCTATAATTAACAAATGTTTACTGTAGCATAACATTGTCAAAATATGAACTAAATAGGATCAAAAGATTCGTCTCGCGAATTTGCCTTCGGCTGACAAATTACTTTTTTACTTAGTACATTTTAAATAGACGAAACTAGATACGGGAGATTCGATGTGGCGGGAGCAAAACTTTTGCCGCTAAATCCAAACGGGCCTTAGCAATTCCTTATGTGTTTGCTCAGAGTACGTACGTCAGCCCGTGAAAATACCCGGTGTGCGCTCTCTAGGTACATAGTAACTTCAGTTTATTATACTATTAGGACCAATGATGATGTGATATGGGAACGTCGGGGACATGTAGGCCACTGTTCCAGCATATCGATGTAGCTACTGTTTTTTTTTCTTTCTATCGATAGATTACAGGACAGCGATGCGCACGGATCGATCTACATTCTACAGTACTATCCCAGATTTTCCGCGTGTCATATATATACGATCCAGTTTTTGGCCCAATTGAAGCGATCGCGCCGACCCTACTCAGATCTCCAACTCCAATCATTTGTCTCCTCGTCTATGCCTGATCAGGGATATCGACCAAATCGCCGTTGCACGGGCTGCCCCCTGCCACGTACTACTATTCGTTTGAACTAGTAGTAACACTGCAGCCGGAGCTACGAGTGCAGACTGCAGATATTACTAAACGCGCAATTAATTAGCTCGACTTGTAATTTCAGGGAAAAAGCTGAGAGATTAGAGAACAACGACGCACGTGATAATGCTCCTGTGACGGCTCAGTGTCAATCCGTGCGTGTGCAGGAAAGAACCCAGATTTTGTTCTACAGACACGGAGGCCGACAGCAGGGAGAATGAAATAGTAGATGTTTCTTAATGCCAATTAGTAGCTAGTACTATATTCCTGTTTGGATTGACAGAGATTCTTAGAGTCAAGTGATTCCCATTATCATGCATGTCTCACTGTATGTACTTCATATAGTGTGTTAAGAAGATCCAAAATCTTAGCTTGTTTGGATTGGACTGTAGTACTCCGTAGGATTTTGACACCGTACCAATAGCTGGAGGATCCCCACAAAACAAAAGCCCGTGGAACCAGAGCCGGGGCCTGGCTGCTCACGGCAGGTACGGCGGCCGCTCGGTCGCCTTTACTGTTGGAAGTTGACCTGACGCGAATACTAGGAAGTAGTACTTGTACCGCAGGGGCGCAGGGCGCAGGCTCTTTCTCAAAGTGAAAAGCCGCTAACAAAGTATTTTTTGTGTTAGTTTGAAATGTTTTCAACTTATTTTACCTTATTTTTTATAACAGAATACTACTTAATCAGCCGACTTTTTTACCAACGGAACATAGCTATGATATGGTTGGCTGCTAGCTGGCTGAATCCTCCGCTGGAAGAGTGGTAGAGAGAGTAGAGGAGAGAGTGCGAGCAGACGTCTCGTGAAACGCTGGCTTGAAGCGGGTGGATAGACGCGCTGCGCTCTCATTGGTTACTCTGCTGCTATGCTCGCTCCACATTGGCTACATGTGCTGCTACTACAAAGCTACTGCTAACGCTGCCACATCAATTGGAAGCCACACTAGAATTTATTTCGCTGATAAGCAGACCGTATCATTGCCCTTGCTTTTAAGCCACGTCCGATCACAATAATAAAATCCAGACGGCCAGCAACTAGCTGGTAACAATACTATGAGACTGGAGTTACCAGGAGCTTAGCTTGTGTCCGTTTTCATCCTTTGATCTCTCGGGTCATTCTTATGGCTAATTTGATCTCTCAAGCTCTCTAAAGTCACCAAGGCTTGCTAACAAAGCTTGGCGCATTCTCTAACTAATGATTAGTGAATCTCTAACCATACCCACAGAGGGAAAGAGAGGAGTGTCCAAGGGCTTCTGATCGTGGAGAGTGAAATGGGAGAAATCGAACAGCCGGCCAAAGTGGAGTGGGAAAGGAGTAGGCAAGGGCTCGTGGTCATAAAGAATGAAATGAGAGAAATAGCAGCCAAAACTAGTTATTTGAGCTGGCTCGGCCAAACTCAGCTTGGCCAGCCACCCAACCCAACCTGGCTAGTCTCCTTGTTGAGACTGGGTCTAGGATTTTCTTCCCTCACTCCTTATCCTTCTCTGAAATTTTTCTCACAAGAAAATTCTTGAGCACTATTACTTGTCTAAAACCTAATGATGCAACCCTCTTGACAGTATATCATATCTAAACTCAAGAATTTAATATAAAATAGATTTAACCTTCGTTGAGTCTTTCTTCCATTCATCCAATTGTTTGCCACATTGATCATGCATACTTGATGGTTTTCATCACTTCATACTTTTGAGCATGCCAACCTTGAGCATGTGACTTGTGTCGAAGGTTTCAAGTCACTTTCCTCGTTTGATTTGATCTTTCCCATCAAGATAACTTTCTATAGCTTGATTAGTACCTCGACTAAATGCAAGTAATTTTTTTTTCACCTTAGCTAAGTTTCTCGGTTGGCAAATTATCACTTCCCTTTCATTCTTGCTTAGTACCTTGAAGCTATTTCCCTTCTATCTTTACCTTCTCAAGCTATTAAGTCGTATCAATGCTCCGAACCATAATTTGAGCATATAAGAAATAACATTTCATTTGCATTGTTATCTTGTGCTCGAACATGATTATTTATAATAATAACCCACACAAGCTTTGACAACTATCTTTAGCCATGAATAATATATATATTTGTGCTTGAAAGCTTTCTGGATGAGATCAATCCATATGCAAACCCTCATATCTCCTTTTTTTATAGCACACTTGCTTGCGAATTTATGCTTCAAAATAATCAGCCTTGGACTCAACTCACATTTATATTTGATCACAACACATAATATGAACCCAACAAATAATAGAGCCCTCGATTCTTTAGTGCGACAGCGTCTATGGTTCCTTGAATAATGTGATATCTCACACTGGGCAAATCTTTAACCCTTCCTCCTCTTACTAATACTACATAATATTCTTATAAATTATGACCAATACTAGGTATATAAGCAAACATTTCAAATCCAAAGGTTATTCATACTCTGGCAACTTTATAGGACTAAGCACATGCCAAACTCATGAATATTGTTAGTCATTTAACCGTGCTATCATTCAGTTAACCAAAACCCACTTGGAGCCTAGATGCGCTTTCACTAAATTCAAAAATTGAAATTGCAAAAAACAACAATGAATTTCATATGATGGAAAAAGTACACAAGTAAAAAGAATTGATGTGCTACTAAGCACAATTTTAAGAAATATCGTCTTCCACTGTTAAGGCCTAAAAACTATCAAATTAATCATATAGATATAGATTATACTGATCTACTCGGACGCTCTCTTTGCAATTTTGCTAGTGCAGCTGTTGCTGACAAATCATTGTATGGCAAACTAGCACAAGGTAATGTACAGGGAACAGCTGCAGCCGGCTCCATGGGAAAAAGCACAGCCAAGTAGGCTAAAGGAGAGATAGCACACATACACGATAGCTATCCATGGCTACTCTTTCTATTTAAAATTATAAGACACTATGACTTTTTATAAATACATACCTTTTGTTATACACTTGAATATACACTATGTTTAGACATGTAGTAAAAGAAAATGTATATAGAAATGTATGTCGTTTCATATATGCCCCATCTTACACGTATAAAGAACTGAGGATTTGTAATTTCAGATGGTTATGCAGGAGTTCAACGCAACTCATGTATCTTTTGTGATCTATGGCATTGTTCAGCACCAGTGATCGACTATTGATCTTCTCTTCCTGGGGATTCTAGGACGCCATTGTTCAGCTTTACTCCGGCTAGATCCGAGCAGTTGGTGGAGTGAGGCCCATTCGTTCATGAAGATAGTGGCATTGTCCTTTTCCACAGCTGCTAGAAGGCCAAGGCCCACCGGGTGTTAAAATCGTTGCGCGGCAGATTCTATGGGCAGTCGAGCTTGTACAGGTCGGTCCTGACCAGGCGACGTGCCCACTCCCAGCACCGCCCATATAGTACTGTCTGGCAATGCCACAACCAAGATAAAGTGTTCAGAAGTTTCATCAGCTCAAACTTCACATGTTGCATGGGTGACAATTCCCTTCTTCTGCAGGTTGGTTCTACACTGAATTCTTCTTCTTTTTTTTGGCACAACAACCACATGAAGAGTTTTACTCTTGGAGGTGCTGCACTCTTCCAGATAAATATGGATTTGTTGTCTCTCATCTGTTCACGGGCCTTAAGCAGTTTGTAGATGCTTCCACTGTCTAGTTTCCCATTGCTGATGCTAAAATGTGATAGGCGCTGGTCAGGCTGATCGTTGCAACTGACATCAGAGAGCAATGCCTGTATCGACTGTAACTGTTCTGATGCTATTCTTGTTAGACATGGAACCAGGGTCCTTGGTAAACCGTCATCTATGACCTCCCTCACGAAGACATCCTTTTGGTTGCTGTGGCTGAATAACATTGGGGAACAATCGGCTAGCGCATCATCTCCAATCCAAACATCATTCTAGAATGGTGTCTCTACCATGGCAATTTGCACAGTGGTGATGGCCTGGTACAGCACAAGGATGGACGGCAGGACCTTCCAGTGCTTCGCGTGTAGATCACCCTTCAGTGAAGCGAGGCAGGCTCAGACTTCTCACCAACTGAGCCAATGCCGAAGATTCATTTGAATACATTATGGAGTAACTTAAGGAGCATGCAAATATTCTGAGTTCCAATGTCCTTTATCCCGAGCCCACCGAACTTTTTTTTTGTGTGTTGCAGGCCGTTTGCCATGCAACAAGGCACTTGGCTGGTGATACATGACCATGGCCATTGTCATCTCCTGACCACATGAAAGCCCTCCTTTTATCAAGTTGCCGAATCACTGACGGCGGCAAAGGAGTGAGCTCATGAAGTAGACTGTCTGTCCATATAACCGCATTAAAAGGATGGCATGACCCATTTTTTTTTAACAGGTATCCCCTTTACTCAACAACATATTAGATTTCGTGTATGCTATTCCCTTATGTTACACTTACACATCTGAAGACATATACACAGTCCATGGAAATTGCACATCAAGAGGTGGTCACTATATGAATTCTCAAAAGCATACCAACAGATCTAAGACAGATTCTGCTGTGTTCAGATTCCACAGCACGGGTCCTCGGTCAATAAGGTGTAGTATATGCGTCCATTCCTGGCCAGTGGCCCCTCCAGGCAGCAGCTCGATCAACATGCATGTTTTGATGTATCCGTAGCCGAGTGCGCGCGCGCGTCTCCCTGCCACTGCGCCTTGCCCTGATGCTCAACCAGTGTACAAGCAATGCAACCCCATACGCCGTGGCATCAACCACTGGACGCCGATCCATTAGTATATCAGCAGCTAGCTCTCTGCTCCTACAGGTACGTACAGGCTACAACACGACGTCGCGCCGCTTCTTGGGGTTCTGCTCGGCAACCCCTTTCCGCATCATCGCCACGAACTCACTGTAGTCGATCCTCCCATCCTGCATCATGCACCAACAACATATTCCAGCAACCGATCGATCGATCATATCAGCCGACCGACCTCATCGTCATATATCGTTCAGAGAATCCATGGCTGGAGCAAACGATGACTTACGTTGTCGGCGTCGACCTCCGAGATGATGTCTTTGATGTCCCTGCCGTCCAGGAGCCCCTTCTCCTTGAGCGCCTGCTCTAGCTCCTCCTTGGAGATGCACCTGCCAATAAGAAACCACGAGACTGAGACTAGCAGCTAAAGAATCCATGCGATTTTCTTTCTTTTTGTGGCGTGGCTGTGGCGTTTCACTTTCCCTGACACCAGTGATGCATTGCATGGCATGGCGTCAATCGTGAGATTATGAATCAGCGAGCGAACGAGCGAGCCAAGGGGTATTACCCGCTGCCGTCCTTGTCGAAGTACTGGAACGCGGTGTAGAGGTGCTCCTCCCTGTCCATCCTGTTCATGTGCATCGTCGCTGTGATGAACTCCTCGTAGTCGATCGTCCCGTTCCCGTCCGCGTCGGCCTGCATTTATTTATTTATTTGCAATCGCATCGTTCAGCTTCAGCTGTTCAGCACCGATCGAACCGCGTGTGAAAATGGAAATGGAAACTAGCTCACGGCCGCCATCAGCTGCTCCACTTCGGCCTCGCTGAGCTTGGTGCCCTGCTTGGCCAGCCCTCGCCGGAGCTCGTCCACGGTGATGGTGCCGCTGTTGTCGGCATCCATGCTCTTGAACATCTCCTTCAGGCCCCTGATCTCCTCCTCCGTAAGGCATCCGGCGATGACCTTCATTCGATTATATTCAATTATTCAGTGATGATCCCGGATTATTTATTTCAGAATGCAACTGTCAGGCAGGTACGGTCCTTGAATAAATTCAGAATGTTTGTTTGTGGCTGGAAGAGAAAAACACACGTACCCTCAGCGCGGCTTTCTTGAACTGGTTCATCGCCGTGAACTGCTTGAGCCTGTTCATGACAGCGTTGTCCAGTGGCGTGTCAGGGGCTTCACCATCTTCCTTGATCCAAGGATGATCTGCAAAGCATTCAATTCAGCGAATCAAACGTCAAAACTGCACAAGAGTCAGCTGATGCGCGCAGAATGAAAAGGAGGAGAAGGAGAACAGACTGAGGACGTCGTAGGCAGAGATCCTCTTCTTTGGGTCAGAGGTGAGCATCTTCCTGACGAGGTCCTTTGCGCCCGGCGAAATGCGCGGCCACGGGTCGCTTGTGAAGTCAACCTGTCCCCTCAGGATGGAGTTGAAGATGCCGTGTTCCGATTCTGAAACGCATTGCATTTGCATGCATCATCTTCTTTTAGCATCGACCTCAAGCGCTAAAAATAAATAGAGAAACAAGTGACTTATTACCGGCCCAGAATGGCGGAACTCCGCAGAGGAGGATGTAGACGATGACGCCGATGCTCCAGATGTCCGCCTCAGGCCCATAGCTCCTCTTGAGAACCTCCGGCGCGATGTAGTAGGCGCTGCCGACGATGTCCTTGAACACCTCCCCTTGCTTGAAGAAGACAGACAGTCCAAAGTCGGTGGCCTTGAGCGGCGCGTTCTCGTCCTTGCTAAGGAGGAGGAAGTTCTCGGGCTTGAGGTCACGGTGGATGACGCCGAGGGAGTGGCAGGTGTGCACGATCTCGACGATGGTGCGGAGCAGCGACGCGGCGGCGCGCTCCGTGTACTTGCCCTTGGCGATGATGCGGTCGAACAGCTCCCCGCCGGCGCACAGCTCCATGACCAGGTGCACCGACTGCTTGTCCTCGTACGCGCCCTTGAGCTCCACGATGTTGGGCTGCCCGGCCAGGTGGTACATGATCTGCACCTCCCGCCGCACGTCCTCCACGTCCTCCTTGGTCGACAGCTTCCGCTTCGCGATCGTCTTGCACGCGAACCGCTCCCCGGTCGCCTTGTGCGTGCACAGGCTCGTCACGCCGAACTGCCCGCGCCCGAGCTCCTTGCCCACCGTGTAGATGCTGCGAACGTCCTCCATGGGCCGGCCCAGCACCGGCCCGATGGGCGCGGGTGGCTTGGTGGGCACGGGGGCTGACCCGGCCGACGCGCCAGCCTTGAGGGACGTGCCGCCGGAGTGGAGGCGGGAGGAGGCGTCGGTGGAGGCAGCGGGGGTGGACTCCGCGTCCCCGGAGCCCGGGCAGCAGTTGCCCATGGCGACGGGGCGGCGGAGGTGGCAGCGGCGTCCGTCCCCCCGGTCCGGAGAGGATGAGGGTGCTGGGGGCTGTGGATCGGAGCCGTAGGGGGGGCCAAGGAGGCAACCTGAGAATTCTATAGCGCGGGGGGATTGGGTGGTGGCCATGGTCGAGGGGAAGGGTGGGTGGGGAGGAAATGGCGGGAAGGGAACCACCCGCCGCCTCCCTCCTCCCGTTTGGTTTGGGTCAGTTGTTGTGTTCTCTTCTCTTCGCTCTCTTGTCTTTATTTTAGAGGGAAAACTAATCATCAACCGTTTGTTTTGTTGTACTAGTGGACAATATACGTACGTTTATGATTCCGGTATAGTACATAAAGTAAGAGGGTAAAAACATTCACTTTAGTAAGCTTAACATTGTTGTTTATAGAATAAACTAAAAAATGGTTTAACTTATGACAACATAAAACTGAACGCCAACAAAATCAGAAGATTCAAATATATTCAATCATAGCTTTACTATGTTAGGTTAAAGCTTATCTTTTTAGAACAAAAAAAATATATAAAAGTTTCATATTTCTATGAGCTATAATGAACTAGTGTGAATTTTATAAAAATTTAATCTGGTTTTAGTACATTTTTTTATTGAAAAAAATGATATCCTCGCACGCGGCATGAACCAACTTATAAATGCAAAAAAGTTATATAAAGTACATCTACGCGAACGGATATGTCGGTAGACATCTGCCCCTATTGGGAATCTCCAATTTAAACTATCATGTCGCCAAACACAAATTATGATACTCTTAACTACAAACCAAATTGTAGAAAAGGAATTTTAATTAGGACATGTCTGAAAAATGCATATTTAATGTTTTTTTCTAAGTTTGGACACTATAAAGCTATACACATTTGTCTCTATTGCAATCATGATATGACCTTTTCGAAGGATAACTATACTATTGAGACAACACAACATATAGTATATTTCTCTCCTACATAGCCTTGCATGTCTCAGGCGTTCGATGCAGTCCAAATTATCGTTGCTTAGAATAGCGTGACAAAAGAAACCTATCTTTCATTCACAAAAGGCTAGGGGTCATTCGATTGTTGTTTCATTCACAAAAGAGGTGACCAACCAGTGGAGAAGCTAGATAGAGAAAATTAGAGGATGGTGTTTTTCTCTTATAGATTTAAAAATTTAATTTGTAACCATGGTGAAAATTTGTTTTTAATAGTATTTTTTTTTGCGAAACGATTTTTAAAAATTTTGTGGGTGCATGTGCATGGGCACCCACAACCTACACTATAGCTTCACAACTACTCCATCACTTCTGGGACTGGCCTTGTATTGCCCTGGCCTTCTTCCTTGTCCCCTTGGACTTTGTTGTTGTCTTGCGCTTGTTGTTGTCTTATCGTGAAGGGCCATCAATGTTGTGTTTTTAAACGCTCTTGATGTGTTGACATGAAAAACAATGTAAATCGGTGGTGGATGTAGAATTTAATAAAGACTAGGGCTAAATTTTAGCGGCGGCCAAAAACCTACAGCTACACCATAACCACATAGAAAAACAATTATTCTCTAAGAAGATTTGCAGATCGAAAGGAATCTCAAAGAAAGTCTGTTGTTCAGCAGCCTCGTCAGGAGCTCGATAGAAATTTGGTGTTGAAGTCCTAGTCCTATTGATCTTGAAAATTGTAATTTTATGATGTATTGGAAACTTTCGAAAATATAAACTGCAACAAATGGTTGAAACTCTGTTTCAGTCTTGCTGTTCGGCTGCTCTAGCTTGCTTGGTTTGGCTAGCGCTGGCGCGGCCACCACTAGTAGGTGAATAGACCGGGCGTTGGGCAGCGGCTGGTGACCTGCCAAGGTTGGAGGCGTGGAGTGCAGAGTGGAGAGAGAGGCATGTCGACCACGGACGGAGCGCAGAGCGGAGAGGCCCTGGCCACGGGCGACGGCGCGGAGCAGCGTGACTCTACACATGACGGCGAGCCTTTTTTGGCTTGAGTCCAGACACGAGGTCGTGGGCTCGTGGCTTATTCCCTGGCTTGGTCTAGACCATTTTGTTGCACTGATGTTTGATGGGCCAAAATTGAAGAACTGCCGTTTTGTTACTTGGGCCAAGACTAGGGCCACGATCCTAGTGGCCTTAGTGCTGGGTCCGCCAATGAATGTAATAATGTAAGTGACATATTTTTCCGGTGTCTCTAATGACTATTTTAACCACGTCTCTAATCTGCAGTTCTGAGATAGTTTATGTATGAACAGAATTCCAACTGTTACGACAGAAATGAAATGCCACAGAAAGCTAGTTGTAGTGGCATTAAGCTGCCATCTTCGAAATCTATTGGCCGAGGCTTTACTGCTCCCGGTGAAGCCGAAGGGTACTCCGATCCCATTCTTGTGGTCATATATGAAAACTCCACATACATGGACATGCATGTCATGTTCGCTACAACTTTCAAACCAAGTGCCAACAAAATTTATATATTCTTCCTCTACTGATATTTTAATTTCTTGTATTATTGTTATTCTTTGAGAATGCTGTTTCTTATATTATCGTTCTGAGGCATTATCCATCCATTATTTTGTCTTGCACAACACATTTGCTGAAGTCCCGGCCCTTTTCGTTCTAATTCCAAAGTCTACAGTCCAGCGAACAGCTCGATCTGCGGCGGAATACTGACGAAGCAGGAGTAAAACCTGGTCAACATTGCTATCAATCTAGCCTAGGACTGTCATGCACAATCACAAGTCACGACAAGACTGGGACGGAACGAAGGAGTTCCACCGTTCCTCGCAGATAAAGATAAGGAATTCGGTGGAGTTCAATGTTTTTCCACCACGCATACTTCTAGAAGCACAGTGCAACGACATATCAAACTTTTTTTTTCCCCACAGACTGCAGGTGATGTACACGTAACCACTAAATTCACTAGTATATACTACAAACACAAAATATTTCTAAAACACTACAATTGATTCAATACTCAGTACACTGCGTTTGCACACCACTTCAAGAGTCTATCTTAAACTCCCTCTATAAATTAATTATCATTTCGGGCTTGTTTAGATGCTCATCTATTAATCTTAATTCAAATATATTAGAGTGGTCACTAATGTCACATGGATTAAGGTGAATATAAGGTCTTGGGAATTATTTGAATATAAAATCATTTTCTATATATTTCAATCTCTAACAATTTTTCTACATCTTGTACAAGGCAGCCCATCCTCCAATTCGGATATATGATGACTATATTTATAAAAATCTTATGAAGAAACTATTGACAGTTTTTTTTATCGAAATGTCTATTCCTATTATGATTAAGAAGGATATAAATAGTCTTTGGAGTTGCAAAATGCCCTTTGTATCCCTAAAATTATTTAAATTTGCACATATGTGGCATTCTAGCTTGTAGGCGCAGGAGAATACTCTGTTTTCCAAGCATTATTGTTCCAAAACAAGACAGTTGACAGCAATTGCATCAAAACAAAACGGAAGGTTTATCAACTCATGTTCAGTTCTTCAATCGGATAGCCCCGCATGCAGGAAAAGGGGCTAAACTAATCAACTGTTAGTTTCAGTTTGTTTCAACGTTTCAGCTTGTTCTCTCCTACAGAACATTCCAAAATTAGCCGACTTTTGTATCAGCCGAACAAAATCAACCGACTTTTGTATTAGCCGAACAGAAATCTGCACATGATGAAATGAACCATACAAGAGAACCACGCAAGGCATCAAATTTACCCACAAAAAAGTTTCATGAAAACTAACTTGCGATCGTAAACTTTGGTAACTTCTCCAGCTACCCAACTAGCTATATATATTATATAGTAATATGTATATATGCTATAGTCTAGTTTTCATATATTATTCACATGAAAGTTTTCATAAAAAAAAAACAATTATTCACATGAAGCCTAGTTGCACGCATGCACTCCGTCAGCCTCGCTTCCCTTTTGGCGATCTGACCACCTCGTACGCGCCGCTGATGCTGCCTTTCTTGGCGTGTGGGTGTGGCAGCGGCGAGACGATCTTCTTTTTGTCCATGGACATCCTCATACCGGCCGGGCCCCGGCGCGCGTCCTCGCCGGCGGCATCGTCATAGCAGCCGCTGCCTAAGGTGGGAAGGACATACCACCATATGGACGCGAGGCAGATGGCGAACACCCGCCCGAACACGGCCAGGCTCACCAGCGTCAGCACGATGATGGACGGCCAGTAGCACGACGGCCGCCGCGTCGTCCTCCCCCACGAGAACGACGCCTTCCTCGCCGGCACCTTGGTCTTGACCTTGGCGGTGGCGCTACGGGTGCCCTCCCTCTCCCTCGGGCTGGCGGGATGCGGCGGACTGCGGGGTGAAGCCGCCGCAGGAGCCGGCTGTGGTCGCAGAGGCGCGGCGGTTGACGCTGCCGCCGCCCTCGTAGGTTTCTTGGTGGCGGCGGCGGCCTTCTTGGACGGCGGCGGCGGCTCCTCGGGGAGCTTGACGACGACGGGCGTCCAGTCGCCGTTGGACTGATGGACGAAGCGGACCAAGACGAGGCCTGCGGTGTCGGAGGAGCCGACGCGGCGCAGGATCTTGGCCCGCCGTGTCTCGAGCTCGGAGAGCACGACGGAGAACCTGTCCAGCCCGCGCTCCGCGTACGGGTTGACCTTGCCGCCGTGCTTCCTCGTCCTCTCCCTATCCTTGTCCTTGGGCGATCCGCCAGTGCAACCGAGATCCTCGTCGACGTGCTTGAAACTGCCCGTGCCGCACTCGCAGAACATGGTGGTTAATTGGCTGATCGGCGTGCCGATGACTTTTTGATCGAGTTGGGCGCGCGCCAGGTGGGCACGCTTTATAACAGGGTGATTTGGATGGTGATGGTGCTGTGTGCCTGTGGGAAGAGTGGAGTGTTGGTTAAACTGCTTTGGTCGCAGGTCAGGAAGAAGCTAGCTTCTCTGTTCATGACTTAATTACAGTACGTAATAATCATGCCTAAAAAAGCTACTAGAAGACTACTAGAGCATGAGTGCATGACGGTTCTTGGATGTACGTAGATTTGTGTGATGATTGCCTCTATCCGGATCAGATAAGTGAATGATTCAGCATCTACTTTTTCAATTGAAATTAAATACATTTGTAATTTTCTTAGTTGACCAATCATCGACGACGTATTAAATTATAATTAGATTCATGTTTCGACAAGCTTTCACATTGCCAGTTTTAATTTCCACGGCTCACTGCTGTGCTCAGCGCTTCTGACTTCCATGGTACGTATACCATTTCCAAACCAACGATTGATGTATTGTTCAACGGCCTGGGCCCCTAACCTTAACGCAACGTTCTTGTCATTATTCAGATAGACTTCAGGTCGTGAGAGCCGCGAGTCTAGAAGTACTGGCAGAAAACAAAAACAGCGAAATGCAGAGTAGATAATTCGGCACGGCACGGCATGCTGCTGATCTAGAACGAATCAGCTATTTAGAACTGTTAATGGAGTGGAGATAACGTGATGGGAAAATTATTTTTTTCTCGCATACGCAAAATATTTAAAAATTAAGAAATAGTGAATGTATAACGACGCGTCACGAACGTAGTATGCTATAGATGATACGAAAAACATGTTGTTTTATATATATCTGTTAAATACGTTGCTAGCCTGGTTAAAGCAGAGTTCAGAAAAAAGAACTACTAATCACTATCGCACACCTAGATGTCAAATAAAGCTTGGGTTCATGTGGACGAAGTTACATGCAACTTTTTTCTCCAAACACATTATAAACATGGATACTCACGTACGGGAACCAAAACGCCAACCCCTTTCCCTCCTTCCTCCCAAAACTACAATGAACGGATGCCGTGCAGTACGGGCACTCCACGACACAAACTAATAATCCTAAAAATAAACAATTACCTAAGAATCCCCATGTTAAATCAGAAACTCAAATCCAAGTAGATAGGTTACATTAGAATAAATATAACCGATTGACATGCGCTGGATTTGCAAATTTTGGGGGTTTTGCGAATATGAATAATATTGCAACCTTGGAACCAAACTGGTATTGGTTAAAATCCAAGCTAAATTGTAAGCATTATATTGAGCTCCAAACTATATGTAGAGATTTCGGGTGCAGCAATATCATATGCGGTTCTGCGTTTTCTTTTTACTTGAAGAAAACCTTTTCCCTCTCGATTCTGCTCGTCGCATAGCGCCAATCTATAGGACTTGATGGCTGGGTCATTTATTGCGTTCATTCTCCTCCATCCTGTCATCGTGTCAACTTCTTACCTTAGAAGTCAAATCTTCTAGACGGTACTTATCAACCATGACATGTAGATGGTTGAGTTTCTTGGTGGCAGTTTACATGATATATTCGTCTAACCACGTGATTGTTATCTCCATCAAATTGACTTCGACTTCGGTTAGGGCTAGTGAAAAAAAAAAAACAGCTCCATTTTTTTAAATTACACTATAAACGTAAGCACTCATATGCACACATATACACGTATACTTATGAACACACTCAAAAAATTATCATAGGCATTTCCATCGACAGACAAATCACTTACCGCTGGAAGATGTCATTAAGTTCTAAAATAAATATGGACAATACAATCACCCGTGCTTGATCCACAACCTTTGATCTTTGCTTGTAAACTGAATTTTATACCATGGTCCTTAACCCTTTAGCCTACCAACACAAAACACAGCAATAGCAGCGAACCTTAAATTACACCTCCCTCCCTCCGTGCACTTTTAGCAATCGGTGTAAGTATATACACCCAAAATTTAATTTAAGGATTAAATTGCATGTTCTAAACAAACAAGGAGAGACATACTCGTTCTTACATGGAGTCCTTATTTCTTCACCAAAAAGCTCTCTTTGAGAATCTCAGCAGCCAATATTAGTAGCTCCACCATCTCCATGCCTGCAGAAGAGAGTGGGTCTACTTTCCCGGACTTTGATTTAGGTGAATCAGATGGATCGCACAGAGCTTCATATGTAATTGCATCTGATGAATCTCCGGACCAGCTTACTGGAAGAACCACATTAAGAGCTGTCTTCATAAGGTTTGCTTCAGTTATAAGACTGTTGAGCGCTTCAAAGGTACTCTCCAAAGAATCAGCTGACTTGATATCATCATAAGCCTGACAAATTTGTTACTATGAAAGTTAGTTATGTATCACAAATTACTTAATAACCTAGCAATGCAACCCAAAAAAATCCTGCCAAATGGCTGACTCGGTGCCATACCATCCAAAAGTTAATAAAGGTAGTGTTTGAATTAAAATATGGATTCAGGTTGCCACCCGATAATTGTATGGGAAGTGATGCTGCCCTGTAAAGTACTTAAAGCATTTTACAATAGATCAAAAAAAAAAATTACTGTCTTCAGAAGAATATTTAGTATCAACTACAATTACACCCCTAACAGTATGGCAACACACATCAGACGAGTGTAGCTGGTGATCTTTATTGCTAAAATATTGGGCACATCATCTGCAACAAATGCATCTCCATATTGCAAGGTACTCCCTCCGTCCCAGATTAAAAGACGTTCTAGGATTCAAAATTTGTACCAAAAAGGAAGACGTTTTAGCGTCTCGCAGCTCAGTGCGTGCGCAGCAGCCTAGCATGTTGTACAGCAGCCTAGCCTGGCACCCCACTCACTCTCTATCGGCTCATCACCCACCCTCTCTATACGTCCATTCACAGCAGCAGCAATTTGACAGAGAGAGTAGGGGTAACAGAGTCATTTGTTTGCTGCCTTGGTACATGCTCCAACTGCTAGAACGCCAAGCATTCTAGGACAGAGGGAGTAGGCTAAGAGTGTGTTTGGTTTGAGAAATGACCCCATCCTATATGAGGTGGAGTCATAATTCATCCCATGAATATTGGTGGAATAATTCCATCCTCATTCTTATACTTATGAGATGGTGGATTGAGATCAACCCATTCTATTCCATAAACCAAACACAGAAGTGATGAGTGAGTTTTGTAGTCACATTCCTCAAACCAAACACATAAAATAGTGTTGGCCAGCATAGGGGAGGCAGAAAGGCACAATGACCTATCTCTTCTAAGATTTGGGAGTAAGGACCTCTCTTTTTTCAGTATTTGAAAGTAGAGCAGACACTTTGGGGAACTTTACGACCTACCAACTGGATTTGACAGCAAACTACTAAACTGTATGGTGACCCCAACTTTCACTAATGGAGGATAAAGTGCAATGGGGGTAGTGTGAGGGTGTGTAGGTGGGTGGAGTGAGTGTATCTTAAAACACCTAGAATGTGGAGACAATCGGTTCAGATTTTTCTCGGCCAAATACAATTTCTCATTTCCAGTCCACCTCTTAACAGACCACAGTTAATAGAAGGATAGAATAATACTCCCCTTGTCCCCAAATAAATCAATTCCTAGAATCCGTGCAAGTCAAACTATCTTAAGTTTGACTAATTTTATAAAAATGATTAACAATATCTATGACATAAAATGAGCACATTATGAAAATATATTTTATGATATATCTAATGATACTAATTTGATGTCATAAATTTTGATGTTTTTTTTCTAGAAATTCAGTCAAAGCTTAAAAGTTTTGACTTAAGACAACTCACCACTCTAACACGACACTTGCCCTTCCAAAACTCAGAAGCAGATAGGCCCATTGTACAGTGAGGTAGCTAAGTTTTATCTAGCAAATATTATGCATCAATCATGCATTGCTTCCGTAAAAATTTCTTCCCATGATAAAAAGCTGCAGCTGTGAGTTCAAATAGCATACCTTCAAAAGCACAATATGCAGTCTATGCACTGAAGAAGTGAGACGCTCAACAGTACCAACACCTTCAAGAAGCGTAGCATTTTCAACTCTTAACCTGCAATGAGGTAGCATTAAACAGAAAAATAATGTGGAAATGTATGTGCTTGATAAGAGAAGTTTGTGTTACTGGTTTAATATGCCATCACATCTTAATTTTCTGGAAAGAACCAAAAAAGAGTTCTTTTGCCAATGTTTATTGCACCAAGTTTCTGGTAACATTTTGCTATGCATCTACATGTTCCAATCATTGTATTTTTAAGTTTTAACAGCAATAATTTCAGTCAGGTGCTTGTCAAATGAAGTAACACCTTTAGTTAGGGGACACTAGGAACAATAATGAACTGATTCCTCAAAAGTTTCAAGAGCAATCAGCAATCCCCCCTCTTGCAAACAGATATTTAGGGTAAGAAAAAGTCTAGAATCCTTGTCTGAATACGAAGCAACATCTCTAGATGCAATCATTTTTTAAAAAACTTTGACTAACACAATGCCAGCTATCTGAATTTTTGTCAGATTTTGCAAAACATTTTACAAAGAAAATCTTTGGAGATCTGTGATGGTTCCTAAATAAGATACAGTTCTGTGTGACTTGGTATTGTCTCTAAAGTAGCATTTTGAAATCATTATTAGTGAATGATAGACCCAAAAATAAAATGTACGAAATAACATGCAGGTAGAACAATATATCTATGTCACAAACCTTGCAACATCCACCGAATGCTCTTTGCAAAATGTATGATCATTTCCATCAGAGCTCCCATGTCCAATAGTACTACTTTCTTTTCTCATCCAGTGTCTTAAAGATGTCCTCTTCAGCATAGTCTTCAGCATCCCTTGTTGGTCATGCCCAGGAATGACTTTAGATGAATCACCATTATCATGACCTTCCTTCACAGCAGAGCTGCTGAGCAGAAAAGATAATACAGTTACAATAACAACATATGTATTTTGGACCCCTGCAAAAAAATATGTTAAATATTTGCATGTTTTCTTCTGATGCAAACAATAAGTGTCATACCTGTACAAGACACCAAGTTGGACACGGGAATAGTTCTTACATGTTCAATGATTAAATTCAAAGGAACTAAGTCTACAGATCAACCAAATTTAATTCAATATGAGTAAGGTTTATTACATTTCTCTGTTTAGTATGTGACTTTCTATGAGGCCCTTCACAGAAAAAAAAAAAAAGCTTTGTTATAGTGATAATGCTGCGACCAATGTTACAAAAACCTATCCCTTTTTAAAAAATTTAAAACCTATTCCTTTGTTCCCTTAAAAATATTACTCCATTAACAACAAAATTGGTTTACTATGTTTACTTACTGAAGAAAATACTTACCCCTTCAATAGCAAATATTGTTCTTTCAGTTTTGCTAATTCTGTCAGGACCTTCACCTTTTCATCTTTAACCTGTACAAAAAAGATGAAACTAGTCAAGCGACGCACCCACCCAACACTACAAGAGTGCTGATGTGCAACAGAACTCACACTTAAAAATAGGTGATATACTAAAGGGTAGGACGCAACTAATTACTGTCAATCAAAAGGATGATACTACAGGCAAACCACCAGTGTTAGCAGTTTAGATAGTCAAGTTCACAACATACTGACAAATTTCCCCACGAAAAATCCAAGATCAAAACTAATTCTAGTCATTTAGTGCATACTTTTGAAAAGAATCATATGATTCATTTTCCTTTTCCAACAGCTAGGAGCAAAATGCACAAAATAGTAATGGTATGAAGTATCAACTTCATGGCAATGCCAAATGAGATTGCAGTGCACCATACTTGAAAAGTAATGACAAGTAGAAAGTGTAGTAGTAATACTTGGGATAAATTCTTCTGGAGTTCCTCAATAATAATCAGGTCTCTCTGTTTTTCTAATAAGTATCTTGCTTGTTCCTGTGAGAAGAGCATAAGTGCTTCCATCTGTAACAGACACCACTATAATGTGAGATTGTTCCATTCCAGTGAAAATTCATAATGTATTTTTAACATAAAAATATGATGTTTGCTATCATGTCACAATTTTGAAATTAAAACTCAACTTGTACGTGGAGAAACAAAAAGGACAAATCATGTTAAGGAGTAAACTAGACCAACTGAAAGTGTTGGGGGAGATAATCGAACCAAATGCTAGTTTATCTGGACATTGGCCCAACTTGGAGGTAGTAATTTGGACTTTTTCCACCCCAAAAAAGAAATACCACTATAACTTTTGAACAAAATTGGGAAAAAGGAAGTAAGTAGGGCTATCAGAAATTGATTCATGAGGATCAAAAACAAGAATCACTGTAGTGAAGTGGTACCTTCTCCTCTAAGGCTTGTGCAAGTGCTTTAGATTCATCAAACGACACGGAGTTAAGATCAGCAGGAGAATCACTCTGCAGCATATGCAACCACAATAAGCTGTGATTATCTATCAGAAGAAGTGTTTCTCCGGGAAAAAAAAAGGTAAATAAATTTGTAAGGTACATATCAGAACCCTGAACCCTGAATAGGAAAAGTAATTCCATTTTCAATTCAGCACTCGAAACACTACAGAATTATTCCCCAGCAAAGAGCTAAGAAGTTCACATCTTCATACACTATCACTTTCTTCATCATGTGCCCATCATGTTAAGTGAGCTTATAACATGCTTCCAAAAACGCACAACATGTGCCTTTGTGCCAAGGTTACAAAACGTGCTAGCTGCTAGGCGCTCTAAAGGTACTGACCCTCCGCCTCGAGCTTAGGCGTGACTAGGCAAGCCTATGCGTTTATATCAGTCTGTACTATGTATATGTAATGTAATTGACTAACTATGAATTAAACACCAACATGTGTGTGTAATTGTTGTTGCTACGGTACCAAAAAGGAGGTTATGAGAAGAGAAATAACAAATAAAAGCAAATCTAACAGTATCTGGTCAGAAAATAAACTTCTAGGGAGCAGAATGTAAGGAAACAGTAAAGGCCAAAGGGAATGATAATAAGGAAGTTTCCAGGAATTCTTAGAAAATGTAAGAAATCATAAAATTTCCCTCCCTCCCTCAACCGCTGCCTTGTGTGCTCCACACGCTACCACGAGCCGTGGCGCTCTCTAGGCGCTGACCCTCCGCCTAGAGCCTAGGCATTTATATCAGTCTGTACTACGTATATGTAATTGACTAACTATGAATTATTAAACACCAACGTGTGTGTAATTGTTTTTTCTACAGTACAAAAGATGAGGTTTATGAGAGGAGAAATAACAATAACAGTATATCTAATAGTATCTTGTGAGAAAATAGAACTTCTAGGGAGCAGAATGTAGGGAATCAGTAAAGGGAATCATAATAAGGAAGTTCTAGGAAAGTAAGGGGCTGCAGGCAAGTCGCAACACTCTCCCCACACCACCTAGAGCCGCAGCACAGTCACATATGCTCGCCACGCTGCCATGGCCCTAAGGCCTTCCCCTGCTGCAGTTCTGCTCCCTTCCCTTCCCATCGGAGAACAAGAGGAGACTGTGAGGTTCCCTCCCTCAGCCAGCGTGTCTCTGGATCTGGAGGCACGTTGCGTATCCCTACACCTAACCCCCCCCCCCCCCCCCCCCCCCCCCCCCCCGGCGGGCGAGGTGGTGCCCCTCTGGCCAGCGCTTAAGCGCACCTAGACCAGTGCCTAACTGATATGATAAAACTAACAGTTTGGTTGATTCAACACTAATTGCAGTAAAGGACATTCAGATTATGCTACTTTCACGATTAAGTCCAAAAAAAATAAAATGTATAACATAAGCAATAAAACATGTGTTTGGTCCATCAAATTTGAATATTCGTCACACATTAATCCATCCATCAATTATCAACTTGACATATAGATTCCACTGCTAAAGAAGTGTTTAATGTCAACACAATTTTCAGTTAATTTGATTTGACTAGAAGAAAGCTTGCCCTAAAAGAAAATGTCGTCACTTGTCAGTTTCTTACAGCGCATCTTATGATCCTAAGACTGCTATTACCATATATTTATTCCAGTTTATGCTATGTTCTAGCGGTTGTGAATGCCGAACACATTTGAAGTGTCACATTCAGATTTCTAACTTAGTGACCTAAAGGCTGCAGTTCAGGAGTAAGAGCATTCAATTATATTTTATTGAGTAATTTGCAATATCCTCAAAGCATATGTTTCTGTAGCCAGTACTAGGAGAATACACTGATACCCTTGACTATATATACCTTAACAAGGCTCAGCTTAAATGTAGAGGGAAAAGAAGTTAGCTGTCAACGTGTACAAACCTTAGGACATGTGCTAGGACTGATATCTGTAGTAACATGCACATCTTTACCACTGCTGTCACAACATTGTATCTCATCGCCAGGGCGTTCGTCAGTGTTGATGCAAATTTCAGTAAGCTTATCCTGAACCTCTGCAACAACTTTGATCAACTGCAACGATTCTTCTTCCAATATTTTCATAATTTCAGCCTTTTGATATGTGTAGAACTTTCGAAGTTCTGACAATCCATTTCTCAGAAATCCATCATACAGTACCTGCACTCCAAAGTATACAAATTAAAGAGGTCATGAGAAAGAACAATATAATAATACTTCAGAATTGTACCTGTCTTTTCTCTAATATTCGTGCATTTCTTTGCAAATGCTGTTCAATTTCAAGGCCCTACACAACCAAAAGCAGTAGTTTTCAGCAAACCAAAAAGATTTGTTATACACAAACTTCACTTAGCATTTTCAAGCTTATCTTACCATCCTTAAGTTGCTTTGCAGCTTCGATATTTTAGCTTTAAGTGACTTTTTCTCCTCTTCTAAAGATGCCTACAAAAAATGTCAAACACAATGAAGGGAAAATCTCTGGTACAAAACAATCAGTAGCAAGATGCCATTATTCAAAGCACTTTGGTTTAGGTCCAGATCAACTGGAAAAAATTACAATAAACGGTAACTCATGGACACTTTAAATGCACCATTAAAGCAGTTCTTGAGAACAATTAGGGTCTGCAAGTATTACTCAAGTACATGGCACTTTAACTGCACCATTAAAGCAGTCACAATGAACTAACTTAGCTGAATAGGACATATGAGGAGATTAGTACTAAATTTATGAGTTCCATCAATAACACAGATGTTTTCTATCCTTGTATGGAGCAGTATGTTACATGAGAAACTGGAATTCAAGCATAACTGCATAAGTCCTGAAACAGGTGCCAGCAAAGTTTCGTCATTTCCTATCTTCCACATTCCTTTAGTTCCCAGAATAAAACTCAGCAACAAGCCAACAATGCATTAAGATGTTCAGGGGCAGGAGGGAGGGGCAAACACCCCCTTATGCTAGATGAATTCCTCTTATGCACATAAAATTCAATGAAAAATGTTGATTTTTCCTTCTAATAATTTATATTTTAGCATTTCTTCCCCATATCTATAATTTGCTGGCTCGGCCCCAAATGATGTTTAATGCCACAGATAATTTGTATCTTGCAAGACAAATGAAAGAAACTAAATAACATAACTAAATATGAATTATTCTTTATAATGGATAAGGGCATAAGGTTTACAATGTACTTCAAAGTTGAGGTTCCGCCATCAGAGCAAAAATTCCAATTGTCAGCAGAATCATCTAGAAGGATTGAACACTTCTCTTCAAAAGTAACACTTGAAGAACATTCAGAGTCTCTGCAACGAAGGTCATAGAATTTTAGAATAACCTGAAACAGAATCAAATATCAGCTTCTGACTGGAAAAAGGTTGAAAATAGGTACAAATCAGAAAATTATTACAACAGGCTGTAAGAAATATAACAGACAATAAACAACTATGTTGATGGAATACACAGGCAAAGGACATTCTTATATACTTATCAAAACTAATCATACCATCATAATTACTACTCCCTAAATCCCAAATTATAAGACATCCCAAGAATCTTGGAGAATCAAAGTATTTTAAGTTTGACCGAACTTATATGATAATATAATAACATTTATGATACCAACTAAGTATCATTAGATTATTCATCAATTATATTTTCATAGTATGACTATTTGTTGTCATAGATCTTTATAATTTTCTCTATTAATTATTGGTCAAACTTGAGATGCTTTGACTCTCCAAGATTCTTGGAATGGCTTATTATTTGGGATGGAGGGAGTAAGTAATAATATACATACTAATAATCCTTAATTTATTTACTAATGACAAAGATTAGAAGACATACATCAGCTGGTTCGCGAGATTTTTACGAACCAGGAAATCCAACATCTGGGGGTATATTCCCTATGCATGGTTTTGCTGGTCCTAGACGGTGGCGGAGCCACCGCCCGGCCACCCCAGGCGGTCGGCCAGGCTCGTTGGCGATTTTCAAAAGAAATATTCCTTTAACCAAAGAAGAGCACTGTAATTTACAAACTAAATACATTTTACATCGTGAAGATTGCCCAGGCTTCGGAAAGTTTCTGGCTCCGCTATTGGTCCTAGTGATCCATCCAACCAAACACCAGTGATCCATGGATGGTCCAATCTCATCCATACAAATCCAACCAACCAAACACATCCTAAGATCATTATTACA
Organism: Microstegium vimineum; assembly: GCA_022036555.1. Lineage (NCBI taxonomy): Eukaryota > Viridiplantae > Streptophyta > Magnoliopsida > Poales > Poaceae > Microstegium > Microstegium vimineum. The sequence continues at coordinate 14,241,887 of CM039137.1, read as the reverse complement.
TAGACACATGCTAGAGTAATCCTTGTAGGTCCAACTCGTTCACAACCTAGAGTACTGAGAAGAAGAAAAGAAAGAACTATTAGAATCTTAGGTTCGACCAAGATGTGTCAAACACATAGGGCGTGATTGGTTGCAGAGCAAGCCTCGAGCCAGGACGGCCAGACTATGCAGGACCAAAGAAGTCGGGTTGAGCTCGTGCAGGTGGTTGTCTTTGTTGTTAGTCCAGTACGAGATGAGTTTGTGTTTGGTTGCATGCATGCATCAAAGTTTTTGGGTGTCTGATACATGGGTCCCTGCACCATCTGTGAATCAAGTCGTCCTGCATCGCGAGGGAAGTGGAAATTGAGAAGATAGAGATGTGCGGGATGGAGGAGAGCAGATGTATGAGACGAAGCAGGCAAAATGTGCAACGAGGGGAACCAAACACGGCACAGGAATGAGGCCAAGCAGGCAAAGCGTGCAAGGACGGCCCGGTTCGGACAACCAATCACCCCCATACAGTGTGGATACAGAATAGCAGTTTTCATAAAAATACCAAATTATCAATACTAATATTTTGGTGTCCTGGGGTGCGGGCATCAACAAAAATTACTTACTTTCAGGGACAATTCTGTATGCGCCTTCAGTTCTGTCAGTTCCCTCTGCAAGTCACCATTTAAGTGTTTCTGTTCATCAATCGCTGATTGATATTCTCTCATCCTGCCAATCGGTAAGCATCATTATATTTCGTGCCCTTATATTAAAGAACCATAAGTGGCAAGTAAAAGATAAACAAGAATGGAATTTAAAAACATCATGTATTCATGTTAAATTCCATCATCATTTTCTGAATGTTAAATGCTCATAAAAGAGCAGAGAAAATAAAACATCATGTTTCAGTTTAAAAAAAAAAAACACGTTATATGTTCTTTTCAATAGAGTTTCAGGTGGTTTGTGCGTACCAACAATTAAGACCATAAAATCAAGATATATGTACTCATACATAGAACCTAAAACCTCACTGGTACATTCATCACTAGAGAATTCATTCAAATAAAAGATCAACTAATACAGTATATGTAAGGTCCTTTAGTACACGTCGCAGTTATAGAAACAAATCACACATATATATAAGTAAATAAGTAACAGTTATGCAACATACCTTTCCTCAAAATCAGCAAACTTTCTTGACACTGCTTCCTCCCGTTCCTTTGCTTTCTCACACTACAAATTAAACAGAATAATACGTGATTCCCAGATTCCAGCAGAAAAAAAGGCATGCCCACAGCATTTGTATTTAGGTACAGAATTAACTTATTTAGTAAACTAAAAAGAACCTCCATTAATGAACTGTCCCGTTCAGCAAAAGCTTGAGCAACACTGCTCTGGAAAAATCTTACTTGCTTTTCTAGATCCTTGTTCTGCATAGTTATTACAGGAAAGGCCATATCAATAACAAACTAGAATATTATATATATAGGGAAAATAATTCCTACTCCTAAGGTGTAGTTACTCCCATGTGTATATCCATGTATGTCAAGTATGCAAGTACGTTGGAGTATCTTAAATGAGTATATAAACATACTCAAACTGGCAAATGAGTATGCATATGTATGCAATATGGTTTATAATGCATAACCCTTTTTAATTGCTTGTTTGCTACTTGCCTACTCTACAACAAAGTATCAATTTGTACAGAAGAAAATGGTGACTTTGCTATCTTTCACTACAGTTCATATCACATTTGTGCCAACTTGTAGACAAGGCATGCCTCAAAGGTTTCCTTCACAAAATAAGACCAAGCACGAGTGAGCATGACTACACTGCTGAAGTTTTAAATTTGATTTCAATTTCCAATCAGTAGATTTTGGACAAGGACAAGCATTTCATTTACGTTCTTCGTAATTACCCATTACCTTCTGCTCTAACAAATATCTCCCCAAATCAAATTTTTTATCTAACAGTATTTACTCTTAGTGAGTAGTGACTGCATTAGGCGTCACTGATATTCAAAACCTTCCCATGTATGCCCTACTTTACCAATGACCTCAAATTAATAATTCGATAATGACAAGTACCCTCTTCTATCAAAACATTTTGCAATATTTTTGCACTCTAGATGTTTGGAGCCTAAATTATTTTCTCAAGCTAATAGGGAACTGCACATCATTATATTAAGGAGTAAAGGAATGCAAGTACGCAACAAAATAAAGTGCCGAACCCAGCAGAAACCATTGGAACCAAAAGAGGGAAATAAAAGAACCAGACAGGTCCAAAACACAAGAACATGCAGAGAACCCAGGACACAAAACAATGACAAACTGCAGGCATGCTACGCTAGTAGCCCTGCAAGCCCTTATGGCCACCATGATCTGGAGAGCTTCATTGTCTTGTTATACAATACCACCACACTCAACTGAAGTTCTAAGGGCCTGTTTGGCAAGGGTCCAGATCTGGAATCCACACTGGAGCCTTGTCAAACAGGGCTGGGGCTGTTAAAAAAAGCCCGGAGCTCATGAGCTATTCGAACTCAGCTCATCAATAGCTCGATCCGAATTCGGCTCTGCTGAAAAACATGCCCAACCCTGCCATCAAAATCAAAGCTCCAACGAGCAGAGCGCAAGCTATTCAACAAGGATCATTAGTTTTCCATCCTGCAATCCCAGTTTTGAAATAGCAATGTTTGAGCCCAGTACACCCTCACAGGCGATGCCCTCACACGCATACCTTTCCTCAATCTTTATCCTCAGACCTCAGTGCTCTTCCATACTTTTCCCTTCTTGTCCCATGGCATCCCCTGCTGTCTTGCTGATGCCTTGCTACTGCTTACTGGCTCACCGTCGGCACAAAGCACAGCTCTGCTGCCTCCCATGTCTCCATAGGACCATACTCATCAAGGCGACAAGGCCAGAAAAGGACAGAGCAATGCGTGTGCATTTGTATGTGCAGGTGGAGCTGCACTAGTGTGTACTTTTCTTGTGCATTTATTGGCTTCAATCTTCAGCATTTGTTTGATTTTTTCCTATACAGCAGCTTTTGAGTATTTTTGTGTATTCCTTTAGCAGAGGATGTCATCCGTTGTGCTTAGCCAAGCCGAACTCGAGCCTTTTTGAGCTTCATTTGAGCCAAGCTTGAGCAAGCTCGAAGTAAATCCTAGGCTCTCTCAAGCTTGGCTCATTGACAACCCTAAACAGGGAAACTCAATGTTCTTTGGAGCAGACTGATCCATGGAACGCTATCCTCTGTAAATTCATCGAGTGGCCAGAACATCTACAAAAGTGGATGTGGAACTATCCCCAGCAAACCAACCAGCCCGTCTCCACGGCGCAGTCCTCCCTCACAAACCTCAGCAACCAGCAAGGTCAGTATCGATTGCCTGCCAGGGGAAGCGCTACAATACTGCCACCAAGGGAGATCCCCTTTGCCGTGGGCCGTGACCATTTGGAGGACACTGACACCCTGCTCCCAGCCTCCTGGCTGATGCTCCACTTCCACACACACCATCGCCTTGAGCTCTGCCATCCTGAGCAACGCTGACCCAGCCCCCACCCACCTCCCTGACAAGAGCTCCACTCTTCGATGCATCGTCGCCCCAAGCACTACCCCAGCCAACGTTGCTGTCCTGGATCCCAAGCCTGACCAGCGCTGTGGTGGAGCATGGTGAGAGGGAGAATAAAGGGCCATGAACCTCACCAGCACCAACTCCGATGAGGTCACGTGCTTTGAGGCCAAGCTGCTCAAGCCTTGACGAGAGAGTTGAAGTTGCTGCTGTTTGGTAGAGCTCCAGATCCACTCCTAAAAAGTCTGAAGGGACAATTTTGCCCCTTTGGCTCACTGATCCTTATATTTCTTAATAGCTCACATGGTTGCACTTCACTCCCTTCAAAAGCTGCACAGGGTTACATAAACCCTGCATTGGCCGCTCCAAGGCAGTCGTCACCACCAAACATTAACTCTCCCTATGATTCAAACACATTCCGGTTTCACCAACCTGTAATCATGGTAGTAAGGTTGTTCTCTACGTAACTGGGAATCTGGGATGTATGTGTGAAAAAGGTCTGAACATCTCTAACTCAATATATACTATTAGTTGGCATCACTTCCCTAAAATCAAACACTTCTAACTTCTAATCCGTCGCCCTGGCTGCACCTTTAAGGCCTTGCAACCCAAGGCAGGTTCAAGCATAAGCATATCCTATCAACTAGTAGTCCAGACTCCAGACTCATTACAGTTGCATTTTTTTACACTGAATACATCTAATACAGAGTATCACTTGTTGCTTCTGCTTCTTGCTTTATCAGCGATGAAGAAATTGAGTTTGTGCTCAGCAAGCAATGTCCAGTAAGGAGAGATAGAAAATGGCACTCTGCTGGGATGACCTACTCACTAAACCAAATTTCATCTAATAACCCCATGTTCATGCCCTATTACTCTTTGCCTATATTTAAAGATGAGGAGAAGAAGAAAATCAGCACACATCCCTTAGCAATGTTCAGTACTGCTAAAAGCTAGAGTTTATTAAATAAAATAGCCACATATTTTAAGTCAAAGTAAGAAACCTTTGATAGTGCAGCACCATGTAACTCAGCAAGTTGGCTCTGAAATTTATGTAAATGAAAGAATGAGAAAACAGAAAAATAAAGCTGCTATAAATAACAGTAGGGAGAAAGAAGTAGCACACCTTAATTCGATAAGCTTCAGCAAGCTCCTCTTGCAAATTTTGATTCTCTCTTAAGCAACCGCCTAACTTTTTCTGGAGGTTCTCAATATCCTGTTCCAAAGCTGCTGTCCTGAATAGTTACAACAAAAATATTGCTTTGTTTGCACAGTGAATAAAAATGAAAGATTAAATTAGATATGGAAGCACCTCTGAGTAAGCATTCGAGTTGCAACAGAAACATAACCAGGCCCGGCTTGTTGCATACATAATTGCTCAATATCTTTTCTAAGCGCATCACGCTCTGCAAACAAAGTATCTATCAGCACACCCTGTGCCACGAGAACACATACATATACGATGATAAAATCATTAAACAAAAAAGCTCTAAACAACTACTGCCTCCAGAAACAAATGTAAGTCCATCTAGGAAAAATGAGAAAACACGCTATCCAAAAGACCAGCAGTTTTCTCAAAACGTCACACTTATACATAGGAATTTGAGAACAAATATAATGGAATGAACCAAGGACTTGGGCAGCTCTTTCAGGCTTTTTCAGAAATTGCAACACACTAGCATACATAACCAAGTAACTCTTGAATTTCTCAGTAATAAATAATTTAAGAGATAATCTCAGTGTGCGAGCCTAAGACCTCATCTAGGAGTACTTAGATATGTCAGAGGGCATAATTTCTTGTTTTATAGAAGCAAAGGAATTCCAGTTGACTATCTGCATTTTTTTCGTATTTAATAGGTTGCATAGTTATACTACATCTTCCTATATATTAAATGAGGCAACTGAATCGAGCTGCTTCAACAAACAAACAAAACAGTACTGAAACTAATCTACAGGATGAAGAGTTCATCTACAGGGAACTGTATTAATAAACATCGCAAAAAAGCAGTATGATTGATGGCATTGATTAGCGGAATAAGTACAGATGACAATCTTGTGTTGTGTAGCACAGTGCACAGATGTGATGTGAGTCTTACCTCGCTGGAGATCTTCAACTCGACGAGTTAACACTTCAACAAGATCTACTTTTTCATTCATCTCTACAGAACAGAGAAAAGGGGGGCATTTTTTCTTGAATGAACAAAAGCATTTTTGATATCATAATTATTGAAAAACTTAATAGCAAATTTATGAGAAATAGAAGCATGTTGAGGTCATTACACAATTATTTGATTCAACAACATAACCAGTCTTCCTTTAAAAAATCAAACTAGCCCCAAAAGCACAAACATACTAGACTAGCAAGGGCACTTAAATTTATAGCATATCCTGAGAAGGTATGGTAGAAATTTTTTTGGTTCCTATGAAGAAAATGGCTTCTGAGGGCATGATCCCATGACAAGAAATGGTACTAGAAGCATATGACTAGGAAGTGGAGCTTCAGACCATATGTTATTCTAGCAGGGAAAACGCCAGAGAATGCAGATGAAATATAAAACAGAAATGACTAACTAAGCCCCAAGAACAACTTCAAAGAGCAATCATAATGAGTTAATGACCAAGACTCAGAAGTAAGAACCTTAGGTTTAAGAAAAAGGAATCATAGAACATGTTCTATCCTACTCCCTCCATTCCAAATTATAGTTCACTCTAGCTTTGTCTTAAAGTCAAACTTCTCTAATTTTGACCAAGTTTTTAGAAAAAAAAACATTAACATCTATAAGTTGAAATAAACACTCCATCGAAACAGATTTCATAGAAATTTAATGAAACTAATTTGATGTTCTAAATGTCAGTGCATTTTATATGAACTTGGTCAAAGCTGAAGCAGTTTGACTTGACAAAGACAAAGTGAACTATAATTTCGTTAAAAAAAAAGGTGAACTATATTTGGAAACACAGGAAGTATTAAATTAAACCATCATAACATATGTTCGAGAAAAAACCACTGCAAGGTATTATAGCAGTTCAAATCATCATATAGACAAAAGTCTATTGAAAATATAGGTAAACCTGCACTTTAAACAACTTCATATTTCCTGCAATCAAGAAATTACCTTTTGCTACTTCAACAAGACATATTCTAATTGATGAAGTATTTCAGAGAAGGTTGATCAAAATCAGTAATATGAAGTCGAATTTGGGATGATTACCATATTGTAGCCCTTCAACCCGTCGTAACAATACTTCCAAAGAATTCTGTTTTTCATCCTTTTCTGTTAGAATGAGAATCATACAGATAAGTTAATTGCATGGGTCTCATTGTAGCAAGTATAGCACCAATCAAATAAATGTACTCAAAACAGAAACAAGATCGCATGCCATTGCCAAAAAAAAAAGACTTCAATGTAATATTTTTCCTGAAAAATGGATCAGATATGTCAGGTTAAGTGATGCAAGAGGCAACTAACAGTTGGACAGTAGGGAACATTGGAAATTAAAGAAAATCTGCTAGTTCGATTCGCTCAACAATTTTTGTTCCCTGACAAAAGGCAACAGCAGAAACAGAATTTAAGGCAGGGAACTAATGAAGTACCACATGGTGATATGTGACATGGGAATAAATTTGCTGTAATCCTTCTATAATGACTATTTAAATTGTGCTGGGGGGTGGGGGGGGGGAGCAGTGGTGGAGGGAGGGAGGGACTGAGGGGGGCCTGGCACCCCCCAACATGCTGATCCCTCAATAGTACTCCCTCCTTATTTAGTAGTTAATTATTTAATTAGCAAAGTAACAATATTAATTAGTATTTTAATTATTTGTTTCTTCTGTAATTATCTAGGATTAACCATTCTATTATCTTTTTTGTTTCTTTTTCACTCTCTATATACAATTCTTTAACTAGTTAACAGGCACCATTAGTGTTTTGCTTGTTTATTGTTCCTTTATATTGATCTATAATAAAATCTATATTATTTAGGACTAGTCTTTATGTTGTTTAACTATTTTGTTTCTATTATTTTCATGATATATTTTGCCTAAAAAATAGAGGGATCAACTGGAGTTAGAGACCTAGCGCTAATTAAATTTTATTTACTTTTTCTTTGTAATATTCATCAATTTTATTGTATACTTCCTCGGTCGCTAAATATCTGTCGTTTGCGCTTCCCATAAAACATCTTTGATTAAATATATATTAAAAATATAAATATTTTTGATATATAGTTAGTGTCAATGGAAAGATCTTTGAATCTATTTTTTAATAAATTTATTTGGAGATACAAATGTTGCACGTATTTTCTACAAATCGAATCAAACTTGTGGCACGGACACTAACGACGATAGTTATTTAGAGACGGAAAGAGTATGTATTTTATCACGTATGATTGTTGTCGGTCGGCCCCCCCTATGGTTAAATCCTGGCTCCGCCCCTGGGGGGAGGGAATGTTAACACTCATGGAATGAATTTTGAATTGATCACATGAGACAGAGTGGTCCAGTGTTATGACAAACACCCACCAGGACCACGAGGTAACAACGAAGAACTGGTAACACCATAGCACAAAGGGAGGCTAGAACATCAGACAAATAATAACACCGAAGGCTGCTGGAGATTACCGCGCTGGAGCTCCTCGACGCGACGAAGCAGTTCGGAGGAAGCTGCAGCTTCGTCCATTTCAGAGCCCACCCGAGGCACTGCTTGCAGGGGGAGACCCAGTAAAGGACCAGGGTTCCAATTTCCAAAAGGCGGCACTAAGCGCACGCTTCAGCGGACAGGTAAAGCTTCGGTTTGGAGCATAAGCGCTCCCAAAGCGGCGCGACCGCCTTGGTGGCTCCCTCTGCCCGCCGGCCGGTCCACCGGAGACGGGAGGGGAGCGGAGCGGGAGGCGCGCACGCAGGGTCGCCGGCCGGTGTGCGGAGAACCGGAGGCGACTGGCGAGGTTGGTATGGGATTGGATTGGATTAGGATTATTATTAATTAATCTGGGAGCCGCGGTGCTCGTGATGGTTGGGCCATGTTGGGTTTTCTACGCTACGGAGAGGAAGACCCATGTTGGACCTGGGGGCTGCGACACCCGCCCGGCCGGCCCAGGCCCAATGGAATTGGAATGGAACCAATTCGTCTGCGCCCCTATCCAACGGCCCGACCTGGCGTATATCGACATATCGTCGTGACACAACACGTCACAGTGGCTGCCGGCTCGGCACACGGGCTCCAGTCCCTCCCAGATTTTTGTAATGTAAAGCCACGAAAGGAACGAAACGACACGCGCAGGTTTGTTTAGAGGCGCCGGCCGGGGAGCGGAACGGGGCAGGCTTCACAGCGCCGATCGAGATGGGGATCGCACGCACGCTCGCTCGAGTTTGCTTTCCGATGCCGCATTTGATTTTGATTGATTATATATAACAACTCCTTGGATTCACCGTGCGGCCGCTATAAAAATGTAGTACAAGGCGCATCTTTTGTGCTTGGCTCGACGACGACACTGTCCCGTCCGTGCGAGAGCGAGCGACATGTGCTTGGCCTGCCTCGTTCGACGGACGCCGGGAACACGTAGGCACGTGCGGGCGGGGGCGCGGCATCTGTGCCCGTGCAGGCAGGCCGTGGTTCCGTTCCATGCAACCTGCTAGGCAAATGCATCCTGACCCAGGACGTCAAAAATCGGACGCCTGGCTGGGATGCATGCAAGTTTGGCCGGTTGCCATCCAAACAGGCCTGCCGGCTGCCGCCGGCGCCGCGGATGAACGTCGATCGTCGGCGTCGCCTCGTCTGCCCTGACGCCTTGTTGCATGCATGCATACATCGCGTGTGCAGACGTGCAGACTAAAGGCAATCCGATTGCACAGCGCACTGCACACGTACACACGACAACAGACCGCTACCTTACATTAGCAGCCGACTTAATGTGCTCGTCATCATTTTACCAACCATCATGTGCATCAGTGGATGTGGTTACCGAATCTCGTCATAGCATGTGTATCTGCATATGATACGGCTAAGCACATGGCTCTCGTCTTGAGCCCCCTTCCTTGACAAGACGGGAGAGCTGACTAACAAATGCATACTGCAATATACGGATCGAGTACGTTATTACGGCACCATGCATGCCACCACATTACAACCCCCATACTACTCTTTTTATTTATTTATTTTTCCCCCACTTTCAACTTCAAAAGTTCAGAGTACATGCACACACAGTAACGTGACGACGTGAAACCCAACATCAGCATATATGTACATGTATACGATAAATAAATATAGAAATTAAGAAACCGATCGAGCAGACTGTTACTGGATAAGCATACCCCAACCCAAGTCACAAAGCAAGAGGAGCCATCTCTGTCCGTCTCGATTCTCCCTGCTGTCAAGAGATAGAACGACTGTGGCTCGAGCTCAGCAAGACTGTAGCCATCAATGGCGACGTCCTACCACTTGCCTCCCAGTCGATACTTCGATGGAAGCAACAACACGACAACAGCGGATCTGATGCATGCCCTACGTCATCGCCGAACGAAAACGAAAATGGTGGGGGGGTCCGTTAGAACTTAGAACTAACATGATTTTTTGCTAATGCTCGGACGATCGTCATAGGCTCACACGGCGGGCGACCGAGCATTAGGGCCAGGCAAAAAATCACCGAAATCGATTTAAACGAAATTTCCGTAATTTATTCGATCGATGAAACTTTGGCAGTGTTCAAAATTTATTCAGTTTTAAGCTGGTATTAACTGAACATTTTGAAAACTACTACATTGAACACTAAAATTTTGCCCATTTCCATGTTTAAATGTATTTCTATTTGTATTAGAAGCACTATTTGCAGCTTTTCCTTTTGTTTGTTACATGAGCTATTTCTTGTTATGTGCTTTCCAACACTACTACAGAATTTATTAACCGCAACGTCGCTAAAACGGGCTGGTAGCGGGCGCCAAAGCTGCCCGCTGCGATAGTTCGCCAGCCGCCCAAGGCAGGCCGGCAGACTTGTTGCCCGCTGCGGTAAATAGTCATTTACCGCAGCGGGCGCATTAAGTTGTCCGCTGCGGTAATTTCACAACTCTTAATAAGGGTTTTTGACACCCTAGATGGTTTCAAATTAAAAACTCATGAATACCAACTATGATAGACTCATCGAGATGAACATTTTATATATATGTCATTTTTTCATTCGAGAAAGAGTTACGAAAATTTAGTTCAAAAATTACCAATCCCTCTTATATTTTCATAAACTATAAGAGGGATTCAAGATTTTGTGCTAGTGTTTACTGAAAAGTTCTCAAATGAAAAAATGCCCTATGTAAAGATTGTAGATATTAATGAGTTTAAAAAAAGTCGTATTCAAAAGTTTTTCATATGAGGTCATTTAGCCTCTCATTTTTAAAAAATGGACCAAGTCAAATTTTTATTAAACCAAAAAATATTAACCGCAGCGGGCCTCTTAAAGCGTCCACTGCGATAAATCATTTACCGCAGCAGACAATTTAAGAGGCCCGCTACGGTAAAACGATATACTGCAGCGGGCGTCTCATAAGGCCCGACACGGCAAATAGCAAGGCCCAACTGGCCCAAGGCGAGGCCCAAAAGATGTTGTCAATATATGTAGGAGTTAGGGTTATCCCACCACTCCACTCCCTCCCTAGCCGCACAGCTCCTCCCCAGCCGAACCGCTCCTCAGCCGCCCTCTCCACTTCTCTCCTTTCCCCCACTCCCTTCACTTCTCTCTGACGGCCCTCCTCTCGGGAGGCCAGGCGCGGGGCGGCGCTCCCTATCCGAGGCGCACGGCGGCGCTCGCGAGGCCAGGCACACGGCGGGGCTCGCGATGCGAAGCGCGTGGCGGCGCTCGCAAGGCGCCCGAGGCGATGCGCGAGAGCTCCCCTTCCTCAGTCGCCCTCCATGGTCCTCTACTGGCGCCCCGCCTCCCTCCCTCCTTTGTAGCGGCCGCCGGCGCCCCCACCTCCCTCCCTCCTTTAGTGGAGGCGAGGATCCGGTGGAGGCGGGGCTCCTCCTTCCGTGGAGGTAAAGATCCGGCCGGATCCGGCTGGTGGAGGCGCGTCATGGCCAGATCCGGCCAGTGGCGACGGGATTCAACGCGGAGAATCAAGGTGTGTCCCTCATCCTCCCTCTCCCCTGTTAAAATCCTCTATGGTCTCTCCTCTGTTCCTCTTCCTCCCTCCCTGCAGGCGAGCTCAAGGTGGTCTTCGGTGGCGACGCTCCGGCGAGGGCGGATCCGGCCCCGGCGACTCCAGATCTGGCCTCGGCGACGGTAGCAACGGCATCCATGGCCTCTGCAGCGGTGGCGGCGGGCCTGCCCAGATCCGGCCGGTGGAGGCGCGGAGGCGGCAGTTCTGCCCAGATGCAGCCACTGGAGGCGCGTGGTGGCCGGATCCGACCGATGGCGGCGTGCAGGCAACGTCGGGCTCCCTCGATCCGGCGGCGGCGGCTACAGTGCAGCAAGCAAGCAACCCTAGATGGGCTCGTCGGGCCCGTGGATGGGCTCGACGGGCCTATCTAGGGTTTTTTTGTTTTTTTCAAAATCTTTACCGCAGCGGGCAGGTTAGATGCCCGCTGCGGTAAAATTACCGCAACGGGCACGTTAGGATATCCGCTGCGGTAAATGGATATACCGCAGCGGCTCCTTTCGCCCGCTGCGGTTAACCGTTTCTTTACCTAGCGTGGCAGCGCAAGCGGACGCTGCTGTCCGCTGCGGTAAATCGGTTTTTGACCGCTGCGATAAAGATTTGTGTAGTTGTGCAATATATTTATGTCGTTAGCAGAAGTATATATAATATGTATTTTACAATTAACAGAAAAGTTAATAACTGATTTACCAAACCAATTTCAACAAATTAACAGAATACCCAAGCATAACGAGAGTCCCTACTGTGTTGTTTCCATATATTAATTAAAGGTGTCAGGTAAATAGAATACTAACGTGGCATTCAAAGGGTAGTCGTTTCAATGCTTAAACTGCAGGCACTTTCTATAATAACCACGTCAACGGGATACATGCATCTATTGAAACTACCGTAATGCTTAGATTAGAACGTTCGTTGTTTTCCGGACGGGGCGCGTGACGATTGGATAACGATTAGCTTGCCCGCACGTCCTTATCCACTCGTCTCTCTCCACGACCTTATCTGCTCGTCGCACCGTTTCCATCCAGACAGTTCGCAGCACACTGTCGTCTCCACCAGCCCATCCCGCACCTGCGCGCGCTGCTCGCATGCATCCGCTCGCCTCGCCCCTGCCCGCGCCGCGAGCCCCACGACACGGATGACTCCGCTAGACCGTGTCGTCGCCGCTCGGGACGGACTCCGCCTGCTTGCTCGCCGGCACCACCGCCCGCCATCACGGGACGGATCTCCGCTCGTCGGCGTCACTCCCGCCTGTGCCGCACGCCGTCGCAGGATGCAACTTTGCTCGCCGGCGCCGTCCTTGTGTGGACAGATTCCGCTGGCGCCGCTCGCCTCCCCCCGCGCCTGGCCTCTGCTCTGATGGACCATGCCTGCGTCGCTCACCGCCCTCGCCCCACTCGTGTCGCCCGCCATTGAGGGACATACTCCACTCACCCACGCGCCCCCACTCTCCACCCGTGTCGCATTGTGGGACGAACCCCGCTCACCCACACCGCCCTCGTTCTCCACCCGCGCCGCCCACCAATGAGGGACGGACTCTGCCTGCGCCGTTCACCGGCGTCGCCCTCTCGCCCTCCAGACTCATGCCTCCCATCCGCGGCTACGCTCCATCTGCCTGTAGCGGCAACTACCGAGGTCCTACCATCGACAAACTTCGCACCGACATCGGCGAGACTTCCGAGCACCATGGCTTCGAGCTCCACGTACAAGGATGAGCTCCATTCATCCCAGCAGTAAGGTGACATTGCGCTGAAAGAACATGTTGCAAATGTATGTTTCGTGTGTTTCAGTAGTTTTGGATGTGTTGACACCGTTTTTCGTACGTGTCAAAACGAGTCAAGTGTGCCGATCGACAGGTGTCGATGTTCCCTATCGGCGTCAAGGTATTATCGGTTAGGTTACCGATAGAGGAGAAGAAGGTCGCCGATGGTAAAATTAATTGAAGAGACATCCAGAGAGGAGGTTGTTTGCCGGTTTGGAATGTTGCCGATAGAAGCAGAGGGATATTGCCGATTAGGAGTGTTGCCGATAGATGCAGGGGAATATGATGACGTCAACAGAAGACTGTCGATGGCAATAGAAGGAAGTTGCGGATTGAAGAGATCTGCCGATGGAAGGTTTCATCGTAAAGAAATAAATAAGGAAACTGGTGATTTTATACCAGCATTATTATAAGTCCGACTCTTGCACGAGTCATTTATTTCCTTAAAAATAGGTATTGCTGTTATGGTTAGGTCTGACTCTTACGCGAGTCGTTTGTTTCCTTTAAAATAGGGATTTTCTGTTTAGGAAAGTTAGAGTCGTGGTTGTTTACAACTCCCTTGGCCGGAGTATAAATATGTACCTAGGGGTCGTGTGGAAAAAGAGAGACAATCAATCAAATACATCTATTATTTTCATCTACTTTTTCCAGCAATTTTACTTTTATCGTACTAGCTCTAGTTTATCTACGAGTTCTTACAAGTTTCGACGGGCTGCATCTACAAGATCTCCATCAACCTTGCGAGTTTCACGTTTTGAGCAATCTGAACCTTGACGTTCGGGCGCATCGCCGTCGTCTCGCTCATCGTTGTTCTAGTTATCGTCCTTGTCGATTAACTAGTCAAATCGACTGGCACACCTTGGATATCGATTTCGGGTATAAGCCCGAGGTGTTCACAAATCTGACGCTTTTAGTGTCAACACCTCTTTTGGCACACCCAGTGGGACAGATTCAATCTCATGGAGAATACTGGAATCAATCCAAGCAATGTCATCGAAGTCTCCGAAGCGAATCTGAAAGATGATCAGAAGCAGGCTATGGAGGAGTACAAGCAGTTGTATCTGAAATCCTTCAGCCTAAACAGGAGTAGCGAAGCTATCCAGAAGCAAGATCTGTTGTTGCCACGACAGGTCACTTTCGACGCCAATTCGGGTAAATTACAGGAGATCGTTAATTCTGCACTAAATCAGGCATTAATTACCCACATCCAGTGTGTTGTCCAATACTGTATACAATATTGTTATGCAATCTTTCAAGGAAGGACAAGCACCCCGGTATGTTGGTCGGCGGCTCCAACAGCATCTTCCCAACCTGTGGGCCCATCTGCCGATGAGGTTACGCCGCCAAGATCAAGCCCTGCAAGTGTCACTCGATTGAATACAGATCTGGTGGCATCGGCAATGTCAGAACCCGCAACTAAGAGTCAGCCAACTCCCGCTAACTGGTGGGGATACGGTATGCCTCCAAATCCATCTGTTGATTCTAATCTGATCCAAAGTAACAATGCAACATGGAAGGGTCCTATGGCATCGGTAATGCCTTCGCAGCCGATGATCCCTATGATGCATTATGCTACATCTTCCCCAACTGTGTAATTGCCGTCGGAAGATCTTCAAGTGGTAATACCCAAAATGCCTCTTATGCCACCATCGACAAGTTCTTTACAGATGCAACAAGGCCACACAGCTGCAAGTCAACCCATGGCAGTGGTAAATCCTCAAGCTGGAGTATCCGCACATCAAGGTGGCAAATTTGTTGACTACTCTAGAATGCAAGAGCAACAGGTACCAGCTAGCTATCAACCATCGGCAAATTACATGTCGTTGACTTATAATCCTGGATGGACTGGACCAACACCAATCCAACAACAGGTGGTACAACCTGGGTATCAGTACCTGGAAAACCCTCAGAGTGGGGCATTGGCACATCAACCAATGAATGTAATGCCTCAGTCTTTCCTAATGGGCGTTCAAAGTGGTCCCTCGACAAATCAGCCGATGTACAATATTCAGCGGGCTAATGCTGCACCTGCACCAGCTACTCCGGCCTATCTGCCACAAAGATATGAGGAGGTATATCATCCTGTGTAGCCGATCAACATTCCGCAAGTGCATCGGCAAGATCAAGATGCATACTGGATCGATAAGATTGCCGAAGTGATGAAAGAGCAGTTCGGCATCAAACCTAAGGTTAATACATATTCTTATCGGACGCCATACCCTCCAAGATATGATCTGATTCCTCTCCCAAATCGGTACAAGGTGTCGGATTTCACAAAGTTTTATGGCCAAGATGACACATCAACTATGGAGCACATCAACCGCTTCATTATCCAGTGCGGAGAGGCAGCTAGTAGAGATGAATTGAGGGTGAGATTGTTCTCATCGTCATTATCTGGATCGGCATTCACATGGTTCATTTCACTACCTCTAAATTTTGTGATCACTTGGGCCGATCTAGAGAAGCAGTTTCACAAATACTTCTTCGCTGGTGTACATGAGAAGAAGATTACCGATTTGGTTAAGTTGAGGCAGCGTAATGACGAATCGGTGGAAAGCTTCATCCAGAGGTTGCGAGACGTAAAGAACAAGTGCTACAACTTGGTGCTTGATGATCGGCAATTGGCAGATTTGGCCTTCCAGGGATTACTGCCGCATATCAAGGATAAATATGCGTCTCAGGAGTTTGAAAGTTTGAGCCATCTCGTGCAGAGAATTGCCGATCAGGACGTCAAAGCTTTCGAGCCTAGAAAGACTTGGAATAAGAAGGTGTCCTTCGCTGAGCAAGAAGATTCTGAGTCGGATGAGGAGCTAAGTATCGGCGCTGCTGAATGGGTAAAAGATAAGAAGCCGGTATCCTGTCCGTTTGGCCAGAAAGAAGCTGAGAGATTCACCTTTGATATCACCAAGGCCGATAGGATGTTTGATCTATTGCTTCAAGAAGGGCGGATTAAGCTGGCGCCTAACCAGGTAATTCCATCGGCCGAAGAGCTTAGAAGGATCAGGTATTGCAAGTGGCACAATGCAACTTCGCATAGTACCAATGATTGCAAAGTCTTTAGGCAGCAGTTGCAGTCAGAAATTGAATCTGAGCGAATTAAGTTTGAAAATTCCAAGGCCCAAAAACCGATGAAGATCGACCAGCACCCGTTTCCAAATAACATGGTGGAAGCTAGTGGAAAAACTAAAGTGCTGACATCGGAAGCTGCCAAGAAAAGTGCGTCGGTGGATCCTGAACATCAAATAGCCGCGCATGAAGTAAAAGGAAGAGGATTTGCCGATGATAGAAAAGGCAAGAGGGTTGCCGATGAAAGCAGCAATGCTAGGAGATCCCAAGGCGTTATAATTACGCATAGGCGACCACGGCAAGATTATCGGCAATCGTAGGAAGAGCGATATCGGCAGCAGGAGGAAGAAAGGCGCTAAGAGTGGCATCGACATAAAGATCACTGGAGATGTCCCTTATTTGTTCATTGCTGGGAGGAAGGCATTAAGCTACCCACTGCCGATAATTGCCCTGAATGCAATGGGTACTACCCTGCTGATCGGTCAGAAAAGAAACCTTGTTTTGACGATCGGGCATCAAACTATAGCAGGCCGATCAGGGAAAAGAGATCAGCGCATGATCGACTGGGGGGCAAGCTCAGCGTACATGACAAGCTTGGCAGACGCGTTGGTAAAAAAGAGCTTGAAGAAATGGCTAATGCAAGAGTGCCTGATGAGGAGATATTCTCTAGGGATCCAAACGTGAGGAGTGGTGCAAATACAAGCAATGAGAAACAGTACCAGCCTGTTTGGAAGACTAGACTTCCTCAATGGTGCCTGAAAGGATCAAGATGCCCAAGAGATGGGGGTGAATTAGGCTCTTTTTAATTTCTAGACAAGAATTAAACCTATTAGGAGCCAATTAACCCCCTAGTACCTACCGCTTATGTGTCCTAGCTAGAAAGCGGTAGCAAATCAATAGAAAACGAAAACTTCCTACACAATTCTAGTATGAATTGAAAGACAAGTGTGGAAAGTAATGCGGTAAGAAGGAGCTAGGGAAAGAGATGCTTGACACGGCGATGTTTTGTCAAGGTATCGAGGAGTCGACACTCCCCTTAGTCCTCGTTGGAGCACCTCGCAAGGTATAGCTCCCCCACAATCCCGCGCAAGGGATGAGTGCTCTCTACGGGCTGATTCTTCGCCACTCCGGCTCGGTGAATCGCCCACAACCGATCACAATGTCGATGAAGAAGGGCCGCCGACAATCCTCCGACGATCACCTTCCTCCAAGCACCACCGGACCATCTAGGTGATGTCGATCACCAAGAGTAACAAGCCTCGATCTTCGCTTGACTCACTCAAGCTTCACAACTAGAGGATGCACACTTGAACTCTTGGATGAACTAGAGGAGAGGATGGATGGATTCGCGAATCACTCTCTCTCTAGGGCTCTTGCTCTCTTCCCAGCCTTCTCAACAAACTCAGCAAATGAAATGAGCAAAGGCTTGGTGGGAGAGAAGTGTGGGGAGCTATAAATAGCCCCTCAGAAAACTAGCTCGGGCTGGCAACTTAAGTGGCGACGGATGCTCCGTCGACTAGACGACGGACGCTCCGTCGCATGCCCCAACGGCTAGTTCTGCACAAAGTTTGGGCGACGGACGCTCCGACGCCTAGGCGACAGACGCTCCGACGCCTAGGCGACGGACGCTCCGACGCCCTGCCCAACGGCTAACTCTGATAGGATTTCCCAGCGACGGACGCTCCATCACAGGGGCGACGGACGCTCTTCCCAGCGTCCGACGCTATACTCTGGCTCGGGCTGAAAAACACCCTCACTGGAAGGCCGACGGACGCTCTCCAAGCGTCCGACGCCTGGATGACGGACAGCGTCCGTCGGACCCTGAAAAACTTAGCCAGAAACACATGACCACTGGTAGGCCGACGGACACTGTGGACTCAACCACCCAGCGTCCGACGCCTTTGTCCGACGCGACGGACTATGTCCGTCGCCCAGAAAACAGGCCTCTCAACTTCGTTTTTCGCCGCGATGAGTATGGAAGTTGTTCTAGGCTATCTTACGGTCACCATAGGCTTGCTTAGAGCTAAGGAATACAAGTGTGCACCACACCTAGTTCATGAAGCTTTCCTAAGTCAAGCTACTAGTCTCAACCCCTCTTAATAGTACGGTCAAAGATCAAATAAAAGCCCTATCTATTTCTAAGTGCCCTTCATCACCTTATGACACTTAGCCTATCATTCTAGGGTCTTTGAAATCCGAAACGATATCCATCTTGAGGGCTAAGTGATGACCTACTAATGCCCATTCATGTTGATCACTATGGCTAAGCTACGCATAGCCTCTGCAAAACACACGTTAGCCATAATAATCGCTAATTGCCGTTAATCACCGAAACCAACTAGGGCCATGATTCTTCAATCTCCCCCTTTTTGGTGATTGACGATAATAACTCCTCGAGTATGGATATAAGAGTGAAAAGATAGGATTTTGGTGACTTGGAATGATTGAGCAAGGGTTAGAGAATTTGTAAATAAGCATACTTGCTCACCCAAGCCAAGTCACAAACCATGGTACTCATAGATATGAATGTAAAAAGGGAGTACCTCATGATATTTTCAAAACATGTATCGGAGTATAGCACGGAAGCTCAATTACCATTTGAACATAGATATATATCATGAACCATAAGAATACTCACAAGATATATTAGAGATAATCAAGAGTTTGTCACATCCAACCATATTTCACACAAGCATCAACCATAAAATTCATCACACATAGAAACAAGTGCATAAAAGTAGACATGATGAATGAGTACGGGGAAATTAAGCACACAAAGATTCAAATCCCTCCCCCTATCTCTATACTCGACCCTCACTCCCCCTTTGGCATCTAACACCAACAACTAAGCATCTGGGGCTGGAGAAGAAGGTGAAGAAGCTGCAGCCTGGCGACCGAGCATGATGAAGTCCTGAAGATCTGACTCGTCTGACTCAACATCTGCCTCGGCCTCTGCAGGTGTAGGCGCAGCTGGGGTGACCTCTGGAGCTGACACTGGAAGCTCTAGAGCTGCTGACTCAACTGGCTCCCCTTGAGGCTCAGCTGGTGCCTCTGACGGTCCTGCCTCTGTAGTAGCGGGCCTGGGAACCCGACGAGTAAAGACTCGAGGCGCGGGGGAAGGTGTCACTGCCAGAGCAACTAGTGACACTGCTACAACAAACTCTGATGGGTGAGTCTGAGGTGGAGAGGATACTGCAACTGTAACTCCCTCATCCTGGGCCTCTGTGGCAACTATCTCAACTGCTAGTGAAATAGCGTCTGTCTGAACTGCAGCTGGAGGAGTTGTAACTGTCTGCGTGGATCGCTCAGGTGCGATCTCCGATGAGGCAACTGAAGAAAGGTAAGTGCCCGTCGCCGGAGGATCCACCTCAACCTCTAGAGCTGGTGAGTCTAGCTGAGCTGCTCCTGGAGAATCATCTCCTGTGATCTCCAAGTAGGAGGCTGAGAGGTCACGCGAGGCCTCTGCTATGGTAGTTCCTCGGATAGGAGTAAATCATGTCTGAAGCTCGCCGGGTGAAACTAACGAAGAGGACACCTGGGTCCTCGGAGACTGTCACTCTGGAGAAGCTGGTGCCTAGAAGGGAGGAGTAACTGGTGCCTGACTCTGCTGTCCTCCGGACGGTAACGCTGGAGTTGGTACCACAACAACTGGAGTCTGTTCTGCCGGTGAGGTGAACTGCTGCTGTTGCGAGACCCCGGGCAACTGAATCTGAGGAGTGAAGGTCTGCCCGGAGCTGGAGGCTAGAAGACGCTCAAGTGACAAAGTCTGAGTCTTCTGAATCTCTGCCTGTTGCAGCTGATAGGCCAGGAACTGGCGCTGAAACTCATCCTACCTGGCCTAAGTCTGTGCCTGAGCGGCCAACTACTGCTCTGTAAGCCTTCGAACGTCAGCAGCCTGTCGCCTCTACTCCTCTGCCTGGCGTGACTGCTCCTCCTGCATCCTCGAAAGGATAGTAAGTAATGTAGCCTCTGAGGTGCTGGAACCTGGAGCTGGAGCTGCAGCTGTACCTGACCCTCCTGCCTCATGGTCATGGGACATTGGTGCGTACTCGCGCACTGGCTGGTAGTCCTCATCTGAATTGTCAGAATCTAGGTCCTCTCTGTAGACAGTCTCTGCAGCGGTGTCAATCTGAGCATCAAGATCTGCAAGCTCTGCCTGGTCGATCTGCTCAACTATAGCGTTAGTGTCCTCTGCCGACTGAGGTGGCACACCTGCCTGTCTAGTGCCTGGTCTGTATGCTCTGCTGGGGCGAGGCAGGTTTCCATGCATGACTAACTGACTCATCGAGTAAACTGGAAACTCAGTAGCTGATCTGGTAAGAGTGACTCGCAGAGCTCCTGATCGGGTCTTGGCAACTATAAGGTATGAAATCCAGTGAACAAACTGTAGCTGCCAGTGACCTCAGAATCCTGCAGCTATGATATCCTCAAGCTCGCTGACAATCAAATCCCAAAGGTCAAACTTCTCCTTCCAGATGATATGAGCAAGAAGCCACAACTGTAGTCGGGTAATGGTGTCCCGAGCTCCAATCCGAGGAAGAATGGTACGTCTGAGTACCTCGTGGAGAATCCGAGCAAGTGGAGTGAGGTCTCTCGGTGTACGGCTCGAACCCTCTGAGAATGGCAGCTGAAAGCACGACCTCACGAAGTCTGTAGATGGCACTATCCCATCGTGAGGTCGGCGAGGGGCCTCCTGATCCCCGTAGCACAAGCTGTGAATCCTCGTAAGGGAGGACTCTAAGTGAAAAAACTCTCTGAACCGAGTTGCTGAAACCCTGAAGTCGCGGCCCTGAAAGCCAAAGTGAAAGAACTCGTGATCAGGGGAGATCCATAGTGAGGCATAGAACTGATAGAACCAGTCCTTCTGATAAGCTCCTGATCGTCCCATCATATCTGACAATCCCTGAAGGTACTGTAAGTGCTGAAGAATCTCTAGACCACCGACCCCTTCTATGTGAGCAGGTGGGCATACTCTGTGAGCCCTAAGAGGAGCGTTAGTGTCGACGTATGCTCTGTAGAAGTCCTCGTGAATCGTGGTGTAGAAGTGACGTCCAGCACGGGGATCTCTCTGAGCTGGGAACCAGGACTGAAAGTCCACGAAGCAGAGTAGCTGAACCTGCTTCACTGTGAGAACCCTGACCTGATGCCTCACGGGATCTGGTAGCTGAGGTCCTGGAGGACTAGGTGGTGCACCAGAGCCTCTGGACTGTGTAACTCTACGGCTCATCAGCTCACCAATCGAGGACGGGCCCGCGGCCTATGTCTGCTCAGTCTCTGGGACTGGCTCTGCCTCCTTTGTCTCAGTAGCCTCGGCGGGCTCTGTCTCTGGACGCGTAGGGGACTCACGACGCGCTCCACGGCGAGGCGAGAGCCTCAAACCGGCGCGACGTCCACCTCGCTCCGCGATCTCTGCGGCCTCGGCCACTGCAAGTGCTGCTGCTGAATCTGGATCCATAAGTGGCCTCTTGTGCTTCCGTGACACAACCTTCTGCTTACCCTTCCCCGATCGATGGGTGGATGCGGTGGAGGTGGAGGGTCACCACCACTACCGGGAGCGGGGCCAACGTTCTTCGTTATTGCCATGGATATACACTGGATGAAACAAACTGTCACTGGCAACAGATCCTCAACTATCAAATCACAAACTCACTGCCCACTGCAAACTGACAATCCACTGAGTAACACAAGCAACCAAGAGTGGCACGACGGCCCTGGACTGTCCTTTCGAGGCTTTGCCTCGTTCCTTACTCGCGGGCTTTGCCCCGAGTTCACTGTCACTGTCACACTGACCCTCTGATCAACTGACTCTGCTCGTTAGATAGATAGTTATATAACATGTAAGCACATAACTAGGGGTAAGCAATGTCTAGTGAGAAGCATGAATTGAGGTAAGAAAATAGATCGAACTGCCAAGCCATACCTCTAACACTGACCAAAACGAGAGAAAGGGTAAAATTCCTCGGTCAATTATCCACAATCCGCAGCCTAAGCAAAGAAGGAAAAGGAAATTCAGAGCTTGACAACGGATGTAAAGAGTGAGGTGGAGAAAGATAGGAGGTTCAAACCCTAGAAAGAAGGGGAATCACCTTTGCAGGCCTGAGGGAGAAGCAAGGCTTATCACGGTAAGGGGGAAAGCTTTCTTCTTGAGAGGAATCCCTTGGCAAAAGCCAGGCACGGCGCAGAGAGCCCTCTGGTGGCAGAAACGCGCGCACAGAGGGAAACCGCTGGCACTGGAGAACGGCGGCGCCTGGAGAAGCAGGGGAGGTCGCGACGATGCAGGAGAGAGATCACCGGCGGCGAGGAAGAAAAGGCGCGGCTCTGGAGCGGCAACGGCGGCAGCGACGGTTAGGGATCGGAGAGGCGGCGGAGCGGCGTACGGGTGAACTGAAATCGACAGAGGGAGAGAGAGGAGATGGGGATTTTCTAAAAAAAAATTGCACCTTAAGTTCGCGACAGACGCTCCGACGTGGAGCGACGGACGCTCCGTCGATGTGCGACGGACGCTTGGACAGCGTCCGACGGCACCGTCCATCGGGCTTCTAGAACAGGTTTGAAACGCCCAAACACATTGACCGCATCGGACGCTCCGCGATGGACGCTGGGGAGCGTCCGTCGCCCTGCAAACAGGCAACGTTCAGTCTCCGGACGATCGCGACGGACGCTGAGGCATTTGACGCCGAGCGTTCGTCGGTAGCGTCCGACGCCTTTTAAGTAGAATTTTTCAAATTTTGTTTTTGCGTCTTTCTCCCAACCAAGTTCTAATCCCAATAAGATCCAAATAACACCTGATTGGACTTGATATGAGAACCATCTCTCAAACTCTCATTTTCAAATAGTTTGTCATAGGCTTAGATTTTAGTTTTAGCTCAAAATATTCGAATGAAAGCACGAAGGAGTCATCATATGGCCACAAGAGGGGTATAGAAGTGTCTTGAGCTTGGAGTGCTCCCCTTAAGTGGACGAACATAGAGGATGCTCAAACTTAACCGAAAAGGAACGACAAACAACACATGCACATGCAATGCATTTACAAGAATTTGGATCTAGGTTGCTTGCAAGTTTAAACCATGATTTGGACTTCTTCACACGTTCAAGAACGGTTATTCCAACCATGTTAGCCAAGCCTATGTGCATTACTAAATTAACATGATTATATTACACATGATGCAAGGTTGGTTCACACAAGATCATTTTTAGTGAAGTTAGAGTGATCAAGCACATTCAACTCGCTTCTCAACCTACAAAAGGTTGCTTCATCGAGTGGTTTAGTGAAGATATCCGCCAATTGATCTTCGCTCTTAACTCCAACTAGTGTTATGTCTTTCCTAGCCACATGATCTCTAAGAAAGTGATGGCGAATATCTATGTGCTTGGTGCGAGAGTGTTGAACCGGGTTGTTTGCAAGCTTTACGGCGCTTTCATTATCACACAAAAGTGGAACATCTTTTAAAACAACGTCGTAGTCAAAAAGTGTTTGAGTCATGTATAAGATTTGTGCACAACTTGCTCCCATGACAATGTATTCCGCCTTGGCGGTTGACAATGCCACACTGTTTTGCTTCTTTGAGGACCAAGAAACAAGTGATCTTCCTAGCATGTGGCACCCGTCGGAGGTACTCTTCTTATCAACCTTACACCCGGCATAATCCGAATCAGAATAGCCAACTAGTTGGAAGGGAGCTCCTTTGGGATACCAAAGGCTCATGCTAGGGGTGTGCCTTATGTACCTAAGGATTCTTTTAACCGCACAAAGATGCGACTCCTTAGGGCTTGCTTGAAACCTAGCACACATACACACACTAAACATTATATTCGACATAGATGCGGTGAGGTAAAGTAAACTACCGATCATTGAGCGGTAAAGAGTTTGGTCTATCGGTTTACCTCCCTCATCGAGATCGAAATGCCCATTAGTAGGCATTGGGGTCTTGATTGGCTTGCAATCCTCTATCTTGAATTTCTTGAGTAGATCATAAGTGTACTTCTCTTGAGATATGAAAGCACCCTCCCTCAATTGCTTCACTTGGAAGCCAAGGAAGAAGGTTAGCTCGCCAATCATCGACATCTCGAACTCCTTGGACATCAATGCAGCAAATTCCTTGTTATGATCTTGGTTTGTTGACCCAAATATAATGTCATTGACATACACTTGGCAAACAAATATCTCTCCATCTAGCACCTTGGTGAAGAGTGTGGTATCAACTTTCCCGATCTTGAAGCCCTTCTTGAGTAGGAAGTCCTTTAGCCTCTCATACCAAGCTCTTGGAGCTTGCTTCAATCCATAGAGTGCCTTGGACAACCTATACACATGATTAGAACAATTGGGGTCTTCAAACCTAGGAGGTTGTGAGACAAAAACAAGTTCATTGATGAAACCATTTAGAAAGGCACTCTTCACATCCATTTGAAAAAGTTTCATTTTATGATGTGAAGCATATGCTAAAAGGATACGAATGGCTTCTAGTCTTGCAACCGGTGCAAAGGTCTCCCCAAACTCCAAGCCTTCAACTTAGGAGAACCCCTTTGCCACCAATCTTGCCTTGTTTCTCACAACCACGCCTTGATCATCTTGCTTGTTCCTAAACACCCACTTGGTGCCAATGATTCTTGCTCCTTTGGGCTTTTCTACTAGTGTCCACACTTCGTTCCGGGTAAAGTTGTTCAACTCTTCATGCATGACATTCACCCAATCTGGATCCGCAAGTGTATCCTCCACACTAGAAGGCTCAACAAAAGAAACAAAGGAGTGATGTTCAACATAAGAAGCAAGTTTAGATCGAGTTGTTACCCCCCTTGATGGACTCCCTATGATGAGGTCTTGTGGATGAGCTTGAAGCATATGTGTAGATCTTCTATCAATCACTTGGGGAGGTTGTGGTGCATCAACATCACTAGCTTGAGCCTCGGCTTGATCTTAAGGGATGAAGGTATCTTCTTGTGCTTCCCTCACTTGTTCTTCATCAACTTGAGGCGTGTGAGGTGGAGAGGGTACTTGATTTGCATCATCAACTTCTTCCACCTCTTGTGGGTTGATTGCACCAACGGACATATTCTTCATAGCCTCCCTCAAGGGTTCATCACCTACATCATCAAGATTTTCATGCTCTTCTTGAGAGCCATCAGTTTCATCAAACTCCAAGTCATATGTTTCTTCAACTAGGCCAGAGGCTTTGTTAAATACTCGATATGCCTTGGATTTAAGAGAATAACCAAGTAAGAAACCAATGTCACATCTCCTTTGGAACTTGCCTAAGTGTTGGCGCTTCTTGTAGATATACACTTTGCATCCAAACACTCGGAAAAAGGATATATCCGGTTTCTTCCCATTAACAAGCTCATAGGGGGTCTTCTTGAGAAGCCTTTGGACAAATAGCCGGTTGGCCGCATAGCATGCGGTGTTGATTGCTTCGGCCCAAAACTTCTCGGGGGTGTTGTATTCATCAAGCATTGATCTTGCAAGAGTAATAAGTGTCCGGTTCTTTCTCTCTACTACACCATTTTGTTGAGGGGTATAGGTGGCGGACACCGCATGCTTGATCCCAACTTCATCACAATAGTCTTCAATCTTGGTGTTTACAAACTCGGTCCCATTGTCACTTCTTATCTTCTTGATCTTCACATCAAACTCATTTTGGGCTCTAGTTGCAAACTTCTTGAATATTGATTGAGTCTCTCCCTTGTCTTGAAGGAAGAACACCCAAGTGTACCTAGAGTAGTCATCAACTATCACCAAGCAAAAGAGATTGCCACCAAGGCTAGCATAGATGGTAGGTCCAAATAGATCCATGTGAAGTAGCTCTAGTACTCTTGAGGTTGACATGAAAGCTTTGGTGGGATGAGTGCTGGTCACTTGCTTGCCGGCTTGACATGCACTACACAACTTGTCCTTATCAAACACCACATCCTTCACACCTCTAACCATCTCCTTCTTGACAAGTTTCTTCAAAGTTGACATTCCCACATGTGCTAATCTTCTATGCCATAGCCAACTCAAAGAGCTCTTGGAGAATAGACATGTTTGCAAATTAGCTTCGTTTGAGGTGAAGTCCAGTAGGTAGAGATTGTTGTGTCGAAACCCTTTGAATATCAATGATGAATCTTCAATCTTGGTCACAACTACCTCATTGGGGGTTAAGAGACATTGGAACCCGAGATCACAAAGTTGACCAACCGAAAGCAAGTTGAAGCTCAAAGATTGCACTAGCAAGACATTTGATATTGATTGATCATTAGAGATTTCCACTTTGCCTAGGCCTTGCACTTTGCCTTTTGAGTTGTCCCCAAAGGTAATCTTGTCTTGCCCTTCACAATCTTCCTCAAGTGTGGTGAACATCCGGGAGTCACCGGTCATATGTTGAGTGCATCCACTATCAATCACCCAATGACTTCCACCGGTCTTGTAGTTCACCTACACATAAGCAACTTGAAGTTAAGCTTGTTGTTTGGGAGCCCACACTTGGCGAGGTCCCATAGCCTTGGACACCAACTCCTTAGCAACCCATAGCACTTTGGGCTTGTTCTTCATCTTAGGACCGAGAAACACAACTAGGGGTCTACCCTTGGAGTCCTTGTTTATGATGAAGTGTGCATCATGCGTAAAAGGACTTGTGTGCTTGGGCAAGGTCTTGGGAGGTGGAGTCTTGCATTGGAATTCAAAGTGACCCTCTTGACCACATCCAAAGCACTTCTTGGGCTTGAGCTTTGGTGTGTCATAGTTGTTCCTCATGGCCTTGTTCTTGTAGTAGTTCTTAGCTTCTATCTTGACCTTGGCCTTCATGATTTGGTTCTCCTTGAACCCAATGCCGGACTTGTCGGTCTTCATAATAATATTCATCAAGAGCTCACTTTGGAGGTTGTGGCCCTTGGTGAACTTCTCCATGCCACTTATAAGCTTGATCTTCTCAACCTTGAGCTTTGCATTTTCCTCTTTGAGAGAGTTGATCAAGGTCATTGCATCATTGTCATCTTGCTTGGCCGACTTGATAGTGAATGGCTTGCTTGCCTTGAGGTTGATTAGCTCTTCCTTGAGCTTGGAGTTTTCTTGCCTCATCTTCACATAGTCATCATACTTTTCGGCCTCGACTACCTTCTTGCCCTTGCACTTAGCATTTTGCTCACTAGCAACTTCATCAAGCAAGTCCTCACAAGAAGTAGCTATATGACACTTAACAACCGGGTTAATAGCAACATGTGTAGCAAGATCATTTGTAAACAATTCGTTAGCTATCACAAGTGTGCCATGTTCATTTCTAACTTGGTTGTAGTCATCTTTTAGCAAGTTGTATCTTGTATAGAGCTCTTGTGTTGACCTCTCAAGCTTATTATGTTTCTCATTAGCTTGCTTCAGTGAGGCTTTGAGCTCCCTAGTGCATGAGAGAGATTTGTTCTCAAGCTTCAAATAATCATTAGCACTAGACAAGTCATCAAGTTTAGCATGCAAGTTATCGTTGGCTTTCTCTAGTGATTCACTTTTAGCTTTATACTTCCTAATGAGCTTAGTGTATTTGTTGCAAATCACAATTAGCTCATCATAGGAAGGTGCCTCAAACTCATCATCACTATCATCACTAGAGCTAGCCTCATCATCATTATCCTCTTTTTGTACCTTCTTGTCACCTATAGTCATGAGGCATAGGTGTGTAGAGGATGAGCCCGGAGATGATGGAGGAGGTGGCGGTGGAGTAGATGACCCAATCACCAAGGCGACCACCTTCTCATCTTCACTCTCATCTTCGGATGAGTCACTTGTGTCTTCAATGTCGGTGAGCCAATCACCAACAATGTAGGCTTTGCCATCCTTCTTCTTCTTGTGGAAGTTTAAGTTCTTCTTCTTCTTGAATGGCTTGTCATCCTTCTTTTCCTCATCACTTGACTCATCTTTGTTGCCCTTGTTGTACTTGAACTTGTTGTTGAATTTTTTGTTCTTGTACTTGTCTTTCTTCTCTTCGGGGCAAGCATGAGCCAAGTATCCAAGTTTGCCACAATTGTAGCAATCCATCTTGGAGAGAGGCTTTCTTGAAGAGCTTGTGAAGAATTTCTTCTTCTTTGAGTCAAACTTGACTCCATTCTTGTTTAGCCTCTTCAACATCTTTGTTGTCTTCTTCACCATGAGAGCTAAGTCATTATCATCCTCTCCATCACTTGCACTCTCATACATATATTGTATCTTGCACTTCTCCGAAGAGGATGCCTTGAGAGCCAAGTCCTTCTTTTCCTCCTTCTCTTTTTCTTTCTTCTTGGAGGAGGAAGAAGAGCCACCATCACCAATCTTCATGTACATCTCATGGGCATTGATCTTACCCAAGATTTGTGTTGGTGTAGCGGCGGAGAGGTCTCCTTGGTGAAGAACTGTGACGATGTGGCCATACTTCTCAATGGGCAAGACACAAAGAATCTTGCGCACCACATCGGTCGGTGCCATTTGGTTGAGACCGAGCTCATTCAATTCTTCTACAAGAATGTTAAGACGTGAGTACATTTCATTTGCATTTTCATTTCCATGCATAGAAAAAGAATTGAGCTTAGCCATGACCAAGTGATAGCGTTCCTCACGCTCATACTTTGTGCCTTCGTGAAGAGCACAAATAGTGGTCCACAACTCAAATGCGTCTTTGGCATTACGCACTCGGTTGAAGACATCCTTGCAAATGCCACAAAAAAGAATGTTCTTCGCCTTGGCATTGTGCTTATCAAAGTTGAGGTCCTCCACGAAGAGAGTGCCTCCCTTTGTGGCGGCATTGAGCACGCCCACGTCAACGGCCTCTAGATAGGCCTCCATACGAACTTTCCAATAAGGAAAGTCGTCTCCATCGAACATGGGAGGTGGTCCATCCCCGTGGGACATCTTGCTCTAGGCGGTGAAGCCTAATTTAGAGCAAACCTTACTCTAATACCAATTGAAAGGATCAAGATGCCCAAGAGGGGGGGTGAATTGGGCTCTTTTTAATTTCTAGACAAGAATTAAACCTATAAGGAGCCAATTAACCCCCTAGTGCCTACCGCTTGTGTGTCCTAGCTAGAAAACGGTAGCAAATCAATAGAAATCGAAAACTTCCTACACAATTCTAGTATGAATTGAAAGACAAGTGCAGAAAGTAATGCGGTAAGAAGGAGCTAGGGAAAGAGATGCTTGACACGGCGATGTTTTGCCGAGGTATCGAGGAGTCGACACTCCCCCCTAGTCCTCGTTGGAGCACCTCACAAGGTATAGCTCCCCCACAATCCCGCGCAAGGGATGAGTGCTCTCTATGGGCTGATTCTTCGCCACTCCGGCTCGGTGAATCGCCCACAACCGATCACAACGTCGATGAAGAAGGGCTACCGACAATCCTCCGGCGATCACCTTCCTCCAAGCACCACCGAACCGTCTAAGTGATGTCGATCACCAAGAGTAACAAACCTTGATCTTCGCTTGACTCACTCAAGCTTCACAACTAGAGGATGGATGAACTAGAGGAGAGGATGGATGGATTCGCAAATCACTCTCTCTCTCTAGGGCTCTTGCTCTCTTCCCAGCCTTCTCAACAAACTCAGCAAATGAAATGAGCAAAGGTTTGGTGGGAGAGAAGTGTGGGGAGCTATAAATAGCCCCTCAGAAAACTAGCTCGGGCTGGCAACTTAAGTTGACGACGGACGCTCCGTCGACTAGGCGACGGACGCTCCGTCGCATGCCCCAACGGCTAGTTCTGCACAAAGTTTGGGCGACGGACGCTCCGACGCCTAGGCGACGGACGCTCCGTCATAGGGTCGATGGACGCTCTTCCCAGCGTCCGACGCTATACTCTGGCTCAGGCTAAAAAACACCCTCACTGGAAGGCCGACGGACGCTCTCCAAGCGTCCGACGCCTGGCCGACGGACAGCGTCCGTCGAACCCTGAAAAACTTAGCCAGAAACACATGGCCACTGGTAAGCCGACGGACGCTGTGGACTCAACCACCCAGCGTCCGACGCCTCCGTCAGGAGCGTCCGTCGCCCAGAAAACAGGCCTCTCAACTTCGTTTTTCGCCGCGATGAATATGAAAGTTGTTCTAGGCTATCTTACGGTCACCATAGGCTTGCTTAGAGCTAAGGAATACAAGTGTGCACCACACTTAGTTCATGAAGCTTTTCTAAGTCAAGCTACTAGTCTCAACCCCTCTTAATAGTACGGTCAAAGATCAAATAAAAGCCCTATCTATTTCTAAGTGCCCTTCATCACCTTATGGCACTTAGCCTATCATTCTAGGGTCTTTGAAATCCGAAACGATATCCATCTTGAGGGCTAAGTGATGACCTACTAATGCCCATTCATGTTGATCACTATGGCTAAGCTACGCATAGCCTCTGCAAAACACACGTTAGCCATAATAATCGCTAATTGTCGTTAATCACCGAAACCAACTAGGGCCATGATTCTTCAGTGCCCTAAGGGTCTGACAAAGACTCAGAAAAGAAGGATCCAGCGCGAACGCCAAGAAGACTTGTATCACGGTGAAAATCCTTCAAGGGAAAGATCTCCAATTAAGCAGTGGAGGCCAAAACACAAGGATAGAGATCCATCGGCAGAAATCAACATGGTTGTTATACTGCCGATGGAATTCATGGCACCCGCTAATGATGAGAAAGAGGCTGCTGAGATGGCACAGTTGGTGTTGGACCCGATGACAACTGTCTTCGAAAAGCCTGCCGATGATGAAAGGCAGCACTTGAGGGCCTTGTTTGTCAAAGGCAAAGTAGATGGGCAGCCAGTGTCAAAATGCTGGTGGATGGCGGGGCATCAATCAATATAATGTCATACATCATGTTCAGGAAGCTTGGGAAAGGTGACCAAGACTTAGTCAAAACAGACATGAAGCTCAAAGATTTTGAAGGCAATGTGTCACCAGCTATGGGAGCAGTGTGCGTTGAGTTGACCATCGACAGTAAAACTTTGCCGACGACGTTTTTCGTGATCAGTGGCAAGGGCACCTACAACTTGCTCTTGGGGAGGGATTGGATCCATGCTAATTGCTGCATTCCTTCCACCATGCACCAAAGCCTCATACAATGGGTTGGAGACAAGATTGAAGTCGTCCGAAGTGAAGCCCCGTCGATCGTTGCATCGGCAGAATCGGAAACCTATGAGCAAACCAGATGCATATCAGGAGAAGCTTGGGATACAGAGTTCCTTAAGGTTGTCGATTATCGAATTACACCAATCCAAGCAGTCGGTTCTGAAGAAGAGTATTAATGGATCAGTTCGCCGATGATGGAAAGCTGGGGCAGGGGTTCACGTCCGCCGATGATTTACTAGAAATAGATATCAGCGATGGCAGTAGGCCCCGACCAACTTTTATTAGTGCTAAGTTAGACTCCCAATGTAAACAACAGTTGAGTGATTTATTAAAGGAATATAAAGATTGCTTTGCTTGGGATTATACAGAGATGCCTGGTCTAGATCGATCAATAGTTGAACATCGGTTACCTATTAAGTCTGGTTTCCAACCTCATCAACAGCAAGCACGCCGATGCAATCCTAATGTATTACTTGACATTAAAGCTGCAATTACAAAATTAATTGAGGCTAGATTTATTCGGCAATGTCGATATGCCGATTGGATTTCTAATGTGGTTCCTGTGTATAAGAAAAATGGAAAACTTCGTGTTTGTATTGATTTCAAGAATCTCAACAAGGCTACGCCGATGGACGGTTATCCGATGTTTGTTGCCGATCTACTGGTTGATGCTGCTGCTGGACATCAAATCATTAGTTTTATAGATGGTAATGCTGGATATAATCAAATATTCATGACTGAAGAAGACATATCCAAAACCGCTTTCAGATGTCCAGGCCAGGTCATGTCGGTTTGTTTGAGTGGGTCGTAATGACTTTTGGTTTGAAGAACGCTGGTGCTACTTATCAGAGAGCAATGGATTTTATTTTTCATAAGTACATCGACACAATAGTCGAAATCTATATTGACGATGTGGTGGTCAAGTCCAGAAATTTTGAAAAGCATCTTGCCGATTTGAGAAAGATTCTGGAGTGCACAAGAGAACACGGGTTAAAGATGAATCCGAATAAGTGTGCATTTGGTGTATCGGCAGGTCAATTTCTGGAGTTTTTGGTACATCAAAGGGGCATCGAAATCGGCAGAAAGTCTATTGAGGCAATCAATAGGGTGGTTGCTCCCACGAACAAGACTGAATTGCAATCATTGATCGGCAAGATTAATTTTATTAGAAGATTTATATCCAATCTGTCTGGAAAGATTAAATCTTTTAGTCCGCTGTTAAAACTGAAGGCCGGTCAGGAGTTTACATGGAAAGAAGAACATCAATCAGCCTTAGAAGAAATTAAGAAGTATTTGGTAAATCCTCCAGTCTTAGTTCCGCCTCAACACGGGAAACCATTCAGATTGTATTTGTCTGCCGATGACAGTGTTATCGGGTCAGCTCTAATCCAAGAATTTGAAGGAAAGGAGCGTGTAATTTATTATTTAAGCAGAAGGCTGGTGGATGCTGAAACCAGATATTCGGCCGTCGAGAGGTTATGTCTATGTTTATACTTCTCTTGCAATAAGTTAAGGCATTATTTGTTGTCGGCCGAGTGTACTGTCATATGCAAGGATGACATGGTTAAGTACATGTTATCGATGCTGATATTGAGTGGAAGGATCGGCAAGTGGATTTTGGCATTGTCAGAGTTTGACTTGAGGTATGAATCGGCTAAGGCAGTTAAGGGTCAAATGATGGTCGATTTTGTTACTCAGCATTGCGGTGTAGTGAATTCCGTAGAGATTGCTCCTTGGACTTTGTTATTTGATGGATCCACATGTAAGGAGGGAGCAGGTATCGGCATTGTCTTAATTTCACCCCGAGGACAGACGTATGAAATCTCGTTGCCGATTGTTGCTACTTCAACAAACAATCAGGCTGAGTACCAGGCGTTGCTAAAAGGGTTGGAATTACTCAGGGAGGTGCGTGTCGATGCCGTTGAAGTCTTTGGTGACTCTATGTTAGTGATCAATCAATTAATTGGGACATATGAGTGTCGAAGTGAAGTTTTAATTACATACTATGAGAAGTGTTTGCAATTATTAAAAGAATTTAGGGAATGCCGCCTTGAGCACATTCCCAGATTGCATAATGAAGAGGCTAATCGGTTGGCACAGTATGCTTCGGGATATCAGCTGATTCAAGAAGTAATGACATCGGTGATGGTTGCCGATGACTGGAGGAAAGAAATTGTCGATTACTTAAGGGATCCGTCTAGGAAGGTTGAAAGGCGTCTAAGGTTTCAAGTTATCAAGTACGTGCTCCTCAATGAGGAATTGTATTATCGGATGATTGATGGAGTTTTGCTCAAGTGTCTTAATAAAGAAGAATCAAAAGAGTTGATGGGTGAAATCCATGAAGGAGTGTGTGGGGCGCATTAATCGGCGTTCAAAATGAAGTGGATGATCAGGCGGAACGAATATTATTGGCCGACAATTCTTGAGGATTGTTTTGAGTACTTCAAAGGGTGTCAAGATTGTCAGAAGTTTGGTAATGTTCAAAGGGCGCCTGCCTCGGCAATGAATCCTATAATCAAGCCTTGGCCATTTAGAGGATGGGTCATTGATCTCATCGGCCAGATTTATCCACCATCGAGTAAGGGGCATAAATTCATACTCGTTGCCACTGATTATTTCACTAAGTGGGTTAAGGCCATCCCTTTAGAGAAGGTGACATCGGCAAACATGATAGACTTTGTGAAGGAACATATTGTTTACCGATTTGGTATTCCTCAAACTATTACAACTGATCAAGGGACCATGTTCACATCGGGAGAGTTTGATGAGTTTGCTGCTGGTATGGGGTTTAAAGTATTTAACTCTTCTCCTTATTATGCTCAGGCTAATGGTCAGGAGAAGCAACTAATAAAGGGGTCATTAAGCTTATCAAGCGCAAGATTGAAGAAAACCCTAGAAGGTGGCATATAGTGTTGAATGAAGCTCTATGGTCATATCGGATGGCGTGTCATGGTGCAACTAAAATCTCGATGTATCAGTTGGTTTATGGACACGATACTTTCCTACCTTGGGAGATTAAAACTGGTTCTAGGCGGTTGTTTTCCCAGGATCAATTGAAAACCGATGAATATGATACTCTTATGAGGGGTGAATTGGAAGATCTAGCAAGTCATCGGCTGAGGGCTTTGATCAGTATTGAAGAGAATAAGAAAAGGGTTGCCAAATGGTATGACAAGAAGGTGAAAGCAAAAGAGTTTGCCGATGGTGATCTGGTGTGGAAACTGATTCTACCGATTGGGACTAAAAGTTCAAAGTTTGGGAAATGGTCTCCTAATTGGGAAAGTCCTTTTCGGATAAATCAGTCTGTTCCTGGCAACACTTATATCTTGGAAACCCTCGAAGGGGTAGCATTTTCCAGAGCAATTAACAGTAAATATTTAAAGAGATATTATCCTAGTATCTGGGTAGATGCATAAAACCATACAAGTGTAAATGCCGATGGAAGAAGGATCATGCAGAACATCGGTAGAAAACGTATTGACATTATGTTACAAGCAAAATTAGTTGTCAAGTTCGCAGTTGCCGACACAACAAATTACAACAGAGATTGAATGGATGAGATCGCACGCAGGCAAATTTGGTCCGCTTCCTCTATCTCCCTAGCGTCGTCGTCGACAGTGCCCTCAATTGGCTTGATTTTCTTCCTCAGCAGGAGAGCCTGGAGGGCATCAACGTCTCTCTCTTGTTACAGAGTTTTAATGGCATCGGGGAGTTGAATCTTCTTTTGGTTGGCTATATTCAAAGCTTCATCAACTTTCTTCAGCTTTGCCAGTAGTTCTTCTTTCCTTACCGATAGACGAACGATCTCTTGTTCGAGCTCGGTGCCGGAAGCTTCCAGACGGCCGATGTCTTTGTGCTTTTCGTCCGCAGTCTGCTTGAACTTGAGTATTTCTTCTTCGAGTTTTGCTTGAGCAGCTCTATCGGCGATGCGGCGCGAAGCCTTTCGGTATTGTAGCTGCCGACTCTCGAGGAATGCCGCTTGGAAGAGTAATTCTTCAATATCGGCAGACAATTGGTCTTGAATTTCCCTGAAAGTTGTCCTTACTGCACTGGAGTCCTTAACCAGTTGGGACATATTCTGTTGCAGTAGAGGTAGCAGTGCCTCAAGTTTGGATTTTGCTTCTGCCGATATGACAGTTGAAGCTTGGGCAGAACTTTCTTCTTCGTCATCATTGTCTGGAAGGTTGACGATAAAGGAGAATAAGCTATTGGGGGAGTCTTGGGCCTGAAAAGAAGAAGATTACAATTTGCCGATCACAAGTTTATAAGTTTTATGACAGTCGGTTTACCATCTTAAGATGAATTTCTCGCCTTTGACTTGGTGTCACACCCGTTTTTAAGAACAAAAACAAGTGCATAAAAGGCTCATGTGCACCCCAGGAATAGTCGCACACCTGAGTTGACAAATTATAAAAAGTACCATCACCGTGCTTATTACATAGCGAATAAATATTCATTACATAGTCTAAAACAAATAACTTTAACTAAACGAAGATATCTGCGGAAGCTCCAAAGGGACTGGTTGACTCCAAGTCTAGTACTCATTGCGGTAATCATCAACCCAATCTTCATCTGTGGTGTTTGAATGCAAGGGTGAGCACATACGTACTCAACAAATATAACACGGGGTTCATGAAGCTCAAAAGGGAATGCATGGTTCATAGCGGTGAGCATTTTAAGTAGATCCAATTCATATTAATATCAACAATTGCCAAGGTAATTTGCATAAGCTCAAATATCCATGATCATAAAGTAAATGACAATGATATAATAAATAAATAACACTTGCATAAGCTACATAGAAATAAGAACCCAATAATTCTGTGAGTTTTCCGAGCCACTCGTGTCCGTGAGCACGGCTATCGTGATAGTTTTTAACTCTGATCAGAGGTGTACAACTTTACCTAGAGTCGTGTTGCCCAGATGCCCGGGTTAATTACTCCCAAAACACTGCCAAGGTGAGCGGGCAGGGTACACTATGAAGCCTTCTAAGGGTTCGTCTAACAAGTCAGGGCCGCAAGGTTCGTGGCAGGGGGATGTAGAGCCAACCTGTCTACGGTCACACTCCTTCGCGGCTATGCCCATAGATTAGGAACCACACTATACCCGTCTTGGCACGCTCCTATTTGCGCCATAAAGGTAACCACTGAACAAGCTAGAAAAGGTCCCCATACTGAGCTAAAGCCAGAGCCATATAGCCCCCGTGGTTGTACTGTATATCCCAGATTTTGCCGATAGATAAGCTCCTATAATCCAATGTTGCTAAAAAGTGAGTTTTATCATTATTGCATATAGTCATTAACAAATTAAGATCATGTACATCTGGTATGAGCACTAGAAACTAATCATATATGGTGGATCAAAACATAGGTGTCAAGGTAAACAGGATATCAATCTCTAGGATCAAACTATGGTAAACAAGAGATATCATGCATATGAATTATATTATTTGTGAATAGGACAACAAGGATAATCCCATGTTATACTTGCCTTCTTCGAAATACTCTTGCTGATCCTGCTGGTCTTGATCAAAGAAAAACTCCGGCTCTTCAACCGGCTACTCAACGTCTATACCGATCAATAATCAACACCATACAATCAACGGGCAAACATGCACGAAGCAAACAAGACTATGATTAGAACAATACACCAACAGTAAGAAAACAAGATGAAAAGTTTATAAAACTAATCTACGTATCACTACGATCACAACGATGTTTCGTGCACAAAAAACGGAGCGAAAACGACGAAGTTATGAATTTAACAAGTTCTCCTATGCAAAGGTATTAAATTAAATCTAATCACGAAATTAAACTTTTTCAAATCTAACTAACAGTAGTACTAACATGTAGAGAAATTTATTACGAATCTAACGCAATTTGAACGGATCAAAATGGATTTAAAACGGGAGAGTTATAGGGTTTTGAATTTGAATGGCAATTCTGTAAATACAAATTTTCCTTTTAAATCAAATTGAAATACTGCCGAGAAGAAATACGTTTTCTGGAACAGTAAGCGTATTCAAGGAATGCGCCATGGACGGCGGGTTGAGACTTGAATCTTGCCAGGGGCTCTTTAGCAAGATTCCAGATCGAAGGGGTATCTTCTAATCTCGAGCGTCGATCACAGATCCGACGGCTCAGATAGAAGGGGAAAGGAGAGAGGGGATGGCGTCGGCCGGCACAGAGCAGGCGTGGCGGCGCTCCATTGCCGGAGCAGCGAAGCTCGGCGGCGCAAATGCGTTAGGGGCCTACGGGCCACCAAATCGACAACCGATTCCACCGGGAGAAAGAGGAGAGTATCGCGAGCTCACCTCGGCGTTTTGTGTGGGTGGAGAGAACAAAGGTGACTGGCTACGCTGGAGAGCGGCTCC
Source organism: Microstegium vimineum (assembly GCA_022036555.1). Lineage (NCBI taxonomy): Eukaryota > Viridiplantae > Streptophyta > Magnoliopsida > Poales > Poaceae > Microstegium > Microstegium vimineum. Next base: position 14,203,984 of record CM039137.1, on the reverse strand, counting down.
GGCGTTCCTGCTTGCGGTGACAAGGCGAAGGAGTCAAGTCCAGGCGAAACCGAGCATGGGGAAGAGTTCAGGGTTCCTCGAACCTCGTTCCGCAGAGGATGGAGGGCTCACGGTGGTCCAAGGAGCTCTGGTGGCCTTCAATGGCGGCGGTGGAGCTCTCGGCGGGTCGGGTTACAGCGCTAGGGCACAGGGACGAGTTGCAGATGGAAACGGAGGCGGTAGGATCATGCGGGGGTGTCAAAGGAGTCAAATAAGGCCCTTGCCTTTGATTGCGCAGCAACAAATCCTAGGGATTCGGGATCGGTTGCGGTTTCCATACCGAGTCGAGCTCTGCTCGGTCTCTTCTGAGCCGGAAAAATGAAGGAGGAAGATGGGGAGCTGACGAGAGGGACCGGGGCGTCAGCGGCTCGGTGCAAGGAGAAAGGGAGGTGCTCCCGCACGCTCACGGCTGGGCCGAGGAGCTGGCCTTGCGGCCGGACTGACTTCGGCAAGGGGAGGGGAAGAGCTGACTAGTGGGCCAGGTCCGTCAGCGGCACAAAGGCAAAAGAAGGGAGGGTTGCTTCCCTGCGTGTGCGGCTGGGTCGCCGAGATTCGGAGCTGATGGTTTCTTACGTTTCGGTCGGGGGGCAACACTTGAAGAAGCTTGGCGCTTCGACCCTTGAGCTTGGGGGCATCGGTGGCACGGGTTGGAGGAGCCTGTACATTTGGAACGACTGCTGATGAATCCGTTGATTGCAAAAAGAAAACATTTGGTGCAAGCTGAGAACAAAATGAGCATTGCCGATAAGAGTTTATAATCGGTATAAATGAAATAAGGATTGTCACCGCAAAAGCTTGCGTCAAAACGGCAACAACGGCCGATGGAGAAGCAGTAGCCCTAGTCGTTGTTGACTTGGGTTTGAGAGTGACCTTGGGCGCTTTTTGGTGCATGGAGGAGGCTATTGAAGGAGCCTTCCTGCCGATTACCGATGTAGGGTTCATCAATCGCAGGTTGAAATATTTGCCGCTCCTACTCTTTTTGGGAATCAAATCATTGACCTGTCGGCAGAAGATTAGTTACCGATGCATTTGAAGAGGAAAAAGATAATATCGAAAATAAACTTACCGCGTCATCGGGAACAATATGATCATCATCAATCAGATGCTGATAGTAATGTGATGATGCAGCAAATAGTTGATCTTTCCACTCTTGCCACCAGGACTTGTATGATTCAGTAATAAAGGATATCGGTGCCCAAGAGGATAAGTCAATATTTGTTACATCGGCCTGAGAAGGAAGAGTGACAATCTTATTCCAGTCCATAGCATTGGAGATAACTTCTCTTGGCTTTAACACATTGGCATAACTGAGTTTGATCGGCAACTGACCGAACGCTAGTTGTCTTGCTGCTGTCGATGGATAATAGAATTCGTAAGATGGAGAAGTGTTTTTCCCGGTCCCGAAGATGACTGGAATAGCCCGGGGAGTGATGGTAGCCTTAATGATTCTTTCATTCTCTGGTATATTCCCATCGGTAAGGTTGAAAGAAAGCGGAAATCGATTATCCTCATCAATATAAGGCCACCAAACCCGTTTTGCAGCAGGAATTCCACAGTAGAATCTCTGAAAGAACAAGCCAAATTGATTGTCATTGGCATCGGTTCCTGGTAGCACTATTATGGCTTCTCCGAAATTGAGTGGAGAACGGGTTGCCAATTCATCTTCAACAAGTACATGATCTTCAGCCAAATCTCTTGGGAATTGCTGGCTAAATAGGTCAAACTGAAGACATTTGTGCATATGAGCATTTAGCCACATGTTGATGAACCACCAAGGACCTCCGAGGTTGCCGATGGGCTCGCCTAGCAGTAGTTTTCTAGATACTTGGTGCAGAAGGTGGTAAACTGAACTGAGGAGGTATCAGTCAAGGGGAAGTTCTGCTCCAACGGCTAAGAGTTCCGCTACAGGAAGGTACATGTTGGTGGGTCCGACTGTCCTGCCACAGAAAATGAACTTTTCCAACCACATGTTCAGGAAGGTGGCGTGTTGCCCCTGGCCTACCGATCCAGTTTTGTGCTATTCCTGGATGTATCCAGTCCAACCGCCGATGTTGCGGGTAGCTACCCGATGCTCAGGTTTTCTGCCGAAGAGGGTGGCATTATCGGCAGAAGAAACATCAAAACCGGTGAGCATATGCACATCGGCAAGGGTGAGGGTGGCTGGTCCGTGTCTAAACAGAAAAGTATTCATTGTGTCGGACCAGAAGTAGAAAGCAGCGATCATCATATTCTCATTCTTGGCCATATCGGCGAGAGACAGTCTGATGCATTGGTCTAACTTGCGTTCTGCCCAATAAACTTGTTGTTTCCCAACCATCCTGAGATACCAGTTTTTCCACCCTTTGGTGGGTTTGGGCCATAATCGAAAGGTGTCTGTCCATAACCCTAGATTGAAACATTCAGATCTAAAAGGGATCTAGTTGGTTTCTGCGTTGATAAGCTCAGTTGGATCGACATTCCCCATTGGGCCCAGACATCACAAATGTGGTTGATCACTGGGGATCACTATCTTATTGTGCGTCTCCTAGGTTTAGAAAATCAGAGAAGGAAAAGGAAAGAGAATCACAAAAAATGATGCAGAGAGAAAAATTGCGGAATGCGAAGCGAGAGGGGAGGAGATTAACCGCAGGAACTTTGAAGTTGATCACCATCGTATCTGGGGGTCCTTGCGGCGTGTGCTCTGCTGGTGGAAGAAGCCGCCGGTTGTCGCCGGAGTGTTCTTCAGAGGCGCCGCCGAGTTTGGAGGTGAGGGTGAATAAAGGTATGAGCTCAGGGTGAAGAAGAATTCAGGTGGTGGTAATTTTTATAAGCCCGGTCAGAGGCATTTTGGAGTTTTATTTTCGGTGAACAGGGATATGGAAAGGTATGGTAGTGGATTCGCGTGATGATTGAGGAATTATGAGGGTAGATTATGACTGTTCGCTGCAGTTGCGGTGTTCTATTGGTGACTTGCATTTTTTGCGCGCGGGAATCGAGGAGTTCGTGCAGGCATTTTGGGGGGAAAAATTGAGGATGACACACAAACCAATACAAAGATTCCCTTATTTTGACCTCTTGAGTCCAAAATACAAAATGGGGAATGAACCACTTTTTACCAAATATTTTGGGTGGTGTTTAGTTCCATTTTGCAAAATGAATAGCCAAAACCCAAAATATTTTGAATTCCATTGGGAACTAAACACCCCCTTAGTTTCTCTTTGCACCAGATTAGAGCAAGTTTAATAGATACAACTCACTGCTGGCTGTAAGGGTTTTTATAGCCTTTTTACAGCTAGTGGTTCCTTTTCACAGCTAATACATGTCCCACATGTCTCTCTCACAATTTTTCTTGGTTTTTGTGCCCAAGCTGGCTGTAAGCTTACAACCTGCTTCTTCTCTCTCCTCTCCTCTCTCCTCCACATCATCATTTAGCCAGCTTACAACCTCTTAGAGCAAATACAATAATTGACTTATAACTAAGCTAGTCAGTATTTTTGTTGATGTGGAAGATAGAAGTAAGGAGAGAGAAGAGAGCTTGACTCCTAATCTAACACCAAGTTAGGCACAAATATATAAGCATTAGTGGTCCCCATATATATGAATGTGAGAGATGAGAGGAAAGAGAATAAAAACAGAAAAACAATAAAGAAATTTGGTAGATAAATAAAAAATTAATTATTGTATATTTAATTTTTACTATTTAATTTATAGCCAAATACTTGGCTCAATTATTAAAGCTGTTCTTATAATACTTGGTCTTAGCACACACAGCGAAGGTGCCCTGGCCCCTGTCGGCCCCTGAGCCTGCCTCAGCAGTGGCCACTGTGTGCGCGGAAGCATGGGATGGATGGGCTCCCGCCTAGAGATTGGTATGGTCCAAACGTCACTCCTCCAGAGGCGGTGGGGACTCACAAGTCCGTGAAATCATTATAAAATGGCCGCAGTTCGAGGCATTGGCAACCTCTGCTGGCCCTGCCGCCGCTGGAGTGGACGGACCCTCTCCTCCTCCATTTCCTCCTCGGCTCCTCTCCGCGCTTCTTCGCCCAACACAACCGGTTGCTTTCTCAACCCACCACCTCTTCCCTTCCTCAATCACCTCACAACAACGCAACCCCTGTCAAATCGCCCCGCTGATCAGGCCGTGCAAAAATCCAAACTTTTTCGACAGGACCCTGCTGGTGCTGTACTTACTACTCTTTTATCTCGGAGGCAGAAATCCTCTGCTTCCGCTTGGCTTGCGATGCTTGTTTCAGTGCGCGGGCCTGCGGTGAGGTGAGGCGGCAGCGGCGTGATTGATGGTGGCCTATGGAGAGTAGACGAGGAGGGTCGGCGGCGGAAGATGCGGGCGGGGCGATGCCGAGCTTCGGGCCACCTCAGCACGCCATGTATGTTCCCGCGCCACCGCTTCTTCAGTTGCTCATGGTTTCTTCAGTTCCCCCGTTCACCTATCCTCCCGTTTCTGCGTGCTCCTGGCTTCCTGTGGTTGTCTCACCTGTCCGTGCATGAGCATGAACATCATATGACCCCTGATTATTGCTGATTACTTTCTAGTTAATTGATCATTGTACTGCGCAGCGCATGGATTGCGGTGGTGATTGCCTCTGCTTTCCAGGAGGGAAAAGTCGATTGTTTTTTTTTTCTGATTAGACTGGACCTTCACCTCATGTGTTGGTGTTGTAATCATTGGATGGTAACTTTGTTATCTGTAGTAGTAAGGTTTCTGTTGGCCTTATGCTCCGGTAGTGCAACTGTGCAAGGACTGAGATGAGCGATGGTTTTCATTGATGTGCCATGCCTCACTTCACTGCACTGGCCTAACAGTTTGGCAGCTTGCCCTGGTCAACTGTCAGAGGCTTGGCTTGTTGTCACTGATCACTGGACCACATTTGCATGTCCCCAACCAGGGTACCAGAGATCATCACGGTGGTAGGGCCATATCTTCATGATAGCAGAAGAGGGGCCTAGGGTTGGGCATGCGTAACCCAACTCATATGGGTCTGGGTTAGTGAAACCTTAGTAGATTCGGTAATACTGACTGCACTGAGCATCTCAAGCAGTATATAAAGAGTACACCGACTTGCAGGCAGGTTGCCTCCCTGGATACATATGCCAATACTGGATTATATTATAAATCCTGACTAACATCCCTCCCATGGTCGTAGCGGAAGCATCACAAATGATCAGACTGGAGAAGAAGCCGAATATTAACACCCTGCAGTCGTTGCACCATTGTGACTGGAGTACAAACCGATGAGTAGCTCATTCGAACGATATCCCTCGAAATTGTCAAGGTTGAAGTGGATATGGTCACAGGCGTGGAGGAAAGTGCAAGTCCAAAGCGTCAACATAGGCACACGAGCACACATAATAATCAGTAGCTTCCTGCTGACAATTGCAATAGGACAGTGATCCGCCCGAATGGCGAAGGTAGTCATGGCTGCTCGGACATATCAACAAGCGCTCCCTGCATCATCTGTTTTAGAGACATCAACAGTGAAGTCTCGAGGGTTGTGGCAATATGCATGGACTCAGATTGAGAGCCAATGTGACGAGGAGGACCGGCCGCATGGATCGCACTGGCCTGGACAGGTGGTGATCATGAAGATGGCTTGATCACAAGCAATGCCATTTCTGCCTAGGAAGGCGCTCAATGAACCTTGTCCTTGGGAGACTCGACAATCAAACTTTGAGGGATTGGCGAACAGAGTGACGCAATCCTATTTTCTGATCAGGAAAAAAGCAGCAGCAACATCTCCTCAGCATGGAGAACCATGACGCAACCCAACACATGGCCTGGCCAGTTGCAGCATCCTATTGGGCATGGTCCCTGATGATGCGGCACGGTAGGCATGCGAGATTCTGTTGTGAAGATCGATGTTTGTGGGAGTGGGGTCTAGGAAAGAAACCTAAACTCGTGATATCATGAAACTGTAGTAGATTCGGTATAATGTGAACTTGGGGGGGGGGGGGGGGGTAAGTTACCTCCCCAGCCTGGATACATATTGTCAATACTGGATTACAAATCCTAATCCTAAGCACCAAATATACTCTAACAGTTAGTACTATGTATTTGGTTGACGTATGTACCAGTGAATACGCAAGTATTCTAAAAAAAATTTGAATATTTTGCTAAGCTTCATATGCTTCCTGGCAGGGTCTTTCATAGTCTCAATCATTTGTGTGTTGAAGGAATTGGTTCTATATGTTTTTGAACCACATTTATATATTTGACTCTTAATTTCTGCACCCATGGCCCCTTTCATGTTACTAGTAGATATGCACAAATCAGCAACCAATGCAATTGAATGTCATGTTAAAATAGAACAACAAAGGAGGAAAATTCATCTTTGCTTGCTAAAATATAAAGTGTGGTTTTTTTACTGTGCAAAACCTTTTTTCTAAAATGTATATAGTTTTTAAGCTCAGTATTTTATTTTGGTTAGCAATGCCTTTTCAGGAACACAGATGTGAACAGCATGCAACCTTCTCGAGTTACTGACTTTGGGGCACTTGCACAGTCTGCTGGATTCCGAATAGAAGATCTTGCTAACCTTAATGCAAGTATGTTTTCAGTTCTCAATCAAATATGCTACTTCTTATATATGTTCTTCTATTGGTCTTGGAAATTCGATCATGTGTAATGTGTATTTTTCTAATATTATATATGCATTCTACTCATATGCATCTGGCCTTCCATTTTTAAATCTAATAGCTACTTGTATTCTGACACTCAGTTATTGATATGCTTGCTCACAGCAATTACTAAAGATATAATATATGTTTACCATGTGTACTTGTAAGCTGTAAAACTAGGATTATAATCTGTAGCTGCCACCACAGACAACAGAGGTCTCACCTTGCCAGCATTGCCAGTGTGGCTGTACACAATTGCAACCCCTTTCATACAAGCAGTGGATTAGTTCTATGGATGTAGATGAACTACTAGTTTTTCTGTTCAATTGCCCATAGTTTGAACGATTCTCCTTTATTTTCTCATATTCAGATGCTTTGTTCAATCTGAAGCCAAATCCTCATACAATTAACAACAGTCCTCTTCAGTTTGGAAGTTACGGAAAGGTATGCAGGCAGGCCAGACACTAAAAATTCTGGTCACTGATCAATAGCCCATTAATTTAGCGATGCTCCATATTTCCATCCGTATCAGGAGTTGACAAAGATTTGTTTTCCTATTTGTAGCCTATTTCTCCTCATATAAATACAACAGAAGCAGCAACAGCTGCAACAAGAATTGACCCTCAGTCGCTAGAACAGCAAACAGGAGCACAATCAAATCTGGTGGCATTACCAACTGGTAACATCGAGAACTGGGGAGAGTCAGCTATGGCTGGTAGCCCTATGACTGATACATCTACAGATCCAGACACTGATGAGAGGAACCAGATGGTAGCAACCATTCTCACTTCACTCCTTTCTTGGTCTGTTTTATTAGATGAATATGATTTGCTTGATTTTTGCGGAATATTCATACTCAGGTTTTGCTGTTTTGGAGGTTCTGATGTGCTTAAGAAGAATGTTTGACTTCAAAACATGCATGTTTATTTTTGAATTTCATACATATGCATAAATACCTTGAACGAACTGTAGGCATTAAGGTTCTCTTGCATGAATAATATATGGATGGTGCATTAGATAAAGCCATTGCATATACATCCAAAGCCATTTGCTCCCAATCTTTGACGAACTATTGCATGACTGTGTCATTGTCCACATGCCAGTTATGGGCCTGTGGTGTACCACTTAATAAGTTTAGGGGGGCAGAAATGCATTTTCAAAGTTCAGGGGCTTATGTGTACACTTAACAAGTTTAGGGGCCCAGAAACGCATTTTCAAAGTTCAGGGGCCTATGTGACACATGCTTACAAGTTTGAGGGCCCCTGGTGCATTTGACTCTCTTTTTTTTCATATTTGGAAGCATGGTGTATGTTCATCATCCTTAACGAAGTGATCAATAGAATTACGCTTGCCATTTAACACAATGTATTTCTTGTTGGAAAGAATGCTTCAGTGTTTATATGCTTATCTTTTTGTAACATTAATCAGCATATACTAAGTATACCAGTTTACTAATTATCTGCCTAACAGTTTGAACAAGGACTGGTTGCTGTCCCCACAGCTTCTGATTCTAGTGACAAATCAAGGGACAAACTAGATCAGAAGGTACTCTTCTCACTATACTATGATACATTGATCATGTGTTAATCCACTGCTGAATGTAAATGATTGTTTATGTATTTTTTTTAAAACAGACACTTCGGCGTCTTGCCCAAAATCGTGAAGCTGCCAGGAAAAGCCGTTTACGAAAGAAGGTGATTTGGAACATTACTGAATTTTTTCTCCTTTCAGATTTCATTTATGTTCATCCTCTCATCACCTAGTGTGGTACCAGTCTTGCTGCTACGAAGTATTTTCATTTGAACAGGGTATTACATATTATTTTACATATGGGCTCTATAAGTACTTAGTAGACTATGCAACCAGACATAATTGTGTGCCTACTGCTTCTTGTACCTGCAGTTGTAGATCACATTAGCATTTTTATGGCAATGATACTACCTTTCCCCCCCTTTTCATTTATTTATCTTTTGCATTTTGGTAGAATTATTTTGCACCCTTCACCTTATGTTTTCTTCAGGCATACATCCAAAACCTTGAGAGTAGCAGACTGAAACTTACTCAGTTAGAGCAAGAGCTTCAGCGGGCTCGTCAACAGGTCTTTTTATTTATATTCATAATTTGAAAGTTGTTTTTGGAATCAAACATGCTGCACATGTGTTGACCAATGTGTCATTTTTTCCATCAGGGTATTTTTATTTCGACATCAGGAGATCAACCTCAATCAACAAGTGGAAATGGTAATACTACACTCACATGACTCTTTCTAAAAGGTCTATTGTTTACTATTCATTATGGGGCTTGACTTCTGTACCCTTTTCTTGGGTGCTCCTTGGCTCTTACGAGTTATGGATAAAATAAGGAGGACACAGCTAACAAATGAAATAAGCTATGTTACAGTAGCACTTCAGACATACTTGAGTTCCTAATCAATTATCATGACTTCCTTAACATTAGAACTTTACAGGCAGTTTTACCCTTGAAATCATCAGAATTTGTTTTTCATTTCATCATAGTGTTAGTCCCTTTTGTTCATGTTCTCTGATCTGTAGGGGCTTTGGCATTTGACATGGAGTATGCACACTGGTTGGAGGAGCACAACAAACATGTCAATGAGTTGAGGGCTGCAGTCAATGCACATGCCGGCGATAATGATCTTCGCGGTATTGTCGATAGCATTATGGCACACTACGACGAAATTTTCAGGCTCAAGGGTGTGGCAGCTAAAGCAGATGTTTTTCATGTGCTGTCTGGGATGTGGAAGACCCCTGCTGAGAGATGTTTCATGTGGTTAGGTGGCTTCCGATCATCTGAGCTTCTTAAGGTACTAATCTAATGGTTTTATTTTGATTGCACAATTAAATTTCTAATGGTCTGCTTATGGGAGTTTTCATTCTAACTGAAATGTTTGTTCATTCTAATCTGAAATATCTAACTGCAAATCTGTTAATTCTGGTATTTAAGTATTTCATACAAAATGCAAGATCATAAACTTCTGTCCTGTACTTTATTCCGAAAAATTTCTGAATGATGCTCATGTTCTCATCTAATTCTTTCAATTTAAAACATTACTGTTGCAGTTACTGGCAGGTCACCTAGAGCCTCTTACTGATCAGCAGCTTGTTGGTATATCCAACCTGCAACAGTCCTCCCAACAAGCTGAAGATGCTCTTTCTCAAGGGATGGAAGCGTTACAACAGTCGCTTGCAGAAACTCTAGCATCTGGATCCCTGGGCCCTGCTGGACCTTCTGGCAATGTTGCAAATTACATGGGACAAATGGCGATGGCTATGGGAAAACTTGGCACCCTTGAGAACTTTCTACGGCAGGTTTGTCATGCAAAATCACGGACTTGCTCATTTCATAATACTGTGTTATCTTTATTTTCCTTAATTTGCTGGCTACTCTTTGAGGTCTTTTCTGTAGACTATATCAGCTACATGATATTCTTAAATCCACATCTTTAAGAATAAAATTGCTGAGCACCTTATACAAGCTTAATCTGAAATGGCAAATGATTTTTTGGAAAGGTTTACGATTATCAAAAGATTGTCGATAGATAATGGCGTACAAAATCAGTGGCACATATTTTGATTTGAAGTGATCTACTTTAGCATAGATATCTTTATCAAAAGAACTTTAGCAGATATAGCAAGGAAGTACATAATTTTTTAACGATGTCATCTGCAGGCTGATAATCTACGGTTGCAAACACTTCAACAAATGCAACGCATCTTAACCACCCGACAATCAGCACGAGCCTTACTTGCAATAAGCGACTACTTCTCTCGTCTGCGTGCTTTGAGTTCTCTTTGGCTTGCCCGTCCAAGGGAATAAATTCAATTAATTCATAAATAGGATATTTTTTTTGTACTGTCTCTACTATGTCCATTTAGTTTCTTCACATTGCTCATGTGTTAGTGAGATATTTGGATCTAAGATCTTATGAAGGGATGACATGCATTTGTTCAAGTGAACGCTCAGTTCATATTGAGGCCATCAAGGGTTATTGGACAAGTTTGTAACAATTTTGGAGGAAAAAAAACAGAGTTGTAAATACATCCGGAATAATCTAAGATCTTATGAATGGGATGATTGGAGGATATGATCGACGGACAAAATAAGTGCAACATTGTACTGTTGGGTGATAAGGCATGATTATATCTGAACTAAACAATTGAATATCTGTTTACAAAGTTATGTTCTTCCGAAGAAATCACAGTACTGCGTAGGCTCCTTCATGAACAATCAGCAATAATGTTCTTTTAGCATGTATATTAGGGATGACTCATGATGAATACGAAGGACTTGACATTACAATGCGAGTGATAAATGTGATAATATGATGTATTGGAATAGCATAGTTGCACAAATTCACCAGAACCAGTAATTTTTCACAAATGTGTTTGATGTACATAGGCAAGCTAATGCCTTTACCTATCCTGAATCTGATCTTAAATAAAGTGTTCTGTATAGACAGTACACGTGGAACGAACGGTGTTCACCTTGGAGCAACTCATTCTTGAATCAGATGGAGGGCTACTGCCAGGTCAATGGCATCAACAGCTGTCCAAGCTATGCACCAGCTTTACCACGCTGCACAGGGGCTCGGAGGGAAGCTCTATAAGCAGCGTCGGACCTCTCAATCCCATCAAAGACGTAGCCGAAAGGTGGCATCATTACGTATCTTCCTGAACCAGGTGCAATGTTCAGAACGCCATCCTCCCATACCACTCGGCCCCTTGAGATTGTGATTTCCACCATTCCCTACACGAAATGAACATTAGTACATGATGCACCCACAAGTTGTAAGTTCCACGCTAAATACTGCTGATTCATGTGTGCAAAGAACCAACCTTTCCTTTCCTGCCCTCGTAGACATTAGTGTTGGACTTCGAATGGTGTGTGTGAGCACCCATCACAAAGCTCCTTTCAGGATTCAGGATTATGATATCGGCGTCAGATCCTTCTAGGATTGCTCCTTTCCGAGGGAATATGTTGAAGATCTTGGCACTGAAAAGGGTTGAGTAATTTGTATCATTGTTGTTTGCTAGTTGAACAATGCATTTTGATATGACAATCTGGTTACTGATAAACTAAACCCTCGTTCAAGCAGGTTTAATGTGTAATACCATTCTGTGCTTGTCACTCTGACATAGTCATTTACAGAAATCTTGCCAGTCTCCTGCGTATGGTGCATAAATATCAGAGTAGAACTGAATAGAGAACCTACAGAATTATAACTGTTAATTTCTTTTACTCTGTTTCACAAACTGAACTTACCACCATGCTGTCCCAAATTATATGCATCCGTTCCTCAAGACCTGGGTTCAAGTATTCAGGAGAGAGATGTCTCAAGATCTCCTATACAGAGATACAGATCCTACTATCAACTTTAGCATTTAAATCCAAAGGCCCTACCGTTTACACCATTGGGAATCTTCCGAAAATCATCAGAACCAAAAGCTTTCTGTGTGGAGTTGAATGTGCAGTGATCAGTACCTACAAGCTGCAACAAAGTACAGTCAACTGTTTATGTAAGTATGTAACTATGCAAAATGCAACATAAGTTTCCTTCTCCATAGCAGGTAAAGTAAACATTGCCTCTCAGCAATTAATATACCATCTACTCTATGAAACAACTACAGTTTCCACTGCCGAAGAAAGCTGATAGACAATGTGCAATTTTGTTTGACTCCACAGTTCAGTGTATGACACAAGTGTGTCACCTGTAAAATTCCTGATGAAAGAGCAGCTTGGAGTGCTTTACCATGTCCTGCTTCCCGGATTGGAGGACTCATCACATACCTAGAAGCATCGTATGAGAAAAATAATATATAATCTGGAAAACATTACTACCGAGTTATTTTCCCATTTACTTTGAAGCAATTGTGAAGTCAGGATCCCAAAGCCAAGAATCATCAAGCACTAGTCCAGAAACCACAGGTTCACCGATGACTCTCTGCCCTGCAAAGTTTTTAAAATGTAACCTAGTCCAGTTACTGTATATTGCTAAATTTAACTCAAGCGAGATATTCAGTAAATGATCTATCTAAACAATCATTCGACAGTAGTCCCATTTAAGAAAAGACGCCAGATGGCTGACCTTCTCTTTTAGCCTTGGCAATCTCATCCATCGCATCGATGCTCATCACATGAACAACATACAGTGGCGTATTGATGAACTTTGCTAAACGGATTGCCCGTGCAGTTGCTTCTCCTTCTAACTGCAGTGAATAAGAAAACAAAATTATTTCACTTTTCAATTGCTTAATGTGAGAATAAATGACAAAAGTTCCTGAGGGCCCTAATTATTATTGAAAACCTGAACATATGAAGGAGCATAACAAAAAAAAGAGAAGGCTGAATTTGGGATTACAATTGGAGGTCTTGAGAGAGCATGCCCTTCTGGACCAGTTATCCCAAGGTCAATCATCCGCTGTTGTCCCTCGGCAACAGCATCCCCATTCTCTGCATGAACCATAGCAAGGGCACCAAGCGACTTGCATTTCTGTAGGCCTTGCAGGAGGAGGTCATCGGTGACCATCAAGGAGCCCTTATATGCCATGAAAAACTTGAAAGAATTTATTCCTGCAATTTCGAAATTGATATTTAATAGGATCTACTTCAAAATCTAAAAACCATGCAGTCATGCACCAGACTCATAAAATTGTAATAATGTTTTCCTTTAAAAAAAACTGATTATCATATTGATGTATAGGAGTTGCTTTATGTAACAAAGTTTGATTTTATTTCTTAAGAAAATAAGTAGCAGTACAGAAAAAACCAAAGTGTATATATACTGACCATGTTCCTTAACCATCACTTCCATTTCCCTTGCAACCTCATCATTCCACTTTGTAATGGCCATGTGAAAGCCATAATCCATGGCAGCTTTTGCTGCCTTGTGCTTGTAGGACTCCAAGCCTGCAGTCAAGTTGCCGTTCACCGGAATGACAAAGTCAATATGCATCGTTGTCCCACCAGCCAGTGCCGCAGCATGGCCGCTGAAGAAGTCATCTATGGTCACGGTGCCCATGAACTCCATCTCCAGGTGCGTGTGAGGGTCAATTCCACCTGCAACATTCACCGGAAGGCTGATAAACTGCGCACCAAGTAACAGCAGACTGCATAAGTATTCACCACGAGAAGATAGTCAGAATTCACCTGGCATGACATATTTTCCTGTTGCGTCGATTACTCGGACATTATCAGCACCAACCTAGAAATGACATCGAGACATAAATTACAGCACCTGGTAGAGATCCCAAGCTACAAATTCATCGATCATAATATACCAATCAAGTGTCAGGAATCCCCAGCTCACCAAGCACATGGGTAACAGAGCGACCGACACCAGTGAACCAAGTCGAACACGCACAGGGATCCACAGATTCGGAACCAATCAATCTCGCGGAGGCCTAAGCGATCAAGCAACTCACCGGGATGTTTGGGCGGACGGCGACGACGACGCCGTCTTCGATGTAGACGTCGGCCTCCTCCGCGCGGTGCGCGTTCACCACCGTCCCGCCCTGGATCAGGATCCTCGTGCCATCCCCTCCGCTGCCGCAGCTGGCGGCGTCACCCCCGACCGCGCAGAACTGCCACGCGCGCAGCCGAATCCAGCCACGTCAGATTGGCCAGCAAGAGCACACAAAGCATGCGACGACAAAACAGAGTCAAACAAAGCACACCCACCTCGTGCGCAGGGTGAGACAACGCGGCGGCGACGGCGAGCAGCGGTAGCAGGAGGAGGATGCGGAGGGAGGGCGCCGGCGAAGGCGTCGCCATGGCCCGCGCTGGCTGCCGGCGGAGCGGAGCGGAGTGGGGTGGGGAAGCTGGGCAGATGAGAGAGAGCCGCCGTCGCAGCCCGCTTGGCGTGTCGTACCGTACGCGAAGAGCTATTTAACAATCGGCACGAGCAGCTCAGCTATTGGTTGATTTGTGACGGCGCAAAGGGCTGGGCTCCCTCCGTCCCATCTAACCCACTCTCCGCTCTGGACTACCAGCTCTCACAAGAAACGGCGAATCCGATCGGCGCTCACGCCACACGATCCAAAGTGAGGATCCGGTCATGTGCGTCACGATCACGAGACCTGGGGGCCTATTGCTGCTGCACGTGCCTTTGACGTTAGCTGCCAAGAGAGTCCACCCATAGTAGAACACTTGGTAGGGTGGACTGGCCAATTATCCATCGACTGGACTGGCCAATTCACAGTAGGCACACAAGACACAGAAGGGCACAAGGCACGGAAACCAGTACGTGTCACACCTTGTTTAAATTCAAAAGATTTACGAAGTAAAGTACTCTAGTGTTCGGTTGTATTTGGTAATTTTTGTTTAATCATAGAGATTTAACAGGTTCCTCAAGTAAATTATAGACAAACTGTGTAATTAGTTATTTTTAACTATATTTAATTCTCCATGCATGTGTCCAAAGATTCGATGTGATAGAGAATCTTATAAATTTTGGAATTTTGAAATGATCTAAATAGATAAAACTAGAATCTCCAATCCATTTTCTTTTGATCAAATTATTTTTGGTCAGAATTGCATCATTAGTTAACAACCACATAAAGATCTTTATTTTTGGTGGAACTTTCCCCTGCCAAATTCTTTTATGATAGAAGCCTAAAAACATTTCTAGTCAACCCATTATATAAAGATTTAACAGTAATTTTTTGTCAGCATTTCATCAACCAAGAAAAGAAGAACCGTCACAGGCATGAATACCCAGTTCATCTGGATCGTGGTACTTCAGCAGTTCAAACATTACAAAGACACGAAGATTTCAACAGGAAGAAAAGAAACATCACTATCAAACTAAAGCTACGAGGGCTGCAAAAATGCTCAGTCACCAGGCCACTGAAAGTTTGAAATTGCTATACCCGTCCGTCGCTGCCTCAACAGTCAACACTAATCTTGGTATCCTGCTAATCTGCTTAGCTTCTCTCTGTCGACCTTCTCGGCGTCTTCACTACTGCTTGCCAAAAACGAGCAACCCTCGTCAGATTTCACTCTCTGAGGTCATAGAACCGCCCACATTTCAGCCCTTCTTTGGTTCAGAGATACTTCGACAGGAACGTCAATGACTAGGGGCACTGTCACAGACACAGTGATGTCCATCCAGGCCATAGTTGACATATGATGAATGGTCTTTAGGTAAACCATCCACCACCGGTCACTGTGCTCTGACAAAATGAGCTGCTTAGCTGTCTCCTTCAGCAGATCAATGTTAGCAACCGTCTGGTTTAACAAAAATGTTAGCAACCGATCAGATTAATACCATCAGCAAGCACGAACAAGACCGATACAGCCCCATACAACTGAGTTGGGGAAGGAAGCACCAGCAGGGAGATTGGAGAGTAGTAGAGCTGCAAGTTCTAGAGATACATGAGGATCCAGAGGAGAAAGGAGAGAGACGACATGCGAAGGAATTGTTGTTCTGGTTGCTTGGTGCAATGGTGCCCCTGTCTGGATGCCTCTGCTCCTCTTTTAGCTGATGTATATGTACTAGTTGCTTGGCCCAACGACTCATGGGCCCATACATGAGGTAGCCCAATTGATGATAGTTCTTGAGTCTTGACAGCCAAATGAGCGAAGCTTCCTGGCATTAAACGGTCACCGGTTCTTCCACGCCCCCCAGTTCTTCCTGGCTTTAAATTAAATAGCAAAAGAAGCGAAGCTTCCTCACTCAAAGCAGCTCCAAGAGACCTCAGACCACTAGGCTACAGAACTACTGATGCAAAAAAAACAAAACAAAAAAAACATACACATGTGTAAAGAGCAGACGCTGACAGCACGCCGCTTCAAGGAACAGATGGCTTATAGTTATAGGGCATATCTTTTCTTTCACTTGGAGGAGTGTTCTCCACTTATTATTAGTTATGCAATATGCAAAAGGCAGCCTTCAGGTCAACATGTCAACACACGCTTTGGTTCTCTAGGAGTGTGAAGACCTTTCAGCATTCTCCCACTTATTTTAGCCCTTACTGCCAAACAACTGAAACAAACCAAGAAGAGGAAACACCAAAGCACACTCCCATGGCTGCAGAAGCTATTTTAGGAGCCTTTATGCAAACCCTCTTTGAGAAACTCTTTGAAGTAGTTCATGATCACTTCAGATCTTACAGAGGCATCCATGGCAAGCTACAGAACCTCTCTTGCACTCTGTCCCAATTGCAGGCCTTCCTTGATGACGCTGAGGCAAAGCAGTTGGCAGATGCGTCTGTGAGGGGATGGCTGGCAAAGCTCAAGGATATCGCATACGACACTGATGATCTGCTGGACAATTATTCTGCCAAAATTGTGGGTCTGAAGCAGAGACAGATGAAGCTTCCTACAAAGGCAAGTGTCAGTTCTCCCACCTCCTTCTTGCGTAGGAATTTATATCAGTACAGAATAAATCAAAAGATTAGCAGCATATTGGAGAGGTTAGATAAGATTGCAAAAGAACGAGACACTATTGGGCTCCAGATGTTAGGTGGAATGAGTAGGCGTGAGACCTCAGAGCGACCCCATTCAAGTTCCCTTGTAGATAGTTCAGCTGTATTTGGCAGGGAGGCAGACAGAGAGGAAATTGTAAGGCTTTTACTCTCTGACAGTGGACATAATTCCCACAATGTTTGTGTCATACCTGTTATTGGCATGGGAGGGCTTGGTAAGACCACTCTTACGCAGATGGTGTACAATGATGACAGAGTGAATGAACACTTTCAATTGAGGATTTGGGTTTATGTGTCTGAAAGTTTTGACGAGAAGAAGATAACACAAGAAACTCTTGATGCTGCTGCCTATGACCAATCCTTTGCAAGCACCAACATGAATATGCTTCAGGAAACACTCTCCAGAGTGCTAAGAGGCAAGAGGTACTTGCTTGTCTTGGATGATGTCTGGAATGAAGACCATGATAAATGGCAGAGCTATAGAGCAGCTTTACTTTCAGGAGGTTTTGGAAGCAAGATAGTGGTAACATCACGAAATGATAATGTTGGCAGAATAATGGGAGGGATAGAGCCCTACAAGCTACAACAATTATCAGACAATGATTGCTGGTCTGTATTCAAGAACCATGCATTTAGGGATGGTGACTGCAGCACATATCCACAGTTGGAGGTGATAGGCAGAGATATTGTAAAGAAACTGAAAGGATTACCTCTTTCATCGAAGACGTTAGGGAGCCTCCTGTTCTGCAAAACAGATGAACAAGAGTGGAAGGACATACTAAGAAATGATATATGGGAACTACCAGCAGAGACGAATAACATACTGCCAGCCCTACGGCTAAGCTACAACCACTTGCCACCACATCTCAAGCAATGTTTTGCATTCTGTTCTGTATATCCCAAAGATTATATCTTCAGGAGAGAGAAGTTGATTAAGGTTTGGTTAGCGCTTGGTTTTATCAGGCCATTTAGTAGGAGGAGACCGGAGGATACGGGCAATGCATACTTTACTGAGCTACTGAGCAGATCATTCTTCCAGCCTTACAAGGATAACTATGTCATGCATGATGCAATACATGACCTTGCTAAATCTATTTTCATGGAAGACTGTGACCAATGTGAGCATGAAAGAATACATGATAATGCTACCAAGATCCGTCATCTTTTATTTCCATGGAGGGATGACAAGTGCATGCAGTCTGGTCCACTTTATGGCTATAGGAAGTTAAGGACACTAATAATTATGCATGGACACAAGTCTAAACTGTCTCAAATGCCTGATAGTGTCTTTATGAAACTTCCATTTCTTAGGATTCTTGATTTGCATGGAAGAGGTCTTAAAGAGCTACCAGAATCTATAGGAAATCTGAAACAGCTTCGCTTCCTAGACCTCACTAGTACTGAAATCAAAACATTGCCAGCATCTATTATAAAGCTCTATAATTTGCAAACACTGAATTTGAGCGACTGCAATTCACTAAGAGAAGTGCCACAAGGTATCACTAAGATCACTAACATGCGCCACTTAGAGGCAAGCGCAAGGCTATTGTCCAGGATACCAGGAATTGGAAGTTTGATCTGCCTCCAGGAACTAGAGGAATTTGTTGTCCGGAAGAGCCTAGGATACAAGATCACAGAGTTGAGGAACATGGACCAGCTTCATGGACAGCTTTCAATTCGTGGCCTCAACAATGTAGTCGACAGACAAGAGGCACTTGCAGCAAACTTGAGGACCAAAGAACATCTTCGAATTTTGCACCTTATATGGGATGAGGACTGTGCAGTAATTCCTCCAGAACAGCAAGAAGAGATCCTAGAAGGCCTTCAACCACATCCTGATCTCAAGGAATTAATGATTAAAGGGTTCCCAGTGGTGAGATTCCCTAACTGGCTGTCTTATTCATCTCTTCCCAATCTGCAAACTATTCACATATGTAACTGCAAAAGCAAGGCGCTTCCACCTCTAGGTCAGCTTCCCTTCCTAAAATATCTCGATATAGCAGGAGCAACTGAGGTCACACAAATTGGACCTGAGTTTGCAGGATTTGGCCAACCAAAATGTTTTCCAGCTTTAGAAGAACTCCTATTGGAAGATATGCCAAACTTGAGAGAGTGGATTTTTTATGATGCTGAACAGTTGTTTCCTCAATTAACTGAACTTGGTCTTATCAGGTGTCCAAAACTGAAGAAGTTACCCCCTCTTCCATCAACATTGACATCTCTTAGGATATATGAATCCGGGCTAAAGTCACTGCCAGAGCTACAAAATGGAGCCGGTCCATCTTCTCTGACGTCTCTATACATAAATGACTGCCCAAATCTAAAATCTTTGCGTGTAGGTTTGCTTGCACGCAAACTAACAGCTCTCAAGAGTCTAACAATAGCTCACTGCGAAGAACTTGTTTCACTGCCGAAGGAGTGTTTCCGTCCTTTGATATCACTACAGAGCCTGCATATTTACAAGTGCCCTTGTCTGGTGCCTTGGACAGCACTTGATGGAGGCTTGCTTCCCACTTCAATCGAAGACATCCGTCTAAACTCATGCTCTCAATTAGCATGTGTACTTCTAAATGGCCTAAGATACCTTCCTCATCTCAGGCATTTTGAAATTGCTGACTGCCCCGATATCAGTAACTTCCCAGTGGAGGGCTTACCTCATACACTTCAGTTCTTGGAAATATCAAGCTGTGATGACCTCCAATGTTTGCCTCCGAGCCTGCATGAAGTTTCCTCACTTGAAACACTACTCATTGGCAACTGTCCTGAGATTGAAAGCTTGCCTGAAGAAGGCCTTCCCATGCGACTCAAGGAACTCTACATCAAACAATGCCCCCTAATCAAGCAACAGTGCCAAGAAGGTGGGCTGGATCGAGGCAAGATAGCTCATATCAGAGACATTGAAATTGATGGAGATGTTATTGTACCTGAACAGCTATAAAAGGTACCACTTCCACTCATACTAATATAGATGGCGTATCTCTTTTTTAAAAAAAGAAAATCAAGGCAGAAGAATGTATATCTCACCTTTAATAGACCAGTTAACTAAATTTGGAGGAATGGATGAAATTAGACCATAACATATGTGCAGTTAGCATAACAGTTGCTAATAAGAAAGTATCAAGCTCTTTGCAGACTTTTAATATATTTCCTACATTCCAAATTATAAGAAGTTTTGGCTTTACTAGATACACTGCTTTTACTAAGTATCTAGACATAGTGTATATCTAAATGCATAGCAAAAAAAATACGTATCTAGAAAAGCGAGAACGTCTTACAATCTGGAGTAGAGAGAGTACTCACTAAAAGGATACAATAGCACACAGAATGTAGTCTATACAAATGCTACTACCTCCATCCTCAAATATAAGGGATTCTGAGTTTGTTCCAAGTCCAACTATCCTAAGTTTGACCAAGTTTATAGAGAAGAGTATTAGCATCTACCATATTAAAAAGATAAATTATGAAAATATTTTTCATAATTATCTAATGATATTTTCTTGATATTGTAAATCTCATTGTTTTTTCCTATAAACTTAACTTAGGATAGTTTGGCTTAGGACAAAGTCAGAATCCCTTATGTTTCAGGACAGAGGCAGAGGTAATACCATGTAAAGAACACTTACCTAGAAAAATCATCACTATGTTCTATCTAGCGCTTACAACATTTTCGTGGTTTAAAATGTAATCTGCCTGGAAGCTCTATCTTTTGTTTCGACCTCCTTGGGTAAAGGAGTCTAGCCAAAGCAAACTAGATCACATCTCTTCATAAGCAATTAAGCATGGAATGACCAAAGTCCAATCTAGAAATTCAGGCTCCGCCCAGAAATTTTGCAGCAATGATCTTCAATCAAGTAAAACTAGCATCAATCTCATCACATTAACATGAAATGTAGCAGGGAATTTGATTTAGGTACTTACTGGTTCATACTGGACAGGGCGCAACGGGCAATGCGGGCAGCGGAAGGTGGACGCCGCCGGCGCTCAGAATACCTCCGGCGTTGCAAATGCCGTCCCCTTTGCGCCTCCGCTCCAGGCTCCAGCGAGGTCATGCCGGCAGGAGGGGATGTGCCGGTGCGGCGGTGCTCCGTGGTCCTCAACGCAGCAACGGACACTCTGGTAAAGTTGGAAAGACACTACCCGATAGGCCGTCGTTACCGTTAAGTCCCACGCACCGGGACACGGCAGTTACCGTTAGGCCGCCGTTACCGTTGAGTCGAATCAGGACCCTGAGCAAAACTGTGCGGTCCCACCGGTCAGTTCACGGTGACGGGTTTAGTAGCATTCGGACTTCGGACTCCCGCTTGGCTAGGCATAACATGGCGGCGGGGGAGGCGGCGCCGGCGCCGCCGCCCGAAGCTAGCGACTTCTATGGAGGTGGCGGAGGCCTCTCCACCGGCCGGAAGCTGGTTCCGTGGTCAAGCTGGACAGAGTGGCGCTTCGTGCGCGACGGCCTCTTCTCCCCCTTCCCCGCCGCCGCTCTTCGCAGGGTAACACCGTCTTCCTCCAGAGCCCGAGAAGTCCTCAAAATTTCAACAGAAGGGTGTGAATTTCTTATTGTTTCGTTGATTGATTCAGATTGCGGCGTGGCGGAGCAGGGGCTCCCTCCCGATCCCCGTGGACGTCACCGCCGCCTTCGTCGAGATACGGCTGCGGGATCCCTTCTTACGGTATGATGTTTGTACAAAGTTTGAACCTGTTCCTAGCTGCGGAGTTTGGATGGTACTATATGCCACAAGCTGCTTGTTCTTCCCCCAGGAACGGATTGGCTGGGGATGATGCGCTGGAGTCAGAGGAGATGCTAGCGATGTTATACAGCATGGCAATCATGAGGTGAGGAAACTCTCTCTGCAATTGTCATCTTGTTTTGTGATGCATGATTTCACATTCTTTTCCACAGTTTAAAGTACAGCAAATACTTATTCTCTACCTTTTGTTTTCCCACTATCAGGCTTGTAAATGGTTTCGTGGAGAATCCATATAAAAAAACTGGCCTATCAATATCTGAACTAGCTGAGGCTGTTGGAATACCACGAGTTCTGGTCGACATTCGTCATGGTCAGAAGATTTTGTTTGTTGTGTACTTCTACATGGCGAATTATGGTGTATTAGATTATTTGTTTGATCTGGTTTTCATATGATTGCTACAAGATTATGAACTGATTATTTGTGCTGCATGCAGAGAGTTCCCATCGCAGTCTTCCCTCTCTACGACTGTTACGCTTGGCAAGCATTAAGGTAATATGGTTTTTCTATCATCTATGAGACCTCTTGTCATAAATTTGCTTCAGTTTGCTATTTTATTTGGTGGTTCTCATATAATTTGAAGAGTTTTGGCTTCTAAATTTATTTCTTTATTCCTAGCCATGATGTTTCGTATTAAGATAAGTTTACTTTCAGGCATTTGATTGGTTGAAGTGTATTTACTGGGATCGTCAGACTAATTCAATTCCTGATGCTCAAGTCGAACTGAGGTTGAGACTGCATGAAATTGCTCGCTTTCTGATGGAGAATAATTCAAAAGAATCAAAGTCAGGGTCGAAAAGGAAACGTGAGTATCATCAGAGTTTGAGGCTGCAGGCAGATATATAGGTCTTATCTGCTTGGAGCTGCATTACGATTCTGTATAGCTAATGGCTAGATGGATTTTCGTGGTTGAGAGTAATCTGACCAATTCCTGCTTGGCATTGAGAAATATCTGGTTGACTTGCTGTTTGGGTTGTTAGAGATCCATTACGACAGTCCAATATAATAGTTCTCTCTTGACAGTACTCATTTTTTGGTGTTAGATTTTACTAATTAGAAAGCTAATATCTACATTTTTCAATAAAAAAGTGAACTTCAGGAGTAAAGACAAATGCAACCCCCTTTCTATGATTAAGTAAGCACTAACTATTAGACATAACAGTACAACTACAAATCTTGAACCCATTGGGATACAGTGTCCATTTGACTTTCCAGATTGGTATGGCATCCTTTGATGAATACATTTATTAGGATATGCATATATCAGGATCAATCAGGATCCCCTAGATAGGCTAGTTGCTATGTATAGCCTAGGATGTTGCTGATGAAGGCAGTGAAGCGCTGATTCCAAGCGTACGGCGCCTGCTTTAGTCCATACAAGGACTTCTGCAGCAAGCAAACGGAGTTAGGAGCAGCGGGGTCAACAAAGCCAGACGGCTGCTCGCAGTAGACTGTCTCCTCAATGTTGCCATGAAGAAATGCATTCTTCACGTCGAGCTGACGGATGGGCCATCCCTTGGACGCTGCGATGCTGAGGATGGTGCGGATCGTGGCCGGCTTGACCACCGGGCTGAAGGTCTCGGTGTAATCGACACCGGCCTGCTGGGAGAAGCCTCGGACGACCCAGCGCGCCTTGTGCCGGGCGAGGGAGCCGTCGGAGTGGAATTTGTGCTTGAACAGCCACTTTCCAGTGACAATGTTCGCACCGGGTGGGCGAGGGACAAGGCGCCAAGTACCATTGTCGATGAGCGCCTTGTGCTCATCCGCCATCGCAGCGCGCCAATTGGGATCGGCGAGCGCACTGCGATAGTTCGCCGGTATTGGCGAGGCGACGGAGGCAGTGAAGCCGTAGCGCTGGACGGGGCGGAGGCTGCCGGTCTGTGACCGTGTCACCGGCCGGTCCGCTGCTGCAGCTGGAGGAGGCACAACAGCAGGTGACGGTGCTGTTGGAGCTGCAGCAGTGAGAGTTGGCGCTGCTGGATCCAGCAGGGGCCACTGTAGCTGTAGCAGGGGCCACTGTGGCTGTAGCAGGGGGCGCCGGTGCTGCTGCAAGTGGCCGGGGACGCCGTGTATAGGAGATGCCGAAGTGATGGATGCCCGGCCTAGCCGCTCCTGCAGGAGGAGCAGCCCGACGGTGCCCGCCCGTAAAGGGAGCCAGGGGGGCCAGCTGTAGAATAGCCGGGCCCAGGAGCTCGGCTGACATGTCTCCACTGGAAGTGGTGTCAACGAGCAGCGGGGCAGGGCTGGTAGGTGCCGTCGAGTAATGGAGTCCCTGCATCAGAAAATCAAGTGAGGACGGCATGGAAGCCGCCGATGGTGCTGCCGAGAACGGGAACACTGATTCGTCAAAAATAACATGACGAGAGATTATGATGCGGCGAGTGGACATGTCGAGACAGCGGTAGCCCTTGTGAGAGGATGGATATCCTAGGAAAACACAGGGTGCGGAGCGAGGGGCGAGTTTGTGTGGGGAGGTGGCAGTAAGATTGGGGTAGCAGAGGCAGCCAAACACTCGGAGGGAGGAGTAGTCTGGGAGGGTGTTGTGAAGTAGCTGATATGGTATTTGATTGTGGATAGAAGAGGATGGGCGTCTATTTAGGAGGAAGGTGGCTGTGGCGAGGGCCTCAGCCCATTAGAGTGGTGGCATGGACGCATGGAGGAGTATGGTGCGGATGGTGTTATTTGTGGTACGGAGCATACGTTCAGCCTTGCCATTCTGTGGGGAGGTATAGGGGCATGAGAGGCGAAGCATAATGCCGTGGCTAGTGAGGAAGGAGGTAGTAGCAGAATTAACGAACTCAGTCCCGTTATCAGCTTGGAATGATTTAGGCGTTGTGCCAAACTGTGTCTGAGCATAGGCAATGAAATCGACAATGTGGCGGTGCACCTCTGATTTTTGGCGAAGCGGGAAGGACCAGCAGTAATGAGAAAAATCATCTAATAACACAAGATAATATTTAAGGCCAGAGGTGCTAAGCACAGGGGATGTCCACACATCACAATGAACTAAATCAAACGGAGCAGCGGTCACAGAAGTAGAATGACTAAATGGGAGCCGCACGTGCTTGCCAAGTTGACATGCATGGCATAGGGATGACTGGCTCTTATTACATGACCGACATGCTTTGTAGAGTGGCGAGGCTGGATGGACCAGGGTGGCCGAGGCGGTGGTGCCATAGAGACGAAGTGGTGGCGAGGCTGCAGTGGTGCGTTGGCGTGGATGGTAGGGTGTAGAGGTCGCCACCACTATTGCAGCGAAGAGTCACGCGCCCCGTCTGCTGGTCCTTTACAGAAAAACCGAAAGCGTCAAATTCAATAGAACATGCATTGTCACGAGTGAATTGACGAACGTAGAGGAGGTTGCAAGCCAAAGCAGGCGCAACTAGAACATTGGTGAGTCTAAAGGTGGACTCTGGGGTGGACAAGGTGGATGTGCCACGACAGGTTATAGGGATGGTGGTGCCATTGCCAACTGTGATGCCGGAGGCAGGAGGGGGGAGACGGGACAAGAGTATACCATCCGATGGCGACATGTGAGACGTGGCACCGGTGTCGAGGACCCAGGGAGATGATCCCTGGACAGACAGCTGGTTCAGAGCGGCAATGAGGCCAGCCTGATCCCAGGTGTCGTGCTGCTGCATGGCTGGAGGTGGAGCTGCACTGTCGGAGAACTGTGTGGGGGCAAACGCCATGTGCGCCTGGGGGTTGGCGCCGAGAATACCGGGACCGCGCCAGCCCATGTTCGCCGCCGGCAGGTTCCACGGCTGCTGGTGCACACCGGCGGTCCAAGGAGGGTAGCAGTACCAAGGTGCTGGAGCCCGTGGTCCACCGCCACCCTGATTGCCACGGCCCTTCTTCCAGCGATTCCCGCCAGCGCCTTGGCCGCCTTGCCCGCTGCTGCTGCCGCGGTTGGATCCGCTGCCATAGCCGCCCTGGCGGCCGGCTGGGGCACCACTGCCTACGGTGCCGGAGGATGAGCGGCAGGCTGTGCCGCATGTGGCGTGGAGCGCCGTCTGGGCAGCAACGGTGCCGTCATTGGCCAGGCGGAGCTCTTTCAGAACGAGCTTCTCGCGAGTGGTGGCGAAGTCCGGCAGTGGGTTCGAGTCGGCGATGTTGTCGGCGGTGCTGGCGAAGCGAGGATTGAGGCCGCATAGGACATTGAGGACGAGCTCCGAGTCGGTGATGGTACGACCGACATCACGGAGCGCATCCGCGGTGGCCTTCATCCGCTGGCAGTAGTCATTGATGGAGGAGTTGCCCTGGGTCATGGAGTGGAACTCATGGCTGAGGAAGATGGCGCGCGGTGCCTTGTTGGCCTCAAAGAGGCGCTTGATGGCGACCCAGAGCTCGCGCGCCGTCTGGTTCGGGGCAGCAGCGAGGCCGAGGACGTCCTGCTCGACAGAGCCAAGGAGCCAGCTGCGAACGCAGAAGTCCGCAACGGCCCAAGCAGGGTCAGCGGGGTTTGCCGCCGCTGTGCCATCGATGTGCGAGAGGAGGCCGAATTTCCCGCAGAGAGAGGTGAAGAATGGCGACCACTGGTTGAAGTTGGGGTGCTGCAGCTGCAGGGTCAGTGGGATGTGGTTTTTGACGGAGATTGTCGCGTAGGGAGCAACGAGGAAGGCTGGGGCAGAGGAGGAGCCTGCGGCAGCCATGCTGGTGGCCATGATCAGGGCGACACAGCAGAGGGGGAGAGAGAGAGGGGGGGGGGGTGCTGCGTTGGTGGTGGGAGGGAGGTCAGGAAAGGGGAACCTGAATCTCTGATACCATGTATATCCTAATAACATTGCAGTTTGCAAGGAAGATTAGTTAATTCTATTTTCTCTTGATCCCAAGGTTACTCTAAGATTAGGCTCTGGAAGGTGTAAAAGATGCACCGCCACATGAAAGTTTTAACATTTCTTATCTTTTCCATTAATCTGAACCTCTTTTTTCTGCATATATAGGTGCACGTTTGTAACTCAACATCCTCATTTATTTGCTACAATCAACTCATCTACTTTCTGAATATTTGTATTGTGAATGTGCGATTATTAGTTTATTAGAGAAGATGAGTAAAGTTCCAGTATTGATAGATAACTTCTAAGTTACAGGTTCTGAGAAACTGATATCGAAAGCCATGAAGTATGCCAGACGGCTCTACTATGCTTGTCCCTCTGAGGTGGTCTCTGTTCTATTGGATCTTATGGAACTGGACGTTGCAGACTCTGAAAGCAGTGGCATGCAAGAAACTGATAGTTTGGCTGTTAACCACTCATCTGACATTCAATTATCAAACAGTGATATGAAAACTATCATACTGAAATTTTCAGAGAAGGAACCAAGACTGCTGCTTAGTGTGCTAAAGTCAGTAATTGAAATGATCGACGCCAAGGAAGAACTCACAGATAAAGGTATAAAGCATCATACTTACCCTTTCTGTAGACATTAAACTGGTATTTTCTATAATTTATTCCATGATTTGCTTCACAACCCTGCAATGGTAGAGCTGTCGAATTTTGTTCTGGTGTCTAGAATTGATGTGTCATGTGAAGTGCTATGTGTGCAGCACTGTTTCTGACCCTATTGGTTGTTATATTGTAGGTGAATCTTATTCTTGGCAGCCAGTTGGGCCATCCAAAGTGAAAAGGTTATGTTCCTTGGTTCTATGGCTTGTCACAAACATTAAAGAGCTTAAGGATTCAGGATACATTGGACTTATTCATGAGATAGGAGTACTTTCTTCAGACAAGAATGCAATCCCTCGCTTTTGCCTTGCAAAGCTACTGCAGAAGTTATTGAATCTATCCACTATAGGTGAAAGATGTCTCATAGATGCAGCACTGTTGTTGATTGAAATGGTCAACGATAATAATGTGAAGGAGAAATTGAGGAAATTTCCTGTGTTATGTCTGGGAAGGTTGGCTAAATCTTATTCCCTCCCAGAATCAAGAACCATATGCAACCAACAGGAATCAGTTGAAAATGCAACAGAGAAACTAGAATTATTCAAAGTGCAGTTGAAGAGGTAGAAGAATGGTACCACTGAAGGTTCATTGAATACAAGCACGCCAGAGAAACATGACAGATGGTCCGTAGCAAAGTCATGGACTCCTTGCCCGATAGGAACAGTACCCTGTTCATTTAGTTCATGTGCTGTTGTTCCTGCCTTTGATGTCATCAGTCATGATCAAGTTTCCACATTAGAACGTGAAACTTTTGAGGAGGTTAATCATTCTGAAAGGTTTGAACCTCGGACCGAGGACGAGGAGTTGGAGGATGAAACCAGTCTGGAAATACCAAGGTCATCACCAGAATATGAAATTTCAGATGTGAGAGAATTTACCTGTCCTTTGAAGGGTAGATTGTTGTTTGGTGGTGTTTGGAAGATGGTAGCCGAAGAGGAGCTGCTCTTGATAAAATCAAAGATGAAAATTTTGTTGTAGTATCCTCAATGGTTGTGAGCAAACAGTGCCATATTTTTGGAGGGTCTGTGGGGGTCTTACCAATTTCTTCAGTATTTGTCCTGATTCTCATATTTACATTTGTTATTACTTCTTCGCTTTGGCCTAGTAAGAGCAGTACACAGTTGAGCTTTCCTTTTTTTTTCTTCTTGTAAACTTATCATAGAAAATCAGGAAATAGTTAATCAGCTAATTCATATATTAGTAAGATGGATCTCCATAGTCGTTGACTGGCATGGAGATCGTCAACATAGAAATGCATGACTCAAGTTCGCTGTTTTCAATGATCCATTTACATTTCCTCCATGTTTGGGCATAAAATGCTCTTGCAGTTCACCATCCTCGGGTGAGTCCTAAAACATGTTCCAATATAAAATTTCCATAGCATGGAGATATATGTGCAAATGCAAAAATAACACAAAACATGCACTTCAGGCCTAAGCAACCACAAACTGTGGTCGAATGTCTATCTTCGTCTTCATGAAGAAACACAAAATCTTAAGAGTTAAATAGGTGGTCAGATGATCGAGCCCATTGAACCACTGCGACCTACGCCCTTATTTCCGTTGCATCCAATTCCTAATTGATTTTGCTAACCAAAGTGCAAACCAGTGTTTCACTTCTCTCTTTTTCCCATATGCTTTTATCTGGCTGCTTAATGTTTTTGCTATCTGAGTCTAGAGGCCCAGCTATTTATGTTCCTGTTGCTTGATGTTTTTGCTATATGAGTCTAGAGGCCCAGCTATTTATGTATCCTTGTATCCTGTACTGTGATTTCTTGTTGGTTGCAAGTATCACCGATTCACCAACAACTATTGTTATTCATTCTTAATAAGACATGAAGAGTGTGGGTACATCATAGTTCATAGATAGTGATATATCAGTAAAGAATGTATAAAGTGCAAGAGCTTACAAGCAATGCTAATGCATGCCTGCTGCTGCAACTTACAAGAATGTACTACTGTTTCTAATGAGCTACTCCATTAATCATGCATGTATGGTGTCTGGAGATGCGTCCTTAATCCCTGAGGTTACACAAAAAAAAACTTGGAATTGCACGATCTTTGCACCCTAGAAGTTGATAGATGATGTAAGCCGCAGACCGAAGCTAGCTCTAGGTGACCCAGTCACCCAGCGTTCATCCTTAGTAGTGATTATACAGCAAAAATTTTGCGACAAACAAAAAAGCTATTAGCCCACACATTAGCTGATCGCACGGCCCCTTTGAACAGCTCGTTCATGCCTTTTAGACGCAGATAATCGTTGTTCCGGGAATTCTTCAAAATTTGCTACATTGATGGTTTTAGACATGGACTGCTCGAGGAACATTCCCCGCCTGCAGGTGCGTCATCGAAATTCTGGACCTTCTCTTCACGAAGCGGATGAATGGCAGATATCTAGCTTTCTACAAGTTGGAAGTGCACCGCGGGAGTTCCCGGCGGAGAGACTCATCTGATTCCCGGCAGAGGAACCTACAAGCTGGGACTCGTAAAATGAGAGATCCTACAAGCCGGGACTCGTAAGATGAGTCCTACAAGTTGTATATCCTCGAGGTGGAGCAGAGGAACGGCAACATGCTGTTTGAGGCGGACGAGAGCTTCCTGAAGAAGGAGCAAGAGAAGATGACCCAGAAGAAGGCGATGAGGAGCAAGAGAAGATGACCCAGAAGAAGGCGATGCTCGATCTCCAGCATGAGCTTGCATGCCATGACTGCTCTTACGGGTTCCGTGCGAGGCAGTACGAGAGGGAGATTGAGGACCTCAAGAACAAGGCGGGAGATCTTGGGCTCAGGAACGACTACCTCGACAACAAGGTTAGTGAGCTCCAGAGACGAGAAGAATGCCGCCTTGGCGAGGTGCCATGAGAATGAGAAGAGGTTCGGGTTCCGCCAGATGAAGGTGCAGGCTCAGTGCAACATGGTGGAGTAGGAGTTGGCCCAGTCGTGCTGCAAGGCCGCGCACAACCAGGGCTATCTGATCTCTTACATAAAGCTCACGGAGTACCTCAAGGACAAGTTGGATAGGGCCTTGGAGACTTGGGTGTAGTCCGTACGCGAAGCGCGTCAGGGAGTACGAGGAGGTGTAGGAGTTGCTGCCTAAGAAGTACCGCAATGTAGGAGTTGCTGCCTAAGAAGTACCGCAAGGAGACCCGCCCAGGAGCAGTTCGTCCTTCCACCTACCCGCCTCAACCTGAGAGCGTGTCCTTTGGACAAGTACCCCGAGCCACAGCAGACAGAAGAGCTCCTCCAGGCCGTGGGTTACGTCTCTCGTCTCCACAAGTTGGAAGTGCACCGTGGGAGTTCCTGGCGGAGAGACTCATCTGATTCCCGACAGAGGAACCTACATTCCCCACGGTAGTGGCGGTTCCTCTGCTCCACCTCGAGGATGTACAACTTGTAGGATCTCTCATCTGATTCCCGATGGGAGTTCTCCTCCTTTCGTTAGAGAGATATATATATCTAGGAGAGACTCATCTTACGCTCTAGTTCCCGGCGCATCTGATTCCTATCGGATCTCTCTAACGAATGTACAAAGCCAGTTTTGTTCCTTTCATCGCTGCACCACCTCTCTCACTCATTCGTCAGTGGACTCTACTATCCTTTCCTTATTCTGTTTTATTATCTGGGTAACTGGGTTTGTTCTTTGCACACACTCCAGCTATTTATATAGATACTTCTCATATATGGTTTGCATTGTTGCTTCGACTGACTTGTGTTAGGACAAGCGATTCACCGACCACCTGCTTTGTTCAATCATGACCCGATAGCCAGCTGTTAGTTGCAACAAAAAAGCTGTAAAAGCTTCTTACGAGCTCATCGATCAGGCCCACCCACCAGTGATAAAGTCACCATAACTTCGACTGCAAAGAAATCGACCCATGTGAGCGAGCAAGGCACATGAATGACTGTTGCTGCTGCTGCAACGCTAGAAGCACCCCCCCCCCCCCCCCCCCCCCCAATTCAAAGTGATGGTTAATCATGCACGCTAGAAGTACTTCCCATGTTTTCTCAACCTCAAAAAAAAAACATGGGAAGTACTCGATCTTCCCATCCTGATACATGAGTACCCTCCATCAAGTGTCAGAAACTCAATCAGGGTGCAAAGACTAGTTAGGTAATGAACTTCTTCAGCTATATATGCTAGGATCTTGACGGGAACTCTGGACTGAATGAGTAATAATACTTCATCGATACTCATCCACATGTAGCACTCAACCTAGCTCATGTATATGTATACCAAACAACTAAACAAGGCGTGTATTCAAAAAAAAAATGTTCAATTTTTTGTTGCAGCAGTCACCAGCTAATTCATATATTGCCTGAGTTGTTGTTTAAAGGCAGGGAACTGATCCATTCACCTTTTGTACATGTTTGTGATAAAAAACCACTCTTTGTCTGTTCCCCGAATGCAACTTAAGCAATTTCCGGTGCGTCCAACTCCTACCGTCGAACCAAATCTCAGATCTCACCTGTATACTCAGACCAGTCGTCTGACGTCTGTAATAGCTTTTCAAAGTTTATAAAACCGCAAACAATGTATTCCAAGGATTACCGAAAGCTCACAAATTAAGCAGCAACGGTGTACACTGGCAGCTGCGTGAAAACGCAACTGAAACAAACAAGAAAGAACTTAAGCGGCTACCCAAGCTACAGCCGTACTCCTCACCAGAGCTCAAGGTCTGGGAGCCTATATTATTCCTCACAAAAGCTCGGTGGTGAGGAATGCCCTTCATGATTTTGCTCATGTGGTCTGGGAGCCTATATTCTGTTTGTATGTGTATGTGCATGGTGAAATGTGTAACTCAGGCCTCAGAGTGACAGAGTTATCAGACCTCATGGTGTAATGCAGCTAACCTTACGTCCTAATTCCCAATACATCCAATTCCTGGTTTCCGCTAGAATCTCGGCACCAAAATTACACAACCAGTGCTTCGTCATCCCAACTCTGGCGATTCTATTTGATGTTGTTGCCATCTAGTCGGGTGGATGACAGTTATTTATACACCTTGTATACGTGCTGTTCGGTTGTACGGACTATGGAGTAACGCACTTTAATAATCTACAGTACCAACCAACTGATGTGTTCTGCAGTCGGCACCATTCTTGAGTGAGAAAAAAAATGTATAAATCATGGTCTGCATGCTTTCCTGACTTGTTTCGAGATGTGTAATGCATTTGGAGCTACAATTTTATCAGTCAAATTGTCATCTCTTTCAGCCCTTATTTTTTTCGTGTTCTTTTCTTTTCTTTTCTTTTTATTCTAACACTTTGCTAGATACGACGATTGATCAAAACACATAGCTGCTACAGCACCAGGCATGCTAAGTAACCATCAAGAGACGATGGAAATTGGAATGACAGAACAGAGAGGACCCCAAGGACATTGCATTTGCTAGACGTACTATGCCCCCCACTTCATGCTTTGCTCGCTTGTGGACGCCACGCTACCAGGCGTCTCGTGCAACTCCAGCGAAACCCGCGTCCCCATCGTGCATGGTGCGAGGCTGACATGGCTGTCGCAGCCAGTTTGACACCAAGAAACAACGATGTTTCTGGCAGCGGCTTCAGCCCAAATTCCCAGTGCAACTCATTCCAACGACATTGTAAAGTGCAGTGCCCACCCCAATTCACTGAATCCGTCGCGATCCTCCTCTGTGCTCCTTACAGGCTTACACTAGAGTGAACTTTGCGGCGTTGGTTCTACACTTCTACTCTTAGTTTCATTTTACATGGCGTGGAGAAGCCAGCTATATATATCGGCAATTGTAAGAGTAAGGGCACTCAAGTGACAAGTAGGAAGGGCAGTCAGGACACAATTGGTTAATTCTAGATTCCTGCTTGAGAGAGAAAGGTTCAAGGGCAAGTTAATCTCCTCTCACACTTGGACACTAATGGCAGGTAATTCTCAGTTCTTGGTTTGGTCAGCAAATCGTATGACAGCTCAAAGAATAGAGCGAGCAGCAAAGTACACAGGTCACAGAGCTTATTGCAACTCCTCATCTAGTGTCCATTTTCCCGGCGCATCAAAATCCTATGAAAATGTGCACATCTCAGTATCTCACTGAACGCATGACTAACCAACCCATCATTCCTACCAGATCTTGTTGTGATTTCACTTCTAGTTTCACCTAGCTGGTTTTCTTGATCTTGCCATGCGGCCAGAATTCAGATGCCCGTTGTTTAACATGTGTCTCGTTTGGGTACGTGGTGCACCTCAAGCTTCAGACTTCAATGTTTCGCCAACCCATCATTCCTTCCTTCCAGATCTCGTTGTAATTCACTTCTAGTTTCACCTAGCTGGTGTTCTTGCCATGCGGTCAGATGCCCGTTATTCTGATATAGCTTTAAAAGAAACCCCTTTAGCTCTAGCACTGGAAATAATGCTTGAACATTTTTGAACGGCAATATTGTTGGTTGTAGTTGCCATCTAAAGCTGATCTGTTTGGTGACAGCAAGACATGTTATTCAGTTATGTAGAGAAGTGAGTCTCTGCTTCTGACAGCTTGACGTGCGCTAATCTGAATTTTGTCTCAAAACCAAGGTCCGAAGATCAATCTTTTCTCCCAGAAATTAACAGAACAACTTTCATTCGTTTCCTTCCATAACTATGACAGAAACTAATTGTAACTATAATTTGTTCTGGTCACACTTACGGCTTAAAGTATACTCATTACACAAGGAATTTGTTGATCTTTGTATCAACATTGTTTTTGGTTTAGAGCATGATGAATGAGCAGCGCAAGGAGAGAGCGTGGAACGTTCATCAGGAAAAGGCAGACACGCGCCGGATGACTTAACGCGAAATTGGAACAGAAGATGAGCACGCTGCCGACCTCACGCCGCCGCGACCACCTGGAATCATTGAGGTCTCCACGAACTCATGGTGATTGAAGAGGCAGCCACCACACGCGGAAGCCCGAACAAAGGGGATCAGAGAAGAGGATTGGGTCTGGGTTACCTTTCAAGATTTGGCATTCATATCACAATGATACGTGAGATCAGATTGAATCAATGACACCTGAACCAGGGTGTTAAATATTGAAAGGCTTACAACATGAAAATTTAGAAATTTCTCTATGTGAAAACTAATTTAAGAAAATCATTACTTAATTGGATAGGGTGCTTTAAGATGTGTGCATGTAAGAAAGTCATTACTTAATTGGTTACTTAATTGGATACGCTGCTTTTATGGATGCTTTAAGATAGGTGTAATTTTTATACTTGTTGTAGTACTCAATTATTACTGTTTGTTTGGATCCATGTAAATAACAATTACTCCCTATGTTGATGAAAAAAAAAGATTTCTAGAGTTAATTTAAGTTCTTTTTTTTGGGCTTTAACTGAAATTTATAGAAAAAAATATTAAGTTAGTATTATTAGATTTACCATAAAATATACTTTTACATGGTGCTTATGTATCATAGATTTTATTTTTATTTTCTATAAAGTTAGTCTAAGTTTTAAGAGTTTAACCGATACGGATTCTAGAAATTAATTTATTCAGGGACAAAGAGAGCATCTACTAATAATTATGTTTTTTTATCTAAACAAGTATGTATAGTAGACTATCTTATTGATAGATAAATGCTCAAATAGCATCTCATTAGTCATATGAGAACAGCTAAATGCAGCTAGTAGGTGGACCCTCTGCAACCGTATCGCTTCTACCGTGAGCTGCGCAGATCCCCTGACCGAGAAGCCTCGCAAGCTCGCCTGCGCGCTGACCTTCTTCAGCGCCGCCGCCCGAGAAGCCTCGCAGTATGTCACGAAACTTGGAGAGAATGGTGGACTTCTGATTTTGCTCATGCGCTCTGAGAGCCTACTCTGAGTTCGTCTGTGCATGTGTTACTCAGGACTCATAGTTTAGACCTCAGTTTTACACCAATAGATGCGTTTCACCTTACGTCCTAATTCCCAGTGCATCCAATTTCTAGTTTCCCGCTATATGATCTCACCAGCCCCAAGAGTGCTCAAGCACAACCTAGTGGTTCACGATTCCAGCGCTCTCACACTCACATGCACTCTGCTTGTTTGATGTTGTCGTCCAGCCGGGTGGATGGCAGTTTTATTTATACACCATGTGTGCGTGTTGTTTGGTTGTGTGGACTACGGAGTATCGCGGGCGCTTTAATAATCTATACCAACAACAACCAACTAATGTGTTCATCAGTCAGTTCGGAGACTTGAAGAGCGTGACTGCGTGAGCTCATTATATACTCCTATGTAGCAGATCAACGAAGCATCAATGAGGGCTAGAGTAATGCTTGGCATTGAAGGACCGAGAACAACGACTAGAGGGGGTGAATGGAAGCCTCAAATTTCTCTCGAAATATTCGGGTCACTCTTCCCAAAAACCAAACCCAGTTGTTGGGTGCTCGGAGAAATGAGAGCTCACCGGCAGTGGAGGAAAACTCACCGGAAACCCCAAAGACCAAGTTCTCAACCTCTATGGAAAAGAGGCAAGAACCTAGGCAAAACGGGCGAAAACAACAAACCAACAGAGGCTCCGGACCAGTTCAGACTGGACCACCGGACCAATGACAAGTGGTCCGGTGGCTGGTCCGACGCTCTCACCAGCCGAGACCAAAACGAGCAGGGAGCACCCGACCTCCGGACGACCTGCTCTGGACTAGTCCGATGCCACCTCCGGACCAAGGAGAGTGGTCCGGTGCTCACACCTTTTCACTGCCGAAAACGAATAGTAAGTACCGGACCAGACCGTCGGACGGCACCGTCGGACTATGCACTCTGGTCCGACGTGTGGCTGACTCCCTCAGCAGAACCACCGGACCACTTGTCAATGGTCCGGAGCTCAAAAGCTGAGTAGTCCGGAGCTAGGTCCAACGCCCTTCATTGCTTGACACAGCTGAGGTCAAGACCACCGGACCACTTGCTATGGTTCGGAGCTAGGGGAAAGTCGTCCGGAGCCTAGTCCGACGCTCACAAGTAGAAAATTGTTCTTCGCGAAAACGGATTTCTCTCCGCCAAATCTTCCCAAAACTCAACCAAATGATCACCAACTGCAACCAAACTTTGTAGGCATGATCCTAGTGCAGTTGGGGAGCTATCCCGAAGAAATCATCGCTCAATTTGACTTAGAGCAAAGGGAGGAGAAGAGATTTGGGAAAAAGCTTAAGAACGAAGAACACCGCAAAGAAATCGCCCAATCTGTGTGCTCACAAGGTTTTAGAATAAATCCTTCGGTGCAAAGATGCTCCTTGCAAGCACGAACAACTTGGTTCAAACGGATTTAGCAAAGATACTCCCAACAAAGAGAAATCATCTCGGGAAAAAAAGAGAGCAAAAAGCAAAACGCGAAGAACACAAGCAAAACGGGGACACAATCACGAAATCGAAGCCACCATGGCTTACGGAGGTTACGGCCTCCGATTCCTCGCAACAAACTCAAGTTCTTACAGAGGTTGGTGAAATCAACCTAGGGATCTCATGAACTAGAGAGAGGGTAGAGAGAGAGAGAATTGGAGCAAATGATTAGAGTTCAAGAGATGGGATGAGGATACCCCTTCATTCCCTATTTAACAGGGCTTTGGCTATTTCCCAAAGACCCCCCTAGATACATGATCGAATTACCTAGCCCTAAGACATTGTAATCCAAGTCGATAACTCTCAGCCACTCGTTTGAATGGATGGCCCCGCTTCCTGCCGGGAGTTGTCGTCGCCTCGACGCAACCTCCAGGATTCTGCCACGTTGTAGAATCATGGACCCTTGTGTTTAGGCGATTAACGACAATACTAGATCACTATGACTAACGTGTGTTTTGCAGAGACAAAGTCATTTATGTTAGGTCATGAGTGATGCATTTTGAATGGGCTTAATGGATATTCATGCCCCCAAGATGGAATCGTTTCGGTTGGAAAGGATGGAGATACACGACGAAGACTAGGCTAGTTCTTAGTGCCATAAGGTTGAGAAGGGCACTAAGTATAGCTAGGGCTTTTGTTTTTCCTTTGACCGTACTATAAAGGGGGGTATGAGGTTAGTAGCTTGACCTAGGAGAGTTTAGGAAAGTGGGTATGTGCACACTTGTCACAACTAGTCCTAGAGACCTTGCTTTCAGCCCTTGATGAACCCTAGAAATGGTAGGAGCAAAATCCCTTAAGTAACCTCAGCGAAAACGGTTGAAAAAGAGAGAGAAAGAGGCTCCGGACCACTCTGATAAGTGGGCGTCGGACCAAGGAGAGTGGTCCGGTGGTCCCTGACTTAGGCAGTTTTCCAGCTCGAGGAGCTCCGGACCACCTGTCTGGTGAGCACCGGACCATAGGAGAGTGGTCCGGTGGCTTGGTTCAGAGAGTCAGAAGGCTCCGGACTAGTCCGACGCCTCAAGACAGGGGTTTGGTTCTATGCAGAGAGCTCCCTGGCTCCGGACCAGAGCGTCGGACCAGGGCACCAGACCAAGGAGAGTGGTCCGGTGATGTGTAAAAGAGAGAAAGGTTTTCACTCAGAGAGCACCGAGGCTCCGGACCAGAGCGTCGGACCAGTGCGTCGGACCAAGCAGAGTAGTCCGACGGTGCCTGAGTTTGAAACGAGAGTGAGCTCCAGACCAGTGTGCATGGTCCGGTGGTGTGAGCTCCGGACTAGTCCGGTGGCTACGCAGAGAGAAGAAAAAGTGAAAAACGGCTAGTTTTGGAGGTGGGGACTATTTATAGTTGCCCCCTTGGTCCTTAGAGTGACTCTTGGCCATTTTTCAGCTGGTGACACCTTGAGAAATCTTTAGGAGATTCAAGAGGCTAGTGAGGGAGAGATTAGAGAGAGTTCATCTTGTTCTTTCCTCCTAGAGTGATTAGGAGTGACTTGTGTGCATCCATCCACCTTCCTAGCCTTGAGTGGGTCAAGTGAAGGTCTTGTGCTTGTTACTCTTGGTGTTCGACAGCACCTAAACGGTTTGGTGGTGTTCGGAGGAAGTGACCGCGGGGAGATTGTTGACGGCTCTTCTCCAAGCTCTTGTGATCGGTTGTGGGCGATTCACCGAGCCAGAGTGGCGAAGAATAAGCCCGTAGAGAGCACTCTACCCTTGCGCGGGTAGATGGGGAGCGATACCTTGCGAGGTGCTCCAACGAGGACTAGGGGGGGTGTCGACACCTCGATACCTCGGGAAAAATCGCTGCGTTCATGAGATTTTCTTTTCCCTAGCTCTTTACATTTTCGCATTACTTTCCGTTGTGTTTTTACTTTCCTACTAGAATTGCTTAGGTTGTTTTCAATTCCTATGAACTGCTATCGCTTTCTAGTTAGGACACACGGACGATAGGCACTTGGGGGTGATTGACATTTGATAGGTTTTATATTTGCTTTAGAAATTTAAAACAAGCCCAATTCACACCCCCCTCTTGGGCATCTTGATCCTTTCAATTGGTATCAGAGCCTTGTTGCTCTAAATTAGGCTTCACTGCCTAGAGCAAGATGTCCCGTGGGGATGGACCGCCACCCATGTTCGATGGGGATGACTTTCCTTATTGGAAAGTGCGGATGGAGGCCTACCTTGAGGCCGTGGATGTCGGCGTTCACAAAGCCGCTACCCAAGGTGGATCGGTGTTCGCCGAGGACCCATACTTTGAGAAGAACAATGCCAAGGCAAAGAATATTCTTTTCCGTGGCATTTGCAAGGATGTGTTCAACCGTGTGCAGAATTACAAAAACCACGCATGAGATTTGGACAAACATTTGTGCTCTTCACGAGGGCACTAAATGTGAAAGAGAAGAGCGCTATCACCTTATCATTGCTAAGTTAAATGCTTTCACTATGCTATCTCATGAAAATGCTAATGAAATGTATTCTCGCTTGAATGTGCTTGTAGAGGAGTTGAATGGCCTTGAACTCTCTCAAATGACACCGGCCGATGTGGTGCGCAAGATACTTTGTGTCCTTCCAATAGACAAGTATAGCCACATCGTCACGGTTCTTCATCAAGGCGATCTCTCCACAACTACACCAACGCAAGTGTTGGGCAAGATCAATGCTCATGAGATGTACATGAAGATCAATGATGGAACTTCATCATCCTCCAAGAAGAAAGAGAAGGAGGAAAAGAAGGACTTGGCTCTCAAGGCATCTTCCAAGGAGAAGTGCAAGATTCAATATGTCGTTGAGAGTACAAGTGATGATGATGATGAAGACAACATCGCTCTCATGGTGAAGAAGACCGCCAAGATGTTGAAGAGGCTAAACAAGAATGGAGTCAAGTTTGACTCAAAGAAGAAGAAATTCTTCACAAGCTCTTCAAGGAAGCCAATCTCCCAAATGAAGTGCTACAATTGCGGCACTCTTGGTCATCTAGCCCATGCGTGTCCCGAAGAGAAGAAAGACAAGTTCAAGAACAACAAGTTCAAGAACTTCAAGAAGAACAAGGGCGACAATGATGACTCAAGTGGTGATGACAAGAAGCAAGACAAGCCATACAAGAAGAAGAAGAACTTCAACTTCCACAAGAAGAAGAAGGATGGCAAGGCTTACATTGTGGGTGATTGGCTCACCGACATTGATGATTCAAGCGACTCCTCCGATGATGAGAGTGAAGAAGAGAAGGTGGCCGCTTTGGTGATTGGTTCTTCTATTCCACCGTCACCTCCTCCTTCATCGTCGGGATCATCCTCTACACACCTATGCCTTATGGCTAAAGGTGACAAGAAGGTACAAAAAGAGGATGATGGTGATGACCTCTCTAGTGATGATAGTGATGATGAAGAAGCACCTTGGTCATTGTTTCAGCTGGTGACACCTTGAGAAATCTTTAGGAGAGCCAAGAGGCTAGTGAGGGAGAGATTAGAGAGAGTTCATCTTGTTCTTTCCTCCTAGAGTGATTAGGAGTGACTTGTGTGCATCCATCCATCTTCCTAGCCTTGAGTGGGTCAAGTGAAGGTCTTGTGCTTATTACTCTTGGTGTTCGACAGCACCTAGACGGTTTGGTGGTGTTCGGAGGAAATGACCGCCGGGAGATTGTTGGCGGCTCTTCTCCAAGCTCTTGTGATCGGTTGTGGGCGATTCACCAAGCCGGAGTGGCGAAGAATAAGCCCGTAGAGAGCACTCTACCCTTGTGCGGGTAGAGGGGGAGCGATACCTTGCGAGGTGCTCCAACGAGGACTAGGGGGGGTGTCGACACCTCGATACCTCAGGAAAAATCGCTGCGTTCATGAGATTTTCTTTTCCCTAGCTCTTTACATTTTCGCATTACTTTCCGTTGTGTTTTTACTTTCCTACTAGAATTGCTTAGGTTGTTTTCAATTTCTATGAACTGCTACCGCTTTCTAGTTAGGACACACGGACAGTAGGCACTTGGGGGTGATTGGCATTTGATAGGTTTTATATTTGCTTTAGAAATTTAAAACAAGCCCAATTCCCCCCCCCCCCCCCTCTTTTTGGGCATCTTGATCCTTTCACACGTGCCAGCCCCGCTTCCTCGGAAGCTCCGCCCGGGTTTTGAGGCCCAAACCCGCGAAACCCGCCACCGATAGCTTTCGGCTCAACTACCGAACCCCGAGTTTTGAGGCCCAAACTCGGAAACCGTCCTCCGGTGGTTTTGCGGCCCAAACCACCAAACCGCTCGACTCGAGCCACCTTGTCCTCGCCCGGTCGGACTCCGAGTCCCCTGAGCCTCCGCTCGACCCGCTCGTCCGCCGTCTTGACTCGGTCGACTCGGTCTACCTCCATGTCTTCTTACACTCGCCGGTGCCAGGCACTAGCCACCACAGCTAGTCCGCCGGCGCCCATGGTCCCTCAGTCTGAGCCCCGCTTCCGCCCTTCACTGCTCTCAGTCCATCGGCACAGCAAGCCTCTACTCGACCTTCTCCACGCCATTGACCACTGTCACTAGGCATAGTACCTGCACACCACAAGCCGATAGACAGGCACACATTTGCTTTCGCAAAGAGGTTAGAAGTAAACGCTCAAACTGAAACACTCATGTGTTGGTCAATCACTCATCATCAAAATTGAACATTCATGGGTACTTATCTACCATGTGTTCGGAGGCATGATGAGTTTTAATTGTTATCAGCACCATTCTTGACCAAAAAAAATGTATAGATTATTCTCTTTGCATGACTGCTTGTGTTGGAGATGTGTAATGTATTCGGAGCTATAATTTTATCACTCAAATTGTCATCTTTTTCAGTTTTTTTAGGTTCTTTTCTTTTTATTTTAACACTTTGCTAGATACAACAAACATATAGTAGCTGCAGCACCACGCATGCTAATCTTGCTAGATAAGCATCAAGAAGCGACGGAACGATGACAGATCAAAACAGAGAGCATCACAAGGACCGTGCATTTGACCCAGTTGATTTGTTTGCTTATGGCCCACGGATTGAGCTTCATAATCAGCTCTAGGATACAAAATAGAGGCATGATTAGAGCAGAATTCCCTTTAGTAAACATAGAGTAATTAATCAGGTAGGAATAACAGGGCCGTTCTCTAAATACAGAGGGTTACATTGAGGTTTTAAGATGGGACTACAATCTATTATCATCAGGTTGGTCCTGGTTCGAGTGCTCCACTGCTCCCAAATATTGCAAGGTTTGTGTCTTCCTCATGCTCGAGCGCGACGTGCAGGTGCTTCGTGGCGCCCATCTCCTGAACGATTTCGTGTGGAGTACTAGGACGGGCACGCTCTCAGGTAAGTGCCCTGCACCTCCATCGACCATCGTCACCTGCGTCCCCGTCGTGCGTGATGTGAGGAAGACAAGGAGGACCTGGCCAGTTTTCCGCGACGAGACAGCTAGTTCTTTCGCGGTCCCTTGAGCCCAAATTCCCAGTGCATCTCATTCCAATGAGATTGCCAACTGCAGTATCCACGGCAATTCACTCCGTGCTCCTTACACTAGACTGAATTTTGAGGTGTTAGCTTTAGTCTTAGTTTCATTTTACATGGCGTTGAGAAGCCAGGTATATATAGACAACTGTGCAAGAGTAGGACCATGTTTCTACAGTAGGTGTGTAAGCCTATTGTTCGCACCTACCAGAGTATAGAAGCTGCAAGCGCCATGGCAACCAAAGATCAACGATGTTGGGCCTCAAGTGAGCCAAACATGCCGTGCAGAGAGCAAAGAAGCCCTTTTAACTTTGGAGACCGGTCCTTCCCAGGATTAACGGTCATTGATTAACGGTAATGCTGGCATATGGGCGTCCGTCCGCCCGGACGCTCCGTTGATGGGCCGTACGACACACCAGCCCAATACTCTTCTCCGTTTCTATCTAGAAAAATAACTGTCC
Source organism: Microstegium vimineum (assembly GCA_022036555.1). Classification (NCBI taxonomy): domain Eukaryota; kingdom Viridiplantae; phylum Streptophyta; class Magnoliopsida; order Poales; family Poaceae; genus Microstegium; species Microstegium vimineum. Next base: position 14,161,478 of record CM039137.1, on the reverse strand, counting down.
ACGTACTTGTTCCTATCCGCTCGTCCTTGTATTCACTCGCCTGTCATCTCTTGTGATCGGCCGCTGGCACAAATGCGCAGCATGCCACCGCCACCGAGGCGCAGCCAGGCCCGGTCTTGTTAAATTATAGGCCTAGAGCGAAGCTATATAGTGATGGGTACTTTAATATAACTCTAATAATATGGTGACGATTTTTAGTATGTGATACATAAATAACTGTCTTACTAAAACAAGCTATACATCTTATCTTACTTTAAAATTTTCTTCTAACATTTACTACTGCAAAGTTATTGATGATGCACTCAATATCTTACATATTTTTTAGGCAACATGAGTTTGCTATAAGTTTAGAAAAATATCAAATAATTGAATAAAATTATGCCACACAAAATTCAATATGATTGGTCATTGCTGCACCATACGGAATTCATAAATCCCAAATCTAAAGGAGTAAAGAATAAAGATTAGAGGCAAGAGTAAATTTATTTAGGGCTCCTATCTTACTTCTGTGTACAGCCAAAAACAGCCACACAAGCCGGCAGTCGCTTGCATTCGCACTAGAGTCGCAAATCGCAAAGATCACGAAAGCCCACATGATCACGGATGGCTGGCACGGGAATCCCTCACAGCTCACTCGCGCTGGAACGGAGTCACGCCGTCGCGGTCGCGCTGCGGAGCCGGAAGGCCATGGCCGCACGGGAGTTGCGGCGCAAAAGGAAGAAATGACGCGGAGTTCTAATATGTCCCATGATCTTTTTTCCTGAATATTATATACCTACTTAGTACGTATTTTAGGATGGGCCCCATGGCCTCAAGGGCCCTGTTCGGCAGCCCAACTCGAACCCCCATGGTCGGGCCTGGGTGCGGCGCTCAGCCACTGGCCCTACGAGTCCACTCCGGCATGCTGTCGTCGTCCCTCAGCGTGCCTTCATCCTCCAGCAGGCCCTACCACACATCTGTCCTCTGGCGCACCGCCGCCGCCATCCCTCGTCGCGCCTTCGTCCTCCGACAGTCCAGCGGGCCCTGCCACGCCTCTGCCTTCTAGCGCGCCGCCGCGACATCCCTCGTCGCGCCTCCATCCTCCAACTGCCCCCGCCACGCCTTTCTTCTCCGGCACGCCCACACTGATGAGAAGGTGCTCGCCCAGGGGTGCTTGCGTAGGGGGCTCCCGCGCCTCGCACAGGTGCTCACTCACGCCGTCGAGCAAGTGCTCGCCCAGGCCGCCGAGCAGGTCAGCACCTAGAGGCGCACCGGTGAGCTCCATTTTGCCGCAGCGACGTCGAGTTCTAGGATTTGTCCAAGGAACAAGATGACGTGTGAAAGCGCATGTTGCAAGAGTATGTTTCAATTGTTTCAGACGTTTCATTTGGATGTTGCAAGTGTTTCATGCGGATGTTGGAAAAGTAGATTGAGATATTTGGTATGTTTCAATAGTTGTACACATATGTTGTAAGTGACTATCTCCAATGTTTCATGTGTGTTTTTGTACACGTATGTCTCAAGTGTTTTAGACACGTGTCTCAAGTGTTTCATCTATCTTATTTTGTATGTTGTAAGTGTTTCTTCTAGATGTTTCAAAAATAGATTAAGATGTTGCATATGTTGGTGTATTATCTGTATGTCTCGTATGTTTTCATGTTTATATTGCAAATGTTTTGATCTGCTTGTTTTAAAAGTACATTGGGTGTTTGCAGGGGCATGAGAGCACTGTCATATTTGGATTTTGCGTATGTTTGCAATGTTTTTCAAGTGTTTTTCAGATGTTTTAATGCATCTTTTCAAGTATTTCATGTGTCATTTTTATTTGTTGCAAACGTGACATCTCGATGTTTCAAAAGTAGATCTGATGTTGCACATGACAAACATGTGAAAAGCGGGAGGGATGCGAGCAGTCCCGTACGAGCGTATGGCGCAGGCAGCGCGGGCCTGTTTGAGCGCACAACCGCGGTCGAGCAACGTCCTGGGCGATGCGGGCCCACCTGTAGACGTGCGAAAAGGGATTGCGCCATGCTATGTCTCCTTATTTCTCGTCGGATGCTATCAGTCGGCAGTGTGCCTATGCAGGACTGATCTCTCTCGTGGATACGGCCGCAACATGATAAGCCACTAGCAGCATGCGGGCAGCAGGAGGAGTGCGCGGTCAGGCTGCTCGTAGTGAACGGGAGCGCTCTAATTTTCCTTGGCCCCTGTTGATGTTTTACCACTGATAGCCTGCCATGGGGTTACCCGAGACAGTGGTTCATGCCTCGACGAATAGTGAAACCTTGGTGGTTGGACACGCAGGGACACGCGGTTTATACTGGTTCAGGCCCTCGACAAGGTCGAGTAATAACCTTACGTCCAATTGAGTCACTTATTATTGCTCTTGATCGTAATACAAAGTGTTGTGCGCCGCTCTGCGTATCGGATGTTGTATAGTATGTTCTAGTTGTTTTTTGGGTGATACCCTCACCAGCCCTTTATAGTCCACGAACTGGTTGAGGGTTGCTCTAATCCTACTCGGTTACAAACTTAGAGTTCTAAATTGTGCTTCGGTCTTGTCGTCTTTACCGAGTAGAATTCGGTTTCTCCTGTCCGTCTTCCTTTGTGGGCTGAGGAAAGGAGGCCCAAAGCTTAGGTAAGTCGGTCCATGGGTACCTTATAGGATATCTCATCGATAAGCCCCGAGCATCTCATGATTTTTCTTCAATATGTCGGGTTGCTTTTGAAAGCGAGCCGAGTTCTTTTTAAAGTAAAATCGTGAAATAATCTTCTGTGTTCTTCGTCTTGTGATATTTATGCATCTTTGGTACACTCATTGAGTGTAGCCTCCGAGCCTCTGATTAATTGGTACAAGTATTCGAAGGATCCGAGAAAAACTTTGTGTGGTATGTATTTCCAGCCCCCGAGCCTTCTCCGAGTTCTTTTGAAAAAGAACTCGACAGAAGGTTCTGAAATACTCCGCTTCTGTCTGATTTTGTTCACGGGCAGGTACTGTGCTTCCACGGATGTGTGGAATCTTGCTTTCACTATTTGCTTTGGTCAGCTTTTGTTGTTTTCTTGCTTTTCTTTCTCGTGATTTTTGGCTTTTGGTGGTTTTTCCTAGCTATATTGCGTTGTGCTTGCACTGATAGAAGAATTCAACTCAGGTAGAAGAAGTCTTGTGATGTGGCTTCCATGCCTTCTCTATCTGTCTGCTGAACCCCGGGCTATAATCGTTGCCGCTCCTGAGTTGATTGAAGTTGTACACTTCATTTTCCTAGCCGTGCATGCTTGCACCAAACTCCTGCTGGAAAGGCTAGAGCTGGAGCTGTCCGATCTCATTTACTAGGAGTGGCTTTCTGCCTATCGACCAGAAGTTTCCTCATGTTGTGCGGGAGTTCTGGGTTGTTTTACTTTGCAAGGTTTTCGCCAAGTGTTGGGTCTTCTTTGGTGGTAGATCTGATCCATCCTTGGTTTTAGCCCTTATATCTTGTCATTTGTGGTATTTTGTTGTAGAAGAGGCTTTATTCTAGTCTTGTAGAGTTCTTATAAGATTGTTGGCCGAGTTGTTTTGTGGCCTGTGAAGTTGTTGCTAGTTGTATGATTGTCCTTGAAATATTCTTCCGGATATTCTGTATAGTACCCTGATGTACTGCCTTTATTGTAACCGTATTTCTCTCATAAATGTAGTCCTTGTAGAATCTTTTGCCTTTACTGCTCTCTTTATGTACTATTACTGGTGTTGTCCTTTCTTCATGGACTTGGTGTATGTGCACCCGTTGTTCTTCTATAAATAGTTGTAGTATTGTTTCCTTGTCACATTTCTTCTGTTTTTCCTTGTAAGAGGTCCTTTGTTGTATCATGGATATTGTAGTGGGCGAGCTTGATGAGCCCCCGGGCTTCTTTCTTCTCTTTCTTGGTTGTAATCTAGTGAATGGTGTAGATCTTGTGATAGAGACTAGTTGCAAGCTAGTTCTAAAGTTGTAGGATTCTATGGAAGGAGCCAAAGCAAATGGTGTAGGCCTTGTGATGGTATTGGTGTATATTGTCATGGACCCTTCAGTCATTTGTTTGTGCTTCCTTCCGAGTTGTTCTGGATTCGCTGTCTTTGATGACGCCTGTCTTGGACGACTTCTTGGTTCTACTTCCTTTGGTTAGCAAGGATGCACTTCCTCTCGTCTGAAATCAAGCGCTTCCAAGCTGCTTTTTTCTGCACGACAATTACCGGTTCCGTCTTGTGTAATTTTGATTCTAGTAATCCCTGTTTGTCAGAGTACTTTTGTATCTATTGGGGCGTTGTATTCTGATGTAAAGCTGCCTATGTGTTGATATTTTTTAATAAAGGACTTTCACTAATCACGTTCTGCTGAGTTGTTTTCATCTTCAACTAACCACTTCTTCATCATGCTATATTCTGTAGGGTGTAAATGTTTATGGTACTCAACTGTGGTTGTCCTAATCTGACCGTTGTTTTTTCCTTTTCTGATGCGTAATCTTAGAAAGTAACAGTTTTGGTAACCGTTCCACTATTTTTCCGTAATTGCTGCCTCTGGGTAACGGTTGTTTATGAGAACCAACCTTTTTATTTTACCTTTATATAAGTTCTTTCACCCTTTGTTACCGTATCTTCTCTCCAACTAACAGGAAATCTTTGTCCTCTGTTTTAGCTTAAACTTCTTTTGTCATTCTTCCTGGAGTAATTTTGCAATGAAGGGTAAAGTGATTCTGAAATCTTCCGTACAGCAAGGTGATCTTGATCACTTAGTTGCACAAGGTCTTCTTTCAAGATCGGCTATCTGTGAATTGCCTAGTGATCAATCATCTCCAAACTCATCTCCTGATCAATCTCTTCTTTTTGTCTCTTATGTTAGATCTGGACTTTCTTTTCCACCATCTAACTTCTTAATTCAGTTTCTTGATTTCTATGGTCTCCAACTTCACCATATTGTTCCTAATGCTATCCTCTTCCTTTCCTGCTTCGTGCATCTTTGTGAGGCTTTCATAGGGATCCCTCCTTCTCTTCTGTTCTTCCGCTATTTCTTTCGAGTTCATTTTACTGGTAGATCGAAGGTTCCTAGTTGTGGTTGTTGCCTAATTTAATTCAGGAAGGGTCACAAAAATGTCTTTCCTTCTTTGTCCCTGTCTGAATTTGTCCGTGATTGGGCTAAAAAGTGGTTTTACGTTTCTCACCCATCTTTTCCTAAGCCTTTTGATTTATCTTCTCACCCAGTTTCCCTTCCCTGTTGGTATGATAAAATTTCCACTTCTGAAAAGCAAGCCCTTAAGCCTTTGATTGATCATCTTAGTTTCTTGAAACAATTTGGCTTAATAGGTAATGATATTGTTGCTAGCTTCTTGCGTCGCCGAGTTCAGCCTTTGATGAAAAGGGATCATCTAGGTTTCGAATATAGCGGTCCTTCTGATTCGTCTCGCCTTATCCTTGAGACTGAGCTTTCGGATGATGCTGTTCTTGAGATGATGAATAGAGTATTGGGTGGCGTTGTTATCCTTCCTGTCGCCATTCAAGAGTATAGTGTTGTCAATCCGTCGCCTGATGTGAGCATTTGAATCTTTGATTTATTTTTATTTTTGTTGTCCTTGTATGATGTTTTTGTTTTGCAGGGTTTTGGTTATAACTTTGCTCTCAATGTGCCCATTGCTGATGATGGTGGACTCCTAGATGTCGATGATGATGAAGATGATGATGATGATGATGATGATGATGATGATGATACTGACGCTGTTGTTTCTCCGAAGCGGGGTCGTTCAGATGTTGATACTAGGCTTCCTCAGCCAAAAAGTAGACGGTCTTCCCGTCATGGTTCTTTGTCAGGTAATCTTTATGTCGAGTTCTTTTGCCACTTTCTCCTGTCTTCCTGTCCTTCTGTTTCTTGACTTTGTTTTTTGTTTTATAGATGGTCATTCGGCTCTTTCGACTGAAGATGAGTCAGTCGACCCTTTAAGTCCTTCAGGGTGAGCTTTTTTTTCTATCGTTTCTCTCTATGTGCTTCCATTATATATGCTGAGACTTGTTCTTTTTGGTGCAGTCGGGTGCCTGCTAATGCCTCTCTTGCTTTTGGGTCTGTTGTACCTTCTTCTTTTGCTTTACCATCTTTTGATGATGATTTTGACTTTGTTATCCCAAAGCTGTCCTTCTCCTAAATTGTGGCTGAGATCAAAAAATCTTTTAGGTATGTCTCCTTTCTTTTGATTATTTCTTTGATATTTGTTGAGTTCTTTGTAAGGGTTTGTGAAATTTTTGTCTGTAGTATTGCTTTGGATGGCTCCTCTTCCTCTAAAGTTGTTGTAGATTTGCAGTTGTCCTCCCAAGGTATATTTGTTTTTCTGTCCTTCTAGGTTTTATCTTTTTCATATATCTCTGTGCTAACTTCTTTGTTGTAGATGCTCCGGCAGTTTCTCATGACGCTGGTTTGACTGAGGTGTCTTTTGGGAAATCTTTCTTGACTACCCGACCTGATGCACAAGTTTCTTCTGCTGTTGATCATTGTGTTCCTTTGTCTGTTCGTTCTGAGCGGATTGGTCGATTGCTTTCAACCTAGGAATCTTTTTCTTCAAAATACGGTGCTGAGCTCAAGGTACTTTTGATAATATTCTTTTTGTATTTCCATTTGTCTTTGTGTTTTTCTCTTATCTTTATTTTTGTCAGCAGGCTTTCTATCAGGATCAAGATGTTTTGTTTGGTCCTCAAGAGGAGAGATCGGCTTCCCTTATTCAGGGTAGTCTTGGTAAAGCTGAGTCTGAGTTGTCTCGTGTGAAAGCTGAGTTGGCTTGGATGACAGAAATGCTGGATTCTGCTGCCACCCAGGCTTTTGATGAGATTGCTGATTTGAAGTCTCGGCTTGCTGGTACTTTCTGTTATTCTTCTTACTTACTTTTGGTCTTTGTCGGATTTCCTTTGCTTATTTGTTTGATATTTGTTAGATGTTGAACGCCAACGTGAAGCATGGAAAAGGGATCGAGAGGGTGATGACTGAGACCCTTCGATCTTCTGAAAACAAGGCTGAGCATGTAAGTGAATCTGCTGATGATACTTTAAAAAAGGCTCAAGATTTGCTAGCTGAAGCTCAGTTGATTCGAAGTGGTGCTGATCATGATCTTGTCTAGGCCTTACAATCTGTCCAGATTTTGCAAGGAAAGTTGACTTCTGCTCGAGCGCAACTTAAATCTCTGCTTGAGGCTGTGAAGCCTATTATTGCTACTGTTTGTCATCCTGGAGATGATAATGCTGGTATAGATAGCATAATCTCAGTGTTGTTTTCTCAATTCCGTGAGTTTGTGCAGAATGGATTTGAACGATGCATTGGAAATGTTGTTTCCTTTGTTCGGGCTCTTGCCCCTGAAGTCCCTGTGGTCTGGATTCTTAAAGATCCTATGGAGGCCGATCTTTTAACTAGGTGGGAGCAATCAAAACCTGAGGTTAAGGTTCTTTGTAGTGAGATACTTAGTCAGATGAAAGTGTTGCCTCCTTCTTGATAACATTTATTTTTCCTTGATGGTCTTATAATATACTCTGAATGATATTTTTGCTTTAATATATTGTCAGGCTTTGTCCTGATATTGTGATATTCTTGTCCTTGTCTGCTAATGTCGTGCAGTTTTCCAATTGATGTAGCTGTCCTTCTGATGAATACCTCATTTTCTTGATATTTGTGAGCTATGTCGAGTTCTTTTGAGTATTGTGCCTCTGTATTGGTCTTTGAAGATGCTTCTGAATTCTTGAGTTCTTTCTGGGTAATATTATTGGCTTTCGTGCCTTGATGACTATACTGGAGATATTCTTGTTTATAAAATGCCTTGTGCCTCTGAGTTAGGCTTTAGGGATCTTTGTCGTTGTTTTTGATAATTTCCGAGTAGTTTCGAAGTAGTCTTGTTGAGTAGTTTCTGATGCTGGAGTAGTAGATATCACTTTCTATCGTAATAGCATTTGGCTTGCTGTCTTTGTTGTGCCGAGTTTGCGCTGCTCTTCAAGCAGGAATGTTGTGCTACTTTTTGTAAGTGATTATCTTTGATGTCGTCGAGGTAGACTGTTCTTCTTTATTACGCTAAGTAGTTTAGTATCTGTCATGTCGTCTCTTGAAACGGTAGACTTGTAGATGCATGAACCAGACTGTGCCGCTCATGGTGCAAAGTAGTCGGTTTGTCGTCGAGGTAGACTGATGTTTTTTGTTGCGCCGAGTAGTTTGGTGTCATGATGGTAGACTTGTAGATATATGAACCAGACTATGCCGCTCATGGTGCAAAGCAGTCGGTTTGTCGTCGAGGTTGACTGATATTTTTTGTTGCACCGAGTAGTTTGATGTCATGCCGGTAGACTTGTAGATACATAAACCAGACTGTGCCGATCATGGTGCAAAGCAGTCGGTTTGTCGTCGAGGTTGACTGATATTTTTTTGTTGTGCCGAGTAGTTTGATGTCATGCCGGTAGACTTGTAGATACATGAACCAGATTGTGCCGCTCATGGTGCAAAGCAGACGGTTTGTCGTCGAGGTTGACTGATATTTTTTGTTGCGCCGAGTAGTTTGATGTCATGCCACCTCACGAAACGGTAGACTTGTAGATATATGAACCAGATTGTGCCGCTTATGGTGCAAAGCAGTTGGTTTGTCAGGTTGCCTCACGAAACAACTGACTTAAAGATGCTAGACAGTGCCGCTCATGGTGGAAAGCTGTGAGCTTGTCATGCCGCCTCACGAAACGGTAGACTTATATATGAACCAGACTGTGCCGCTCATGTTACAAAGCAGTCGGTTTGTCGAGTTGCCTCACGAAACAATCGACTTAAGAATGCTACACAGTGCCGCTCATGGTGCAAAGTTGTCAGCTTGTCATGCCGCCTCACGAAACGGTAAACTTATATATGAACCAGACTGTGTCGCTTATGGTGCAAAGCAGTCGGTTTGTCGGGTTGCCTCACGAAACAACCGACTTAAAAAATGCTAGACAGTGCCGCTCATGGTGCAAAGCTATCAGCTTGTCATGCCGCCTCACGAAATGGTAGACTTATATATGAACCAGACTGTGCCGCTCATGGTGCAAAGCAATCGGTTTGTCAAATTGCCTCACGAAACAACTGACTCCAGACAGTGCCTCTCATTGTGCAAACTGTCGGTTTGTTCTTGATGTCTTGTATCTTATGTCTTCAGTTGTAGAATTTCTTGAGTTGGCTGATATGCCAGGTATTGCTTAGTTGAATTCCATCTTCAGTCATTAGCTCGTAAGTTCCGGGTTGTATTGTTGTCTTGATGATAAAAGGATCCTCCCATGGGCTGAGTAGTTTATGTCTTCCTTCTTTCTTTTGAATTAGTCGTAGTACCAAATCTCTTGGTTTTAACGTTCTTGGATGCATATTTCTGTCGTTGTGTCTTCGCAAGCCTTGTAAGTATCTTGCATTTTGTATTACTGCACTGTCTCTTATTTCTTCGATTGAGTCAATCTCTAGTCGTCTTGTTTCTTCGGCTTCTCCTTCATCGTATTGTTCAATTCTTGGTGATTGCCATATCAAGTCAATTGGTAATACAGCTTATGATTCGTATACTAGGAAGAAAGGTGAATAGCCTATTGCTCTGCTGATTTGGGTTCTTAAGCCCCATACCACTTTTGGTAGTTCTTCTATCCACTTGCTTCCATAGTCTTTTAGGTCTTCATATAATCTTGGCTTTAGGCCTTGTAATAATAGCTCATTGGCTCTTTCAACTTGTCCGTTTGCCTGAGGGTGAGCTACTGATGCATAATCTATCTCTATTCCGCAATCTCTTGCCCAATATTGAAATTCTTTTGCTGTGAATGGTGATTCGAGATCTGTGATTATTCTGTTGGGCATCCCGAATTTGTACATGATGTCTTGTATGAATTTTGTTGCTTTTTCTGCGCTATATTTGACAAGTGGCTTGTATTCAATCCATTTGATGAATTTGTCTACTGCCACAAATATGTATTCAAATCCTCATTTTGCCTTTTTGACAGGTCCGACTTGATCTAGCCCCCAGCATGAAAAAGGCCAGGCTAGTGGTATGCAAATTAGATTGTGTGCTGGACCATGTGATTGCCTTGCAAACATTTAGCAATTTTTGCATGTCTTGACTAATTGTTCTGCGTCTTTGAGTGTTGTTGGCCAATAAAATCCACTTCTGAATGCTTTGCCGATTAATGTTCTGGATGCTGCATGATTTCCACAGCAGCCCGAGTGGATTTCATCCGATATCTCTTTTCCTTCCTGTGTAGATATGCATTTCAATAATACTCCAGAAGATGCTGCTCTTTTGTATAATTTATCCTTTACGAGGACGTAAGCTTTGCTTTTTCTTATAACCCTTGTTGCTTCTGCTTATTCTCCGGATAGTTTGTTTTCATTCTTATAATCGATGAATGGTTGTCTCCAATCGCTTTCTATGTTGAGGATCTGCCTTGAGGTGTCGGGTTCTTTTATCTTGTCTATGTCCATTGGGTCTTCTTTTTGTTTACTGATTTCTTGGATTGATGGCTTTGTGAGTTCTTCTACAAATATTCCCGGTGGTACTTTTGCTCTGTCTGATCCCAATTTTGACAAGATATCTGCTGCCACATTTGAATCTCTCAAGACGTGATGGATTTCTAATCCTTCGAAGTTCTTTTCGAGTTTCCTTACTTCTACACAATATGCATCCATGTTGTTTTTTGAGCAGTCCCACTCTTTGTTTACTTGATTGATAACTACTGCTGAATCTTCATAAGCAAGAACTCTTTTGATTCCTAGGGTGGCTGCTACTTTTAATCCGTGTATGAGTACTTCGTATTCTGCTTCATTATTTGTTACTTGTCATAATATTTGTAGTACGTATTTTAATTGTCTTCCTTCTGGGGAAATCAATAGTACACCTGCTCCTGCCTCTCCAAGTTTCAGAGAACCATCAAAGTACATCTTTCAGTGGTCTCTTATTGGTTTGAGTTCTTTTTGTGCAATTTTTGTCCATTCTGCAATGAAGTCGGGTAATATCTGTGACTTGATTGCTGTCCTTGGTTTGAAATCTATATTTAGAGATCCGAGTTCCACTGCCCATTTAGATATTCGGCCTGTGGCGTCTTTGTTTCTGAGTATGTCTTGAAACGGGAAGTTGGTTGCTACTGTTACTTTGTGCTCGTGGAAATAATGCCTCAACTTTCTTGATGATATGAGTACTGCATATAGTAGTTTCTGTACGTGTGGGTATCTGACTTTTGATTCTGTGAGTACTTCACTGATATGGTATACCGATCTTTGTATTTTGTAGGTACATCCGGGTTCTTCTCTTTCCACGATGATTGCTGCATTTACTACGTTTTTTGTTGCCGTGATATACAACATCATGTCCTCCTTATTTTTTGGTGGTGTCATTATTGGGGATGATGATAAATATTCTTTTAGCTTGAAGAAATCTTGATTTGCTTCTTCTGTCCATTCGAAGTTCTCTTTTCCTTTTAGGCGTTTGAAGAAGGGTAGTCCTTTTTCTCCCAATTTCGATATGAATCTGTTGAGAGCTGCCATACATCCTGTGAGTTTGTGTATGTCCTTGATCTTTTTTGGTGGCTTCATATCAATTATTGCTTTGACTTGTTTTGTGCTTGCTTCAATTCCTCTGTTGCTAACTAGGAAACCGAGTAGTTATCCTGATGGTACACCAAAAACGCATTTTGTTGGATTCAGCTTCCACTTCCATGCTTTTAGATTCTTGAAGGTCTCTTCTAAGTCTTCCAACAGTGATTCAGGTTCTTTTGTTTTGACTACTACGTCATCGATGTATGCTTCAGTGTTTCTTCCAATTTGATCTCTTAGGCAAGTTTGTATTGCTCTTTGATATGTTGCTCCTGCATTTTTCAATCCGAACGGCATTGACTTGTAACAGTATGCCCCGAAAGGTGTTATAAAAGATGTTTTGCTTTGATATTCCTCTCTTAATGATATTTGATGGTATTCTGAGTAGCAGTCAAGAAATGATAGTAGCGATGATCCTGCTGTTGAGTCTATACTTGATCAATTCTTGGTGGCCCATATGGGTCCTTTGAACAGTGTTTGTTGAGGTCTGTGTAGTCCACACACATACACCATTCTTTTGAGTTCTGCTTATCCACCAAAACTGGATTAGCCAACCAATCCGGGTTGATTATTTCTCTGATGAACCCTGCTGCCAGTAATTTTGTAATTTCCTTTTTGATTGCTGCTTTCCTGTCTCGTGCAAATCTGCGTAGCTTCTATTTTATTGGTCTTGAACCTTTATTTGTGTCAATTTTGTGCTCAGCCAACTCCTTTGGGACTCCTGGCATATATGTTGGCTTCCATGCAAATATGTCTTTGTTGTCCCTTAGAAAGTTGGTGAGTGTGAGTTCCTATTTAGGATCCAAACTCGTGCTGATTATTGTTGTTTTTTCTGGATCTTCAGTTAATAGATCAATCGTCTTTGTGGCTGCTTCTTTAGGAGTTGTGAAGGTGCTTGGCTTCTTTGCCGGTATTTGGATTTCATCCGGGTTCATTTTTTCAACTTTCTTTGCAATGTCTTCTTTTTCCTGATAGTCTTGTAGTTTTTCTGATATTTGTACGGCTTGTACATCACAATCGTATGCTCTCTTTAGATCTCCTTTTAATGAAAGAACTCCTTTTGTTGTCGGCATCTTGAGCAGTATATACGGGTAGTGAGGTATTGCCATATATCTTATTAATGCTGGTCTTCCAAGGATTGCATGATAACATGATTCGAAGTCGGCTACTTCGAATTTGATGAACTCGGTTCGATATTTGTCGGGTGTTCCAAAGGTGACTGGTAAAGTGATTTGTCCCAATGGTATGGAAGCTTTTTCGGGTACTATTCCATAAAAAGGGATACTCGTTGGTGTGATCATGCTTTCATAGTCTAAGTTCATCTTCCTTAGGGTGTTTGCGAAGATTATGTTTAATCCTGCTCCTCCGTCGATGAGTACTTTGGAGACTGCCACTCCTGCTATTGTTGGTCCCATTACTAGGGGATATTAGTCTGCATTTGCTGCGCTTGTCCATTGATCCTCTCTTGTGAATTGAATTGGGTATTCTGACCAGTCCAGATATCTTGGGGTAGCTGATTCTGCTGCCATGATGGTTCTGTGTGCTAGCTTTTCCTGCCTTTTATTTCTTGTGTATGATGCTCCAGAAAAGATTACTGCTATTTGTCGTTGGGGTTCTTGATAATTCCCCTCTGCTTTCTTGGTATCCTTCCCTGATCCTTCTGTTCTTTGTTCTGAGTTATTTGCTCGTGTATCCTCTTTCTTTGTGAATCTTCGTTGGAATACGTCACATTCAACTAGCTTGTGGCTTGCGTTAGGATGTATGTAGCAGGGTAGGTCTTCTATCCTTTCTGTTGGCCTTCTTATGTAGTTGTTGCCTTGGTAGTTGTTATTCGAGTACCTGTTATTCTGGTTTATGTTTCTGTTGTTGTTGTAGTTGTTGTTGTAACCTCCTTTGTCATTGTCGTTGAATCTTCTTTTGTTGTCCATTGCTGCTACCATGTTGTCTTGTCTTGGTCTTTTGTCATTAGGTCTGAAATCTGCTCTTTTATTTTCATGAAAATCTCGGGTGAATCTGTGTCGAGTTCTTTCTTCCGATGATATCATCTTTTCGACAGCTCTTTTGAAGTCTTCATTGGATCTCGGATTTTCATTAAAGTAGTCTTTGAACTGCCAATTTGCTAAGATTCCATCTACAAATGTTTCTATTACTTCTCTGTCGGTAATGTCATGTATTTGAGCTCTGAGTTCTCCAAATCTCCTGTAATATTCCCTCAGGGTTTCTCCTCTTCTTTGCTTTACGTTCTTCAATTCTGCCGCCGTCATGGGATGTGTTATTATTCCCGCGAAGTTGTTGCAGAACGCTTCTTGCAAATCCTCCCAATATTTGATTGACCTTGGCTTTAGTTTATCGAACCATTGTAAGGGCATGGCTTCGAGTGCCATTGGAAAGTATAGGTCCTTGATGTCATTGTTTCGTCCTGCGAGTTCAATGGATTGAGAATATACTCTTATCCATTGTCTGGGTTCTACTTTTCCGTTATACTTGGAGTGATTTGCTAGCTTGAATTTGTGTGGTAATTTCAAAGTTTGTAGTCTTCCTGCAAAGCATGGAAATCTGTCGTATTGTTCTGCTATGTTGAAGTCTGGTGACCAATCTCTTCGGTAATAGTCCCTGTCCCTATGTATTTGGATTCACCATAGTCTTCTGGACAGCGTTGATCCCAATCCGGGTTGTTTTGTTTTACCAGTCCGAGATGTTGTTATTGTCTTTCCGATGGTTGTGGTATCCCTGACTTCCCTAGTCTGTGGAATATCGACTTCTTGGGCGGTTGTTCTTGCTTCTCTCCTTGTCCACCTTGAGGTGTGTCGTCGTCGGGTTGTTTATTGGGGGTCTCCGTCTTCCTTGATTGGTTCGTCTGTGATTCTTTCCTCTTTAGTAAGAATGTTTAGTTCTTTCGTCAATTCTTCGATTTTTTCTCTCTTTGTATTCCTCATGGATTCTCTTTCCGCATTCTTCTTGTTGTATTCTGTTAATTCCGCCTTGTATTTGATCCAGATTTGTTTTCTCTGAGCAGCTTGATTTCTCCTTCCTGCTCTAGCTTTGTTCTTTTTCAGCCCTGCAGTCTTGTGATCGTTGGTTTCATTGTCATCGCCTTCTTCATCGTCTGAGATATCCCCTTCTGATTCGTCTGATGATTTCAAATCGGGTATTTGTGGTGGTTCTAGATAAGGTTCTAGTTTCGCCATGTATATGATATGTATCTTCCGAGTTCTTCTCGCTTGTTGGCTTCTTGTCTTGTATGATGGTCCTCGGTAAAGTCCGAGTTCTTTTCCTACTTGAAATGGTAGTTCTGTATCATGGTCTTCCATCCTTGAGGATTGGTTTGGCCAATGCATGATACATCATTTTGGAGTTGTTGACATGATCATTCCCTCTTGGGCGCCTTTCAGAGTTATGCTTCTTGTCATCTTTTTTCGGAGAAAATTCCCATATGTATATGCAGAATTGTGTAGCCCATATAAACTCGAGTTCTTGATTGCTTCCGAGTTGTTCTTGTCTTTGACTGGAGTTCGGTTACGTGTCCCGACTTGATTTGTGATTAGCCTTTTCATGTTGGTCTCAGAATTGTCATATGTTGATGTCTCTTTTCCGAGTCGGTTTCGTATCCCTCCTCGTCTGCTGGTCTGGTTGGTTTTGAAATTGTGAGATTTCACGTCTTTTGAATCAGTCCTTGAAGATCTTGATCAACTCCTTCTTCTCGGAGTCGGCCTTGAATCTTTCCATCGTCGTTGATCTTGCAGATCCATGATCCGAAGATCAATGTTGATTTCGTCGACTTTGTCATCTTGAGGTCGTGGTCCACCAAGCTTTCGAGAAAAAATTCGCCGAAAGCCCCTACCTGGCGCGCCAGCTGTCGATGTTTTACCACCGATAGTCTGCCACGGGGTTACCCGAGACAGTAGTTCGTGCCTCGGCGAATAGTGAAACTTTGGTGGTTGGACACGCAGGGACACACGGTTTATACTGGTTCAGGCCCTCGACAAGGTCGAGTAATAACCTTACGTCCAGTTGAGTCGCTTGTTATTGCTCTTGATCGTAATACAAAGTGTTGTGCGCCGCTCTGCGTATCGGATGTTGTGTAGTATGTTCTGGTTGTTTTTTGGGTGATACCCTCACCAGCCCTTTATAGTCTAGGATCTGGTTGAGGGTTGCTCTAATCCTACTCGGTTACAAACTTAGAATCCTAAGCTGTGCTTCGGTCTTGTCGTCTTTACCGAGTAGAATTCGATTTCTCCTGTCCGTCTTCCTTTATGGGCTGAGGAAAGGAGGCCCAAAGCTTAGGTAAGATGATCCATGGGTACCTTATAGGATATCCCATCGACAGCCCCACCAGCGGTCAAATCAGGTAGGGGAAACAGCAGGCGTGTGGCGTCCGGACACCCTGATGGCGTCGGACGTTCGAGCGCTAGATGTGCCCATTGATTAATAATATAATATCTAAGAAAATTAAGGTTAAAATTTTCACTAAGAAAGTGAAGGTAGCAATTTTCTTGAAAATATGTTTTAAGATGTCAAGTTTAACAACATTTTGGGTAACTTAAGTTGTAAAACATGGAGCGGAGCAGTCTCAAACACCCCCTAAAATTGAGGTGAGAATCAAATATTCCCTAAATATCGTTCTGTTATGATCAAGTTGTAAGGTACTCTCTCGATCTCAAATTATGTAAACTTAAAATGCTTTGACTCTTTTAAAAAATAGAATTTCATATAATTTGGAACTTCGACTCTTTAAAAAAGAATAGAATTTCGTATAATTTGGAACGGAGGAGTATATAGAAACCTAAGATACAACTTTAAAGTCTATCTAAGGTGGATAGAAAATTTTAAATTCCTTCTCTATTTTGCACACTATATAGTAAGGGATTTGCTAAATTTCAGGTGCCTAAATTTTAGTTTTCTTTCGGGCGACGGTTATTACATATATTTTATAATAAAATTGCAGTTTTAGTTCTTTGCAATTTATGTAGACACAATCTGCAATTTTTGCTTTTAGAAATAAAAAATATGTTAGACAAAACTACAAACCTAACAAAATCTTATATATGTTGACACAAAAACAATTTAACAATTACAATTATTTCTATAGTAGGACAAGGACAAAAATTTAATATGTTATAACACAAAGACAAATAACAAAATACAAAATTAACAACTAACTTACACTAATTGGTGGTATATTAGTGTTGCCTGAAAACATCTTAAATTTCAGACAGCTAAAATATAGGAAAAGTGATATAGTAAACTATCTCATTCATTGTTGACTAAATACTCAAACCGCAAATGTGTCTCACTACCGCAAATGTGTCTCACTAGTTAAATGAGAACATCTAATAGCGGCTAGTAGGTGGACCCCAACTCCCCAACCGTATCATTTTGCCGAGAAGCCTCGCTGCCCGTCGAGGCGGCTCGCCTACGCCAGCGCCGCCACCGAGAAGCCTCGCGGTGTGTCAGGATAGATGGATGGTGGATTATTTGCTTCATGATTTTGCTCATGCGATCTGAGAGCACATGCATGGCGTAACGTATAACTCAGGTCTCAGAGTTTAGACTTCGGTGTTACACCAACCGAGACTTGTCACCTTGCATCCTATTCCCAGTGCATCCAATTCCCAATTTCCCGCCAGATCTCGTGCACCCCAAGAGTGCTCAAACACATCTAGTGCTTCGCGATTCCAACCCTCTCACACTCACGCAGTCACACTCACACTCACTGGTTGTTTGAAGTTGCCATCCAGTCGAGTGGGTGAAAACTTTATTTATACACAATGCATGCATGTTGTTTGGTTGTGTGGACTACGCAGTATAGCGCGCTTTAATCTATACTCCAACCAACTGATGTGTTCATCAGTCAGTTCGGAGAAAGAGCCGTCAATGAGGCTACGGTTGGCAAGAGTAATGCTTGGAATAATGACTTTTAATTTTCATCAGCACCATTCATGAAAAAAAAATGTATAAGTTATTCACTTTGCATGACTGCTTGTTTGGAGATGTGTAATGTATTCGGAGCTATATAATTTTATCACTCAAATTGCCATCTCTTTCGTTCTTTTTTTGGGCTTCTTTTCTTTTTATTTTAACACTTTGCTAGATACAACGATGGAACAAACACGTAGCAGCTGCAGCACTTTGCTAGATAAGCGATGGAATGATGACAGGTCAAAAAACAGATCGAGAGCATCACAAGGACCGTGCATTTGCTAGCTTATGCTCCCACTTGCTTTGTTTGCTTGTGGCCCAAGGATACAAATAGAGCCAGGATTAGAGCAATACTGCTCCCGAATATTTCAAGGTTCGTGTCTTCCTCGAGGCTCCAGCGCGACGTGCAGGAGCTTCGTGGCGCCCATCTCGTGAACGATTTCGTTTGGAGTACCAGGATGGGCACGCTCCCAGGTGCCTCCTGCACCTCCATCTACTATAGTCACTACTCACCTGCGTCCCCGTCGTGCGTGATGCGAGGCTGACAAGGAGATGTTGTCCAGTTTTCCGCGACGAGACAGCTAGTTCTTTGGCTGTCCCTTGAGCCCAAATTCCCAGTGCATCTCATTCCAACGATATTGCAAACTACAGTACCCACACCAATTCACTCCGTGCTTCTTACACTAGACTGAACTTTGAGGTGTTAGCTTTACTCTTAGTTCCATTTTACATGGCGTTGAGAAGCCAGAAGCCAGCTATATATCGGCAATTGTGCAAGAGTACTATTTGTTCACACGTACCAGAGTACAGAAGCAGTAAGCGCCTTGGCAACCAATGATCAACGATGCTGGGCCTCAAGTGGGCCAAACAGGCCGTGCAGAGAACAAAGAAGGCCTTTTAACTGTGGAGGCCGGTCCTTCCCAAGATTAGCGGTGATTGAATAATAATATAATATTTGCCTCTAAGAAACTAAGAAAAGTTGCAATTTTCACTAAGAAAGGGAAGGTAGAAATTTTCTTGAAATTATGTTTTAAGAGGTCAAGTTTAACAACATTCTGCACATCTTAGGATGTCCATGTTGAAATGTATATACAAGTCACGTTTTCAGTCGGCTTGGAATTGGCCTTGTTATGACAAAAAAAACCAATATGCATCTATATATGTTACACGCATCAGTACCGTACTGGTAACTGGTTGACTCGGTGCAGCTGTGTTGATGGCTTTATTTCTGTATGTATGTAACTGTCATAAGACATTGCACAAGCTTGTAGGGGTGCTCAGCGTTTAGTACCATACTGCTTGGCAACACGTGAACCTGCTTGCTTATAACCTTCAACCTGCTATGGCACATTGTGTTCGTAGAAAGGAGAGACGGTTGGCATCTCCCCAAACAGGGACGGAAACAGTCTTTGGACTTTCCTTACCCAGATTTTTTTATTTTTTTAAACATCTTTTGCAGCAGATTTGGCTTTAATTCATCAGCACAGCACTGGGAATTTTGAGACAGAAGATAAACAGAGCATCTATTGCTAGCTGAAGCTTATAAGCAAGCTCAAGCTCTTGCACTTGGAAACAGAGCACCTCTTGCATTGGGAATTTACATCTGCTTGCTCACTAATCGCTTAAAACTATAGCTTAAAAACATCTTGTGCTCACTAATCTGAGTCAAAGAAACTCCAAAACATCAAAGAAAGCGTCACAATTGTCATATCCTGATGAAGAAGATGCTAAGCTCCGGGCCATTGTTGCCATCAGGGTTGAGCATGTAGAACGACTCCGAATCCCGGGACCCACGACGCGATCGAAGTGGGCGCGCATGTACGCCAAGTCACCGGCCTCCTGCCCTTCTGGGGGGGCACCGCCCACGACGTCGGCCGGCAGCACGCCCGCGCCCGCCGACACCGTACGCAGGAGCTGCAGCACCGTGAGGTCGTCGTCCGTGGGCTCCCGGCGCACGGCGTATCCGATCTTGCGGCCGTTGACGTAGGCCGTCCACAGCGGCTCGTCGAGCAGCCTGGTGCGCCCGATGCCGGCGCCGGCGGCGCCCGGGGGCCTCTTCTCGCACTCGAGCGCGACGCGCAGGTGCTCGGCGCCCATCTCCTGCATGAACCTCCCGGTCTGCATGGCGAGCTCCAGCAGCAGGACGGGCACGCTCCCGGGCGTCTCCTGCACCGCCAGCGTCACCCGCGCCCTGCGGTGCCCGAACAGCGTCCCCGTCGTGCGGGACGCGCCACCGATGTGGTGCCCGTCGTGCCGGCCCCTCGGCCCGCCGCCCCCGCCGCCGTGCCGCGGGACGACGCCCGGGAATCGGCACGCCGCCGGCGCGAGGATCGGGAGGGACCGGAACAGCGCGCGCACAGCGCGGATGGCGCGCAGGGAGGAGCGCGCCGCGGCCCCGCCGCCGCCGCGGCGCCTCCGCTTGCTGGACGACGGCGGGGCGGTGAGCGTGATCGCGGGCCGCGGCGAGGCCGGCGGCAGCGGCGACGGCACGGAGAACGGGGTGCGTGGCGTAGCGGGGCCAATGAACGGTGACATCGGCGGGGAGGGCTGCGGCGTGGTGTAACGTAGCATGGCCGACGCCCGACGAGGTGAATCAGAAGTTCAGGGAGATGCTCAGAACTGGGGCGCTCAAATTTCGCGCGATATGATGTCGCGGAGTTTGGAGCCGGTGGGAGATGCTCTGGGGAGGCATCATATCATATCGGCGTTTTATGACAGGTGTATGCGTTAATATATTAGGGGGTGTATGAGGTTGATGGAATGCACGTTCGTGAGTTGCAGTACGAGGCGTGCACGTCCATGGGGAACAAAGGTTTCCCTCCAGTTTTGCTTGTCGGTATAGGTTGGCCGTTGGCGTGCCCAATGTTAGCGTATTTTATACAAAGTATACTAGTAGTAAAAAAATGGATCCAGCGTCCAGGCCTCCAGGGATGGATGAAGAGGGCCGTGACCGATGCGTTTTTTTTCTTTTTGTGTTCTCTCTCGAAAAAAAGATGATTTGTTGTATTGGGCCAGCGCTGCGCAGTGTATCTGATCTTGGGATGCCGCCCCAGCTAAATTATGGACTAGGCCGTGGCCGAACGACAAGTCTTTAAAGCCCATGGGCTCCATATATTAGTGCGGTGGACTCACGGGACTCTGTCCCGTTCGTTCTGTGATTCTGCCACATGAACTTCATGCATCCAAAAAAAACAATCGACCCTCCACGGCTGACAGGTCGGCGCGGCGGCTGCCTTCCTACTGGAAACCGCATCAGCCGGATCAAACGAACATGCTAGCCATCATCTCACTCAACTCAACTCAACCATTGCCGCGCCATGAAAGCGTCGTGCACGCGCGGGGTGCGTCCGACTCGGATGATATATGGACTCAAAGCCGACACTATAGCGCCGCGCACCTACGGCTCGCCTGACGCGTGTTGTTGTTCTACCTTTGTGCCATCGCTGCATCGCCCTCTTCCCACCCAAGAAGTCGGCACGCCGTAACGTGTCCGTCGGTGTCGCACTGGCAGTAGCAGCCCGGCAGCCCCTATCAGATCAGCTGGAGCACTAGCCAGCTCGTCCGGTTCTATCCACAACACGGGGATGTGTCCAGGATTCTGGATTCGAGCGACACTTGCATTGTCCGGCGTGAACCTGTTTGGTTTATTTGGAGCTAGTAAAAGTTATCGTTTAACGAGGTAACAGACACAACAGGTGTTAGGGAACTAATTACTCCATGCGAGTCTCCGTCATCAACAATGCATGGGCAGACAGTGTCTGTGATGAGCAGGCACATCAAATCAAAAGAGTCCACCGGGCACGCAGCTAATTAAGCTTCTTGCTAAATGGCACCCAGCTGGCCGCCTTTTAGCAACCCAACCGATGGGTCTCGCCGGTGCAGTGGGGGCTGGTCTGGCTACCCATCTCAGGAGAGCGGTGGCACGATAGCGAGTACTGTAGTACACTAGTAGTACTGGCCACGCGGGCACCGCCGGCGACCTGGGAGACGACATTCGGCACGGCGCGCCGGTCCCCGCCCCGCGGCAAATCCAAAGGCCAAAAAATGTACGGGGAAATGTGGAATTTTGTGCCGGTGCCGGTGCCCATGCCTCGGAAGCCGAAAGCCTGGGTGTGCAGCGTCGAGCGGACATCGACCGCGCGGCAACGGACAGCAGGACGGACGCCGTAGTATGGAGCGCGATCGCGGCGGCCAACGGGGGTAACGAAACGACGACGGGTCTCAGAGGGAGACCGAGGACATGGACATGGGCATCAATTGCGATTGCGCCATTGCGGTGAGTAGGAGTACGCACGTACTGTACTGTACGACACGGTGGGGGGCGCATGGGCGTTTATGAAGGCCACGGCGACGTTGGCGGTGCGTTTATGGCCGGCGGTGATGATTCTCACGGCTGATGATGACACGCTGGCTCGTTTATTATCATGAGGAGCGTCCTCGCCGACGTCGCCGTTCACGCACGCACGCACTCGAAAAAAGGTCAATCAGTTGTTTCTTGTGCGCACAGCACGTGTTGTATTGTACTACTTGAAGTTGAAGCCAACGAGCTGTTAACTAAAATTAGGCAATTAGCGTAGTAGTAGATCCGAACGCCCCAGTTAAAAGTCCAATAAATAAAATAAACTA
This sequence comes from Microstegium vimineum, assembly GCA_022036555.1. NCBI lineage: Eukaryota > Viridiplantae > Streptophyta > Magnoliopsida > Poales > Poaceae > Microstegium > Microstegium vimineum. The sequence continues at coordinate 14,139,402 of CM039137.1, read as the reverse complement.
TGTAGCTAAAAAGGTTCTGTTCATCGAAATTACTTTTCAGTAAATAAATAATATTTTTCTTTCAGCATAAGTCAAATTTTAACTAAACAAATAGAGCTAAATTTTTTTATTAAATAAATTAGCTAATTACCAGTAACATATGGTTGAAATATACTTATGTGTAGAAATTAGTGGTTCTAACACATGCCTTGCCCTCTATATAGACATTGTTCAATTTTTGTCTCGCTTGTTTGGCCTCATGACAGATTCCAGCTCGCCAGAATTGAGCACGACACGTCACACGTCCACCTCGAAGTTTCGTTCAAGCCACACTCTCTTGGACCTCGGAGGGCCCGGCCCCCTGGTCCCTTAATTCCATTCCATCACGTGATGCGCTGTCTCTGGACAGTTAACTAGCACCGGTCGGTAAACAAACACATTTGCCTTTCCTCTCTGCCTGCCTATCCGTTGTCATCCTCTTCGTCTTCGATCCTGAATCGGGAGGACTGACAACGAACATTCCTGCACGGGGCAAGCAGGAGTGGAGTGAAGCGATCGCATTGCTTCCGGCGAGCAGGCATCGCGTCGCCGACCAACAGCAGACAGAATCCACCAGCCCTCCACCCGGAGTCCATCAGCCAAACCTCTTTGCTCCACAGGGAGTCCGGGACTGAGAACTCAGAAAGCTGCCAAGTCATCGGCGTCGCTGGATGCCTGGATCGTTCGGGAAGGATCATCGGAAAGTCCTCTCGAAGAGCTCTGCTGGCGCAATTAGTTGCCGACGTTAGGCGGTCACAGACTTTAGGGAGTGGGAAAAAATAAGTGGTCTTCCGTGTTCAGATGACCTGGTCAAACCGAGGACACTGGTCGTCGGGGTCAAGGCTACTCCATCAGATCAGATCATAAAAGGGCATGCACCATGCACGGCAGATGGCAGCGCTTGTTTCATTTTTCGCCGGCTGCGGCTGCCGAGGAAAGTCAGAGGACGAAAGCGCTGCTGCTAGTAGCAGTGGCAGCGTGGTACTAATATTTGATCGGAGAAAAAAACGTGCAGCTCTGTGTTCTGTGCACCGTTGAACGAAGATAATATTTTCTGAAGGGATCAGAAGTGGGGTTATGGGCAGCTCGACCAAAACTTGAAAAGAAAATTCATCGTTTCTCTGCAGCCACCTCGGTGGACAGAACAAGTGACATATTGGCTGCAGGTTGTATGTTTTGAGTGCAAAGGTGTCTGCCAAAGAAAAAAGAAAAGAAAAGGGATTGACAATGGTTAGGCAAAACACAATACTACTGCCTAGATTAGTGGCGGATTAAACAGCGGCGCCCCTTTCCCTAAAACGCAACCCTATAGGTAGCTTACCAACGAGCACTGCTCGCTTCGCATCCAGAACAGGCAACAAAGAACCGTAAAATATTACGGACTCCAACTCCAACTGGATCATATCATGCTGTTGCTTCACCGAGATAGTACTACGAGCACAGTAGGTGAGTGGCAACAGCAACTTCCTTTCCTTTTGACCGCAGCTGGGGCCATGCCACTTCTGTTGTCGCCGAAGTGGTTGCGGTTGGGCTCATCTTCTCTCTGTCCGTCTGAGCAACCAAGGCCGCGGGCGCGACCCCACCACCGCGCCTTGTTTTCTCCACACCAGCGTTTGGACTTTGGACACGACACTCCCGGCTACCTCTCCTGTTTGGCGCGGCTTTAAGCTACCGTCCCTCACCAATCCCCGCCCGTTTCTTGTATGGGACGCACGAGCACGAAAGATTTGAATATATTTTATAAAGCGTGATGAGAAATGAAAGGGTCTACGACAAACATTGTCGCGCTGAAAGCAAATTTGGGGAAGGGGGTTGGCGTTGGCCACGTACGTTAGTGTTTGGCACAACTGTGGTGGTGTACTACTGTTGGGGGTTAGCCGGCGAGCGTCATATCTTATCTAGTAGGAGTACAACAGTACTCGTAGTTATCTTGGTTCACCCACCAACCGCAACCAGGCAACCACCGTCCCGCCAACCCTACAAATGCTGAGGCGACGAATTCCTTCCTCAGTCCTCCCGGTCAGCTGTGACTCCAGCCCAGGGAAAAAGAAAAGCTACCTCTAATTCTCTGCATTGCAGGTGCTGCTGGTGGTTCGTTTACGTTAACCCACCAGCAGCGGTTATGACCTTAGCATCCATCCACCAACACCAACCGAATCGTAAACAAAAAGGCAGGTCTGATCGGACATGCCGCCGGCATGTAGGCATGGGGCAAACGCCCGGGCTCGGAGCTCCCTGCAGTGGCACTGACCAGTGACATACAGTACATGCGCATCCATCCATCCAGCGACCGAGCGCGCGCACTGTGAGCGTGAGGTTTTTGATCTTTCTCGTGGTCGTGGGTGCACCCGTTTAGGACTTGTGTTTCCTTCCAAAGTGCGTGCCTTTTGGGCGGGCCTACCTGCGCCTGGCGCCTCAAAAGCGGGCCACAGGGTGGACGAGGACGAGGCGAGAGCGAGAGCGAGAGCGAGGCACAGCAGCAGCATCTTGCACTAGCGGCAGCGCGGCACGGCGAGGAGAGGAGCCGACGAGGAGGGAGCAACCGAGCAGGAATCATTCCGCTGCAAGGCTGCCGCCCGCGCTTCTGCCTCCGCTTTCCGGGGCCGGCAGGACCCCCTCTCCTCTCCAGTCTGCCCCGCCCGCGCGTTTGGGTGGCGCTGTCGTCGCACGCACCGCACCACCAGTCCACCACCACCACCACCGCCAGGGCCGGGGAGCCCTGCCGCCTTTGCTGATTGGTACGGCATCGCGCTAGCTTTTTTTTTTCCTTCTTCTCCTGATCCTGTGCGAGAGAGAGATGCTTCCGCTGCTGCTTATATCCACCCTCCCGGCCTTCACGCTGCTGCTCGTCGCGCCCGCCACCAAGGCCGGCTGCAAGCTGGCGCGCGAGCTCGCCCTCCTCGCGCTGTTGCTGGCCACGGAGCTACTGCGCCACGCCACCGCCGCGGGGAGCATCAAGGAGCGGGAGCGAGGCGCGACGAGGATGATGTCGTCCAGGCCGAGGCCCGCATTGCCGGCGGACGCGGAGGCGGACATGCCTGCCTCTGCCGCTGGGTTCCCGCTGCTTGACCTGCCGGAGCTGGCGCTGGACCGCGTCCTGGAGGAGCTCTCGCCAGCGTCGCTGGCCGCGATGGCGTGCGCGTGCGCCGCGCTCAGGGACCGCTGCTCCGCGGACGCGCTGTGGGATCGCCACCTGCGCCTCAAGTGGGGCCACGTGCTCGCCGCCGCGGCGCGCAAGGAGTGGGAGGCGGAGCTGCGTGTGAGGGCCGCCCGCGCGACCGCGCCGCGGCCGACACGCCGTAGGAGCTGGTGGGTCGACTCGCTGGCCTGCGCGTGGCCCTTCTCCTCCTCCTGGATCGGCTGCCGCCGCTGGCTCCTCAAGGCGGATCAGGATCACGCACCCGCGCCGACCTCCTCCGCTGTCGTCGCCGCCGAGCCCACCCCTACCCCTACCCCCGCCGTTCCGGCGACGGACACGGTGGCCGCGTGGTACCGGGCGCTCGAGTGCGGCGAGTTCTGGTTTCCCGCGCAGGTGTACAACCGCGAGGTACGTATTACCGATCCACCACCACTCCATCTCCATGGTTCAGTTCAGTCAGTCTGCCGCGAACTGTAATTGACGTTAGGTTAAGCACACGAATTGTTTGCTTAACACTGGGAGAATGCGCTTGATCTTTTTAGCAGGACGGGCATGTCGGGTTCGTGCTCTCGTGCTACGACGCGCACCTCCGCTACCACCGGCGAACTGACACCTTCACGGCGAGGTAATCCATCCAGCTTATTACTGTACTTTTTAATCTCCTTTTGTCGGTAGTAGCAGTTTACTGTTGTGATCCTCATACGAGGCCGACTGAATTGACATCAGAGGGTGGGGAGGCCATTATTAGTTAATCTGTAGTATACTGTATCTGTATAGCCTTCGAACACACATGAAATGAGAATTATTATAGGGTGTGCAGTGCAACATTAGCATGTGCATTTAAGCCATTGACCGTGAAATGTCGGATGATGATAATGGAATGAATGAGATATTTTGGGCCTCGCCTCGGATCAATTTGCTGTACGTGATTGCGAGTGGGTTAAATTGGTGACGATGCGCGATTGGTGGTCTCGTTGACAGGTACCCACCCCTAGGCCGGAAGCCAGGCAAGGAGGAGGACGGCGTGCAGTGGAACAGGGTCCGCGCGCCGCCGGTGAGCACGCTGGCGCAGGACCTGCATGCGTCCGACTGCCTGGAGGAGCTGCGCCCCGGCGACCATTTTGAGATCCAGTGGCGCAAGAACAAGGACTTCCCTTATGGTATATATACTCATATTCCCCAACTCAGATCATCGACAAATTGCAGTGCTCGGCAAAACTGAGATGTCTCGGTTGGTTTTGTTCACGTACGTACGATGCCTTTGTGATGCACTACAACAGGCTGGTGGTATGGCGTCGTGGGTCACCAGGAGTCATGCAATGGGAACGAGCATATGTGTCGCTGCCACCAAGACGGTAAAGATTCTTTCTCTCTTTTCCACCTTTGGATATTGTCGGCCATAGCACGTGCGGACAGGATAAACATTACTATTAGTAGAAAAAAGAGGAAAGTACTGGTAGTTACTCTTTACAAAGGAGTGCAGCTAGAAGTATTCTCCTGCATACACTGCCCTCAGACTCTGCTGCGTCTACAAAAAAAATGATAGTTATAAATTTAGATCCAGCCAAAATTCATTAAATTGACTAAAATTATAGGAAATGTTATTAGTTTTTTTTAATCCATATAGGTATACTATGAAAACATATTTCATGTTAATTTAATAATATTTATCTGTTTTACTTCTAAAAAGCGAGAATTATATTCTTTTTGAACGGATGGAGCAGTAAAAATGGAAAACACAAATAATCTTGGACACAAAGGGGGCAATGAACATTCTTGTCACCATTCCTCTTCTCGAGGATTAATATTCGTTGTTTTGTCACCCAAAGGACGACTTGCCACATATTCTATCGCATAGGATAGGAGTAGTTGTTAAAATCTACATTTTTCTATCCGACTTCATATCTTTAGAATCTTATTAATTGATAGGTTTAGATCAGTAAAGTCTATTTTTGGACATTTTTCATGTTTACAATCTTATGATTATGATATTACCTACGTCATTCGATTTAATTTGGACCACAAACGGATTTGACAACTCATTTCTCACGTGGATCTCGTGCCTTTGACATCCAGGGCCATAATTTGTTCATTTTATATCTTCCAAGTGTCCAGGGCCACTTTATGTGTGGATTCAATATCATGGACATTTGCACGTAGAAGTCTCTGAACTTACCAAACAGTTTTTTTTATCATTGAATTACTCTGCGTGCCTCACATGTAGTGGTACTGCTGTATTTTTCATCATCTGCATAGGTTTTCTCAGTTGAGTTTACCATCTGTTACAGACATGGTTGTCCTGGAGTTCCAGCACTACGCCCCTGGCTCCCGATGGAGGCAGACCAGTGTGAGCAGGAAGGACCACAGGGAGAAGGGGGACGAGACCGACGGCTTCTACGGAGGCATCAGGAAGTTGCAGACAAAAGACGAGATATCGACATGGCGACGATTCTGGCCCGTTGATGTCCTCAACTGAAGATCACATTTGTAGTCGGTCTGCACGTCTCCATTCCAAATGCCCCATGCACAGTTATGGAGAGCTTTCAGCACTTGTCTGAAATAACTCGGAAACCCTTCTCGGGCCTCAAGGATCCTTTTTTTGCTAGGGATTCATGGTGCAGAAGATTTGCTCTGTCCAAGTTTATTAGAAGAAGAACAGGCTGCAACGAATGATGTACAGATCTATCCAGTTTTTTATCTGACTTTTTGCTGTCGTCGTATCCTGGTTTATATGCATCATAATTTTCGGAATGCATCGCAATCCGTCCAATTTTAAGTTTTGTCCGATGCTGCCATTTCTTTTGTGATAGCCAATGACCTCAATGGAGTTGTCCGCTGCGATGTCAGCTGCGTAGATAGCGTGCGCGTGCTGAATCTTCTTCTCCTTGAATCAATCTGATCTGATCAGGTGCCTAAAATGTTCAGCTAGTGAACAGATTTGCCAAGTCTTCAGTCTTTGCGGACGAATGGGTTGGTTTGGCAGAGCTGTGCCTAACTCGATCCTGTGCACAGTATGTTCAATGAAGAGACGATTTTATTAGCAGATGGAAATCGGCGAACCGATTACAAAGTGAAAATCGACATGTTTGAGAGGAACCGGATGAAAATGACATGCCTCAAATGGAGGACTGATGGGTGTGGCAAATTACGGCTGTGTTTAGTTCCCAAAATTCCTAAACTTTGACACTATGCAAAAATAAGATTCTTCGTCACATCAAACTTGCGGTATATGCATGGAGTATTAAATGTAGACGAAATCAAAAACTAATTGCACAGTTTGCTTTAACTTTGCGAAACGAATCTTTTAAGCCCTGCCTTCTACTGTAGTACTGTTCAGCTTTGCTATAGTGTCGAGATGATTTTGAGCCGTTGGATTTCATGTGGATGGGTCCAAAGCAGCGGGAATCTGCTACAGTGAGACCTACGGTGGACAGTAACAGCAGTGTTCAACAGGACACAGGAGAGTGTATTGAAGCATCACCAATGCTCAACCAAATTTATTATACCAGACTCATCTTGTTTTTTCTGCTACTAAACAGGAGTGTATTGGAGCACCACCAATGCCAACCAAAATTTACTGTACCAGACTCATCTTGTTTCCTCCATGATGCTAGAACAAGAAAGAAGTATGGGCGTGATTGGTACACTGTACCCGTCAAGCCATGGAGAGACAGTGTTTGGTTATCACCTCGTCTCGCATGCTCGTTATACCATCGGTACTGCGTCGTAGGCCGTAGGCAGTAGCCCGGCGCCCTGTTCGCTTGATTTATCAGTAATTGAAATATTGTTTTTCTTTTACAACAAAACAACTAAAAACAAGATCAACCAACTTATCATTCATCAAAACGATCAGACGAACAGATCGCGTCGCCTAGCTTGGCGAAAAGGTAGCTCTCCCATCTCGTCAGCCTCAGCGATGATTTTGCCTGGATAAGGAGGTTCATAGAAGCTGTCTGTGACGTGTTTGGATTGGACCCCTTGCCTGGCACAGGCAATCCAGTCTGCTCTCAGGCGATCGCAATCGAGCGAGAGGTTGCCTGGACATTGGTTACCGTGCTAAGTTAGTCATCTCAGTTACATGTTACTATAAAATCATAAAAGATAGTCCAGAACACCTACTGTCATTGCTGTTGTATGTAGGCTATGAATAAGTATCGGTGATTTTTGAAAAATCTTTAGATTTGACAAGTGATTATCCTCTTTTTTCTATTAAGTTGTGAAGTACTCTTAGATTCTTTTGATTGACTATCGTGGAAAAGCATTCAGCGTGACAGAATAAATAACTATAGCTTAGTTGGTTAGGAGAATTTGTCTCTTCAATTTAGTATAAGTGTTTCTAGATTTATTTTAGAATTTAACAATGTTGTGCTTTCAGTGATAGATAATGTTATTATCGACAACGCGGTAATTGTGGTGACTTCATCAATCTCAAAATGTATCGGCATAGTCATTTGGAGATGCTCACAGAGATAAGGTTTGTATACGTGTGTTTATATGTGTGAGTGAAAAAAAATCAACTTATCTTTAGGTGCTCATAAATGTATGATTTATGTAGGTGAGATATGCGTGCATGTTGAATTTCCACGGATTATCTTTAGGAGGTGCTCATATAATTAAGATTTATATACAAGTATTTATAGAGGTGAGTTGTGCGTGCGTATGCATTTGTATTCATATTTTTTAAAAAAAAAACAGCTTTTTTCAAATGCACTTCTTGCGGCGCAGCTACAACACCTTTACAAAGGCTCTCACTAATTAGCTGTGCAGCAGTATTGAGTTATTTTTCTCCCTCCTTTATAAATAGTATGGTTGTTAGTATATATATATATGGTTGTATGGTAATTAGTAGAGTTGTAATATAATTATATTTATAAGTAAAGGAAAACATTGGAATGTAACCCGAGAGTAGCGATTTGTGATATCTTTTTGGTGGTTTAATTTAATTAAACTGTTACCTCGGAATATTGCAGTGGCATTAGGACGGGCACGCTAGAAAACAACGGCACACAGTGCAAGGTAGGAGTAAACATTTGCCCTTCTGCGCTTCGAGAAAGTTTGTGCCGCCCGACACCTGGGGCCTGGCTCGCAGGCTTCCACCGACCAGACCGGGCCAGCTCAGGCGTGGAGCTCCTCGCCTCCTCCGCCGCGCCGGGCACCGGCGATGAACGGGCTCCCTGGATTCCGTACGCCCCCTCACTTCTCGATCCTCCCCTTTTACTTTTTTCCAAAAAAAAAAAAATCTCTGCTCCTCTGTTACGGCATCGATCTTAGCGCGATTCGATCTGGTTCTGCGCAGACAATGCGCCAGCGTCGAGGGCCGTGGTCGTCGCCGCAGCTCTCTTCTCCGTCGCCTTCGGCTTCCGCGGCCGCTCCCTCAACCTCGGCCTGTCCTACCAGGCAAGTTGCCCTTGCAGTCCCCGATGCCTGTGTACTGAGTGCTTACTGTCCGAGAGTACATTTTCACCGAGGGTGACACTTATTTGGTTTCTTGCGGAATTATTAGCTTGGAATTACATGGAAACTCCTTGTTCGTTTCATATAACTGACCTAGACTCCATGGTGCTTCTAGTATGCTGGGAGCTCTGGAAGGAGCGCAACAGGCGGACCTTCGACAGCTTGGCCAAGACAGCGGTTCAGCTTGCGGATTCCATCTCCGTTGAAGCTGATGCCTGGCTCTTGGCAGGCTTCAGCTCCTGTGCCAGGCTGCTTGCTGCCCTGCCATAGCTAGCCAGCCAAGCCTGGTAGCTGTTGTCGCAAAATCGTGCTTCCTTTAGTCACAAACGTTTTCTGCTCCACCGTCTTAGCCGGTGCTTTTGTGTTTTCTTGTCGTTACCCAACGTGCCTTTGACATCTCGCCAAGGCATTTGGGTGTGTACCAAACTCTATTCCTCTCTTAATGAAAAACTTGCAGCGCACGATTTCGAAAAAAAAAAATCTGAAAATGCAGACGTAGCTGAATTTCTCATGCCCTTGTCCATGTTTGAGCTGCAATTGGGTACTAGATGATTACAGGGAAATCTGAGTGCCGTGCTATCATAGGCAGCTAATTGGGTTCTCATCCTTTGTCTACTCAGAGTGTTTAAGTGTCCTCCCCAATGCATGTGTACTGAGATCCTAACAGATAACTTTTTTTTTGTGCATAGAAACTCCTTGTTTGCTTTATTGTGGAATTAGTAGCTTGAAATTACATGGAAACTCCTTGTTCTGAGAATGCAGCCATAGCTGAATTTCCACGCCTTTGTCCTTGTTTGAGCTGTGATTGGGTACTAGATAATTACAGGGAAATCTGACTGCCAAGCTATAATAGGCAGCTGATTTGGTTCATCATCATTTGTCTATGCAGAGTGTTTATGATAAGCTGAGTATCTGGAGGCTGATCACCTCATTGTTTGCTTTCTCGTCAACCCCCGAGCTGATCTTTGGAGCTGCCCTGCTATACTACTTTAGGGTGTTCGAACGACAAATAGGTTCTAACAAGTATGCTGTAAGTAGTTTTGTGCTCAAGATGTTTGACATGCGGTTATTATAGCAACATTTGCCTATGTTGACTGTTGATGTAATTAATTGAAATATAGGTCTTCATCATCTTCTCGACTATGGTGTCTGTTCTGCTTCAAATCCTTGCTTTAGGTTACATGAAAGGTATGCCTTTTGTCGGTACATGTCAATGCATACTTTCTTTTAATTCCTACTTAAACTATTTTCGCATTTCAATTGGTTTGTTTTTTGTATGATATATTGCTTTGTATCAGCTTATCATATTGATTGCAAGCTGTATCCTTATGGTGTCAACTCCAGGACCCCAAAATAGAAGGCGCATCACTTTCTTTTAATTCCTGTTTAAACTATTTTTGCATTTCAATTGGTTTGTTTTTTGTATGATATATTGCTTTGTATCAGCTTATCATATTGATTGCAAGCTGTATCCTTATGGTGTCAACTCCAGGACCCCAAAATAGAAGGCACATCTATAGAATTGCAGTAACATCCTTAGTCCCACCACATAAAATGCTTATGCATATTCTAGGCCAACTAAACCATTTGTTCAAAAACAAAATTCATCACAACCACATTCTCTGAAACAACTATTTAAAATAAGGGCCTCTTTGCTGCAGCAGCTGCAATGTTTTATGATGAAAGTACAGCATTTTATGGCCAGTGAATACCTACTGGGCTGTAGGAGAACAAGATAGTTAAGAAAAATACTGCTGTTAATTTTGCTTATTCTTTTTTATTTACTTGTTTCACAGTAGCAACAAGTTAGTGTATCTGGTTCTTGTCTGACAAGTTAATGTCAGAATTGCAGATCCTTCTCCAAATCCATTGACATCAGGACCATATGGCCTCATCTTTGCATCTTATGTACCATTCTTCTTTGACATTCCTGTCTCAATGAAGTTCCGCATATTTGGTCTGAGCTTAAGTGATAAGTCATTTGTATATTTGGCAGGACTCCAGGTTCAGTTCTAAGATAACTTGCCTTCCTTTTTTTTCCAAATCTGCCTCTGTCACAGTTTTACATATTTGATCTCTGTCATCAGCTTCTTTTCTCATCTGGAAGGCGTTCTGTTGTACCTGGACTTTCTGGCATACTGGCTGGGCTTCTGTATCGTTTGAATACATTTGGCATCCGTAGGTTGAAGGTAACACTTTCTAGCCCGTTCGGGAGATGTGATGAGTGGTAGCCATGCATTCTAAATGTGACTAAATTTTCTTTAATAGTTCCCAGAGTTTGCAACATCCCTCTTCTCACAGTTGTCATGGCCCTTTTCTAACAATCCATATCAAGGGTTACCGACCACAGAAAATAATAGAAGTATCCCTTCTCACCAAGCACTGCAAATTGAGGCAAGTATTCTTTTAATAACCCCTTATGTCAAAATTTTGTGGGGAAGATTAGCAGGTTCTAGGTGCCAAATCAAGAGGCCTGCCGATACTTCAGCCCTTGAGCACCACATGTTTAACAATACTTGAGCAAAGTCTTGATTATGTATACAATACTATGTTTGTTATACTAAAATTTTGAAAATTAAAAATTAGAATTAAGTTTGATCTGTAGCATACTAGAATGCGAGCACCGTAGCTAAAGATATTAATCTTAATCTTTAACTGATCTTAGTTTAGTTCCTTCTAACTTGATAGTACTACTACATATGCCTGATATCCTTTCTTCATTGTGTTTGACTCAACCATAAGTTTGAACACAGGAGTTTTTCATCACTGAGCTTTGCTTCTTATCATATCTTATTCAGGATGCACGCGAAGCTATCCAAGATCCCACGGAGTCTTCTATTACTGCTCTCGTGTCTATGGGCTTTGATCGCAGTGCAGCAATTCAGGCACTTGCATTGACCAACTATGATGTCAATTTGGCCTCGAACATTCTGCTTGAAGCACAAGCTCTGCAGCCATGATACCCTGGCATCGAGTCAAAAGATGGACGGATGCTCTGTACATTAATGAGCGTGAAGTGTTTGATACTTTGATTCATTGTTCTGTTCTAGATTTTAGACAAGATTCCTTGTTGAAACAAGCTATTGTGGCACTGTATATGAACGGGAACTATCAGAACGAAAGGCAATTAACACAGGAGCTCTCTATTTGCTTGCAGCGATACTCTATTTCTGAATGGTGGTTACAGCTTATGGATAGTCGGCACTCTATATACTGGCAAAAAAATTTGAAAGATTGCCAGCATATTATGCTGTTCGAGAAATCTTGAGGTTGCACCTATTCTGGTTCCAATGGCGGATGAGGAAAAGCCCCTTTGGCATCAACGAAACTGATTAGTTTGAAAACTGATAGCTGTAGTAGCCATTAGCACGCTTAGTTGCTTCGTCTACAGGGAGCAGCCGGTCTCCAAGTTATTCAGAAGGTGGCACGCTAGTTAGCACGAAATTAATATCGCTGCATACTAAGTAAGAAGCGACACGCAGGGCTCAAATTCACACCAGGAACCTCAAACGCTAAGCATACTGGCAGGATAAGTAGTATCGTACCAAAAGCAAGGTTCCATAGCACAAGGAAAAATACAAGCATCAACAGCGACGGAATGGGGCAGGAGGGTGATACGCTAGCAGTAGTAACATGGCAACAACACGGAAGGGAACACCAAACTCATCGAGATCTGCTTGCCCTAGAACCACCAGGCTTAAAACGATCACAGCCTCTTCAAATGTCATCTGCTTGTGGCTCATCCTCGTCCTCATACTCGCCCTCATCATCTGCAGTCGCGTCCTGGTACTGCTGGTACTCCGACACAAGGTCATTCATGTTGCTCTCGGCCTCAGTGAACTCCATCTCGTCCATGCCCTCGCCCGTGTACCAGTGCAAGAAAGCCTTCCTCCTGAACATGGCAGTGAACTGCTCGCTCACTCTCCGGAACATCTCCTGGATGGAAGTCGAGTTGCCAATGAAGGTAGATGCCATGGACAGGCCCCTTGGTGGGATGTCACACACACTGGACTTCACGTTGTTGGGGATCCACTCCACGAAGTAGGACGAGTTCTTGTTCTGGACATTGATCATCTGCTCGTCAACCTCCTTGGTGCTCATCTTCCCACGGAACATGGCTGAGGCGGTGAGATAACGCCCATGGCGAGGGTCAGCAGCGCACATCATGTTCTTGGCGTCCCACATCTGCTGTGTGAGCTCGGGGACAGTGAGGGCCCGGTACTGCTGGGAGCCACGGGACGTCAGCGGCGCGAAGCCCACCATGAAGAAGTGGAGACGGGGGAAGGGGATCAGGTTCACTGCCAGCTTCCTGAGATCAGAGTTCAGCTGTCCAGGAAACCTTAGGCAGCAGGTGACTCCACTCATGGTTGCAGAGATCAAATGGTTCAAATCCCCAACTGCAGAAATTAACAAACATGCAGAGTGTTACCACACACAATAATACACTAGTAAAAGCATTCTGAAAAGATAAAATTGAGAAAGAATGAGGGTGCTTACAGCTGGGGGTGGTCAGCTTAAGTGTCCTGAAGCAAATATCATAGAGGGCCTCATTGTCAAGAACCATGCACTCATCAGCGTTCTCAACCAACTGGTGGACAGAAAGAGTGGCATTGTATGGCTCAACCACGGTATCCGATACTTTCGGTGAGGGGAAAACTGAGAATGTCAGCATCATGCGGTCAGGGTACTCCTCCCTGATCTTTGAGATCAACAGCGTACCCATACCAGATCCAGTACCACCACCAAGGGAGTGGCATACTTGGAATCCTGAACAAACAAATAGCTTGAGTTAATGTTCAATGCGTGATAATTAAGTTTAGTTTCTTAGGTTATTGGGAAAAAAACACATAGTGGCAACCAAGATACATGACAAATAGGTGGATTTAGTAACCACAGTCAGAACAGCTTTTTATGTACAGTACTTTGGTATTCTAATTGTTCAAGCAACAAGTGCAAGTAAGAGAATACTACACATTGATATAAACTGAAGAATAGAAAATTATGATTTCTGGTCATGTGTCAAAACATGTCAACAGCACAAAAGATATATACTCACATGTGAAATTACTAAGCAATCAGCAAGAACCAAAAAGTATCAACTATCAATGTCATTTAGGATAATGCAGAAATATAGAACATGAACTAAACGAGTGAAACGACTTAGGTTCAAGAGCAATAGCAGCTTCATAGTAACAAGATATTAGTTCTAGTTCCATGGATAGCATCAGTCATATATGGATACAATACAATGTATCGCATCATAGTGAAAAAAATCACAATCATGAGTAATAAAGAAACAGTAGGAGATATTTCAACATGAACGTCTCACTCTAGTTGCTTCAGCAGAAGCTAATATAAAAACTATAATCAATCCGCTTTATCATCATCAATAAGCTCAAGTACCTTGCAAACAGTCGCAGTTCTCAGCTTCCTTCCTCACAACATCCAGAACAGAGTCAATGAGCTCAGCACCCTCAGTGTAATGGCCCTTAGCCCAGTTGTTACCAGCACCAGATTGCCCGAACACAAAGTTGTCAGGGCGGAAGATCTGCCCATAGGGTCCAGTGCGGACACTGTCCATTGTCCCAGGCTCAAGGTCCATGAGAACAGCACGAGGCACAAAGCGGCCACAGGAGGCCTCATTGTAGTAGACATTGACCCGCTCCAACTGAAGGTCAGAAGTGCCGCTGTACCGGCCTGTAGGGTCAATGCCGTGTTCATCACACACCACCTCCCAGAACTTGGCACCGATCTGGTTGCCGCATTGGCCTCCCTGGATGTGCAAGATCTCTCTCATCTTCACCCTAGAAGAAAGGGAAGCGCATAGGAATCAGTTTCAGTGACCTCAACAAGCACAATAACTTGAAATACTGAGCCAAAGAAAAAAAACATTTGCTAGTTGCCACCCTCCTTAAGCTGATTAGACCTTGTATGTCTAGGTATTTACCACTGAACCCGAAGCGAGCTCACATTTTCAGATCTGAATGTCAATGGACTTCTACCCGAATCACATAGAACCCTAACAAGATCTGGGGTTTTGAAACCATCTTACACAAACATCAATCACTGAATCGTCTAGTATAAGTACTAAATGCATCAATATTTATAGCAGATCCTATAGATTTTTCCTCGTGACTACAAACAATTTCACGAGCTCAACCATTGAAACGGTGACGTCGGTTCCAAATCTAGTTTCAGTCCTGATATTCTAGCCCAAAATTACACTAAGCTATGAGTTCAAGCAGTTGCATCCCCGACATCAAGTGATTAGTCGCCATAAAAAACACAAGAAACTCCCTGAAATCCAACACTAGAGATCCCACTGGACTACACTGATTATCCAAACTAATCGAATAAATTTGTTGAAATATAGGTCAACAAGCACTGGACCAGAACATTCCTAGGTGGGAAATCAGCAGATCCCCCGCAGATCCAATCGCATTTCAGGTTACATCGCAAAAACAACCCAGAATTCGGCCAAAAAAAATCCTAGCTAAGGCGCCACAACAGATCAGAAATAATGCTGCACCCCATCACAGATTCAAAACTCGATTACAATGGTTCAGTTCAGAAATCCTTACGGGTATGAGACGATCCAAACTGCGAGGCAACTGGCGGCCAACGAGAGAACGAGCGACGGAGATCGGGGAGGCGGAGAGAGGCCCGGGGCGAGTGCGGCGTCGGCAGCGCGAGGTTAAATAGCCGTAGGCGGCGGTGGCAGCCGAGAGCATCCGACGGCCCGCACCCTCACGTTCCGCGCCCTCCCCGCGACGCACGGCCCAGATCTCTCCCCCCTTGCGTGGTTTTCAAATTTCCCACCTTGCAGACGCGAAGTACCCGAACTGCCCCTCGCAAATATCATCGCCATTCCGTCGTCGGGCCCCACGGGGAAAAACGCAGGCCCGCAGGCAGCGTGACGCCGTGACCCGTCTAGGCTGTTCCCAAGCTGCCCCCGGGGTAACGTTCCGCGCTGGCCCGCAGCTGGCAAACGCTGGGCTCCTGGGCCAGTGAACGCTACGGCTTAACTTCACTGACAGGTGGGTTTTCTGTAGATTTGGTCCCACGCGCGGGTGAGTGGTTGGATGCCACAGCCCACACAGGCCGTGCTGCGGCGGTGCGAGAGGTGGGACATGGCAGCGGCTGGGCCCATGTGCGGTGAGGGGCGCTGTCGTGGGGTACGCTTATAGGAATATAGGAGGTGGTTGCCGGTAGGTGCGACGTCGAGGTCCGGCCCATCAGTTGGACTCTCCAACTTCCAAGATTGGATCTGGCACAGCGTTCTGTTCTTCAGTGTGGAAGTATTTTGGTCCAGTGCCGTGCAAGTGCAAGCCGTGGCCTCATGGGCTGAAGAATCTCTCTCTCTCTCTTTGGCCAGCGCGGCTTAGGTGTGAGGTCAGTGGATAAGTTGCTTTGCTGGAAGCGAGCAGCTAGGGACAAGCTCAATGCCATACATACGTATACTCCAGAGTATACTCAATGAGTGTACCAAATGTCCTCCCAACTTGTTTCATTTTCCCAACAAAAGAACAAGAAGGATCGAATTATTCGCTCGGGTGGTATCCGTCTCCAATTATTCGTGTGTTTGCATCTGGTTCCCTTTCATGTTGCAGTGAGCGTTCGAGGAACGAATGAAGCCGTTTCGATGATCAGTCGTCTTCAGTGGCCAAGGTTTTCAGATGGCAGGTGGAGGAAAAGGAAACAGCTTTGATCAGGCCCAGTTGCCGCTTCTAATAGAGCTCGCAAGCTCGGCCCGTTTGCGCTAGTACACAGTACACTTGCAAGCTGCAAACTTGGATCTGATCGACCATTTCACCTGCCAAAGCCAAAGCAAGAGTAAACGTAAAGTGACACAGCCCTTATAAAGAAAAAAAGAAAGAAAGAAAGAAAGAATAAAAAACATTCATTCAAAATTAAAAATCTGTTTTCCGTTCGATAACCGAGGCGGAGGCCACAGCTGCTTCCCGCGTGCTGCCGTCGTACCACGGGCCCACACGTCCTCCACAGTTCCAAACGACCACACCACACCCACAGGGGCAGCAAAGCAACATGCAGGCATCAACGCCACTTCGCGCGCATCCGGATAACGGGCCCACCCGCACCCGACCCATACCCACTCCACTGACTCCAGTGCTGATGCACTGGTGCGCCGTGGAGCGAGGACGACGTCACCTTCTTCAGGCCCCGCCCCGCCCCGGGGTAGGCGTAGCCGCGTACGCCTCAGCTCGGCTCAGCCGCCTCGCTCCAAGTCGAACCAGAAAGCGAAGAAGCAGAGGCGGGCGGAGGCGGAGATGTCGGCGGGGCTGGTGACCGACGAGGTCACCGTGGGGCGGCTGTACCGGATCCGGCGCACGGTGATGCAGATGCTGCGTGACCGTGGCTACCTGGTGCTGGAACACGAGCTCACCACCAGCCGCCGCGACTTCCTCCGCAAGTTCGGCGAGTCCTTCCACCGCGAGGACCTCCTCATCAACAAGTACAAGAAGAACGACGCCTCCGACCAGGTCAGTCAGTCCAAGCCTCCAAGCTCTGCTTGTAGCTCCCGATCCAATCCAAATCCACTCCGCCGTGGGTCAACTGCCCGCCTCCCCTGCTTCCTGCCGCTCCTGATCGGATCAGACGGTACGGACATCCGTGGATAGCTGCTCGATCCAGCTCCCTTCGCCTTTGACGGGCCTTTCTCGGGATCGGTGCGTCTCTGCTCGAATCCGTACCTCTGCTCTTGCTTGACCGATCGGTTCGATGTCCGGATTGCCATGGGGTGTCGACGCTGCGGCAAGCTAACTGCTTCCTAAGAAGAACACAAGCTTCAATTCACTGAGCACGGATCCAGCCTATCGTCTTCCTGATCGCAGCTAACGAATTAGATCATTCCAAACCAGCAAGTTCAAACTCAACCGCTGCATAAATACTACTAGCAGTACTAGCTTGTTGTAGTGTGAACCTACCTCAGCAATCCCTTGCCTGGTCAGTATGCTTGGATATACGTAGTTCGATGTAGGTTTGTGTTAACTTGTAAGGATGAACATTCACAACAGGTCAACACTACTGTCGGCGGTGCCTTCTAATTTGACCCCGAGACCAGATAGCAGTAACACTATTTTTCTCAGCAAATAGTTTAGTGCTCCACTGCTCCTTAATAGCAAAGTTCAGTATTTGAAGCTGCACTTGGTAGTCCTCCTCCTAACTGTGTAATTGGTTTTTATTCGTTCTATCAGATATATGTTTTCTTCCCCAATGATGACAAGGTAGGGATGAAGCACATCAAGAAGTACGTCGAAATGATGACGCATGATAATGTCTCCAGAGCTGTGGTAGTTCTTCAGCAGAACCTAACTCCATTTGCAAAGTCGTTTCTATTAGAATTGGAAGCAAAGATCCATTTGGAAGTTTTCCAGGTTAGTTTGCACATCAAGAAGAAGCTACTGCAATTTGACTGGCATTATCGCTTGGTCCGCGTGCTATTGGGCAATGATCTTCTATTTTGCTATTTCTGATAACTGAAGCAATCAACAGGAGGCCGAGTTGCTTATAAACATCAAGGATCATGTTCTTGTTCCTGAGCATCAAGTGCTCACAAATGAGGAGAAGAAGACGCTATTGGAGCGGTACACCTTAAAGGAAACTCAGGTATTTCCACTTATTCACATTTGCAGATTTATTACTAGTACTCCTCAGTCAGTAGGGCATCAGACAAAACGTAAAGTTTCAACTTTCTATAGCCTCAGACATTTTAAGTAGTCAGTTTCGACTTTCAAACATCTTTGGTCATTTTTAGTTCCAACATAAGTATAGTTCGTGGCTCGATTTTTTTTTATCAGTTTTTAGACAAACATACAGAGGTTGTTTGTTCCATAAGCAATTGAGCGTGCATGGAACGCACTAATGCTCCCTCCAACTCAGAAAGGATGTAGTTCTAAAACAGTGCTCAATCAAACTATCTTAGGTTCAACTAAATTTATATTAAAAGATATTAATGTTTTGTTATACTATATAAGTATAATTAGATTTGTCGAATATACCTATTTGGGTGTTAAGTGTCTATACTATTTTCCATAAATTTAGATAAATTTAAGTTAGTTTAACTCAGAATTGCATCTTTCTTGGGGTGGAGGTAGTATCACGCAAGAGCAGGGTTTAGGAGTGTATCACATGTTCACAAGACAACAAAGCAGTGAAATGGGTCAGGCTGTCAGAAAATGGCATCATTCTCTGCACTCTTTGTCCAAAACCAATCGTTGGTTTTCCTGCATTTTTTAGTATTTTACTAGCATTCCAGATTAACAACAGAAAGGATAAGCTAACGGTAGCATATGCATTTTGCTGTACATTCCAAGCAATTAACATCCCTTGAAGTTTGTAACCCTTTCCCTTTTCTGAATGCATCGGATCAAACAGCTTCCAAGAATACAGATTTCGGATCCTATTGCTAGGTACTATGGCCTCAGACGAGGTCAGGTCGTGAAAATCATCAGGCCCAGCGAGACGGCTGGCAGATACGTTACATACCGCTATGTTGTATGACAAAACGTCAGAACGCAGGAGAACTGAAGAACAGAACCATAGATATGGTAATTTTTTGAAGCTACACATACCCCCATGTGTTTGGAGACATCAGTATCGCTTTGTAGCAGCCACTATTAACGATCAGTGGCTGTTGTGTAAGTGGATCGAATAAGCTGAGTATATGATACGTGAATTCTCATGTTGTATTGTTGTACACTTTGTTTTATGAACTGTATAAACACTCAAATAATAAAGAAGTCTGTTTTCGGGGCAACAGAAGCTCCTGCGATCAGGATTTCGGATTTCAGGATCATGTTCTTTTTATAAATCCTAGTCGAAAACACCAAAAATCACAAAATTCAGTCAAAATTTTGGCAATACTTCAATAGAGCTTTTCTACGATATAGTAATTTAAATTTAAATCTTTATAAATCATCTAAATTGATTACTCGTCTTATTCAAAAAATTTATGTAAATATAGTCAAATTTAAGTTATTCTTAAAAAACTTTTATTAATAAAGAAGGCTACGACAAAAAAGTGAAATTTTATATAAATTTTTTAATAAGACGGGTGGTTAAAAATGAGGTAAAAAAGGGTCAAATGTCTTATATTCTGAGATTGAGGAAGTATTATTTAAATTTGTTGTTTTGCTAAAATACTTGTCCAAATGAAAAACAATACAAAACTTACTACTGAACCCGATTGAACCGGCATGAAGTACTCACCGGTTGAATTGGTAGTTTTTTCTTGTCTCGCAGTTCATCTTAAGAAAATTACATGTGCACATAGTCGAAGATAAAATTGATGTAAAAATTGTATAGAAAAAAGAGAATATATACTTTGCACTTTCTCCATCCCAAATTATAAGAGGTTTGACTTTTTGGCCCCAAATTTGACTACTCGTCTTATTCAAACAAATTGTGCAAAAATAGTAAAATTGAAGTCATTCTTGAAGAACTATTATTAATAAAGCAAGCCACGAGAAAAAAAAGGTGATATTTTATATAAATTTTTTAATAAGACAAGTGGTCAAACTTGATGTCAAAGAAGTCAAACGTTTTATAATTTGAGATGGAGGAAGTAGTTTATATCTTTTTCATCTGAGGTCGTTCTCATACCTAAAAATTTAATATAATGTTTAGATGTCAATTTGTATACCTGAAAAAAAGGTATAAGATGGCTTTAAATAAAAAATATTGTCTACTAGAAAAATTTTATGTTATTCTTATACCAGATTATATGTTTTTTATTAATTGTAAATATGTTGCATTATTTTTTGCGACTTAAATATGTTGCACTAGCTGGTGGATAAGTTGAGACTTAGCATCTCCAAGAGAGTAGCTAAAAGGACTAGCCAAATTTAGTGATTTAGTTACTCTCTAAAATAGATAATACTAGAGTACTCCAACAAACTCTGTAAAATAAAGATGCTAGATAGCTAGTGGGATGAAGAATCACTAAATATAGAGAGTTATTTACAGAGTCTGTTGTAAACGTTTTTTCTTTAGATAATAGCCAAATTTAACTTTAGAAAACAATTTGACTAATCTCTTGGAGATGCTCTAAGAAATTCTTTTGTTGGTCTACACCGAAACCACTGGCTTGTTTGGAAGTGTCCGTGCCTTAGCAGGGCTGTCTTATCTTAGAATGGGCCTTTGTTCCTCTGATTTCTGGCTGGAGATGTGGCGGGCTTTCTTAGTAGTCTCAGGGTCTGCAGGCCGCAGCCCTCGGCATATATATCTGCAAGCATGTGTTAGTACTTGATAATAGAAACATTGATGAGTTTATAGATTAAGAACCACAGTAGTGCTACGGAAGCGTTTTTTTTTTAAAAAAAAATTGCATTGGTTGTTTTCGTGGGCAAGCGGTCATAGTTCTTCACGAGAGCTCCTTATAGTGAGATCAACGTCATGAGAGAAAATAGAACAAGCATGTTGCCACCTATTTCAATTGTTGATGATCATATTTTGAAACATGAAGTGAAAAGCGTTGTGAGTTCGTGTGACTAGTGGATAGATTGATGAGTCGATATGTGGAACTTCGATGGTTAGCACTCAAGACACAAAGATCTTATCCCGATTCAGGCCTCGGAACCTGTCAAGTAGTGGGTTTTTCGTGTTAGAATGCTCAAACAAGTCCTTACAAAGAGAGAGAAAGAGAGATGGTAGATGAGCGATAAGCTAGTTCTAATCTAGGGGTTTTTAGGATTAGCCCCCCTTTACGGGGATTCCTTGGCAGCCAAGAAGCTCTAGGGTTTCTGTCGGTGTTATGACCCGGGGGTCAAGACCACCAACGAGTAAATTTGTATATCGCGTGCTCCCTCTCTCAGACGTGATGCAAGATGGACACAAGGTTTATCCTGGTTCGGGCAAAGAAGGCCCTACGTCCAGCGGGGGAGGATGACCTGTATTATCTCGCACCCGAAACGTGCTCGTACAGGGGGGGTATAAGCTGTGTTACACGGGGTTTGCCACCCGAGGGGTCGATCGAGTGGCGGGGTGTGTATGTGTGGAGTGTCAGAGTCTGTACTGAAGTCCCGGAGATTTTAGGATCCAGCCAGGCGTCAGTCTCCTTCTTTATTCTACCTCGACATCCCCTTTTATAGACCAAGGGGAGGTCCGAGGGTACAGGGTCCTAACTGTGGCAGTATGGGTAGCGCGTCCGAGGCACAATGTTGGCGGAGAGACGTTGAGCACTGTGGCGGCATGGCCTTCCCGTCCTTCTGGCGTCCCCGGTCGTGGCGGCAGTAGAAGTCGCCGCAGCACAGCATCCGCAGGCGGGCACGAATCCCACGGCTGAAGCGGGACGGGGCGGATGGGACGGCCCCCATACTGGAGTTGTTGGAGAGAGAGGGGTCGAGCCCCCCGGTCAGGGAGGGGTCGAGCCCTGCGTGGCTCTGTCGCATTCCCGAATTCGTCGTCGAGGGTCGCACTGTTCACTTTCCGAGGGGTACTGCTGGAGTCCGTACTCGCGTAGTGGCGACAGTGGCGGCACAGTTGACAGGAATCGGGGACTTGACGGGGAGTTGGCGGATTTGATAGCGGACGCGGGCGCCCATGTCGTTAGGTGGTTTCACCTTAACCCATGCCGGGAGCAGTTGGGTTAATCGAGCCTCTCGTCCGGGGGTCGTCCGTTCGACCCCTGGTCCGTTACTCATCGTCGAGGTAGGGTCGAAGCAGAGACGGGGTCGGAGAGGTCGAGGTAGAGGTCGGGGGGTCGTTCGTTCGACCCCTCGTCCGTCCTTCGTTCGTCGATGTAGGAGCCGGGGGGTCGTTCGCTCGCCCCTCGGCCCGTCATTTATCGTCGAGGTAGGAACCAGGGGGTCGTTCGCTCGCCCCCTCGGTCCGTCATTTACCGTCGAGGTAGGAGCCGGGGGGGTCGTTCGCTCGCCCTCGGTCCGTCATTTACCGTCGAGGTAGGAGCCGGGGGGTCGTTCGCTCGCCCCTCGATCCGTCATTTATCGTCGAGGTAGGAGCCGGGGGGTCGTTCGTCCGACCCCTCGTCCGTCATTCGACGTCGAGGTGGGCCGGCCCGTGGCTTGTCGCCACAGTTGGTGTAGAGGGGGCCCTCGAGCGATGGGTCGTGCCTTACTGAGTAGTGGGCTGGTCCCTGCCTTAAAAATAGTTGCTATGTTTAGCGTTAATTTATCGAAGGGTTTAGGGTACCCCTTACCTTCGTACCCGACAGTTTCATATTCCTAATCTAGGAGTCATTGGAGGCGTCTGACGTCCTGTCCCTTCCTTCATGGTCGTGGCCGACAACATCGGAACCGTTCCTTACATCACCTACAATGGTCTTGAGCGGTTGTCAGAGCCTGGAGTTATTGTTGTGTTTCTCCCGAACCCACTCTTCCCTTGGCGTTCGTCGCATGAAGCATCCTTAGGAGAGACTGATATAGGATCCCATTCGCACGGCTTCACCTCTTCCTTAATGTGAATAGGGTGTACATTCCCCATGTCATGTTGTGTCACGCAACGATAGTGACCTATCGCCGGTAATGGCCGACAAGGCCTCACGGGGGACAGGGGGACAAAGTTCTATCACGATGACGAGTGACGTGGCTTTGCTCGTATGTCGGGCTCCTGACACCCGTTAAAGTTTAACAAAAGACTTCCAACATTGTCGTGGGCGAAAGGCAGGTCAAGACGGTAGGGCATGGGCCCATTGTCGTTGAGCCCTTTGTCAATCTCAGGTATAGGCGCTAAAGCCTTAGTTGGTTCGCATAGGATAGAGAGGAATTTGATCACCAATCTTGCTTGAGGCGCATCCCTCGGACGACGAGGTTGTCTGTTGCTTGAGTTATCTTGGACTAAAAGTATTGGGTCTTTCTCATGTAGGGTCCATGGACTCTGTTTATTGGCACTATACCATTTCGGTTTCCATTCCCCCTCTCTTTTTTTAGAACATAACATTCCGAATTCAGTGTATCATTCCCAACTTTAATAAAATGTATAAATATATACATAAAAATAACTATATATGATCTATTTATCTATACTTCAGTCATAATCACTATAAAAATATATAAAATTAGGCCGCGTTTAGATTGAGAAAAGTAGTGAAAAGTTTTTGCAATTTTTTTTTATCCAAAACGCAAAATGCAAAAACTTTTTGCATACCTATTTAGATTGAGTGAAATATTTTCTAAAACATGGGGAAAGAGAGGTCTGACACGCACAACGATGCAAAATATTTTGGTTTTTGATGTGTTGGGTGCCAAATACAAAATATTTTAGGGGCTACTTTTTACAAAATGGATGAACTAAACAGGGCCTAGTTGAGGTTAGCATATTATTGCATTTTTAACGGTATAGCCACAAATAAACCGACCATTCGACTAGCACCAGAATGGAAAATTTATCTATGCTTTGATTTGCAAACTCCAAACAGGCAAACAATCAAGGGAATTCTGGTAGAGAGGAGATAAGTACTACTCCGTATATATACCACGCCGCGCAGGCACGGAAAGGACCACTACTGGCTGGCACCACACATTAAATTTGCACTGGCAATTGCAGGCTTGCAGCAATGCTTAATAAAGACGTGGCGCGTTTTAGGTGGCGTCATTAGCCAGCTTCCACCAACCGAACAGCACCAGCCATAGGACAGGACCGGCCGGGGAAGAAAAGGAAAAGGCAAAGCAGTAGCATACTCCTATATATATAAACAAACAAACAAAACAAAGATGAGCACGAACAGAACACGCCGTTGTCCGGTTCAGCTGAGAGGGACGGTGATGAGCTAGAGATTGCAAAATGGTTCGCGAAGCTGAGTAAGGTTTCATCATTATCAGAAAAATAAAAGAAAAGAGAAATATATAAATCCCAAAGCGAGACAGCGAACGGCCGCCGGTGCTTTGAGTTCGTGGATCGTGGTGACGGCTAAATTAGTGCGCGCAATCATTCACTCGTTTCGCCTTTTTGCCGAGCAAAAACACTCCGTACATTACCTCTTCTTCTGCAACCCGTATGTCCCTGTCGTGACGGCTCATCGTGGGCAGGCTCGGCAGATCATTTGGGTTCCGCCCCTTGTTACGTTACGAACGAGTCGGACTTCCTCTTCGCCGCATGATTGATTCTCCAGATGACGCTGCGCTGAATATAGAAAAACAACGGCTAGCGGCGGCCGGACGGCTAACCATAGGGAACGAAATTTCTAGGTCTGCGTGTGGTGAGGAGGTCACCGGCGAGGCCGACTCCGGCACCGACCTGCACCGCCCGCCCAACGGCCTCGCTTGCGTGCGCGAACCGAGTCAAACGGTGGGCTGTCGATAGTACAGTGTTTTTTTTTAAAAAAAAAGTCTGGTAGACACGACGGGGCTCAGGTGCTCTTACTGTTCGAAAAAAACCAATATACTTTAGCTCCAGGAAAAAAAAACACCTATCTTACTATCAAACTAGGCCCGCTAACCACAGGACGATAGAGGCAACACAGTAGTTACCTTCACCTTGGATATGGAATTGGAATCCACCGCAAGCTTAATCTGTTGACTAACACAATCAATGGTGTGTACGATATCACCATCAAAGCGTTTCTCCGCCTACCTTCAAACTTCAAACACATCATGCTATTCACCCGGGCAGCAACCACAAATAAACTTTTTCTATGCTATTAACTCACCATATATAACTTAACCATAAAATGCTAAATTTCTCTGCCCTCCTCTCTGTCTCTGTTCCTTAGCATAAACAAAGGAGCTGCCGTTTTTTGTTTGGTTTGCGAAAATATAACAACTTTCGATCATGGAGGAGAGCAGAAAGCAATTCTTGTGTTTGGTGCTTGATGTCACGCCCTACTTAGGGTCTGTTTGGAACACAGGAATCGAAAACATAGGAATAGAAAAAAACACAGGAATACGATAAGTGTGTAGAGGTAAAACAGAGGAAAGGAAAAACACAGGAAATAACTAAGAAGGGGTGTTTGGAACACATGAGACTATGAATGATAAGAGTCATTGTTAGTGCTTAATGATATGATAATATATACTTGTTAGTTGCATATTTTTTTATTACCCTCTTGCTACTGTTGGAGTCAAATAAAAACATGGACATCATCTTTCTACACGCACTTGTCTCTTATGTAATCCTCTCCAAAAAAACAAGCACGGCTTTATTATTATTAAAAGAAAAGAAAAGAAAAGAAAGAAGACACGACATGTTTTTGGAGGGAGCCGTGGCAGTGATTAGCTCTTTGTTTCTCGGGTCAACGCGAAGGGAAACAAAACCAGAGGTGAGAGCGGATTCTTTTTTTCCTGTGAAATCATGTTGGTGCTACAAGGAAAAGTTCTGCTGCTCATCTTCCTTTCCTCCGTTTTCGTTTCCTTTACTTTTTCTAAAAAAACCTTTTGTTCCAAACGAGGCCTTATATATTGGCCTATTGGCCGCCGGAAAAGTGTGCTACTTCAATGGCCAGCGACGTACTACGATGTTACTTAGGAAATACTGACACCTAACATCGACCATCCGTTTTCTATCGCAGGTGGTAGTGAAGCTGACAAGGCGCGACATACATGTTGTTCCATATGAAACGACTAGTATGACGAGGAGTCTTATGGTTCACGAATGAGACTGAGACTAAAAAAACAAAGTTTGATAACTGAAGCCGTTACTTCAATAGTTTTGAAAATGAAATTGAGCGAGAAAAAAAGAAGTTGAGGATGAGACAGCTGTTTCAATTTTAAAGGTTTTTAGAGATGAGTTTATGCCTCTCGGTCAACTAGTTGATTCCGCCGCGAAATCTCTAGTGCCTCGGCGGCCAGCCACGTCCGTGTCGCTGCCTCCCTCCAGTCCAGTCCCTTGCGTTGCCGTTGCGTGCTGGAGCCGAGCCAAACGGTGGGCTGCCGAAAGGGAAAGGGTTGGTGTTGCTCGTTTCCTATAGCTGTCAACAAGTCCGTGCGCCGTGTAGCGGTCCCAGTACAAAGACGCTCATGGTGTCTGTCTGCCGGCCTTCGGTTGCAATCCCAGCCAGCAAAACACGTTCGTACACGATGATACTCCTATATGAACAGCTAGCATGAGTATACGAATAAGTCTAAATAACTTGATTCCCCTCTTGATAACACGATGGGTAATTCCGTTGTACTTACACTGATTGCTCATTTAGAAGACATACATGCTAGTTTGTTTGGCTAATGCTTTTTTTACCTGAGAAGTTAGCTGATGTTTTTTTACCATAAATAATAAAATGAACTAATAAGTTAGAGCGAACATGTACATCACTAGTCGTTTATTCAAAGTAGAATGGCTTCTTGATACGGAGGTATTTATGCTCACAGCCAACCCATGATACTCCCACCATTGGTAGAAAAATTCCCAGCCGGTCAGCTCTGGACAGCAGGTCCGGCAAGGCAATCTATAGTTTTCCAGCTGGGCCAGACCCACTGGGCTGACACGGGCACGGCACTAAAAAACACGGCACTAGCCCGGCCCGGCCCGCTTGCCTGGCACGGCACGGCCTTAGTGCCGTGCCTGGGCCGCAATATCGGCCCGTGGGCTGGCCCAGGCACGACACGGTTTTTGGACCGGCACGATGCAGCCCAGTAAATCCCCACCGTTGGATGATCTTTGATGCACTACAACCGTTGGATTGGATACAACAAGTATATATACTTTCCTAACCCTAACTCCCGTAAAAAAAATTCTCCAGCCACTCCCGTCCCGTAACTATCCGGCTCTGCGCCGTCTTCTTCCCCAATCCGCCAGTGTCGGCCTCGCCCTCTTCTTCCCCGGCAAAATCCATCCGTCCCCTCCGCCCTCTTCTTCCCCAACCACTCCGCCTCCATTCTCCGTCTACGACCGGTCGGCGCTCCCTGCGCTCGGCGTCCTCGCGGCGACGGCGCTCGTCCGGGGGCGTCTTCGTGCGGCGCGTGGCTAGTGGCGCGAACCCGCGGCGGCGCGGCGAGCAGCTCCGGCAGCGCGACGACGACGGCGCTCGTCCGAGCCGCCTCCGTGCAGCGTGCGGCGCGCGACTGAGGGACGAGCAGGGATTACCCTACCGTTTTGCAACCGGAACCGTCCACGGGCGGTTTGACGGTTACCGACGCCCAAACCCGTTTTGCAACCGGGAACGGTCCACGGGCGGTTTGACGGATACCGACGTCCAAACCCGTTTTGCAACCGGGAACCGTCCAGGCGGTTACCGCCGCCGCTCCCAAACCGTTCAAACGTCGCAGTTCAAACGGTTTGCGAACCGGTCGGATAGTGACGGTTACCGTCGCCCCAAACCAAATTTCAAATTTTAATTTCAAAAAATGGAAAATGTTGAAAAAATTCCTAAAAGTAGTTCATAATTTATAGAGTCGAATGGTGTAAATTTTTTTTAAATTGGAGTTCGTTTACTATTTATTTTGACATATACAAGTTTGAAAAAAAAAGAGTTATTTTGACGTGTACAGGTTAAAAAAAAAGATCTTTTTTCTTTCTTTTTTTCAAACTTGTACACGATAAAATAAATAGCAAACGAACTCCGATTTGAAAAAAATTTACACCATTCGACTCTATAAATCATGAACTATTTTTAGGAATTTTTTCAGTATTTTCCATTTTTTTAAATTTAAATTTGAAATTTGAATTCAAACCGGTACCGAAACCGAACCGGTGGGGGGCGGTTTGGCCGGTAACCGCCCGGTTCCGGAACGGTTTGGTGAACCCTGGGGACGAGGCCGACATGACGACGATGGGGGGCGCGACTTCAAGCTGGCCCAGTGGCACGGGGGCTACCGTGCCCCGCGGGCACGGCACGGCTAGCCGAGCATAGGGCCATGCCTAGGCCTCGTCCTTGGCACTATAGGCACGGCACGGCAGGGCCACCGTCCTGAAGCCGTGCCGGTAGGCATTCCCTCATCAACAATAAAAAAAAAAAGACCACGTTTCAGTAAACAGTCCAGCTCATCACCATTTTTTGTACTAGTAACCTAAACAAACCACCCTGTTTGTCTCAATATTTCGTCTCCGCAGGCGCAGCAGTAATACAACTGCCACTACAGCATCCGTAGTCTTGCTGCTTCCCCTTCCTTCGTCTCCCTTCCTTCCGCTGCTTTGCCGTCCCGTCGTCGTCTCCTCCTGGGCTCGTGGCGCATCAAGAATTCGAACCCACTCGTCAAAGGAAATCCATCCGCGAGGTCGAAAGCAACAGCAGCCGATTATTAAAGCCCCGCCTTTTTCAAAAGCCGCAGGCAGGGGTTACAACCCTAGCAAATTCGTCTCCTCTTCTTCAATTCCAGGCGCAGTTGCGTGCTCGAGAGGGGGTGCTGAGCCTAGAAGCCCTCCCAGCCGCCCGGCGCCGGCGCCTCGCCTACCCTGCGACGGTTCCTCCGCCGGCCGCTCCTCTGCTGGTCTGTTGGATTTGAGTGGGGATTTAACCACACGCGAGTTGGATTGGTACTGCTCTTTTGCTGGTAAGTGCTCACAGCTTGCTTCCATTGGGTGGGTGGATTCCCTGTTCTAAAAAAAGGTTGCTGTTGTCCGGGCGACAGAGAGCAATCAAATCAATTTTTTATCCCGTTCGCTTAGTCGTGGATTTGTTCGTTGAGTGCTGCCCCGCCAATTCCAATCCTTCAGGTTCTTCAGCCTGAAAACATGGATCTAGCAGCAAACATGTGTTGCTATTTTTCCACCACAAATATTTGGTGTCCATAATTCGACTGAATCTGTATGCTCTACTTTTAAGTCTGGCCTGGGTCTTTTGAGTTCAGTTTTTGCCATGCTCTAACCAGTTTTAGATGTCCTTGTGCTTGATAACAGCTATTTATATTTTGTAGTCTAAAGGTTGTGGCTTTATCTAATAAATTTAATGCAGCCTTAGTGTTTCGAGTCGTGAGGCGCACTCACTCCTGTCCCTACTCTCCCAAGTCCCTAGGATGTCAATTTCGTAAGGTTTAATGAGATAGTTGCTAGGATTAGTGGAATTTACTTCCTGATGAACTACCGTGGCAAGCAAAATGAATTGGAATTGCTTCAAGTTTGAAATCTTCACCAACTTCAGCTGTGCCTTGTTTTATGTAGCCATAAACGATGTAACACTGCATACAAGACATATCTACCAAAACCTGATTTCTCTCTGAAATGCTTGTAATTTTTCAAGTTTTTGCTATGTATAATAAAGCACTGAGGATATATATGTTCCTGGTCAAATTTATCATCAGATCACCACACATGACAAGGGTCATCCATGACTCCGGAGATGACATGCAGAAGGAGGCGCTTGATTTGGTCTCATCAGATGTTAACTTTCCCAAGGGCCGTTTCCCAGACTACAGGATTGGACCAAACAACCAAATCATTGATCCAGAGGAGACCCATGAGGCTGTACCTCTCAAGGAGATTGTTGCAAAGGAAACAGCGCAGCTGCTAGAGCAGCACAAACGCCTTTCTGTGCGTGATCTCAAGGAGAAGTTTGAGAAGGGTCTATCTGGCGCTTCCAAGCTTTCTGAAGAGGTGGTTTTCTCAGTTTGCCTCTACTTACTTTTGTCAATGGTATCTCACAGGAATCTAACGCAAAGATCGAAAGCTTTTATCAGCAACAGCAAGTATATAGTTATTGGAGATTCTGCAGTAGTACCTCTCATGTTAATGATGTTGGTTATGGTTAAAACATTTCCATTTAGTGAAATGATAACAGGATTAAGATTCAAATTGTGTTCAAGTTAAGTTGGCACTCATTCTCATATAGTATCTGTGGCTTGCTCCAGAGCTCAGTTTATTACTTCTTTTTCCTCAATCTTTATTTCTTGTTTAGACCACCTTCTGAAGTACTTGTCGCTTTGACTTTCTTTCCTGAAACTGCTCTGCAACAGCATATTGTTAAGAAGAAAATGTATAAACACATGGAAAGTGAATTGCAAAGTTATATGAGCTGCAGCGATGTTCTGCGTATTACTTGTTAATGAAAACCCGTTTCTAGTGTTGCGCTACTCCTATTAAAATGAATTCCATTCTGAAGTTGTTACCTCATGTTTCAGGCTAAGCGGCGAGAAGCCGCTTCATTAGACAGACAGGTTCTTCTTAAGAAGCTCAGAGATGTATTAGACACACTGAAAGGCCGTGTGGCTGGTCGAAATAGAGATGATGCTGAGGAAGCTATCTCACTGGTTAACCTCTTCTCTTACAAATTTCTAACTTAGCAATATCTGCCTGCTGTTATAATCTTTTTGTAGATCTTGTTCAAAGCGGCCCCTTTTATTTTGTAAATATCCCTTGCTTGAGGTTAGTCATTAATGTTCCAGATAAAGCCAAGGACCTTATAAGCTATTCCTATTCAAATATTAGCGTTCCTTTCACCCTTGCAATTTCTCAATTCTCTGTTTTCCTCAACCTGCTTAGCCCATTTGAACAGTGTTTAAATGGTAAACGAAGGCCACCCGTTTCACTTAGGCCCTAAACGGTGAATTAAATGGTTGGACCGATTAAACCGTTAAAAACTGTCTAAATAAAAAAAAACTCGGCCTGTGATTAGAGCGTCTAGCTCATCTAAATGGTCTAAACAGAATCGTGTTAAACATGATTAAATGAGCTAGACAACCATTTAATTTAACATTTAGTCAATAGGAGGATTATAAGTTTATAACTACCACTTTTAGCACCCAGCTAATTAGCATCCTAAGTGCATGAGGTGGAGTGGGGTTTAGTTTTCTTCCAAAAAAAATATTTGGTAGAATACTTATTTTTTACATCTTGAGATCCTTTTGGCATGTATATCTGTAGCTTCATTGGACCTGTTCTTGAATTTTTTCGGGAGTATTTCTCTATTTTCTCATTCTGAATATACAAGGAGTCAAGGACTATGTTCTCACATGTCATTTCTCTTTCCTATCTAATTTACTTTTCAATTATGTCTGCCATAGTGCCCTGTCCATGTTACATTCAGATTGTAAATGTTTCCCCCCCTTTATGCTACCTTTAGCTGGAGATATGGTTATGTGATTATGAAATCATTTTCTATCAGGTGGAGGCTCTAGCTGTCCAGCTGACACAACGAGAAGGGGAGTTAATTTATGAGAAGGCGGAAGTAAAAAAATTGGCTAACTTTCTTAAGCAGGTCTGCTGCATTTTTTTTTTGTTAGTATCCAATTAGCTTTGCAGCCTTTTTAATGTGTTACCTGAGCAGCTGAGGTGAGGCCTCAAAGAAGACTGCTTTCTATTTGTCAATATGTTATGGCTAGGTACCATGCACATGTTTCCAGTGGAACATAATGTTCTTATTTTTTGGAACACCGAGAAAGTTTCAGTTTCTCATGATTTTATAACTTTGTTTTAGTTCCTTTGATTGTGGTATGCACCAGTAGCAACCTAGGAGCGTCCTTTTTTTAGACTTGGCAGGCTATCCGAGTTGAACCTTTTGGTGGGGTTTCTATACCCTTTTCTTCTTAATATATTGATATGCAGATCTCCTGCGTATTTGAGAAAAAAAGAACTTTAGATTTACAAGACTGTCAGTGTCACATTTGTATTTTAGGCTACTGAAGATGCACGCAAAGTGGCTGAAGAGGAAAGGGCTCTTGCGCTTGCTGAAATTGAAAAGGCTAGAGCTGCGATCGAAAAAGTTGAGAAAGCATTGCACGTGCATGATTCTGCGTCAAGTAGCAGAGAGAAGGAGGTACTTCCTTATTTCAAAATGAACTTGGATGTTCGTTTGATTTGTGTCTCTTGTATCATTTATTGCCAGTTGCCATTGGCCCATATTTATTTTGTATCTTGATTTTTGTCCCCTAATAATCAGGAGATAGAGGAACTTAGGAAAGAGGTCCGAGAGGCTAGGAGAATAAAAATGCTACATCAGCCAAGCAAGGTTTGTCTTTGGATACCCTGGCTTTCTTTTGATATCTTATCAAAGTCTTAATTGGCATGCTATATATCCTCTGCTGTTTATTAATTTGATGGAGCTAGTAAAAAATAGACTATGTTCTGAACTTCTGATATGTTTATGTAACTAGGTCATGGATATGGAGTTTGAGCTTCAGGCACTGCGGACTCTCATCTCAGAGAAGACTCAGCTATGCAATCAGCTAAAGAAAGAGGTATCTCCTGTCAGATATATAGGACAGAGATTGTACTAGTAGGGTCTTCAAATTTAAGTAATGTTGAGCTGTATCTGTATTATAATCACCGCCCAATGATTTTTATTTGTAGCTTGCCATGATCAAGAGGTTAGAAGAGGATAGTTCTGACCTTTTCGATCTTGAAGGTTCTAATACCCTTGGATCACAGTTTTGTATTATCCCTCGAGTTGATGGTGCTCCAAACATTGCAAACTGTCCAATTCAGTGGTATCGTGTAATTTCTGGAGGCACTAGAGAACTCATATCGGGTATGTTATCAATTACCATGCAGACTAGTAGGACTTCTCCCTAAGTCATTCAAAGAAGTAGGCTTATCTGTAAATCATTTCTTCTGGTTCTTTTGGCTGCAATCATTCCTAAAGATTGTCAAATTGATCTTATTCTTTTCGTATCTCATGCAATCATTCTGTTGGTAAGATGTTGTGAACTCTTCCTGCAGGAGCAACAAAATTTACGTATGCCCCAGAACCGTTTGATGTTGGCCGATTGTTGCAAGCAGAGATAGTTTTAAATGCAGACAAAATTGTAGTTCAGACAGATGGCCCTATAGATAACGGTTAGTTCTTTTCCAAGTTTTTTTAACAGATTTAAGTCATTTTCCCCATCTGTATTTTTTTAAAAGATTCAATGGCAATCCTAAATGCCATTCTTCCATAAAATAAGGAATTAAGTTATCTGAGACATTTACTGGCATATCTTTTTCCTTGTACATCCCCTTTGTCATTTGCGTCCTATCTGATTTCCTACTATTATAGGATAGCTTGATATGACAGTTACCGTATATCAGATAGGGTATTTACAAGCATTGTGATTTATCTTGTCATATTTTATAACAATCATGCAAAAGCAGCAAGCTGCTGATAGTGTGATACAAGCTTCTGACATGACTAAAGTTTCACTTAAATAGCTGACTTCTTATGCTTTGAACAGCTGCAGGACTTGAACGCTATGTGGACTCACTTATGAAAAGGACAGATATTGAGTTCAATGTATGTTCTCTTCTTGATTATATGATATATGATCTCTTCGATACTTTTTGGAAACCCATCTATGAATTCACCGAAACCAATGATAAATTACTTTGCAGTTCTTTAGAGCATCTCCAGCAGCTCCCCAGCCCAACTCCCCAATACAAATTTTTGGATTATTGAGGAAGATGCTTTTGTAGATCACCAATAATCTTCCCCGATATATAGGACCCACCTGTCATATTACAGTTTTTTTTTTAATTTTCTTTCTTTTTTGCTTTCATTCTCTCTCCACGACAATAGTGGGGCATCTTCTTCCCACGGCTCGTGTCGCACCCAAGTCCAAGATCCCATGCACACCTCCCTGGCCATGGTGCCCCTCTACCCCCGGGTATGGCCATCAGGCCATGGCCATGGCATCCCTTGTCTTCTCCACCCTCCACCCCTCCCGCCTCGGACCATGGGTCCCTTCTCTTCTTTGTCCCTAAATCCTAAGTCGCTGCTATGGCCGCTGCCCGCAGGCTCCTTTTGGTCGTTGTCTTGGCAGTGTCCCTTGTCACCGATGCACACCCATGCGGCCAGGCATAAACACCTCTGCCTTCTAGCCCTCACGGTAGCAGAGTAGAAGCCTGCCTCCGCTGTTGGAGTCGCCCATGGGCGAGGTGGAGGCGGCCTCATCAATCGCGACCATGGCTGGTTCAGATCCACAGCTGGTTCTGCTGGATCAGATCCATGGCGGTGGTGGTTTGCAAGTGGCTCGGAGGACAGCGCCACGGTGGTCTGGTGTGGGCGCCGGAGTAATTAGCAGGGAAGAAGACGAAGTTTCACGGTTATTGTGGGCCACAGCATATTGGGGATTTTGGGGTAGATGCAATTTCCCCTTTATTTGAGGGGAGATGGATCATCAAGAAAAGGGAGAGCTATTGGGGAGCTGCTGAAGCAATGAAATTGCTTCATCTTGCCAATATGACAGGTTTATGGGGATGAGGAATGGTATTGGCGAGCTGCTGGAGGTGCTCTAAGTGCTAAGCAGGGAAGAAGACGAAGTTTCACGGTTATTGTGGGCCACAGCATATTGGGGATTTGGGGTAGATGCAATTTCCCCTTTATTTGAGGGGAGATGGATCATCAAGAAAAGGGAGAGCTATTGGGGAGCTGCTGGAGCAATGAAATTGCCTCATCTTGCCAATATAACAGGTTTATGGGGATGAGGGATGGTATTGGCGAACTGCTGGAGGTGCTCTAAGTGCTAAGTGCTGCTTTTTTTTTTGGGTGGGGTTTTTTTTGGGGGGGGGGGGGGGGGGGGGGGTTGTTAGCCCCTAAAATTTATTACATGGTCACATTTGGACACTCTCAACCGGGCCTCTTATTTTTAATCAGTTGAAGTGGCACTGAGTTTGGCTTTATGCCTGTATTTTGCCATGATTATTTGCGGTAGAGAAGCAGTGATTTGAGGTTTTGATTTAATGTACAATGCTAAGTTGAACCATGGTTCGCACTGCTGCTTTGTAGGTAGTAGTAACCCAAATGAATGGGAAGGATTACTCGTCGAATTCTGTCCATGTATTTCACATTGGAAAGCTGAGAATAAAACTTCGAAAAGGATGGTCTACAAAAGCAAGAGAGTCATATTCCACTACGATGAAGGTACAGTGTCATCACATTATGTGTATGTAACCGGAGTGCTCTTTAGGGATTAACTTAGATGAGATTACTTCATTATTTAACATGTTGCCTGTCCTGTGGTTGTAGCAGTAGACATATTTATATTATATTATATATTTATAATGATGTCATAGATAAATTCCTTCAGAAGTAGTAGTTTGTGGTATTATGTTTTTTTCCTCATGGGGTGGTTGTTGCATGCTTATAGGCATTACTTCATTAACTGCACTGAGGATTTGATTGTCAAAAGCAGTTAATACTTATTTTTTTTTGCTTTGACACGACTTAATGTTGCACTCCAAGCCCTTACATTTAAGGCCTATTTTACGATTAATCTTCTGATAATCTGTTTTTCTTGTTCCATTTACAGCTATGTGGGAGCCGTGGTGGTGGTAATGCTGCACCTAGGGCAGTTTTCTGGCAAGCTAGGAAAGGCTTGTCCTACACTCTAGCTTTCGAAACAGACAGGGACAGGAATGCTGCAATTATGATTGCTCGCAAATTTGCTTCGAATTGCAATGTATGCCATGTTTGTCTTGAGTTTTGTTTTACTGTGCAACTATTCTTCTAGAAAACTACCATGGTTTACACCGCACCTTTTGATGTCCCTACAGATCGCTCTCGCTGGCCCAGGCGACCAAGGCACCTGATGAAGTGATCATGCGTGTTTTGACAGCGACACAGTACATAATTAGGGTGTGGATTGGCTGATTGGGTGCTTGTCTTACTTTGTGTATTTGTGCTTGTGAGGCTAGAGGTTGTACACTGCTCGAGGCTATCCCCTCTCCATATATCATATGGAGGCATTGTTTTTGTTTGCCTGCCTGCAGCACTAGTGGCGTTCTTGAAACATGATGTACAAATTGATCACTGTTCTTGTGCCTTGCATCTGTAATATTTGAACAAAAAAAATTGGTCAATATATAGTTTCTCCCGGAAAGACTTCCTTTTGAGCTATCAAGTAATTAACAGACTGCTAGTCTCCTGGAGTCGCCTATTGATGAGTACGTATTTATTAGTGGATCTGTCTCCACGTGGATAACTTTAGTGGTTTTCAACATGATTCAGATTTCAGATCTCTGTTTTACTGGTTTCTATTAGTCATCGCTGGAGCATATGACTAAATTGCTAACAAAACATACACAAACAAACAAACAAAAAAAACGAAGATCTGAAATGATCAATGATATGATCGCATTCAAAGCATGAATATATGAGGGTGATCACACGCTTTGCTGAACTCAAATGTACTTCTGGAGCATGACGGTGTTTTTTCACCTGCCTATACCGGTCTTAAAAAATAACTCATGATGCCGTATAAAATATTCTGAATAATCAAAATGGGTGTCAGGCGTTCCAGCCTGCAGCCCCGATTGGAGGGAGACGAACTGGCCAACGTCCATCTGCATGTAGGATTTGTCTGTGAGTCATGGAGATGAGTACTCTACTCACATGCATTGCATGTAGGCTTTTGTCAGTTGAGACTTGAGAGTCCATCTGCTATTGGTAGTGTACTGACCCTCTTGGACCGCATGGTCACACGACTCGTGTCTACTAGCCGTTTAGTGGCCCTGCCCTAGATGGACAGCCAAATCCAAATAAGGTTCTCTTTCACAACCGCGTGACTCCTGAAAAAAGAAAAGAAGAAATCACGGGTTTCGCTGTGTTATTTGTAGGTCGAGTTACACGATGCGTTTTGGCATGTACACTGTGCAAAGTATTCTCGCGGATAGACAAGTGAACCTTCAATTGGCCAAAAATAAGCTGACTCACGTTAGTCTGTTTATTTGAATTTATCAGTCCAGCTTATTAGATATGATATGATATAATTTTTTTCTCTCATAACAAAATAATATCAGCCGCAGAAACCATTAACCGAATAAGAAAGACAATGCGTAGACCGAGGCAGAGCACGGCTCACATGCAATGCAAGCCTAAGGGCAGATATAATAATGGGTTTATAACCAAGCTAGTCAGCATTTTTGATAATGTGGAGGAGAGAATAAAGGAGAGAGAAAAGAGATTGGCTCTTGTTTTAACACCAAACTTGTTCATTGGATGGACTGAATTTTACTGTTAGACATGCTCTCCTGCAATGTACCTACAATTGTTATCTAACCTATTTCAATTTGATTGACACAGTTTGGAGCAAAAGTTGACTTCATGCTCACAAACACAAACACAAATCCATCCAAACATGGTAAAAAACGTTGATGTGAAAGCTTTGAGGAAAACACACGCGATCTCCAAATAATAACGCGAATCCCCCCAATCATTTATTACAGCGCCTGCACATGCTAACGCGCCTCGGCCAAGAAAGGAAGGAATAGCCGAATAGCCGAACCACAGCTCCCAAGTCCCTACTCAACGCGCCGCCTAGTGCCCTTTCCAGCTTGGAGGCGAATCCCACTCGGCGCAACGGCTAGTTTCCCGGGGGGGTCGATCCCAGCCGTCCAACCGGCTCCTCCCGACCGTTGCGATACGAACCCTTCCCGACCGTTGGAGCCGCTCCTCCTCCCCTCTCCTCTGTCGCCGCCTCGACCCGCTCCGCCCTGCCAGACAGCGCCCGCCCGCCTGCACGCTCGTTTATATCTGCGCCTCCCCTCCCCGAGCCATAGCCTCCTCCTCCCCTCAACAACTGTACTACCATCAACATCAAACGCCGCCATTGATTGACTTGTGACCAGGGAGAGAAGAGGAGAAGAGGGAAAGGGAGCAAAGAAACTACTCTTCTCTTGCCGCTGTGCTTGCGGATCCGCGGTGGCTGCGCTCGCCGGCGGGGAAGAGGGGTCGCGGGCGGCGCGCCTCCAGTCTTTCTTCGCCTCCGTGCTCTCCGGGCTCTTCGGCCAGGCCGAGGACGACGACGAAGAAGAGATGGCCACCCGCAACCACAACGCCGCCGCGGCTGCCGCTCCGCAGCTCCACCACCATCACAACCGAGGTGAGGCCCACGGCGCGCTTCTTTCTTGGTTGCTCCCTCGTTCGTCTCCGTCTTCGTCTTGATTGATTCTGGATGGGGGGATTCTTACCCCGTCTATAGAGCAAGTTCTTTGACTCGATTAGTGAAAAAGATTGGATCTTTATCCTCGTCGTGGCCCCCCTGATGTCTGTTCTTGTTTCCGCGCAACGGCTGGATTCTGGTTTTCGAGGAAGGATTCTCGAGTAGATTTGTTTTCTGTTCAGATTCTTACCATCCTCATCTCCTGTCAGGCGGTGTTCCCGCTCTTGGAAAGAGCAAGGTCGTGCCCGGCCGAGCTGACGCCATGAACCGGCGAGCCCCCTCGGCGATATTGGCAACTTCGTCACCGTCCGCCCAGCCGAAGGGTACGAACGAACCCCAAGCTCCTTTTCTTCTGCCACCGCTGTTTCGTTGCCTGTTCTTGTTCTCAAGACTCGTTCGTTCTTGGTTACAGGAAGCCTCAGGCGCAGGAGCAGGTCAATCGCCCCATCACGAGAAGCTTCGGCGCTCAGCTCGTGAAGAACGCGCAAGTGAATGCCGCAATCAAGGTGCGCAGATCAATCGTGCTCCCCCTTCTCTTCCTGAAAGTGTTTGGTTCTCCGTGTTTTGTCTAACTGAAGGAATTATCTGTTTGCAAGCAGAATGCCGGAATCCTACCTGCGAGGCATGCGCCGAGGAAGGCTCCTGCCAAGCTGCCGCCGCCTGAGGATGTCATTGTACTCAGCTCCGACTCTGAACAGAGCAGGACGCAGTCCGAGAGCAGCGCGAGCTCCGTCCGCTCGAGGAGGAAGGTCATCAACACCCTTTCTTCTGTGCTCTCTGCTCGCTCAAAGGTGCGTGGATCTGCCAAAAGACTCTACTTGCTCTAGTAATTCCATGCCGCAATTTCCTGCTACATAAAAAAAAAAGCCTTGCGAATTCCTCTGATTGTTTCCGTCTAAATGTCAGGCTGCCTGCGGAATCGCTGATAGGCCTAGACAAGTGATCGAAGACATCGACAAGTTGGACATCAACGATGAGCTCGCAGTCGTGGAATACATTGAGGACATCTACACGTTCTACAAGAGTGCTCAGGTAACTGCCACTGATCTACTATGAATTATTCTGTGTGATCTGTTAGCAACTGTCTCTGAAAGTGTTTCTTTCTGGCTTTGTTGCAGCACGAGAGACGGCCATGTGACTATATTGAAGCCCAAGTCGAGATCAACCCTAAGATGAGGGCTATCCTGGTTGATTGGATAATTGAAGTACACCACAAGTTCGAACTGATGCCCGAAACTCTCTACTTGACCATGTACATCATCGACCAGTACCTCTCGCTGCAACCAGTCCTGCGAAGGGAGCTGCAGCTTGTCGGCGTCTCAGCTATGCTGATCGCCTGCAAGTACGAGGAAATTTGGGCGCCAGAGGTACACAGAGAAAAGCTTTCTTCGTCTCTCTGTCCCATGTTCCCACTGCTGCTACTTTTCAAGTTTTTCTAAATGCATGCATTCATGTGTGCTTTTCAGGTGAACGACTTCATCCTTATATCAGACAGTGCATACAGCAGGGAGCAGATTCTTTCCATGGAGAAGGGGATTCTGAATAGGGTGGAGTGGAACTTGACTGTCCCTACAGTATATATGTTCCTTGTCCGCTTTCTGAAGGCGGCAACCTTGGGTAACAAAATTGAGAAAGAGGTAATAATTTTTTGTCTTCTACTATGGTTGTTCTAGCCTGTTCAGTGTTCGCCAATCTCTTGTGCTCTTGTGAGCTTACATTTCTCTCTCTGGACTTGTGAAATGCAGATGGAGAATATGGTCTTCTTCTTCGCTGAATTGGCGCTGATGCAATACGACTTGGTGACGCACCTGCCTTCACTGGTTGCTGCTTCTGCTGTCTATGCAGCCAGGCTCACTCTCAAGAGGGCTCCCCTTTGGACCGACACTCTCAAGCACCACACAGGCTTCAGAGAGTCAGAGGTAGAGCTAATGTAAGATTCCATTGCCAATCACCATCTCTGCCTAAATCCATGTATCACAAATTCATAAGCTTTGGACACGGTTTTGACCTTTGTGATCTGTGATGGTTTGGTTTCAGTGAATGTACGAAGATGCTGGTGAACGCACACTCGACTGCCCCTGAGAGCAAGCTGAGGGTTGTGTACAAGAAGTATTCCTCCGAGCAATTCGGAGGGGTCGCGCTACGTCCACCCGCAGTGGAGATCTGCAAGTAAACGAAGACAACAACTTCGTGCTAGTATCATCCGTGTTTGCTGCTTTAGAGAAGTGTAATGGAAGGCGTGTCTGACATTCGCTAGGGTGGTGTTTATGTTTGCTTGATTTGGGAGTCAAGAAAGTTTGAATACTTGAGAACAGCCGTTTGTTTGCTAGGCTGTTCTCAGAGTCAGTTGTTATCTGACTTGTGATGGCGATTAGGATTTGGATGTCGTGTTTCATGTGATGGATACACCTTAGTGTGCATCAGAATTCTATCTGGTATGACATTTATATTCATAAATGTAATGGTATTTTGCTGATTAATTCAATTTATTCATAAATGTATATCAGTTGTCATTTTAACTGGAAATGGTAGAGTTTTGGAATTTTGGGATCTGATTGCAAAATGATCCTTGGAATCTGACCTCAAAAAAACCAATTGCCTAAAAAATCTTACTGCGGGGTGTGTGGCGAAACTTTGGAGGATCAAATTCTTGGACTGCTGAACTTTGTAGAATCTTATAAACTTTGTGGAGATTGCGCAATTCGTCTGTGAGGCTCTGAAAATGGTAGAAGATGACGACTCTGTAGAGGCTCAGAACCGCAAAAGGACCACGCGGCCACACGCAATCAAGTCCTCAACGCCATCGACAGTGCCGGTTCGATATCCGCGGCCTTCCAACCCTGCGACAGCACAGCGCCATCTCCACAAGGAGCCACCACTATCCCGGTGGTTCACGGGTTCAGCATGTGGTTGATGGGAACGGCATGGGCACACCATGTGGTTGCTGTTGCTGGTTAGGCAAGTGCAGACTACTCAGGTACCCTTGTTCTTCAAACGCTGCTCAAGTCTTCAGAATCAAAATCTTAAGCTGTAATTTTGAAACATCATGCTAATTGAGAACAGGAAAACCTTCAATAAGGAGAAGAAAACACTGCCGATACTTAGGTTTTGCTACAATATAGAATACTATTGTTTGCTACAAAGTTGATGTATTGAACAGATCGTACATCAATCAAGTAAGCAAGGGTGATTGTAGAATTGATATCATGTTACAGGTTACAACTTACAACA
The DNA here is from genome assembly GCA_022036555.1 of Microstegium vimineum. NCBI lineage: Eukaryota > Viridiplantae > Streptophyta > Magnoliopsida > Poales > Poaceae > Microstegium > Microstegium vimineum. The sequence continues at coordinate 14,097,867 of CM039137.1, read as the reverse complement.
CTACCACAGTGTGCCATGATCGGTTTCAGCACATAGCAAATACGATTCCAACTATTTTGGAGTGCATACCGTCTCCATCAATGAACTCAGATTGCAGTATGATGATCCACCCTTGTCGACTGCTCTGCGAGAAGCCTCCTTCAACTCAAGAGCACGTTTCCTCAGCGCCTTTGTCTCAGTTTCATCAGAAGACATCAGCTTCTTCACAGTCCGTGCAATATCCTCTCTCCGATCAGACCATCCTTGCTAGCCCAATCCCTGAAGTTCAGGCCAACCTTCCAGTCTTCCACAATTAATCGCCCATCAATCGGCTGATCAAAAAACAGTGGTAAGGCAAGCATAGGCACACCAGCAAAGACGCCTTCAAGTGTCGAGTTCATCCCGCAATGGGTCAAGAAGCCCCCAACTGAACGATGGCACAAAACCTTAAGCTGTTCACACCATGGCAGTATCACCCCATTATTGATGCCGGCAAAGAGTTCTTGCAGCCGAGGGGATTGTTCACGAAGAATCCACAAGAACTTGACCTCACTGGCTACTAGGCCCAATGCAATCTCATCAAGCTGAGAGGCTGTGACTGAGACAAAGCTGCCCAGGGAGACGTATAAAACTGAGTTCACAGGTTGAGAATCCAACCAGGTGAAATAATCTCCTTGGCTGGCAACTTTGCCTTTGGACATGCTATGCTGGTCTTCAAGCATCATGTAGGGAACACAGGGGCCAATTGGGTACACTGGACAAGAGAGTACTGACCTTAGCGAGTCGATGACACTGGCCTCAAGCTCATACATGGTGGTGAAAAGGAGAGACTGAGCATTTCTAACACTAGAGATGGCTGCTAGGATATGCTTCATTTTTCTCTTGTCGTGAATTAAGGGCTCGAGATCTGACAACCTTATTGAACTTGAAGCGTGTCCAGCGATGTAGTGCCCAAGTCTCTGATCAGATTTACCTGCATACCATAAAATAGACAGCTGAGAAATGTTGATGTTGCAAGCTTTCTTATTGATGGTAAACAAAAGCTTTGGGGCAATCTGACGGAGGAATAAAAGAAGGATATGAATCAGAAATAGAGTAGGCTATTTCTTCCAAGACTCTTTTCTGAAATAGGGGAGAGGGGGTCACTTGCCATGCCACGCAACAGCAGTGCATCGAAAATGGTTGTGAGGACACCCAACCCAAACCTTCCACCAAATAACACATCTAGGTGGTTAGTTGTTCTCTAAAATAACTCTTATATTTGGATACTTAACTTTGTACAACCAATCATGCTAGATTTGTAGGACTAGAATAGCAATTGTCAGCTATGGTGACTACTGAAGATTGTGTTAATACTTAATCGTGTGAGCATCGCTTTAGAAATAAATCACGTGAGATTAAAGCTAAAATACAAGTTCGTGCAGAGTGACATGATATCCTAGCAAACGGTCTTCATATTAATTCTCGTCTCACTACCACCAGGAAAAAATGGTACTAGCTTTGTCATACGTGGAGAAACAATGCCATTTGAGGCATTAGTAAGAAAATTGTTCCATATGGACAGCTTATTCTTATCTTGCAGCAGTATTAACTACTCTTAAGTATGCTCTATGCATTGTAAACAAAAAAAAACAGATCCTCTCCAAGTTCAACAATTCATTTTCGTAGGAACACAATTCAGGGTGCAGATGCAGATCTCCGCAAGTTGAAACTGTGGTGTGGATAACTAATTAGCCGGGAGATTCTGGAGAAGCTAAAACACTGGCACGGCAGCAAGACCCTGAGTCCCTCACCGGAGTCCGGCGCGTGCTCAGAGTCGGTAAGCCAGGCCGGGAGGCGGTCGAGGTGGTAGTAGGCGGAGAAAAAGGCGGCGGACATGGGGAAGAGCGACCAGACGGGGACGCCCCTGCGGTTGCCGACGCCGACGACCCAGGAAACGTAGGCGTCCGCCACGAGCGCCGCGGGAGGTGGGCCCTGGAGCCCGTCGAGAAGGCGCTCGAAGGGCGCCTCCATCTCTGTGGCGACGGCGTCGAGGAAGCCCGAGTGGTTGGCGGCGCGGCCGTGCTCGGAAGGGATGACGTTGGCGATGGTGCGGATGCGGATGCCCGCCGCATCGGCGGCGGCGGCGGCAGAGGAGGAGCGGATGAGGCCGAGCCACTCCTCGGTGACGACGAAGGTGACCGCCACGCCCCGGGCGGCGAGGAGGCGGCTCAGGTTCATCATGGCGTTGACGTGGCCGCGGCCCGGGAACGGCACCGCTACAATGTGGCAGCCGCAGCCGCGGCTCTCGGTCTCGCCCGCGGCGGCGGCCATCCGCGCGTGACGTCCCGGTGTGTGGCTCTCAAGCGTGCCTCCCCTCCCGGGCTGGCTGTTGGTCAGGCGAAGCACAGTTCCGTGTGTCGTATTGTATCCCCCGCTCCCCCTCCGAGGCCGACGAGACCTCAGACCAGCCACTGGCCCCGGCGCACATGGGCTGGGCGTGTCTCGGCTATCTTTCTTTACCAAAGAGATTAACGTAACTAGTACAGTGCCCGTGTTGCTACGGTTTCATTTAAGAAAAATGTATTTAAAGACACCAAGATGATAGAGAGATAGCATTTACAAGAGAAATAAAAAATCATTAACTGATCAATAAGTTTATGTTGAATCTATGAACCTATATGAGATAACATTCTTTATAAAAAAAAATCATTACATAGCGGCTAGTAGTATAGAGTTATATTACCATCTTATTTACAATAGTATAGTGTCTGTGCTAACGCTACGGCTTCATTTCTAGAGACGCACATGAAAAGAACAAAACGGGTATCCTGTTCACTTGGTTTATCAGACACCGAAACAGTATTTCTCTCTCATAATAAAACAGACAATCAGCCACCGAATCGATAAGACGAACATGACATATATTTTATTTCTATAGCTAACGTTTCACACAATTATATATGATCATGTATAATCCGAGAACATTTTTGCATAACAAGGAGAGTACAATTAGGATGTCACCGCGTCCTTCTCTGTGTTGCCTCCCCGAGGGTGTGAGGAGCGTCTCGCATGTCCCAGACTCCCAACCATCGACAATTCAAGCACGCCACATACTCCCAACTGCCACCACCTCTCGATCCATCGATGGTTCAGGTGGCCATGCCAGCCAAAGTCACACCAACTGTGCTGACCGAGCCATGCGTCGTCCCACCACTGCCGGTGCTAACACTAAGGTAACGTTTGAGTACATGCAAATTAGAACTAAAATATATACAACTAAAATAACCAAATTAAAGTGTAGACAAAGGCGAAATAATTGTCTCACATCAAAAAATACTATATATGCCGAGCACAGCTACCAAGCTAAGAGCTTTCCCTCCTGCCCTAAACATGATTTGAGTCAGTTGTGACTATCCAATAATTAATTGATATCATTATAAAATAATAACAATTAATTGATATACCATAAAATCAATCTGCCAACAAGTATAGAGTCACATCTAGCAAAAATATGGTTAATTGATAATCCAGCAAAAATAGGTGGACTTCAAGCTCAAAGTGGAAGAGCCCCCCTCAAATATTGTTGACCTGTCTAGTCTCCATATGCATGAGGTTTATGCTATCAAGAACAGCGGGTGAATTGCCCATCCCATATCTGGGACACATGGTCTGTTTTTCTTCTAGAATCCCGACCTTTTGTCAAACAATACATGTCGTGTTTTTCTTTCAGAGTCCTAGCATTTTGTCAAACAATAATGTCTGTGCACTGCATGTCGAGAAAGAATAATAGTCATATCCTTAAGTGGATCGCAGGGCAAAGATTGAATAACAAAATGATCTAATGGAGATCCTGGGAAATTCATATCTACCAAGAGGGAAAATTTTTGCTAAGACCATTTTTAGATTAATGATGCTATCTGATATGATTATAACTAAAAATTTCTGCAGGCCAATATTTGAGATTTCAATGGGTTCTGTGTCAAAGTTAAAAATCAACCCAAGCTGTGTCAGTTACTCTGGCAAACCAGTAAGCAACAACGGGTGTCCCACAACGAAATTGTATGTCATATTTGACAGATCTACAATACTAAAATTCCAAGTTGCAGCATTCAAGCAATTGTACATAACCTCAAGCCCTTTCACTAATCCACTTACGGGCCTACAATGTTTAGCTTCTAAGTGCAATTTTGAACTAAACATCAGAGCATTTCAAGAACTCAAAGAAACAGCCATCTAAACCAAGAATCCGATAATTATTATGTCCACATCCAATACATGAGACTGGGGGAACAAAATTACACGGCACTTGCTTGCACGAAAGCGCGACCTCCTTGAGCTCCGGCTTGACAGTGAGGCGTTTCTCCCCGACGGCAACCTCGCCGGCGTCCAGTGTGCCCCTCGACGTGTCGATCAGCTTCCCGAACATGGAGACCGACTCTCGGAAACACGCGTGGTGACCTTTGATCCGCTTAGCCTGCAAAAAATGACTAATATGATTTTGATCACTTGCAAAATTGAAGCAACGAACTTCAGAAGATCTTAGAGTTCAATGAGATCAAAGACTACAAATTCAGAGTTACATCCTACAAGAAAGCTGAAAGCTTGCTTTCTGGATGGAAAAACGAAACGGCAGTAAAGCACTTATCTTGATTCTTGACAGAAAGTGATGGTTGAACTTCCACAGTTTCAATGTTGTGAGCATACACATCTAGGCCTGAGTTGGCTATAGATGAAACTGCCTCCATGTCACCTCGAATATCTGAAGTCAGACACTCTACAAATATCCCAGGGTTCAACTCCTGCAAAAAAAAATCAGCATGTTGCCGAGGAGGCTTGTTGCTAGTTTTTACCGCACAGAATCAACACCCCTGGGTGTAGGTGTCACCAAGGAGCATGATCGTCATTGTCGCAACCCCTGAACAGCTGAACCCCATCCCCTTCTCCGCCAGCCCCATGACCTCCATTCCAATACTGCACACCATCATCATCAATTCATCAAAACGAAATGAAATAAAAATCCCACAACTGAAGTACTGAACCCACGCACCACAACCTAGAATGGTGGAATATGAATCCTCGTCAATTCATCAAAACGAAATGAAACCAAAATCCCACAACTGAAGTACTGAACCCGCACCACAGCCTAGAATGGTGGAATAGTTGAACCAAACCTGCAAAAACTTTATGGCACACTCTTTGGCCATTTAAGGATGCCTTCAATGTTATCACCTCCGAATATTTTTGTCCACCCTTGAACTGTTCTGATTTTTTTTTTAATCATGAACTGTGGTGAAAAAATCAAACAAATTGATCTCTATTTTGTACAGAACTACAGACAAAAATCATCAAATAAACAAGAACATAAAATTTGCATCTTTCAAAAGCTAAAACCAATAATTTATTTATACTTAAATCACAAAAGGGTTTCAGTCATATAAAAAGAATGACCTTAGTATAAATAGTGGAAAATCTCTACTATTAAAAAACGATCACGGCAGTTTCATATTATTCTCTACGACAGTTTACCAGTAAATTTAATTGGGCAATAGTTAAGTTCACTTTCTGACCACTATACTAAGGTATGATTTGTTTTCAAGATCTTATATTAAATAGACAGCTCAAGAGAAAAGTGAAATACTAAACTGGAGTCTTGTTATTAGTCATATAAAAATATAACTCAATACAATGCCAGGAACCGTGCCAATCTTTTTTAATTTTAAAACAATTACAAGCAGAAGACCATTCTTCTTCATAATTATGATATGCCACAATCCAATGCTGAATGTCAGGCTAAAAATGGTCTGCAAACAGTATCAGATTATCTCATATCATATATACTTAGTATCATTGTTGCTTATCTCGAGTAGGTAGAGGTGTAGCAATAATACAAAGTAGCTAGTAACTTATATCAGCAGCCCAATCACTGATACAAGCTGAAGAAATTTAGTATATGTACTTCTCAGTTATGTAACAAGTACGCAGGCAAATTCGGCAATTCGAATGCGGAGGCCAGAACATGAACGGGATGCAGCAGATACTTACGCATTGGCAGATCTAGGAGGGGGGCTGGGGTGGCTGCAGGCCCCCTCGTGAGCCTCAATTATCCATTGAATTACTATATCATTAGCCCTAAATTACCATTAAATCTTCATTATTAATCATCATTTCTATTACTTAGCCCCCCTCTCACCATTAAATCTTAATTGTTAATCATCATCTGCATTACTTAGCCCCCTCTTACTCTCATCCTGGATCCGCCACTGTACTTACGTCCATCTGCGATGGTGTGATGTCGTCTTCCGTGCAGGGGACCCTTCCGCTCCAAGCAGTGTTGCCGCAAGACACAAAAAGTAAAGCTAAACCCTAGGCCCTAGCCATACGCGGTTTCCTCGGACGCGCGCGCCGTCGAGAAAGACTCATGGCGCCGGTGGAGTGCGGCGGGGTGGCGCCACGACCTGGCAGCAGCGGCCGGCGGAGGCATTGCTGCCGGGTGGCACGCAGCGGTGGCGGCAGCAGCCTCCGTGCGTCCATGGCCAAAGACGACGACACGACACCTTCCCGAAGGCCCTCGGCTGCCCGTCGCGGAGGTAGATCCGGCGCGTGGAGCCGCCGTGCCCTTCGCCCAAACCCTAGAGCCATGGCTGCCCTCTCCTAACCCTGCCTGCTACCCGTCTCCTGACCCTCCTCTTGGAAGAAAAAAAAGAAAAAGGGGAGTGGGGGAGCGGTGTAGGGAATCGAACCCCGGGTGGATGGTGTGTGCGTCATGTGCGTGGGCGGAGGGGCGCGTGTGCGGGATGCGGGTGCGTGAGAAGCCTGGGACAAACTTCTTCCGTCGACCGTCAGATTTGCTGTCAGTGTTTTATTAGCCGTTGATTTTAATGAAGATGATTTGTTGTGTATTTTTCTGGGTACACGAAGTTTGTATCCCTCAGTGGAAGACGTTTGCGTTGATGGATGTAGTAGAGATTGAAGAATTCAATTATAGTAGAGATAAACTACTAATCCTATATATCATGCTCCCTCCCACAAAACCATGTTCCGCAAAGTAGTCTAAAGTTATATTACATCTTATTTACAATATACTACTAATCCTATATATCATCCTCCCTCCCACAAAACCATGTTCCGCAATAGTGCTCGCTCTGACTCATGTTGTAATAACAGTAATTGCCTCCCAGTTGTCCGATACGTTGTTTGACACGATCAGCAGTCACGCGTCCACATACTGGAAGCATCGAACCTGCTCCACAATCCTCCCTCAACGCGCCCCATCTCCTTTCCGCCGCCGCCTCGGCAGCATCAACCCCGCCGTCCTCCTGCTCCCTCCACGTCGCCGCCACCGATGGCCCTCCTCAGCCCTCCGCGTACTCGCCACTACCTCCACCGCGTCATCTCCACGACGTCGTCGTCCCCTGCATAGTTGTGTATGTCATGTTAGGTTTTATTTAAAGCCAACCTCAACATACTTAAGACTAAATGTTTTGTGGATTCAATCCAAAGCTGGACGTCAAACCTTCAGGTGCTGCAGACACCATGATATCAAATACTGCATTGCACTCGTGTGCGGCCTCTGCAAAACCAAATTTAGTTGGAGTTATGTTTAAAGTAGCCCTCAACAAATGCAGAAAAGAAGTATAAAGAAGCTGGGGCTTTATACCTTCATTCTTTCCAAGGTCATGCAGCTAAATGCATACATTGCACAAAATTAAGAGTACTGCAGCGGTGCAGCCTCTCCATGATTCACTACTGGCTGAGTAGTGAGTACTGCCCTAATGCAGCTTGCATAGTTCACTAATTTCTACGGACTGAGAACTGACAGCAAGTAGACCAAAGCCATCAGCGATGAGACCAGGCACGAGAGTGGACAGCTTCTTTGTCTTCCACCACTGGGGGTAGTCATGCCAATTGGGCAGCTTGAAGGTGCCCCACAACATGGCATGTGAGAAAACAAGATGGATCATTGTCATTATCATTGCTAGTATAATCAGACATAATCAAACAATGGATTAAAGGCATTAGGGATATTACACCAAGACATAGATCAGTTGAATCATGCACGGACCCTCAAGCCAAGTAGTTGCAGCAAAAACAGATCAACGTCCTGGTGCAAGTAAATAAAAGATCGTTGGTGCACCTTGTGCCCAGAAATTAATACTACTGCATAACATGACATGTTACATCACACAACTGGAATCAACTCTCATCAGCACTGAACATTCAGACCATGAAAACAACGAATAGTTTCAGGGAGTCAGAACTCGAACAGAACCCAACCACTTAGCTATCTGATTGTGGTTATCTTTCGGTTCAAGAAAAAATAGCAGTTCTAAAAATAGGCTATATGCAATTCTGCTTCAGTCCTAATGGGGAAAATGAAATAAAAACATGCAAAAAATGATTGTTTCAGCACAAAAGCATTCTGTGGAATAGAGAAACAAGGTTGTGCATCACACTACTACTGAGACAGTGGAGAGACATGACCTGCTGCAGCTTAGCATCTCACAGCATATACATTCTCAAGTGCACATCATAGTATCTTTTGATGCACTATTTTCTTTTAAAATAAATTTACACCAGTATTGCTGCAAATACTATTCCACCAGAAAATTACAACTACCAGCTTTCAGTTCATTGTAAAAATAGATCCTTTACCCCAGACAAGGACTCAAGGTCAAAGTATGAGTGTAGGACAAATAATTTGCCCAAACGCACATTCTAACCCCAAAAATCAAATTGCTAGACACCAAGTTGCAATTTCAAACAAAGACAGGAGAAAGCTAAACAACTTATAGGGTTATTATATATTTTTAACACAAAGATGGAGGCAAGTAAAAAAGCAGTAAACAGAATGGAATTTAGCAGTGGGCATACCATCTTTTCTCGTCCCTAGAAACCATCCTGAAGATATTACTCAGTTTCATGGCCAGCAATGTTGAAAAGCACAGCAGAACCATACCGGAAAAAAACCTACATAGCGATAGGTCCAACACTACAATGTTCTGCATAAATATCAATCGAAGTAAAGTGTCGGGTACAAAGGTAAGGGGTACCCTAAACCCTTCGATAAACTGACGCTCAACATAGCAACCATTTTTAAGACAGGACCCGATCAGCCGCTCGAGTGCACAAAGAAGGGCTCATCACACGAAGACCCCCCGTACCGGCAACAGCAGCCAGTCGTGGGCCGGCCCATCTCTGGAGAAGCAGACGGACAAGGGGTCGAACGAACGACCCCTCCGCCTCCACCTCGACCCCGACTGACGGACCAGGGGTCGAACGAACGACCCCTCCCCTCCGCCTCGACTCCGAATGAGGGACCAGGGGTCGAACGAACGAGCCCTCCGCCTCCGCCTCGACTCCGAATGACGGACTGGGGGTCGAACGAACGACCCCGGGCGGGAAGCTCGATCAGCTCACCTGCTCCCGGTATGGGTTAAAGGGGATCCGATGCACCTACCTGCCATGGGCGCCCGCGACCGCAGTCAAATCCATCAGCTCACCGTCATGCCTTGGACCTCCGTCAACTGTGCTGCCGCTGTAGCCACGTCGCAAGTACGGACTCCAGAGGTACCCCTCGAGCCACGAACAGGATAAGCCCTCGACCGTGTCTTCAGGGATACGACAAGGCCGAGCTGGTCTCGACCCCCCCTCGACCGGGGGGGCTCGACCCCTGGCTCCAACCACTCCGGTATGGGGGCCGTCCCGTCCGCCCCGTCTTGCTTCAACTGTGGGACTCGCACTCGTCTACAGAAGGTCGACCCTGCTGTGACGCGACGTGCCGCGACGTCTAGTCCGCCATCACCACGCCCTGGAGCACCGGAAGGACGGGGAGGCCACGTCGCTACAGCGATCGACGTCCCCTCGCCAACACAATGCCACAGACATGCCTCCCATGCTGCAACAGTTTAGGACCATGTACTCTCAAGCCTCCCCTTGGTCTATAAAAGGGGACGCCGAGATAGAAGAGAAAGGAGGGTCGAATTCGCGTGCACCAAGACACAAGCATTCGCACTCGAACATCAGCCCCGACCCTCATACTCCGCACACCCGATTGCTTGAGTGACCTTCCAAGCGATCAATCGACCACCTAGGATAGCCCTGCTAGCCCTAGGCCTTAGCTCATCCTGAGCACCCCCGTGTAAACCTACTTGTACCCCCCCTGTACGAGCACTTCGATGCAAGATAATACAATCCATCCTCCCCCGCTGGACGTAGAGTCTTCTTTGCCCGAACCAGGATAAATCTTGTGTCCTTCTTGCATCACATCTGGGAGAGGGAGCACGCAATATACAAATTTACTAGCCGGTGGTCTTGACCCCTGGGTCATAACACCGACAGTTGGCGCGCCAGATAGGGAGGTTTGCGTGTCGATCAACTCCGAACTACTCTCCCAGATGGATTCCACAATCCCATCACTTCCATTCGCCACCATCGTCTGGATCGGGAGTCTAGAGTTCATGTCCTCAGGCCACGGCCACGACATGGTTCTACTCTCGGCTAGTGGCATGGATAGCAGCAGCCCCGGTACGTCGGGGCAAAGGAGGACCAGACGACGGTCTCACCACTCGTGCCTCTCGCCTGTCACCAGGAGGAGACGCGAGCGCCGCCGCCGCACTCTTCACCGCGCGGATCCTGAGACGCCGGATGCCGTCCCCCCGACCTCCGCTGGCGACACAGTTCCTCCCTTCGGGGGCCTGTTTGACCCATGCTTGCGGGTCGGGGGCGGGTACCTCTCTGAGCCCGACTTTGGCTCTGCCATATCGTCATCTCAGAGAGTCCCCGTGGCCTCTCCGACACACTCGACCGCGCCGTCGCCGCACAACCTGTTTCCACACGGGCTCTACAACAGCGCCAGACTCTGTTCTGCCTTCGTAGGCTCGCAGATGCAGACACGTTGCGGGTCTCCGGGGAGCCTGCTACGTACGACGATCAACCTCGTCACCACCTCTTCGCCGGACGAATGCCCGGAGCCACGACGAGCCCCGATCCTGGGTCGTCACACCTGGGGCACGTTACGGCATCGGCTGGAGGAGGAGCGCAGAGGATCTTTCCCCAACTTCTACCACGGCTACCTCGACTCGGACTCCCCCGATGAGGATTACGATCCCACCCGGGAATGTTTCCACCTCGACGGCCAGGTTGACTCCCAGGACGACGCCAACGACGCCGCGGCCACAGACGAAGGAGGAGGGGGCAACGCTACACCAGCACGAGACGCCGACCCCCCGAGTCTCGACAAAGCCGATCCACCTCAGGACGTCCAGATCACGCAGGTCCGAGAGCTGCTCGCCAAGCTCGAGGAAGAACGCCTACGACTTCAGCAGCTCGAGCACACCCTCGAGCGAGATCACGGGCGCCCACAGGGTGGAGGAGCTCGTGAGCGAGCCCGGGAAGTCCATCGACAGATCGTCGAGGAGGGGGCAAACGAGCCCCGCGCCTACAACCGTGCGAGCAAAAATGTCGTAGCGGCCGCAATGCTGCTTCGTGACATGCCGGCGCCATCGACACCCCAAGCGCGACGCATCAGGAACGAAATCCAGGGGCTTCTCCAAACGGTGGCCGTGCAGCAGGCGGAGAGCTCGACCTCGAGGCGTAGAGGAGCTGCCTCCGAGCATCAGGACGTACCCCCTCGACAAAATCGAGAGGTATCCGTCCACCAAGACAGAGCGCCCCAAGGCGAAGTAAAGCGACGACCAGTTCAAGACCGCATCGTCGACGATCGACCACCACGGGTGAACAATCGACGCCGGTACGGCGATGCTGAGGCTCGAGGTTACAGTGCTCACCGAGGTGGGCGCTACGACAGTGACGAAGATCGACGTCGATCTCCGGAACCGCCGAGACCACGAGTCTTCGGCAGGACCATCCGGCGAACCGCCTTGCCTGTCTGCTTCCGTCCACCCATCAGCCTGGTCAAATACAACGGCGAAACCAAGCCAGAGCTCTGGCTTGCTGATTTCAGGCTGGCATGTCAGCTAGGAGGAGCCGACAACGACCACGTCATCATTCGGCAACTCCCGCTCTTCCTCTCCGACACCGCTCGAAGGTGGCTCGAGGAGCTCCCCCCGACTTGATCCAAGACTAGCCCGACCTGGTTAGGATCTTCGAGGGGAACTTCAAGGGCACCTACGAGCGGCCAGGGAACTCATGGGATCTCCGCAGCTGCAAGCAAAAGCCAGGGGAAACCCTCCGCGCCTTTACCCTTCGGTTTTCGAGGCAGCGTACCGCGCTAACCCACATCTCCGACCATGACGTCATCACAGCGTTCATTGCCGGAACAACCTGCAAGGAGTTGGTGCGGGAGCAGGGACGGAACACCCCCAAGACTGCCAACGAGCTCATGGACATCGTTGCCAACTACGCAGCCGGCGAGGAAGTCGTCGGCGCGTTCTTCCATATACCCCCAGACAAGGGGAAGGCTAGGGCGGACGAGCCCGGGGGCTCGAACAAGGGGCCCAAGAGGAACAACAACGACAACAACAACAAGCAGAAGAAAAAGAAGAACCAACCGGGTCAACGCAACGTCGAGCCCGACGTCGAGCCCGATGATCTTGTCGCGGCGGTGGACAAGAAAAAGCCTCGAGGGCCCCCTCTCGACGGGGGCGTCTTCGACAAGATGCTGAAAGAGCCCTGCCCCTATCACATGGGACCGGCCAACCACCGTCTTGAGGACTGTCGCATGCTCAAGAAGCACTTCAACTCTCTTGGCTTCAAGAAAGACGACAAGAAGGGGGATCCGCACGACGGGGACGTCGGCAAGAACAGAGGCTTCCCCGAGATTCACGATTGCTACATGATCTACGGGGGACCCTTGACTCGACTCAGCACACATCAGCGTAAGACGGAGCATCGAGAGGTCTTCTCCATTCGAGCCCAGGCTCCCCGATACCTCGACTGGTCACACACGCCGATCACCTTCGACCAAGACGACCACCCCGAGCACATCCCCAACGCAGGGGTCTACCCGCTCGTCGTTGACCCAATCATACTCAACACCCGCCTCACGAAGGTACTCATGAATGGGGGAAGCAACCTCAACATCATCTACGCCGCGACCCTCGACCTCCTGGGGATCCCGAGGACCGCGCTCTTGCCCAGCGCGGGAGGATTCCACGGGGTCGTCCCAGGAAAGAAGGCACTCCCGATCGGCTGTGTCAAGCTACACGTCTGTTTCGGCGTCCCCTCAAACTTCCGAAAGGAGGATCTGACCTTCGAGGTGGTCGCGTTTCGTGGCATCTACCATGCCATCATCGGTCGACTAGGGTACGCCAAGTTCATGGCGATCCCAAACTACGCCTACCTCAAGTTGAAGATGCCAGGGCCCATGGGGATCATCACCGTCGGCACCTCCTACGAACACGCATACGACTGCGACGTCGAGTGCGTGGAAAACGCTAAAGCCGTCGAGGAGTCGGCCGTCCTCGCGGCCCTCGACGACCTCGTCAAGGAGATCCCCGACCCCAAGCGACACGCCGACAACTTCAAGCCTGCGGAGGACACCAAGACCATCCCGCTCGACCCCGGCCACGCGGACGGGAAGGTGCTGACGATCAGCGCCACCCTCGAGGCTAAATAGGAAGCCGTGCTCATCGACTTTCTCCGTGCGAATGCCGATGTGTTTGCATGGGGCCCCTCGGATACGCCAGGCATTCTGAGGGAGGTCGTCGAGCACTCCTTGGACATCCGAGTCGGATCCAAACCGGTGAAGCAACGGCTGCGCCGTTTCGACGAGGAGAAGCGCAGAATCATCGGGGAGGAGGTCGATAAGCTTTCGAAGGCCGGATTCATCAAGGAGGTACATCATCCCGAGTGGTTAGCGAATCCCGTACTTGTCAAGAAAAAGAATGGAAAGGATAGGATATGTGTAGACTACACTAGTTTAAATAAAGCATGTCCCAAGGTTCCTTTTCCATTACCACGTATCGATCAAATAGTAGATTCCACTGCGGGATGTGAAACTCTCTGCTTCCTTGATGCGTATTCTGGCTATCACCAAATAAAGATGAAGGAATCCGATCAGCTAGCGACTTTCTTCATCACCCCCTTTGGCATGTTTTGCTACCTCACTATGCCCTTCGGTTTGCGAAACGCCGGGGCCACGTATCAGCGATGCATGCTCCGCGTCTTTGGGAAACACATAGGGCCGACCGTCGAGGCCTACGTCGATGACATCGTGGTCAAATCCAAAACAGTCGGAAACCTGGTCGGGGACCTTGAGATCGCGTTTGGGTGCCTCAGGGCAAATCGCATAAAGCTAAACCTTGAGAAGTGTGTCTTCGGAGTTCCTCGAGGCATGCTCCTAGGGTACATAGTTTCCCAACGCGGGATCGAGGCCAACCCTGAGAAGGTAACCGCAATCACAAGGATGGGCCCGATCAACGACCTTAAAGGCGTGCAAAGGGTCACGGGGTGCCTCGCCGCCCTCAGCCGGTTCATCTCAAGACTCGGAGAAAAGGCACTACCCCTTTACCGCCTCCTGAAGAAAACAGAACACTTCGCGTGGACCGTCGAGGCCGAGGAATCGCTCTCCAAGCTCAAAGCTTTGCTCACCTCGCTACCTGTCTTGGTACCCCCGAGCCCGGCCGAGCCCCTCTTGCTCTATGTCGCAGCAACTACCCAGGTAGTCAGCGCTGCCGTAGTGGTTCAGAGGCCTGTCTACTTCGTGAGCGAGGTACTTTCCGAGACTAAGACGAGGTACCCCCACATACAGAAGCTGTTGTACGCCATCATCCTCACCCGGCGCAAGCTCCAGCACTATTTCCTCGGCCACCCGGTCACTGTGGTCTCATCTTTCCCTCTCGGGGAGATAGTCCGCAACCGGGAGGCGTCTGGAAGAATCGCCAAGTGGTCGGTCGAGCTCATGGGGGAAACCCTCTCCTACGCCCCTCGGAAGGCCATCAAGTCTCAGGTATTGGCAGATTTCGTTGCAGAATGGACCGACACCCAACTACCCCCAGCGCAAGTTCAGACCGAGCTCTGGACCATGTACTTCGATGGGTCGTTGATGAAGACGGGGCAGGCGCCGGATTGCTATTCATATCACCCTCAGGGGTTCACATGCGCTACGTCATCCGTCTCCACTTCCCCGCCTCCAACAACGTAGCCGAGTACGAGGCCCTTGTCAACGGTCTGCGCATCGTCGTCGAGCTCGGGGTTCGACGCCTCGACGTACGGGGGGACTCGCAGTTGGTAATTTACCAAGTGATGAAAGATTCGAGCTGCCACAACCCCAAGATGGAAGTCTACTGCAAGGAGGTCCGAAGGCTTGAGGACAAATTCTACAGCCTCGAGCTCAACCACACCGCCCGCCGGTACAACGAAGTCGCTGACGAGCTCGCCAAAACCGCATCTACTCGAGGTACAGTCCCTCCCGACGTCTTCTCGAGGGACCTTCACGAGCCGTCCATCGACCTAGGCTCGGGGGCTCCTGCCCTCGAGCAAGGGGTCGACCCACCCCCCTCGACCGATCCCCCCTCGAACGGGGAAGAAGTCATGGAGATCGACAGCACCGCCGTGACACCAACCCCCTCGGCGGACTGGCGCACACCCTACCTCGAGTATCTGATACGGGGTGAGCTCCCTGAGGACCGCATCAAAGCCCGCCGTATAGCCCGATGCGCCAAAACCTACGTCTTATATGGGGACGACCGCGAGCTATATCGGCGCAGCCCTACCGGTGTACTTCAACGCTGCCTCACCCTCGAGGAGGGGAGGGCACTGCTGAAGGACCTACACTCGGGGGCTTGCGGCCACCACGCGGCGCCAAGAACGCTGGTAGGGAGCGCCTTCCGACAAGGCTTCTACTGACCAACAGCCATCACCGACGCTACCAAACTCGTTCGATCTTGCAAGGGATGCCAATTCTACGCCAAGCAGACCCACCTACCCGCCCAAGCTCTTCAGATGATACCCATAACTTGGCTATCGCAGTATGGGGGCTCGACATGGTTGGCCCCCTAAAGAGAACCAAAGGTGGCCACACCCACCTCCTCGTGGCTGTAGACAAGTTCTCGAAATGGATCGAGGCTCGACCCATCGCCAACATTCAATCTCGACAAGCCGTGCTATTCTTCACTGACATCATCCACCGCTTCGAGGTCCCCAACGTCATCATCACCGACAACGGCACTCAGTTCACTGGCCAGAAGTTCCTGGACTTCTGTGACCACCACCACATCAGGGTGAATTGGTCTGCAGTCGCCCACCCTCGAACTAACGGCCAGGTCGAGCGCGCCAATGGTATGGTTTTGCAGGGCCTCAAACCTAGGATCTTCGATCGGCTAAACAAACATGGCAAGAGATGGGTCGATGAGCTGCCCGCTGTCCTATGGAGTCTCCGAACGACACCAAGTCGAGCCACAGGGTTCTCCCCGTTGTTCTTGGTCTATGGGTCCGAGGCCGTCCTCCCCACTGACCTCGAATACGGATCCCCTCGACTAAAAGCCTACAGCGAGCAAGCCAACACAGCAGCCCGAGAGGACTCCCTCGACCAGCTCGAGGAAGCCCGAGATGTGGCCCTCTTCAAGTCGGCAAAGTACCACAGACGCTGCGGCGCTACCACGACAAGCATGTACGCAAAAGGGACCTCAACGTCGGCGACCTCGTACTGCGCCGCCGGCAAAGTAACAAGGGACACCACAAGCTGACGCCACCTTGGGAGGGACCCTTCATCGTGGCGGAGGTGCTGAAGCCAGGCACTTACAAGCTGAAGAACGACAAGGGCGAGATCCTCACCAACGCGTGGAACTTCGAACAACTACGTCGTTTCTACCCGTAAAGCCTCGAGGCCTTGTACATTCCTCGCATTATGTACACTTATCGCATTACGAATGAATAGAATGTTTTCGAAATACATTTCACATTCGTTCGTAACTCTAAGGTAGCCTCGACTCTGCTCTGGCAAAGTCAAGCCTCCCTCGGGGGCTGACAGGGGGGACCCCCCCTCCTAAGTCCTCTAAAAACCCAAATGTTTTTTCGAAACTTGGCTTTCCCTCTCGATCTTCGCCTCGAGTATGCTTCACGGCTAAGTAAAAAACGCCTCGAACTCCCTAAGGGTTGAGGGCCGTCGAGCCGGGGATTCTCCTACGCCTCAGGGCTATGGTACCCCCACTCGCTCCCCCCCTTCTAGGGATATGAGTGTGCGTCGAATACTTAGTCTATAAGCAACGACTCAGGCAAAGAGAAACGGAGACAACTCGAGGAATAAAAATAACCAGACGCATTCTCGAACAAAGTGCATTAAAACATAAGAAGCCCTCGGGAGCTCGACATCGTATCATTACAAAAGCTAAACTATTACATGGACCTTCTTGTCCAGATTTGGCTCGCAAGCCTCGACTAATCGGCGCCATCCCCATTCACCGAAGGGAGCACTTCAGGCTCGAAGAGCTTCGCTAGCTCGCCTCTGGGCACCTCTGCGGCCTCGATCAGCTCGTGGCATCTCGCCACGTTCTCATCGTCAGTCAGCCCTGGGTCGGTGACGAAGCCGCTGGAGACGACGCTGAGGTCGTAGATATAACCTGAGCAGACGACCGCGAGCACCCGCTTCACGCCCACGTGCAGAGCAGCACGGACTTGCTCCGTCACCTCTTGGGTCATGGAGTAGAAGCGACGTAGCAGGGAGTCTCCTCGAGCGTCTCCCTCGACCGCCGGCTCCGGCTCGACCCCCAGGTCGTCGCAGAAGGAGGAGATGGCGCCCTCGAGCCTCTCGTTAAGGCCCGCCTCCGCCCCGAGGAGGCCCTGGAGGCTGGTCAGGTCCTCGTGGGCTCGGGCATTTTCCGCTGCGAGCTCTGCCAAAACGAGCACATAACTCAGTCAAAACCAAAAAGCAGGGGAAGGGTCAAGACCGGGCAAGCTCGGTAACACCTCCAAAAAATTCACCTTTGGCGTGCGCCTCCAGGGTGACGTAGCCCTGCTCGGACCTCTCGAGTTGATGGCGGACGTCGACAAGCTCCGCAGCCTGGTCGCCGACTTTAGCCTGGAGGTCCTCGATGACCGTGCCAGCACCATCGAGGGCCCTCTTCTGGCTAGCCGCCACCTCCCCCAGAGTGATGATCTGGGTTCGGGCCTTCTCCTCCGTGACACCCAGTGCGTTGCGTTCACGAGAGACGGCGTTGACGTCCCCCTAGAGCTCTTGGATACTCTTGGCCACCAGAGTCAGCTCCTCCTTCAGCCGGGTGGCCTCCTCCTCCGCTTTGCGCTGGGCCTCCTGGGCAGCATCCCGCTGCTGCCCAACCTCGATGACCGCCTTGAGGGCGGCCTCAACCCTCGACTCCGCCGTCTCCTGGGCGGCCCGGGCAGCTTCCTGCACAGCCGCCACCCTGGCCCTCGCCTGGGCGACCTCGGCCTCGGCCTTCGACCGTGTCTGGGAGGCTTCCTCCTGGGCGGCCTTGGCCTCCTCCCGTGCGACTGCCACCTCGGCTTTCGCCTGGGCGGCCTCGGCCTCCGCCTTCTCCAGCGAAGTGCGGAGGGAAGGAAGCTGCTCTTGCACCCAGAGGATGAATTGGGACTTATCGTACGACCTCGCCCTCAACGTCTGACAGGGATGAAAAGGAAGGTCATCAGAAAAGAGCAGCCAGATAACCCAAGCAAGATCAAAGGAAGAACGAAGCTCACCTCCATCCCCCGGTGCAGATCTACGGAAGCAACCTCCGCGGACAGGCGCACCACGTGCTCGAGCCACGCCCGGAACTCCTCCAGGTGCTCCCACTCCCCGAGCTCAGCCTGATCGTCGAGCTTGAAGAGGGTGCGCCCTGGGTCTCGGGGGTCGGCCAGCTCGAGGGGCTCCTACCCCCAAAACCCGTTGTGGCGGTCGATCCTCTCCTGGACCTCCCGCATGATGCCCCGGCGCATCTCAGGGCCACCCCCGTGGAGCACCACCCTCTCCGCCAGAGTAGGGAAGGGAGCCGCCCCCTCGAGCTGGGCTCTCCCGACCTCGGGGCCACCTTGCGGGGCCGCCGCCGACCCCTCCGAGCCATCGCCCCTAGACGGGAGAAGTCCCCGCCGGGAAAACAACCCTACGCGGTGAAGAAAAACAAACGATCAGCACCTAGAGCCGCAGGCTCACTGTGGGTCGACTAAGTTGGAGGACGGATTACCTCGAGACGACGATTGCCCGACCTCGAGACGAGGCTGAGCAGCCGCCCCGGACATTGTCGCGGCCGGCGCATCGCTCCGGTGCACCGCGGCGGTGGTCCCCTCTGGTTCCAACCGGGGGGCCGTCGCTGCGGCCATCTCCCCCGGGCCCACTAGCTCGGCCACCATCTCAGCCACCTCTTCAGCGGTGGGCTCCCTCGCCAGCGGCGTCGTCTCCGCCACCGGTGTTGCCTCAAGCTCCTCAGTCTGCCCCCTCTCCTCGGCAGGCTCAGGGAGCGACGCCGGGGCCTCCTCGACAAGGGCCATCTCCGGCGACGTCACCTCCAGCGCGGCAGCAGCGGTACCCCATGCTCGCGCCGCTGGCGCGCCTCCCACGATGCGAGATTCTCGCGCCACCGCCTCAACGTCGGGCGAGCCGGTGTCTCTTCCTCGTCCGCAGAGGCCACGTCCACCACCTCCACTTCCACGACAGCTTGGGTCTCGACCCCCTCTGTCACGGCCGTCGTCGATGCCGGCTCTGCGCCTTTCGAGGCTGCGGGCGCACCTCCCTCCGACGAGTAGGTGGGCACGGCCTCGACCGCCACTCCGGCGGACCCCGCCGACGTGGCGGGCTAACCCGTCTCTTCCCCCGCCTGAGCTAGCTCTGCGGCGGCCTGCGCATGCCCTCGCCCCATCTCCTCCCGCGCCTTGGACGCCCACGCCGCCTCTGGGGTAAGGGTCGATGGGGACGGGGCAGCAGGACTGGCCCCGACGGTCACCTCGACCGCGGCCTCCGTCCTCAGCCTCTTGGCCGGGGTGAGGGACGCGCCCTCCGCCGAGCGCTTCGACCTGAAAAAGACGCCCATACGCGACGGTAAGCACGAGTCATAACCAACGAAAAGACACCCGGGATTAGCAGGAAAGCAACTTACCCCAGCGGAGTCATGGGGTTCAGCCCAATGGACTTCGAACCACTCGGAGGCTTGTACGGGGCACGCCGGGAGCCACTTCTCCCGCGGCCCGCGGCAGGGGTCGGGGCCGCCCCCGGCTCTGTCTCCTGAGCAGGGGCCGACGACGCTCCCGTCGCCCCCCTTCTTGCCTCCTCCTGCGCCGACGAGCCCGGCACCCGTACGCTCGACCGGGTGGGCGCCAGAGGTGTGCTCGACCGACCCCCCGATGCGGATCGCGATGAACGCCCGCGCGTCTGCCGCGACACTTCACCTTGAGGAGCCACGGGGCACTCGCCCCGCGGCTCGATCTCGCCAGTTGGGGCCGACCTCGACCTCGACCCCTCTCCTCCTCCGGTTCCAACGGCCGCCCCTTGCCGCTCGGGCACCGTTTGTTCCTCCTCGAGCCCTCCTTGCGGCTCGGCCTCCTCATCGCTGCTCTCCTCCTCCTCCTCATCCTCCTCCGAGGGCGACTCCTCCTCGGAAAGGTTGGCCCGCCTCTGCCGGGCCCGGCGTTGTTCACGCTCCTGCTTGTCTCGGGCCCTTTTGCCCTTGTCCTTCTTGGTCCTGTCCTTGGCCTTCTTGTCCTACTCGGCTTGAAGGCGCCTCGCCTGGGAGTCGCCCTGCTCCTCCTTCACCGGTGGCAGCGACTTCCGGAAGACGACGTTCCCCTGAGGGACACAAAGCAGTTAGGACGCAAGCAAAGAAGGCGAACAAGGCAAACACGAGAACACTAACAGAGAAAGGGAGTCATACCAGCTGGACGTGTCCCTGGTCCGACATCATGGGGACGCTGGCGACGCCCCCGATCTCAAACACGCCCGCGAAGGAGGCACGTACACGGCGGGCCACCCTCTCGGGGGGTAGCTCGTCCCCCAGGAGGCGACACCCTGTGAGGTCGATCCCCGGGCGCATCTCGTCGAGGCGTAGAGGGCGAGCCATCAGCGGCACGACCCGCCGCTGGTGGAAGGCCGAAGCGGCGATCGCCGCCGTGAGTCCCGCCTTTTCAGACGGTCGATCGCGCCGAGCAGGTGGCCGAGGCACGACTGCTTCTTCTTCTCGACGTCGTACCTCCAGTGGTCGGGCCTCAAGTCGATCGTCCTCCCGGTGTAGGCAGGGAGCAAGCCGTCGTCGTTCCTCAGGTAGAACCACCCGGAGTGCCATCCGGAGTGGCTCGACGAGAGCTTCGCCGGGATCCAGCTGTCTGCCCGCTTGAGGGCGATGCTGCAGCACCCCGTCCTAACCATCTTGCGGTTGCTAAGCCCGGCCGACGTGTGGAACAGGCTCGCCTCGAACAGGTGGAGCCACAGCTCCCAGTGCGGCTTGATCCCCAGGTACCCTTCGCACACGGCGGTGAAAACCGCCGCGTGACAGATAGCGTTGGGGGTGAGGTGCTGGAGCTCCACGCAGTAGTGGTGGAGGATCCCGCGCAGGAGACGGTTGGGAGGGGCGCCTAGCCCCGCCCGGTGGAAGACTTCAAAGCTGACCACGTAGCCCTCCGGCGGGTTGGGCTCTGCATGCTCCTACGGTGGCACCACCCACTCCGGCCGGTCGACGGAGGTGATGGGCCGGAGAAGACCGCTCTGCACCAGATCTCCTAGACGCGCGACGGTCGCCGAAGACGGGAGCCAGGCATCGGGGCCGTGCAGGCTGTATCTGGCCATGGGGGCAGGGAGGCCGATGCGCTTGGATGTGGGGGTAGAAGGTACGTTCCCAATCTCTCCTCTCCCTACTCTTGCGCGCGCAGAGGTCCGGCTCGGAAGGAGGCAGGGAAGGCGATGGCAAGAAGGAGGCAGGGAAGGCGATGGCAAGAAGGAGGCAGGGAAGGCAATGGCGAGAAGAAAGCGACCAACTCCTTACTTTCGGTATTTATAACCGGAAGCCCAACGGGCGAATCCTACAGACAGACAAGTGAATCTCCGCATTTAATGCGTCCGCATACCGCCTCCTCGTATTCCTCCAGGATAAGGCGCACCCGTCGCATCATCGGGTTCCGCACCGCACTCCGCGCTGTGCCCTGCGCCGGCTACTGTTGCGGCCGAACGAACATCTCCTAAAAAGGTGTGCGACGGTAAGCAACCGACGACGGCCCGTCCATCAAAATCTCGAGGGGACGAAGGCTGGCCCTCGAACGGGGTTCGACAGCCACCCTCGAGTACCTGAGGACAGAAACGACCTCGGGTTACGGACTCCGGTCCTCCCCCAAAATCTCGAGGGGACAAAGGCCAACCCTCGAACAGGGTTCAACAACCGCCCTCGAATACCTGAGGTCTGAGGGGACCTCGGGTTATGGACTCCGATCCACTCCCAAGTCTCAAGGGGGCGAAGGCTGGCCCATGCACAAGGTTCGACAGCCGCCCTCAAGTACTCGAGCCCATCGGACGGATCCAGCAAAAACGCAGGTATGTCCCCGCATTTAATATACCTACCTACCTACCCCCCTCGTATTTCATAGGATAGAGCGTCACCTTCGGAGGCGAGCGGCGGACGTCGACCCGTCCGTCAAATCTTGAGGGAGCGAAGGCTGGCCCTTACATAGGGTTCGACAGCCGCCATCGAGTACCTGAGGTCAGGAAGGACCCATGGTTACGGACTCCGGTCCACCCCCAAAATCTCGAGGGGGCGAAGGCTGGCCCTACGAACGAGGTTCGACAGCTGCCCTCGAGTATGCGAGTCAGGGATGACCCGGGGGGGGGGGCCAGGCGCGTGCCCCTAGCTCGAGAACAAACTCTCGAGGCCCTCCGGGACATATCCGAGGCATAACCACGGAATACCCAAGGATCCCTACGCTGGGAGGCATCGAGCCACCAACTCCCATCGAACGGAGTTGGCACCTAGGTAAGACACACGGTCTTGCTTAATGAGAACGCCTCAGGGCTTCTAATCGACCCCTATCGAATGGGGCACGAGTTCTCACTTGGATTTTTACCCGTACCGGGCACGATTTCTATGGATTTCTGCCCGACACCAGCTCACAGAGGACTTCGAGGCTCGTCCTAATGAGGACAGCACGATGCTCTTCGCTCCGCAATCCGAACGCAAGGATCCGTGGGAAGGATGCTAGGAGGTAGTGAAAGCCCAGCCACGCAGGGCTCGAGGGCCCGACTACGCACGACACCCCTCGACGAAAGAGGGTCGAAAACACCCGTAACCTGGCAGACATAGTCGACCTCTCGGTGGGGGCACTGTGACTCCAGTGCAATGCTCGAGGGAGCGAAGGCTGGCCCTCGGAAGGGTTCGACAGCCGCCCTCGAGCACCTCTCTTTTCAGGGAAAGGAACGCTCGTAACCTGGCGAACGGAATCAACCCCTTAGTAGGGCGCTACGACCCCAGGTAACCCTGAATCCCCCCGATAAAACACACATCAAAGACCCCAGAGGAGTTCTTAAATCACTCCTCTGAGGCCTCGGGGGCTACCCCCGCGGGGTGCGCTCGCGCGCACCCCACGGAGAGTCGAACCTCTTACTAACTCTATAGATCAATACCAAAAGCCCCTATGCGGATTCTTCTTATCCACACAGAGGCTCGGGGGCTACTGTCGGGTACAAAGGTAAGGGGTACCCTAAACCCTTCGATAAACTGACGCTCAACATAGCAACCATTTTTAAGACAGGACCCGATCAGCCGCTCGAGTGCACAAAGAAGGGCTCATCACACGAAGGCCCCCCGTACCGGCAACAATAGCCAGTCGTGGGCCGGCCCATCTCTGGAGAAGCAGACGGACAAGGGGTCGAACGAACGACCCCTCCGCCTCCGCCTCGACTCCGAATGACGGACCAACGGTCGAACGAACGAGCCCTCCGCCTCCGCCTCGACTCCGAATGACGGACTGGGGGTCGAACGAACGACCCCCGGGCGGGAAGCTCGATCAGCTCACCTGCTCTCGGTATGGGTTAAAGGGGATCCGATGCACCTACCTGCCATGGGCGCCCGCGACCCCAGTCAAATCCATCAGCTCACCGCCATGCCCTGGATATCCGTCAACTGTGCTGCCGCTGTAGCCACGTCGCAAGTACAGACTCCAGAGGCACCCCTCTAGCCACGAATAGGATAAGCCCTCGACCGTGTCTTCAGGGATACGACAAGGCCGAGCTGGTCTCGACCCCCCCTCGACCAGGGGGGCTCGACCCCTGGCTCCAACCACTCCAGTATGGGGGTCGTCCCGTCCACCTCGTCTCGCTTCAACTGTGGGACTCGCACTCGTCTACAGAAGGTCGACCCTGCTGTGCCACGACGTGCCGCGATGTCTAGTCCGCCATCACCATGCCCTGGAGCACCGGAAGGACGGGGAGGCCACGCCGCTATAGCGATCGACGTCCCCTCACCAACACAATGCCACGGACACGCCTCCCATGCTGCAACAGTTTAGGACCCTGTACTCTCAAGCCTCCCCTTGGTCTATAAAAGGGGACACCGGGATAGAAGAGAAAGGGGGGTCGAATTCGCGTGCACCAAGACACAAGCATTCGCACTCGAACATCAGCCCCGACCCTCATACTCTGCACACCCGATTGCTTGATTGACCTTCCAAGCGATCAACCGACCACCTAGGATAGCCCTGCTAGCCCTAGGCCTTAGCTCATCCTGAGCACCCCCGTGTAAACCTGCTTATACCCCCTTGTACGAGCACTTCGGTGCAAGATAATACAATACATCCTCCCCCGCTGGACGTAGGGTCTTCTTTGCCCGAACCAGGATAAATCTTGTGTCCTTCTTGCATCACATCTGGGAGAGGGAGCACGCAATATACAAATTTACTAGCCGGTGGTCTTGACCCCTGGGTCATAACACCGACCTAAAGCATCTCCAGCTGGTACGCGTCCAGCGGCCGACGGCTCCGCGCCCTCCCCTGCACTTGGCCCCGTGCTGCATCTTGCTCGTTGGTCGCCGCGTCCGGCGCTCGGGCGGGGCTGCCACGCGTAGTAGCCGACGCCGTCATGCGTCGTGTCGTCGCCGCCCGGGAGTAGGTCGACAAACACCTCGCCATGTCCGGTTTCGTCAGGGAGGAGGTCGACAAGCACCTCACCGTGTTCGGCACCTGGACGGGGCTGCAGTGCGTGGTAGGCATAGTTGTTGTACACCGCGTCGACGCCTCTTTGGAGTTGGAGCTGGCTGAGAAACGGCTTGCCATGTCCGGCGTCGCCAGGTAACAGGTCGAGGTCATGTACCTCGCCACGTCCGGCGCCCGGGCGAGGCTGCAGCGCAGAGTAGAGGTGGTTGTCGAGCACTGGGATGACTCCGTTGGGGAGCCGCAGGCCGAGGAGCACCACGGCGACCGGGCCTGGCTGTCGCCAGAACTCGGCGATGTTGGCGTACGCCGCGCCGAGTCGGGGTTCACGGCGCACGAACTCGACGGAGTCGTGGTACGCCGCCGCGACTGGTTCGATATTGGCATCACAGTTCAGCCGGATCCAAGCCATCGGGCGCGGGAGCTAGGGGCCCGGGTGCAGGCACCGGCTGGCCGCCCGCCATCTCTCCATGGCGCCCTCTGTCCACCTCGCTCCTGCTCCCTTGGAACCCGTCGCCTGCTTCCCCGACCCGCCACGGACAGCCAAGATCAGGCAAGGCGGTCGTCCTGGCTGCACGTGACCTGGTGGCCGTCGGTGCGTGGGGGAGAGGAGTCACTGGTGGCCTGGTTATTCGTCCGTAGGGAAGGGATCGAGGAGTCGCGACGTCTGTGCGGGAGAGAGGAGAGATCGAGGAGTCGTGACCTGGTTGTCGTGCGTGGGGAGAGACCGAGGAGTGCGGCGTCGGGGGAGGGGGAGAGTCGCGCGCTGCGCGTGGTGGATGCGGGTGAGCGATGAGGATTGATCCCAGCCATATCATCCGTTGGATCTGAGTGAGTAAGAGAGATTATAGATTAGAGTGAATCTCGTCCCTTTATTTTAAAGATTGGCAGGGTATTAGGTGCATTAACTTGGGTGTACTTAGTAAAGTTTAGGAGAGATAATGATTGTGGGGTTATGTGGGAGTTATTTTGTTGTGTGGCTTTTTGGTGCATTATATGTAGTAGAGATAGAGATTTTAGATGAATTCATTATTAAAGTGGAATGCTAAACACGCTTTATTAAAGTACTATTTCCGTCTTAAAAAACACAAATACATTTTTAAGAAGTCATAGATATAGAAAAAACTATTAACATTCTCAAATGTATTTAATATGAAAATAATTCGTATTTTAGTCTAAGGATACTTCTCACATATTATAAATATTAGTATAACTTTTGTATATCTGTGCGTCTTGAGAAGCCAGATTTTATATTATTTTTATGATGAAAGGAGTATCTCATGACAAATAATGTTAACTGTTATAACACCAAATAGCTATACTATAAAAATATATGTCATGACAAATAATATTTATTTAAACTTATAAAAATATTAATGCTGTATATATAATTAGTAAATCTCAATATGCTATAATTTGATACTATGTTATGCTAAAATTGTATTCTTTTCTAGATGGAAGGACTTGTCACTTTATCAGTCATCGGTTCATGAAATATTCCACTTTTCGGTCGATGAACAATCATCCTTTTTACGCTTCTCTTAAACGTCATGTCCGATTTTTTTTATTGTTCAATTATGTCATTGTTTGGTTATAGGAAAAATGGTGAAATTATAATCACATTAGTTGTCCTCTTAGTTTATGGGCTCTTGTGTTCTTATCTCAAATTTCAAGTCTATTTATAACCTTATTTTTATTTATTTAGCTTTGTGATGGTACCCTGTTTTTTTCAAAACGGAGGCATAGTTTACAACCGCTCCATTATGGTACCCTGTTTTTTCAGAACGGAGGCATAGTTTACAACCGCTCCATTTAGAGAAGTTACCAGGTCCCATTCAGCTAAAGAAGACAACATTTTAGATGATTTTATCCTATATTTTGAAACATTTGGACAACATTTTGGAAAAACTTTTATAGATTGTAAATATTCCAAATCCAAGTAAAGTTAACAAATTGTTCATGCATACTAGGACGAAAACAAGGAGGGTTAGGATAAGTTTTGCATGCTTAACAAAAAAATTAACAAATTTAGGTAGTCTATAATAAGTTAGCTTGCTGGAGTGCGGTTTTTGGCCACCACTAACTAAATTTAATGCTCGTATTTTTCTTCTGGATTTGATTATGATTTTTCAGGAAAAAATAATCTTGAAAGTAAAAAGGTATCTTGATCGTTGGATCCCAATTAAAATGATGAGAAGATCAACTGTTTCTTCTAGGAGGACCTTTCCGATATATAGGAATGATAATAAAGAAAAAATAACGTTGGGATACTGTTTCGTCTGAACCCAAAATAGGGACAGATGCAATTATTACATAAATATAAAAAAGAGGAACAATACGATACAAAGCTCTTCATTATTCCACAATAGTAGTATTATGAAGCATAAGTTCCAGAACAAGTTTTCCCAGGCCAGAACATTTGTGACATACTATCGCTGTCCCCCATCTTTGCTACAGATAGCATCAAGTCTTCTGTTTTCAGCTCTAGAAAGTGTACAACTATACGTGTGTGGCAATAATGATTTCAAGCCACACCTTGTATAACTGTTGCTGGTGGGGTGAATATGCGTGAACATGAGAGGAGCCCCATACCTGTCTTTGGAGGAGCGCAATGTTTTTGCCTACGAGCAAACATTTCTGTCCCCCTCTGACTCCACAAATTTAAGCAAAAACCTACCGCGAATTTTCTGCAACATTCAGTCTTCCTTCGATGATATCTCTAACGAAACTGTTCAAAGAGCACCGTGAAGATCCACCTTCGTGAATTGCGCTGTGTGAAGCCTCTCGCAATTCAGCAGCTCTTCTTCTCATCTCTAGGCTACCATCATCACTCAAATCCATAAGCTTTGTCACAGCATCAGATATTGCGGCCCTGCTGACAACACCATCCTCCCTTCTCTGTTCCCTCAAGTTGATGCCAATCTTCCATTCATCGGCTACGAGATGACCAATCACCAACTGATCCCAAGCAACGGGAAAAGCAAGCATAGGCACTCCAGCGAACACGGCCTCCAGGGTCGAGTTCCATCCACAATGGCTCAGGAAGCCGCCGACGGAGGGGTGGCACAGAACCTTCAGCTGGTCACACCATGGCACCACCAAACCCTTGTCGCCAGCGATCTGCTGCAGGGTGTTGGTGGTAGCTCTGTCCCGGGCCACCCAGAAGAACCTAACCGTGCTTTCATGCAGCCCCGAGGCAACCTCTTCCAACTGAGACAAAGGCATCGAAACATGGCTGCCAAATGAGACGTACAACACTGAGTTTCTTGGTTGAGCATCCAGCCAATCAAAGTAGTTCTCATGTTGAAACTTGTCTGAATCACCTTTCAGTGGCACATATGGAATTGAAGGACCAACTGTATATATGGGGCATGGAGCCACTTGCGATGTTCCATTGATGGCACCAGTTTCAAGCTCATAAAAGGAGGTGAAGAGGACACACTGTGCCTTTCTTATGTTAGAGAACACTTGTGCTACTCGTTTCATTGGCAGCTCGTTGCCCTTGGAGCGGAAGGTATTGATATCAGAACATTTTACTGACGAGAGGGCTGGGAATGGGAAATATTGATCCAAGGACTTGCAGCTTAGGCCTGCAGTTCATGGGAGGTCAGATACTCACATCTAACTACTCAGGCCCTGTTTGGTTCCCACCTCCTAAACTTTAGTGGACTAAAATATTTTAGTCACCTTTTAGTACCTCTTGAGTGACTAGTGTAACTAAAGTGTTTTAGTCACTTTTTAGTCAGTTTGTTTGGCACTTTAGTCCCTAAAGTGACTAAAGTTTAGTCCACTAAAGTTTAGGAGGTGGGAACCAAACACCGCCTGAGCCTAGCAACAAAAAAGTATACTATGCAAACACATTAGCACTGTAAGTGGCTGGAATACTTAACCAAAAGACTTCAGAACAACATTGTGTTTTTAGTTAGGCGCTCTGAATGCATGCAAATTGGATACTGCCGTCAGCAAAAGAGTAAAGATATTTTACTTTAAAAAAAAGAGGGTAAAGATATTCATTAGTGGGACAAGAAATTTTTCCGGGCTAACTCATTCATACTTTTTATTGACTGACAAGTGATTTCGTTATTCTGAATTCTGAAGGTCCGCAACCAGCTTATTCAGTAGATGGAAAATGAAGGGCATGGTTTTGCGCTAGAATCATGGTTCTGCAATCTCATATAGTTATTGATAAAAATGGAAACTAAAACAACTTTCAGAGTTAACTGAAAATGAATGACCAAGCATTCCAGATATTCTAATAATCAGCTACTGCTTTCTCGTGACGAAAGGGAGACTGGTTTATTGAATACTAGTGGAAAACAATCTAACTGAGTAATCGTTGCATTCCTCACTGAATTGAGGAGGAGCTAAATCCAGAATTTTTGAGCGTGTGTGCATTTTCAGTTATCATTTATGGAGGCGGTAGCTGTCACTGATCTCAACTTTGGTTAATTTGATTTTATGAACCTTTGAACAGAAGATGATTCAACTAAACATTTTCTAGACACAAATAGTATTCAACATTTTGCATCAAAGTTCTTGGAAGCAGGTGATGTTTATTTGCTCATAGGTATTCAGATATCTGGACCTTCATGAACATGATTGCATGGCAACTCATGAGTCTTTAGGTATTCTTTCTTAAGTTGCCGTCTTGGACTAATGGTCATTGGTCAAAGAACAAGTTTTTGTTTTCAGAAAGGGAAAAATCTTCGGACGCAAAGTAGATATGTAGTATCAGACTACAGAGAATTTTTTAAGTGATTGCCGACTTAAATACGCAAGAAGAAGAACGGAAATAGCTCTCCTCTAGTCCCTTTGGCTCCAGTCCTCTATCGATTTGAATAACTAGATTTTATTTTCCTGCGTTTGAACAATCGAACTCCTCCGATCTTTCAAAAAGAAAAAAAAACAATCGAAATCCCCACACTCAAACACCATTCAGCTGCATGCAAAAAGACGGGGGAGTAACCAATACCTTCTTCCCCTTGATGATCATCCGCCGGCGGCCATCGGTCCAGGTGCCAGAGCGCCAAGAAGAACGTGGCCGGTTGCGTCCACAGCGAGCACACCGGTATCCCCCGCGCAGCTCCGGCCGCTACGCCCCAAGTCAGGAAGCTGTCGGCCACGATGGCGTCTGGCATCCTCTCCAGAGTCAGGCGATCCAGCAGCCGCTCGACGGGCTCCCTCATCTTGATTTGCACGGCCTCGACGAAGCCTGCGAAGTCGGCGCCGCGGTCCCGCTCGGAGGGGACGACGTTGGGGATGGTGGCGAGGTGGACGCGCTCGGGGAGCGTGTCGAGAACCCCCGCGGCGGCCAGCAGCGCGTGCCACTCCTCCGTGACGACGACGGTGACGCTGATGGCGGCGTCTGCGGCGGCCAGCAGGCGGCACACGACGAGCATGGGGTTGATGTGACCGCGGCCCGGGTACGGCACTGCGACCATGTGCCGAGCTGCTGCCGCTGTCGCCATTGTTTTGCTATGCGCAGTCTGCAGAGCGAGCCTGGTGGAGGAGGACTAGTACAGCAAAACAATGTGGAATAGCCATTTTTTATGGCTCAACTTTCTCTAGACACAAATTTCATTCCAACTTTCAAACCATCTTTGACCAAATGTCTATAATAAATACTAGCATTGATGACATTAGTTTTTTCATAATTATATTTTTATAATATATTTATTTGATGTTATAAATCTTTGTAATTTTTTTATAATTTTAGTTAAATTTAAGATGTTTTACTCTTAAGATAAAAAAACTTAAAAGTTAAAATGGAAGGAGTACCAAATTAACCAGTTTAGTACTTGAAACTTTTTTAATTGAGCTCAATTTCGTCCATCGGCTCATCTGATGTTGTAAAGCTAAATTTCATGCCCACCAAATTAGCCAAATTAATTTTTAAAGATAAATTTAATTATTAGTAAAGGAAAACTATCTGCAACAACAGACTAGCCTACCTTATTAACCATTTAGCCTTTTCGGTTTTTATAGCCTTACTGGCTCTAAATCCTTTAGAAAAGAATTCGACTAATTTTTTAGAGATGCTTTTTACTACTAGCTAGGACTAAAAAATAGGGGGGAAATTCTATGTAGCAATGTTGCAAACAGTGATCCGTGCAACACCCTATCACTATCGTTGATGTAATTTGATAAGCAGCTGGTAATTCGCAGCATTACATGTCATGATTCTATTCAAAATTTACGGATCGCAATCTCCGCCATGTATGCGTATGAGGGCTGATTTGATCTCACTTGCGTACACGGTGGTGATGAGGTGCTGCACGGATCAATATATGTAGCACTGTCGTATAGAATTTTTTTTTTCCAAAAAATAGCTATAGTTGGCTAAAGATCAGTTGAAGGGTTGTCGAAAAAATAGCTTCCTCGTCAGATGTACTAAAGCTATTTTTTAACTAACTACCAATAGTATGGATTGGCGTTTATGATGCATGGTTGAAGTACTGCTATTTCCTTTCAAAAAACCGACTCTCGTTTTGTACGGTGGGTTCACCATCATTAACAATGAAGTCCAAATAGGGTAAGGACTAAGTGCATCGACTTCTAGGCCTCTAGGGGTGCAGATCAGGACTTACGGATTATAAGATTCTGCTTTGAAAGAAGAGATTGGAGTTTTGTGACTTTTGTTTCATTGGCTCGCATTGTCGCGAACAAGTCAAAAAGTGTGTCTGAGAATCTTCTTGTTTTTCTTTTTTTTTTATGAAGAGGGTCGCCAAATTTGAAACGCAAGCAACTGAAGACAATCTGTATTGCACACTTGACGTTTGCTTTACACATTACAAACATGTGGGACATTTCTAATGAGGCAACCGGAGATTAATTTTGTGGTATTTTTTATAATTGATTACATATTTACCCTTTTCCTTTTTGCTCAAGTGTGCGTAGATAAATAATTGTATTTACTAACTTAGGACTTGTTTGATGAGACATAGGTAGTTACTAGTAGGTTAAAAATTAGTTTAAAGTTAGTTAAGGTTGACTAACTAGTTGACTAACAACTAATTAGGGCATATACAGGCCATGTAAATAGATAGCTTATATAGTGGACCGTCTATTTGACTGTGTACAAACTATTTAATACATATATACATCTACTATCAATCATGAATAAGCTCTCCGCGTGTATCGTCTTGTTGCTTGTATAACACAATGCGAAAGGACACTATACAGAAATAACATAGTTGCTGCAAGACAATTTTTGAATTAACCATCGCTCATCCATATTTTATATGTTATCACACATTAATCAAATGGTTGTCCGTTGTCACTGCTTGAAACATCCCAACTATCAGTAGTCCCTCAAATAGATGAACATACTTACGTAATGTGTGTACCATGGCTAGGACATTGGACAAATCCATGATGTGGAATCATATTTGTCTAACTAAAACTCTGAAAGGAAACTACATCTACTTATGCTGACAGTCGAAAGACAATTACATCTCTCTCAAAGGAATTTCCAACAACAAGCACAGAGAATAGTTCATTCCACTAGAACATAGATGTAGCCTTAGAAAATACCATTTACATTGTTTTAGGAAATAACATCTGCTTCAAGGAAGCAAAATGTCTACAGAAAATTGATTTGCCAATACATGTTTAACAATTACCAGGGTTGGAAATCACCATTTAGCTTAATCTGATGCTTCCTACGCCACAGTTCCAACAATCAGGAAAGACAACTCAATAGCTTTGTACATCATCGTATACTGTTCAGGTACGCAGGAAGCAAGGACCAGTTGATTAATCAATCCACAGACCTGAAGGGTGGCGAGCTGCCGCTGGAACAACTCGGCGGCGGCGCATGCCAACATCCTAGAGCTAAAGGTCTGAAGAGTGGGCGAGGACGAGGCCAATCATGCCCCCTCCATCTCCGTCGCCGCCACCACAGCTGTAGCCGTGACCGATGGGGATGGAAGCTGCCTCTGCCGGATTGTTGCTGCGACCTTAGCTGCGACCGCAGGGGTGGGGGAGGGTTGTCTTGCCCCTGCCACCGTGGCCAACTTCCAGCTTGTTTCAGTTTATTATCTCTCACATAACACTATTTAATTAGTCGAAATCAATCGGTTTTTCTACCAGCCGAACAGAGTCTCGTCGTTGCTGCACCCTTGGTCTTCCCCACCGACCCCGCGCCTTTCGGCTCCAACACCGCTTACTTTCGCTTAAACCATTTCCAGCTTATTTCAGCTCATTCTCTCTTACATAACACTATTCAATCAGCCGACTTTTATACAATAAGAAGGATGAGGAAACAACAAACATGGTGGCGGACCTTGATTCTTCTGCGTGCCACAGCTGGATTCACTCCTTGATGATCGAAGACGAGCCGGCCTCGTCTTGAAGGTCACGAAGGTCTTTTTTTTTTTTTGGCAAAAGGTCCGGTATAAAGACAATGCTAATAGACGGGCTATACATGCTATTTGGATAAAAAATTAGTCTACCCATTAACCCTCTTCTTTGAATGTAAAAAAGCTAAGCTAACTAGTAATTAGCTCATGGTATTAAAGGTACCCTTACTACAAGAGTAACCTGCATTTCTTACTGAAAATGATCGGTTCCTCATTGTGTACATCTGACAGTCTCGTCTTCGACAAAAGCTATGAACAGCAACCGTCACTTAAGCCTCAAAAAAGCAGTGTCTTGCCTTTATCAGATTATATATACTCCCTCGTACTTTACAGCTTCATAAATCAACTCAACTCAACTAAAGGGCGATGTTGCCAACAACGTAACTCGTCATCGTCACCTTAAATAAACCACTCATACTTGGAACGAGTCCACTATGGCTTTCAGAACCTTCTGCGACGCCGGCCACTGCTTGTCGTTGGCGCTCGCGACGAACAGCACCACCGTGTTCCCCTTGGCGGTGGCCTTGGCCAGGTTGTGCGAACCCGTCAGCGCCAACGGAGTCTCCAACACGTAGCTGTAGTACTGCATATGCATGACAGGAGGAACCGTGAGTGACCCGCATGAGCATCAGCTCGCCGCGCTTTGTAAATTAATAACCCCGAGGAAGATTTCACTACAGCAAGAAAGAAGCAAGGGAGTGATGGATGTGAATGATTACGTACAGTCTGGCCGTCGACGTTCTCGACGTTGGTGTCGACGAGCTCGTCGGAGTCGAAGGTGTTGCCGGTGACGAAAGGCCCGAGCGAGGCGATCAGCCTCTCGGGGCTGCCGATGTCCTCGATCGTGGCGTTGGGCTTGTTGGTGAGGCGGATGAGCGGCGACGCCACCACCTGCACCTTGCCCTGCCTCTCGTCCTCGAACTTCACCTCCACCCACGGCTCGGCGCACTTGGGCTGGCAGTAGTTACCGGACAGGATGTTGGCCACGCGCGCCTGCTTCCAGGTCGGCGGCAGGATGAACTCGTACGGCTCCACATTGCCTGAGAATTATTATTATTGGCACGAATTCAATGAGATGTGGAACCCAAAAACTAAACCTGCTTACAGATCGATCGAGAAATCATGCATGGCAAGGACGACCGAGACCTCACCGGCGCGGAGCGCGGGGGTGTCCTTGGGTGTGGCGCGGAAGAAGACGAAGCCCGGGTTAGACGGCGCCGGCGGCAGGTACGTGCCGACCGGGACCTCGCGCGCCTGGGCTGTCAGCGGCGCCCTCGACAGCGCCGCGCTCAGCGCCGCCCCTAGCACCAACTCCCTCCTGTGGCTTGCGACCGCCACGAGAGGCGTCGGCGGGCGAGGGACGGCGTCGTCCGTCGTGGGCACGCCCTGCGGATGCGGATGAGAAGCACAGCGCGGGACGACGGTGGGCACGGGCAGCCGGAGCGAGGTGAAGACGGACGAGGCCATTTTTTGGGAGGGGAAACCGTTAACAGCCGAGCCGAGCAGTCGAGCAACAACAGGTTGGTTCGCGCGGCAGAAACGCCTTATCCAAACACAACGGACACGACGCGAGCGCTTGCGATATTTTGGGAGGGAGGAGCTCTCCAAGGCCAAGCCCAGGAGGAGGTGCGCACGCGCGGCTCGGCAGCGTCCTCTCATCAGATCAGCGCGTCCGTCCAGGATAAGATAAAGCTTTGCCCGGGGAGTGGAGTGGCGTGCGGTCCGGCCGAGCGGGAGTAGCGCGCGTCAAGCATGGCTCCGGCAGCGGTGGCCGCTCGCGTGGCTTCGGTCTCTCCTGCGGTAGCCGCGCTCGCGGCCCCTGGCGGCGCTGTCCGCTCCGCCAGGATAGCCTCCCTGCATCCTCGCCATTCTTCCAGTACGTGCCACTGCTACTCTTTACGTTTCTCATCATCTTACTTACTAAGCTGATTTGTTCGAATCCAATCCTGCTCTTCTGCTCCGTCCCTTAAGCCAAAATCGTGCTGCTGCCACCGCCGAACGGCCTGCTTAGATCGGTGACGCAGAGGAGGCGCTTCGCCGCACGCAGCAGCATCTCGGAGAGCAGCACGGATGACTCCCAATCCCCGAAACAAGAGAAGGTAATCAACCCCCCTGAATTCTGAAATCCCCGAACACTCCTGAAACTAAAAACACCGTTCTGTTGCAGGCGCCGTTCGGGTACACGAGGAAAGACGTGCTGCTGATCGGCCTCGGCGTCACCGCCTTCGGCGTCGGCCTCAAGTACGGCCTCGAGGTGAGCCGCTGCCGCCGCGTCCATTTCTAGTGCAGAAATTCCGCTAGTTTTCAATCTGCAGTGTTGGTTTACTCTCCCGGATCGAAACGCTACGCGCTTGCAGATCGTGGGCGTCGACCCCTTGCAGGCCGGCAACGTGGTGCAGCTGCTGGTGGTGCTCGGGATGACGGTGGGGTGGATCTCCACCTACATGTTCCGGGTGGCCAACAAGGACATGACCTACGCGCATCAGCTCAGGGACTACGAGAAGCAAGTCATGGAGGTGCGCGTCGGTCGCGGCTTCTGAATTTCTCGCGTCCGCTAGCACCACCGTCACCGTAGAGAGAGACTGATCGGGTCGCCATGGGCCTGTTGCTTTTTTTTTTCCCCTTTCATTCATTCCTTGCAGAAACGGCTGGAGAGCTTGTCGGAGGCTGAGCTGCAGGCTCTGCTCGAGCAAGTGGAGGAGGAGAAGCAGCGCCTGCCGCCGGTCCCGGAAGAGCCCAACGCTATTACCTTCAAGAAGAAATGAGGATCGTTCTATTCTGCCAAATGGACATGGTTCTTCGACATGTTTATAGCGTAGCTTCAGTAGCTAGCTCCATGGATCCTTTCAAGATCTGTACAATACGCCCGCTAGGCCACTAGTGCTGTCAAACATGAAACCATACATTTTCTATCGTTATGAGACAACAGCATTGCACCAATAACAAATATCCTTTCTTTAATTTGAGGATATGTCATATTACAGAATATGTAATTTTTGTTACTATTGCAATTCTGCGTTACATGTTGCTCTTCCATTGGTGATTGGTGTTTATTACTTATGTTGTCATAGACAGAGAACGGGGTACAATAAGAACATAATCTTATATGCAAAAGTATATATATATATATATATATATTGCTATAAAAAAACTTATTATGCTTAGGTTGAAGCACTTATACAATCATAAACAATCCAAATTTTAGATGTAACAACAGAGGTTTAGTGCAAAACTA
Source organism: Microstegium vimineum (assembly GCA_022036555.1). NCBI lineage: Eukaryota > Viridiplantae > Streptophyta > Magnoliopsida > Poales > Poaceae > Microstegium > Microstegium vimineum. Next base: position 14,061,282 of record CM039137.1, on the reverse strand, counting down.
CAGAGCATACAGTGAGAGAGTTAACGGATAGTTCCTTTTTTAACTCAGCACATTGACATGTGCATTGCTATAACTAATACAAATTATATTAAGTAGAGTATTACCTATCCAGCAAGGCAAGAAGAAATACAAACACTTAGGGCCCATTTGGTATAGTTTTTTTTTGTCAAACACTTCTTTTCAAAACAATTTCACTCATATCATAAAGATATAAAATGGGATGAAGCTGAAAATAGTAGCTTATCACAGCTCTCTCCCCCTATCTCTTTCATATCTATGCATAAAGTTGTTGGTGAAGATACTTTATCAAACACTTTTTTCAAAATAGTTCAGCTTCACCTAGAGAGTTGCTTATGAAGCTATCTAAAAAAATAGCTTCATTAATGAAGCTTTATATTGTTGACATGATTGTTGCTCAGTCTAAGTGGCATCATGTTTTTTTTGGAAAGATCCGGTTACCCGACACTGTATTAATAAGCAAGAAATATAGTTGCAATCTTACATGCGTGAGAGGCGCTACCTCATATGGCAGACCGCCATATGGGGTACCTAGGTTCATCTATGCTAATTTCTCATAAAAGATGGAGCAATCCTAAGGTAACTAAGTACCCGTCCACATGATGAAATCCAATCAGAGCACTTGTCTTTCTTCCTTATAAAAACTATATGTTGTGCGCTCCTATGATCATTGAAAACTTTAGTGTTTCGCTTATTTTGTAGATGCCAAAAGGTAAGGATGGCAACTAAGTGCGCCGCCTTGGCGTCCTCCATTTTCCATTCCTCCAAGTCCAACCTCATGTCACCAACAGTGATGGCCCTGAAGGCCGTTAGAGGAGGCGTCGACGGTCTTGTATGGCAAAAAGAGCTAGACATCAATCAAAGACGCATTGTAGACTGGTAGTAAGAGAACGCCTGAAGCTTTTTAGAACCATATCTGTTCTGTGTGTGTAATAGTCTTTCACAGCATGAGGACTTGTTTGGATCAAAGGATATGTAAAAGAATTTTGAAGGAATTCATTTCAAAGAAAAGAAATTCTCTCATAGTGTTTGGAATGAAAGAATGTTGATTTCCTTTTCAAAGAAAAGGAATCCATAGTAGTATAAAACAAACGAAATAAAATATCCACTCTAACTCAAGGGAAAGAATATTTGCTTTCTCTCCCTTCACATGCTTGCTCATACTCAAGGAAAAAAATATTTGCTCTCTCTTCCTTCCCATGCTTGCTCATGGTTCATGTGGTTTTGTTCCTCCATTCCAAACAGCTCAAAGTATTTATTTCTCTATCTCATGATCGGTCTTATTTCTATACTTTTTCCTATTCCTTCGTTTGTATTCATTCGTTCCAAACACACATCGTCTACTATTGTATCTGCGACCTCACAATGATACTTAATTTATTTTCTTCTTGCAGTGAGTAGCTTCACTTTTTTTCATCTTAGTGGACCCTACAAACAATAAACAATAACACAACTAGCTAGCTTGGCCATGTGTAAGCACGGTGCTATAGTAGGAGAGAACAGAATGCTAGAACAGAGAGCTGGGGAATGGTTCGAGATTCTTAGAGCAGAAGCAACTTCAGAGTAGCGATTACAAGTTGTTTGTTCATTCATAATCCTTTCCTCTCTTCTAACATACTTATACTAGTCTTCTTACGCCCTTCTCGCGTGAGCTGACGGATGAAGCCACTCCGGGCCTTGGACTCGTGAGCTGGGCCGTCGTTCCCGTGCGTTGTGACGCGGCCCATGCTCCGGAGCGTCTTCTTCAGTTGGTGTTGTAGTAGTGCCGCTGACATCCTCCCCTTCTTGAGGACCAGCTTGCCCCCAAGCTGGCGCACGCGGAAAGCGTTGACGAAGTCCCTCCACATCTTCCTAAGTTGCCAGAGACTCGGGCAGACCCGGCCACTTGATCAAGGCTTGGAGACGAACAGTGTTACCAGTCGTTGCCACCCGTTTTTGCAACACCCGTTCTGGTACATGCATACCCTCAATAGACGCTGGTAAAGGCTGAGCGACATGAGTGACTGGAATGGCACCTTTCAATTGGGAGACGTGGAACACCGGATGGACTGTCGAAGTAGCTGGTAGTTGCAATTTGTAAGCAACAGTACCGATCTTGGCTGTAATATGATAAGGACCGAAGAATCGATACGCCAGCTTCTGATTGGAACGCGCCGCAACCAAGTACTAAACATAGGGCTGCAGTTTAATGTAGACCCAGGAACCAACACTGAAAACCCGTTCTGTGCGGTTCTTGTCGGCTTGCAATTTCATACGAGCCTTGGCGCGGGCGAGTTGCTGTTGAATCAGAGCTTGCATAGCTGTCTTCTGTTGCAACCACTCATCCAAAGATGATACTGAACAGGCGGATGAAGCATCAATCCCAAGCTGTCGAGGCGATTGACCATACAACACAAAGAAGGGTGATTTGTTCAGAGCCGTATGCCATGTGGTGTTGTACTAGAATTCGGCGAGATGAAGAAAGTCAAACCACTTGGTAGGTGCTGCATTGGCAAAATAGCGAAGAAACGTCTCCATACATTGATTAACACGTTCAGTTTGGCCATCCGATTGTGGATGATAGGCCGAACTGAGGTGAAGGTCCACGCCAGCAAGACGGAAGAGTCCACGCCAAAGAGTGCTGGTGAAAATCCGGTCTCTGTCAGACACTAGTGCAGTGGGCATCCCATGCAATCAATAGACGTGAAGCATGAAGAGCTTGGCAACTGTCAGAGCTGTGAATGGATGCTTGAGAGCAATGAAGTGACTGTATTTGGAAAATAAATCCACCACAACCAAGATGTAGTTGTAGCCATGAGAGACCGGTAACCCTTCCACGAAGTCCAGGGATATAATTTGCCATGCTGATGATGGTGTGACCAGAGGTTGTAACAGCCCGGGGTACTTAACCCTCTCAGGTTTAGCTTGTTGACAGGTAGGACAACTCTTCACAAACTGATGCACATGTCGATCTAGTCCTGGCCAGGAAAACAAAGCTTTGATGCGTTTAACAGTGGCTGGAATACCGGAATGACCTCCCAACGGTGAACTGTGCAGAGCATGAATTAATTTCTGTTGCAAGGAAGTATTGTTGCCAACCCAAATTCTGTCCTTGTACTTGAGCAGACCCTTGTCAAAAGCAAAATGAGGTACCCCTGAAGGCTGAGCCGTCAACTGAGCAATCAACTTCATCGCGTGAGGGTCAGACTGATATCCCTGGGTGATCTCGGTACACCATTCCGGTTGGACCACGGACATAGCAAGGCAAGATTCCATGGAGTGAGATCGGCGAGACAGTGAATCAGCGGCACTGTTATCAGACCCTTTCTTGTAAACAATGCGATAAGAGAGACCCAATAACTTGGTGAAAACTTTCTGCTACCACACCGTGTGGAGTCACTGGTCATTGAGATGAATCAGGGCTTTTTGATCGGTGTGAATGATAAACTCAGCTAACTGTAGATAGGAACACCACTGTTTAACTGCTATAAGGATGGCGAGGTATTCTTTTTCATATGTACAAAGTCCCTGAGTTCTAGAGCCTAAAGGTTTGCTGACATAAGCCAGGGGATGACCATCTTGGAGAAGCACAGCTCCAACTCCTGACTGACAAGCATCGGTCTCAATTGCAAAAGGTTTGGAGAAATCTGGGATGCCCAGCACCAGGGAAGAGCACAGAGCGTCTTGCAGAATCTGAAAAGCTTGCTAATGCTCAGATGTCCAAACAAAGAGTGTGTGCTTCTTCAGCAAGTTGGTGAGTGGCTTGGCTAAAATAGCAAAATGACGCACAAATTTGCGATAAAATCCAGCGAGACCCAAGAATCCTCTCAATTCGTGAACATTTGTAGGCGTTGGCCACTGCTTGACGGCTGCCACTTTTTCTAGGTCAGTATGGACCCCTTGTGCACTGAGAATATGTCCCAAGTAGTGTATTTCTTGTTGAGCAAATTTGCATTTCTTCAATTTAACAACCCAGTGATCTTTGGCCAAGAGGGACAGGACCTGATGCAAATGGTGCAGGTGCTCTTCATACGAGTTGCTATAAATCAAGATGTCGTCGAAGAAAACCACAACACATTGCCGGAGCAGAGGGGCCAAGGTGGTATTCATGGCGTCTTGGAAGGTAGCAGGGGCACCTGTGTGACGGAACCGCCCAAATTATAAGAGATCAAGTGCTAATGTATCTAGGAGACCATATAGGATGCCACCCAACGAGTTAGCCGAACTCAAGAAACAACTCTAGGAGTTGCTGGAAAAAGGCTGTGACGGAACCGCCCAAATTATAAGAGATCAAGTGCTAATGTAACTGATTAGCTACCACTTACAACACTTGAGCCCATATAATCCCGGTAGTCCGGAAATCTCGAAGGATTTCTTACATCAACTCAGGATCGCGTACATTCAGGGATACACATTCGAACGAGCCACAAATCAAACGGAAATACTTAAAGTACGAAATAAAGTTATTACAACACTTTGTTCCAAATAAAAGTAGTACTTACGCCACAACCCTTGCAGCCAAATAAAACATTGTTTGAAACTGAACTTGAAGTTTTCAAAAGACAGGGGTGCCCACAACGTCAAGTCCGACAACAGCAAAGGTGAGCTTGTAGAAGACCTTGCCCAAGGCCTACTCATCTTCTCCGTAGAAAGGATAAAGACAGTGCTTACAATAGCCGATGTATACTTGGCCATCTGCAACAAACGGGATAAACCCTGAGTACGGGAATGTACTCAGCTAGACTTACCCGTCTAACTGAAAATAAAGACTCTAAGGGTATGCAAGGCTGTATCTGGGGTTGGGTAAGCTTTACTTTGCGGAAATGCTAAACTTAAGGAGTTCACTTTAAAGATATGATGAGCAGTCATCTTTTATCCTACTAAATATTTCTAGTTTATTGCATCTATACTAGAGCACACACTTGATCTACTCAAACAATATAATAACATATATCCAGTTCCTTCATCAACATTTTAGTAGAACCATTAGGATGTCACATGGAGTTGTACCGTGGTGAAGCTCAGCATAATCCCCCATATCCAGTGGGGGGCGGCAATTCGAATCGATATACACCAGCTGGTAAGATTACCTTTAACACACGCCCATACTTTCCCCGTCGGGTCAGCATTAGGTTACCGCTCAACAAAGTCCAGGTGGTAATCGACGTGGGCTCGCATGGGTCCACCCCAATTGTAGAAAATAGATGGCCACCACGGGGCAGATCATGCCTACAGTCTAGAGGGGTGCTCACAGCTGAGCGAGCTCCGGCCCGGACAGGGTTTACTCGGCTTCGGGGTCGACACTCCCGACGGCCCCTATGTGAAAGGGCGTATTCAAAGATGTAAGAGGGCCACCATCGTGTACAAACCTACATGATCCAACGGACGGACTGCCCCCAAGTCTTGACCACTTGGTGCACTTGCCTTCCAGTTGACCGTATTTCATTACTACCATAGGTTCTTTCCACGATAGCGAAAATAGCCAACCGTGATAGTATTACCCACAAGGGATAATACGAAACATAACAGAAAGGTAACCATTATTCTAAGCATGCTAAGCGGTTGCTTTTACTTTATTATTAACAGGGTAACAAGGTAGGTAAAACAAATATCAAGGAAGGTAATGCATCAATTTGGGATTCAAAACAACTCCTATCACCTAATGCATCACAGTATAAAATACTCAAGTAGATTAAGTTGTAAAAACTGGGAGGCTTAAGAATGCTCCGGGGCTTGCCTTGAGAGAAGGTGGAGGGTTGGTGGTCAGGGCACTCAGGAAGGTTAGTGTCGAGCTCTTGGTACTCCTCGTACAGCTCCTGTACCTCCTGGACTTCAGTCTCTGTGGGCTCCTGATGTTCCTCCACGGATCCTAAATGATTGCAATGCATAAATAAATATCTGCAAGGTGCAGGGATGATGCTTGAACAGGATTTAACACACTAACAGAGATTCTAAGCATACACCCAAGAGAACTGCCACAAAGCTACTAAGGCTCGAGCTACTAAGTTGTGACACCCTGTGTCAAGCTTGCATTAGGAGGACCATTAGCCACTAAGCACATCATTTCATTGCATTCATGTTTGCATATGCTATCATCTCATGTGTGTGTTTTTATGTTTTGAAACTAGAATTGAATAGGCGTTTGGTGCTTAGTCTTGTGTTTGACCTGTTTAGTTACCCTGCTTAGTTTTGTCAAATAAAAGAAAATGGAGAAGGAAATCAGAATCGAGACAGGCCGAGCACCACCCCTCGATCTCGACCCCACCGCTCGACAGGCTCGATGACGGACCGGGTCCGAGCGAACGACCCCAGGCCAGAGGCTCGATCGACCAGTCAGTCTATCGACGCCCCACCCTCGACTTCTACCCTCCACTTTGACCCCTCGATGACGGACCAAGGCTTGAGCGAACGACCCCGCACGGAAGGCTCGACCAAGTCGGAGGCTCGATCAGCCGATCGACCCTACCCTCGATATCGACCCTCTCCCGCACGCTCGATCGCACGCACGTGTCGCGCACGCCCGCGCGCACTCGCCCGACCGCGGCTGAGCCGTACGTCGGAGTCATCCGCCGCGTGGCCGCCGATGCTTGATCGCGGAAGTAGAACACGCCATCGCCGCCGCTTCGGCTCTTCGCCGACATCGCTGTCGCCGCTCGCGCTGTCTCACTCATATCCGAGTTAACGGCGATAGGACCAAGTCGGCTTCGCTTTTCCGCCGCTGACGCTCTGCTTCGCCGCCGCAGACCTGCCAGCCGCCCTGCCGCGCGCCGCGCCGTCGTTTCGCAATAACGTCGCCGCAGTGCCGCATCCGATCAGCGCCCCGCCTTGTCTCTTTCGCAGTCAAGCGCGAATCCGTGCTAACGGCGCGTCGACCAAGTCCCGCTCTGTTTCGTCGCCGCAAGCACGCCAGCGCCGCTGCCACCACCGCACATCGCGTCACGTCCCCTCTAGCAGCGCCGGTCGGCCATGACCAAGCAAGGAGGAGCGCCTATACCTCCCCCACCTCCCGCACTCGTCCACCCTCATCCGCACTCGCGCAATCGCTCGCATTGCCTCTGTTCTCGCCAGCCAAGAGCTCCAAGCACCGCAATCGCCTTCTTCTTCAATCCACACCACCCAAGCTCCTTTGCTCAATAACTCTCGTTCTAGCCTTCGCTTTTGCCCCGCACCCACGCTGCTCGCCTCTTCTTCCCCAGCTGTGGACTCCAGTCACCGGAACGCCTTTCGCCGTTCTTCGACTCCGAGTCGCCACCGCACCGATCAACCCGCGTTCGCCGTTCGCCGTCTCGTCTCCAACGCCTCCATCTTCGTGGAAGCTTCGCCGGAGTTAACCGAGGTGAGAACGCCGTTCCCCTAGCTTCAGTTCGACTCGTGTCGTCACAGCACCGTTGGCCGTGCGCCATTGTCGCCGCCGCGGAGCTTGCACGTGGACAGGTTTCCACAGAGCCTTTCTGGCTCCGTTAGCCCTCGAGCCGCACTCGCCACACCACCACGATGCTCACGCACCACAACGCCGAGCTGAGCTTCACCGATGATCGCTTTGCCGATGATCTCTTTGCCGATGATCGCTTTGCCGATGATCGCTTTGTCGATGATCGCTTTGCCGATGATCGCTTTGCCGATGATCGCTTTGCCGATGATCGCTTTGCTGATGATCACACCGCCGTGTTGCACCACCACCGCACACCGTCGACCCCTCTTCACGGTCGCGTCAGTTCAACCAACACCACCAGTGGATGCGCGTAAGTCATCCCGAGCCTAGCACAGCCAATCCTACCGCCGAAGACTGCACCATCGGCGAGAAAGCGTCGATCAGCACCGTTCTCTGTTTTCGATCGATGGTCGCTGGACCTCGAGTAATCGAGGGTCATCCTCGAGTAATCGAGGGTCTTGCTCGACAGTCGCCTCGCAAGCCTCGACGTGTCTCGAGCCCGTCCCGAAATGAATTCCTATTCTGTTTTCAGTTGTATGCCATGCTTGTTTGCTATGTCTAGAGTTGGTCAAGTTCTGTTGCTAGTTTTAGAGTAAGTTTAGCATGTTTTGACCTGCTAGCTAGTAGCTCGAGCCTTAGTAGCTTTGTGGCAGTTCTCTTGGGTGTATGCTTAGAATCTCTGTTAGTGTGTTAAATCCTGTTCAAGCATCATCCCTGCACCTTTCAGTTATTTATTTATGCATTGCAATCATTTAGGATTCGTGGAGGAACATTAGGAGCCCATAGAGACCGAAGTCCAGGAGGTACAGGAGCTGTACGAGGAGTACCAAGAGCTCGACACTAACCTTCCTGAGTGCCCTGACCACCAATCCTCCACCTTCTCTCAAGGCAAGCCCCGGAGCATTCTTAAGCCTCCCAGTTTTTTTTACAACTTAATCTACTTGAGTATTTTATACTGTGATGCATTAGGGGATAGGAGTTGTTTGAATCCCAAATTGATGCATTACCTTCCTTGATAATTGTTTTACCTACCTTGTTACCCTGTTAATAATAAAGTAAAAGCAACCGCTTAGCATGCTTAGAAATAATGGTTACCTTTCTTTTATGTTTTGTATTATCCCTTGTGGGTAATACTCTCACGGTTGGCTATATTCGCTATCGTGGAAAGAACCTATGGTAGTAATGAAATACGGTCAACTGGAAGGCAAGTGCACCAAGTGGTTTAGACTTGGGGGCAGTTCGTCCGTTGGATCGTGTAGGTTTGTACACGATGGTGGCCCTCTTACATCTTTGAATGCGCCCTTTCACATAGGGGCCGTTGTGAGTATCGACCCCGAAGCCGAGTAAACACTGTCCGGGCCGGAGCTCGCTCTGCTGTGAGCACCCCTCTAGACTGTAGGCATGATCTGCCCCGTGGTGGCCATCTATTTTCTACAATTGGGGTGGACCAATGCAAGCCCGCGTCGATTACCACCTAGACTTTGTTGAGCGGTCACCTAATGCTGACCCGACGGGGTAAAGCATGGGCGTGTGTTAAAGGTAATCTGACCAGCTGGTGTATATTGATTCGAATTGCCGCCCCCCACTGGATATGGGGGATTATGCTGAGCTTCACCACGGTACAACTCCATGTGACATCCTAATGGTTCTACTAAAATGTTGATGAAGGAACTGGATATATGTTATTATATTGTTTGAGTAGATCAAGTGTGTGCTCTAGTATAGATGCAATAACCTAGAAATATTTAGTAGGATAAAAGATGACTGCTCATCGTATCTTTAAAGTGAACTCCTTAAGTTTAGCATTTCCGCAAAGTAAAGCTTACCCAACCCCAGATACAGCCTTGCATACCCTTGGAGTCTTTATTTTCAGTTAGACGGGTAAGTCTAGCTGAGTACATTCTCATACTCAGGGTTTATCCCGTTTGTTGCAGATGGCCAAGTATACATCGGCTATTGTAAGCACTGTCTTTATCCTTTCTACGGAGAAGATGAGTAGGCCTTGGGAAAGGTCTTCTACAAGCTCACCTTTGCTGTTGTCGGACTTGACGTTGTGGGCACCCCTGTCTTTTGAAAACTTCAAGTTCAGTTTCAAACAATGTTTTATTTGGCCGCAAGGGTTGTGGCATAAGTACTACTTTTATTTGGAACAAAGTGTTGTAATAACTTTATTTCGTACTTTAAGTATTTCCGTTTGATTTGTGGCTCGTTCGAATGTGTATCCCTGAATGTACGCGATCCTGAGTTGATGTAAGAAATCCTTCGAGATTTCCGGACTACCGGGATTATATGGGCTCAAGTGTTGTAAGTGGTAGCAAATCAGCTACATTAGCACTTGATCTCTTATAATTTGGGCGGTTCTGTCACAACCTGTCAAACCAAAAGCAACCACCCGGAACTCGAAATGACCGACATGAGTGGAGAAGGCTGTCTTATATTCCTCTCCCGGCCGAAGACGAATTTGGTGGTAGCCAGAATAGAGGTCCAATATAGAAAACCACTTAGCGTCACCGAGTTCGTCCACTAACTAATCAAACACCGGCACTGGGTAAACGGATTTGACGGTCATGGCATTGAGGTGCCGGTAATCCACGCAGAAACGCCACGACCCATCCTTCTTCCGAACCAAAAGCACCGGTGAGGAGAATGGTGAAGAGCTTGGTTGTATAATACCGTGAGTGAGCATCTGTTGGACTTGCTGCTCGATCTCATCCTTGAGCTTTGGCGGGTAACGGTAGGCACGAACATTCACTGGTGTAGCCCCTGGCATGAGGGGAATGGCATGATCACAAGTGCGCTCAAGAGGAAGTTCAGTTGGAATGGTGAACACAACTTCAAACTCTTTTAACAGTGCTTGTATGTCAGCTGGATATGCCTCATGTCCCGTAGCAGGTTCCGGATCAGTGATGGCCATTAACTGGAATATGATATCTGAAGAAGAGTCTGGCAAAATTCCTTGCAACAATACGGTCTGACCGTGCTATGGAATAGACAACCAGCGTTGTTCCCAGTGAATTTGCATTGGACTATAACGCTCCAACTAGTCCATGCCAAGGATAATATCATAAGAGTCCAGTTGTAAGATGCGTAAGTCATGCTGAAAAGAATACTCGCCCAGGAAGAAGTGGCAATCAGCAAGAGCAGACATACAACGAAGCAACTGCCCATTGGCAATTTTGACCGCTGCATTGATAGGAATCCGCATAAGCTGTGGAAGCTTGGCTGCAACTGAGGCGGCAATAAAAGATGATGAACTGCCCGAATCCACTAGAATCACCACTGCTTGACCATGAACCGAGCCATGAAATTGAATAGTACGATGACCTTGAGACCCCATTTTTGCATCATGGGATAAGGCGAGTAAAAGCTGCTCTGATTCAGATTCAGGGAACTCTGAACTTGTTTCCATGTTGAACATATCCCACACTTCCTGCATAGCATGCAACTGAATTGTGGCTGCACATTTGTGGCCCCGAACCCATTTCTTCGCACACACTTCACAGAGGCCCTTAGCCCGGCGATATTTGCGCAGAGCAACAAGTTTATCATCCTGGGAGCTCCCAATGGGCTTGTCCAACACAGGCTTGTCCAGAGGAGGTGGCCGAGGCAATGACAACGCTGTTTTGAGATTGGCCTTGAATCCCGGCCTGCTGAACTCCAATTTCTTCACAGGTTCCGCCATTTCCTCCTGCAATAAAGCCAAAGTATACGCAGTATCGAGAGAATATGGACGCTGGACAGCAACAACAACACGAATATCCTCGCGTAATCCATCCACAAAACGAGTGGTGTAATAGTGAAGATCGGGATCAGACTTATAGGCTTTGAGCTGGTCAAAAAGAGTGGAAAAACGCTCGACATAATCAGTGACTGTGGAGGTTTGCTAGATGTGGAACATTTGGCGTGAAAGCTTGTCACGCTGATTACGGCCGAAACGCTCATGGAGTAAGGTGCAAAAATCGGGCCAAGGTAAACGGTTGGGTTGATCGATCGACTCGATCCAGCGAGCGGTCGGTCCCTTGAAATGCATACGAGAAATCTTAACCCAACGAGCAGGATGGACATCATACATATCGAAGTAATCCTCGGCAGTGGAAATCCAAAGCCGAGTGCTCTCACCCTCATAGATTGGAAAATTGAGTTTAGGAAGGCGACCATTATCAGTGTGGTTGGTTTCAGGGAGCTGGCCATGCCAGTAATGATCATATGCATGACCATGATAAGTAGGAACACTCGAATGAGGGTCTGGGAGCATACCATTGCCCGGGAAATGAAATTGGAAAGGACTCCCAATTTCATTCTCCCGTGTAGTCGGATCATCGCGGTGCCCGCTGGGCCGAGCAGCCATGAAGCCGGCAAATGTGTGGCCGGCGGCTTGCTCCGTGACTGGTGGCGGCAGTGGAAAGAGCCCACCCGACGCCGACGAGTTGTCCAACACAGATCGATCCCAATACTTTGTGAGCTTGGTCATCTTCAACTTAAGATCATCCACGATACCCTCCGATTCCTGACGCCACTCCTCGAGAGACCCAGTCGATTTGGCGAAGGTGTTCATGCGGAGCTCGGTCCGCTGCTCCGACTCGGTGATGAGAGCGGACTGACGAATCTCCGAGTCGGTGATGCGTCGTTCCCAGTTCAGATCCGCGTCGTCGAGGCGCTTGGAGAAGGAGTCGTCGAGCTCAGTGAAGCGCTTCTCCCACGCGCTGTTGCTGGTGGCAAAACGCAAATCGAGCTTGCGATCCGCCTCAACGAAGCGAGCATCGAAGCTGTCCTTCTGCTCCGCGAACAGGCGATGCATATCGTCGAGGATCAACTTGGACTCCGGATTCATGGCGCCGCGCCGTCGAGCAAACCGCGTGAAGTGGTGATGTCGGGGAAGCGGCGGCGGCGGTGGTGCGCGATCCATGTCGCGAATTCAATCCGAATCGACTGCGGGCCTGGGAATTACGGAATTCGAGATCTGCAGGGCGCAAATCGAACTCGACGACCCGAGGCGGATGCAATTCGATCGACGGATTGAAGAAGAGCAGAGTGGACGGAAGAGAATCTCTGATACCAGATGTAAGCACGGTGCTATAGTAGGAGAGAACAGAATGCTAGAACAGAGAGTTGGGGAATGGTTCGAGATTCTTAGAGCAGAAGCAACTTTAGAGTAGCGATTACAAGTTGTTTGTTCATTCATAATCCTTTCCTCTCTTCTAGCATACTTATACTAGTCTTCTTACGCCCTTCTCGCGTGAGCTGACGGATGAAGCCACTCCGGGCCTTGGACTCGTGAGCTGGGCCGTCGTTCCCGTGCGCTGCGACGCGGCCCATGCTCCGGAGCGTCTTCTTCAGTTGGTGCTGTAGTAGTGCCGCTGACACCATGGCACTACACCAGAGAAGCAGTTGGTAATTAATAAAATATTGGTTTTCACGGTTTAGGCACCCATGCACATACTTGCTCCGCTTCCCAAATTCCTAGATTGGTATAACTGGTCACAATGTGAGAAGTGGTGCTTCAAAACTCTCTTTTTCTTTGAAGCGTTACTCAAGCGCAACACTCCAGAGGGACTTAAGCAATGTGCGGGAGAGAGCAGTACTACGCATGCTCAGGCTAGAAAAGCAGCTTGGGTTGTGAATTTTGGTAATCGTGTATGCTCCTGCTTGGGTTGTGAATTTTGTTGGTCTGCGTTGGTGAAGCCTCTGGAGTTGATGAGGCGAGAGAGTCGCTTGTCTCATCGAGGTGACGACTGACGGGGTTTGTTTCCCGGTGACGGCGGCGGCGAGAGCGCGATGATGTGCCGAACGCGTTAGGAATCACGCACATCCGGGCCGTAGAAAAAGAAGTTGCTCAACTTGACCCAATGTGCACCATCCCATAATAGAGGCCCAAGGCCTGGCTCATCAAGCGTGGATAAGATGAAGTAAAACAAGCGCCAGGGTGTGGCTAGCCCGCAGCACTTGCAAGTCCTCCAACCATGGCGCTCGCACTGGCCTCTCCAATGGCGTCTCTATCCTTCCACTCCGGTAGGATCTCGGCGGCGGCTATCGGCGGCGTCGCCCGCACTCGCCGGGTGGCCCCGGTGGGGGTCTCCGCCTCCCCGTTCCTCCGGAGCTCCTTCGTCTCGTCCTCCTCCACGTCGTCCGCCTCCGCCTCCCCCGCCTCGCTCGCGGCGGCGGCGGCCTCGGCGTCGCTGGCCTTCACGTCCTCTTCCTCCTTCGCGGGTGAGAATGTATCCTGTGTTCCTTTTCTTCTCTGTATTCATGTGCTAGCGTCTGGGCGGCCGTTTGTTGTGGCTTTTGGTGGAATTTGTGGGTAGCTGCTTACTGCTGTATGTAGTAAGCTCGCACGGAGAAATGGCATTGATTATGACTTCATGCACTTTGTGTTGGCACTAGGTTTGCAGAATAGAATGTTTCAATTGTTAATACATGATTCACTAATGACACCAGGAATTCAGGTTTTGTATAGTTTGTTGTTCATTGCTCTAGTCCACTATAGGGAGCATAGCAATACCTGGGGACTTATGTTAGTTTAACGTTTGAAACAGAATTAACTATGCTCCCCTTCATCTAAATAAACAGAATTGCCCTAGTTAGTTGTGCGAAAACATTGAAACTTGTATGGCTGGTATTATGAAAAAACTGAAATTCAGTTAGTGTCAAACCTGTTGGTTAACTGGATGGTTCGGAACAATCTGAAATTTATATTCTGGAGTCTGAGCATTCCTAAGTGGCTCGGTAATATGAATGTGAGGCGAAGTTAGTTTGTAGAGTGCTTGCGGAGTTAGTTGTGTCTTGTGTGTCAGTGTCCATACTTAAACTGGCTATGCTCATTTTTTCAGAGTTATGAGAAGGAGCAAATATGAAACTTTGTAATTGTTATTATCTCCACAAAATGTCTTGTAATTGTTATTATCTCCACAAAATGTCTTGTAGAGTAATTGTTATTATCTCCACAAAATGTCAGATGAATTCTAGACTATATCTGTCTAAATTTTGTCCTAAATGATGTGAATGTCTCAAAATCTTACATAACAACAGCTACATAGAATTGGCCATTTTCTTTCAGTCCTGAATCATTTAGATGTTGCTAAATGTTACAAAATAGCTACATAGAATTTGCCTTTTGTTTCTGACGAGAATCATTTAGACATCGCAACATCTTACAAGACATTGAACTAGCATTTTATTTTGCTTGACAAGAAATTGAGATTTATGAAGGGCTGCTTGTAACAGGACTGTTAACTAACATAGTCAAATGAATTATATAACACAGTTGATGCATAAGTGCTTCCAAAGAAATTTGATCTCAAGACTGATACTATGGCACCACTTTAATCACAATCGACTTTTCCATTACCTAAAGCTATGCCAATGCTCCTAAAGCATGCACAACAAAGTTGAATTCAATGAACCACTTAAGCATTGTATAACCTTTTCCAAAATCCAAACAGAACCAGATACGTATTCACAAATATGTGATTGTGAATGCATGTGCCTTCATTCTTCTTATACTTTTAACATGTCTTATGTCAGGTTCATCTTTAGGAATTGAGTTCAGCTACAATAGAATGACAACAAGAAGATCCCGTGGTATGCAGATTAGGGCTGGAAAGGCTGCCCTTTGCATGACCAAGAGGTCAAGGTCTAGGAAGTCACTTGCCCGTACACATGGTTTCCGCAGGCGGATGCGGACTACTTCTGGAAGAAAGGTACTGAAGCGCAGGCGTGCCAAAGGCAGGAAGGTTCTTTGCACAAGGTCAAACTCACCCACTGGGACGAAAAGATTTTATTAATTACACTGCAATTTGATGTGCTTGCAACTGTAAGTGTACTTTCTACTTCCAATCTTCTAAGCCGCTGTCTATCTGTAACAATCTTGTAGCATCCAATTCCTGTTTATTTGGTTGAAATATCTGGATATATTACCTTCTCCACACAACTTCAAGTTACTCTTTTGGGACGTCGTGTCCTTATTCCCTGTAATTGCGCAACACATACTATGTTTTCTGCTTCCAATGTTTTATTTGACTCTGCCCTAGTGGGTCTGAACTTGTGTGCAGTGGCATCTTCAGAGTATCAACCCCCGAACACTTGGGAGTAGATACCTTCACTGTTATGAAGTAGGATCTCCTTTTACGTTGCAGATAATCCGAATACGTTATGAATACTGAATCTTCCCTATAGGGCCTGAAATTGTGTGCTGTAGCATCCTTCGCTGTACTGAAGTAGGATCTCCTTTTGCGTTGCAGGGACAATCCGTTTAATTCATGAATAAAATAGACAGAGCTTCCAATAAGAATCACATTTTGAGTAACAAACATGGGCTACATACAACAGTGTTAACAGGTCATATCCACAAAGGGATGGTTGGTAATCTGGTTCCAATTTTGTGGCTTACGAAAGATGGGTTTTGGAAACTTGGTAACAAATATAATAACCAATGAAAAATCATATAAATAAGTCTCAGATATCGATGAAAAATCATATAAAAAAAGTCTCAGGTATGCTTGGATCCTTTGCCAAACTTGGGCTAGCTGAGCAAGGATTGCTTAGCTTTACTTGACAAAGCCAGGACCAGGAGACAGCACTTCGATACAGGGATGTTCGATATAATCAACAGGGGGAAAAAAGCAGCAAAGGAATCGCCATCTACATCGGGATTTCTGGCAGAGACCGAGGGGCCTTGTACGGGCGTAGTCTGGTCTTTATCACCGGATTACGAATAATCTCAGGCCATGGATACATCGTTATCGTATTCTGCATCAAGATCTGAAGCACTTCGCGACGCGCCTTGTCATCTGGGCTCTCCTGCGGCGGCGGCGGCCGTGGGCGCAGCTCTTCCTCCAACCGCCTGAGCTCGCGAAGGTAGCAGCGGCGGGTTATCCCGGATATGGATATGGTTCCGTGGTTGCCCGTCGTCCGCGGGCACCTCCCCGAGAGCCACCATGCGATTGGCGATCACGGCCCACAGCGGGTCGTCGGTCTCGTTCGCCCAGGACCTGCTGTGCCACGGGTTGTCCTTGGCGACGTGCCTCGCCCAGAACGTGTTGAACGATAGGACACCGGCGTAGGGGCCTGCACATGCATGTAAAACAGCGAAATCGATGCGGGTTTAGAGGCGCAGAGATGGACACCTCGGGATGCATGGTAACAATCGTGGTGCTACGTACTCTCAAAACTCTCACGCCCTTGGGTGGACGCCGCGTCGCCATGGACATGGAGGAGCAACGCGAGGAGTATAGCAAGGGCGAGCGGACGCACGGAGGAGGTGCCCATGCTTAGTCTGCTGGCCGGGTATAACTATCGGCGGCGGCTCTCAAATCCTAATGAATATGCATGAGAATTGCTTGGGCCTCGATGTCCACTATATATACGTCTTTTTCCCCTTGATGAAGTCCGTCGTTGAAGGGCAGGACTTTCGGTAGTCTCGAGAGAAGCATATCTGTCTTCATTTTATTTATAATAAATTAGCAAAATTGCCCGTGCGGGTGATGAACAAATATACAATCTTCGCCTAAACTTCCCGAGCTAATAATCTAGCATGGTTCCTAAAGTGTGTCGCGATATCTTATATGATGATGTTCCGTGTATTTCTTGTTGGAAATTAGTCTTCATTTCTTGTTGGAAATTAGTCTTCTCCGAATAGGATATACGAATACGAGAGTGGGGAACTTTCGAGGAATCTTCCGGTATGCTGAAGAATTCCGACCGAAGACTCTCGCGTGTGATAAGGGGAGACCTTCACGAATGCCGAAGGCTCCCTCCGAAAGGGAGGCGGTCGACAACAAATGTAGGAAACCCTAGAATCAGGGAAGTTATCTCTTCTTATTATGGTGGGTGGTGACCCCCCTCTTATAGTACACTGTGCATTGGGTATAGGTTATCCTTCTAGCTTGGCGTCTTCCCGGGTCCCTCAGCGGCTTCTTGGGAACACCCTCGCACGTTGGACTTGCCGGGCCTTGTTGCGTTCGGTGGAGGCCCAGCCGATCACCTGGAGGCACCCTCTTCAACACGCCTCTGGGCTCTCACGGCGCTGGCTCACCGCGGCAGCCTCTATCACTCGACCGAGGTCCTCATCTTCAGTCCTGCTTCTGCCGATGACCTCCGTTTCTGTCGTGTCACTCGGCGAAGCCCGGGAGCCTTCGCCTCCAGTTCACCTGTGCATAGGAAATCATACGGCAATACCTTCGCGGTGACACGACCTTCTGGGGCCATCGCCTCCTGTCTTCGTGGGATTACCTCCGCCAATCTTGCCTTAGCTGCCGATCAGGAGCCTTCGTCGCCGGCCGTGGCCTGCGTGTGCTCGCAAGAGCATGAGTATCACAAGGTTTCAAGGAATGTAAAACAACAGCCAGAGGATCTTGAAACCCACCCAAACACTGAGGCCACGACGCGGAGGATCGGGAACCCGACTGCCGGAGTCAAGGATGAAGACCCCGCGTCGGTCGATTCGGTGGACAAGAGCTTCAACGGAGCGGCGCGGTGAGTGCGTGGGAGGTTGGCGGAGCTGATGTGGTAGCTATATGAAGGCGAGGATGAGTAGAGCGGTGGCGCGAGCTCGTCGGAGCTAGAGCAGCGTCACGGCGGCGGAAGCAGGGGAGGGCGGCGGCAGCGGATAAGGCCGATCCGTTCAGTAGAGGAGGCTTCGGAGGTGAGCACACGACGCGTAGGGATGAGATCGATGTGCTGGAGGCCTCTGTGGCGCACGAGGAGCTTCCGAGCGGCCAGCGCGACGCCGGGAAGCGGCGGCGGCGCGGATCCTTCCCCCCTTACTACTGTAGCACATTTAGAGGAATGCCCCTGCACTTGATTTGTCAAATTACTCTGAATTTTTGACTTGCACTCAAAAAACTCCAAACATGAAAGTTGTTCAATTTTTTATTATATACAACTTTCACAAAAGGTTCATTTTCAATTTCGATGTAGTTTTTGAAATTCAGTTTTGAATTCAAATTAGGGTTTAAAATTGATTTTCCCCCTTTTAAATTACAAGATTTTTGAATAAAACTTGAAAATCTTCAAAAACAACTTTTGCTTGGTTTGATGAGACCTACAACTTTTCTTATACACATTTTGTCAAATTCTTTTTAGTTTTTGAATTGCATATTTGAATTTAAATTTAAACTTGAAAAGCAATCACCCCTTTTGCAATTACTTTAAAAACTTGCATACAAGTTGAAAAACTTTCAACATAGCTTTTGTTAGTTTTGAAAAGCTCTACAACATTGTCGATACACTCAAGGTCCAATTCTCATTAGTTTTTAAATTCCATGTTTAGGTCACACTTTAACCCCCAAAATTAGGGTTTTCGGAAAAGATTTTTCAACATATTTCATTAAGGCAAAAAATCACTCTAGCATTTCTATACACATTAAAGTAAACTCTTTTTAGTTGTATGCATCACATGTGATCAAGCATATAAAGATGATGCTAGATGCTCATGATGACATGCCATTTTTAGTAAAGTAACACCAGGGTGTTATAGACATTCTATTTTTGTATTTAAAGAAATTGTTGATAATGTAAATATATTGATATATTAAGAATTTATTTAATATTCTTATTGCATTTGAAATAATTTTCATAAACACCTGTGTGCACGGCCGTGTTTGCTAGTTAGTACAAATAGAAAAGTAAGTCAATCAATATTTTAACCATTGGATCTAGACGAATAAATGGGTATCACTATTTTCAGGCACTATTAAACTCCTCTTATTTCTGTAAGTGCAGATTAAATGATACTGAAAAATAAAAACTTATAGCCGAACTGCAACTCACACCTTTTCAAGTTGTACTGTGCGCTGCCTAAAACACAGATGGACTGCGTGAGCCACCAGTACATGAATCCCCGGTGACCGGTGGTCACGAAATGCATGAATCAGTGTATAGTTTGGAAACGAGTTTCTTGGTACACAGCACGTACACCTGACTGATCAATTCATTCATGCTTACCACATGCATGCTCGCCTGGGAAATGAAAAAGAACAAAATTGTATTCTGAGTTGATCTATTTCGATGTCCCTTCAGGCTTTCAGCTGCTCCAGCAAACTACCAATTCTGTAGTAGTCCACACGACATGTTTTCTAACTTCTCTCCCACACTCAGGATGAGCATTGCTGCTCCACGTTCTATGTTCTTTTGTTCATCGCCGGGAGCAGGGATTCTGCTGTCCATGAGCAGGTTGCTGCTCTTCAGTCCGGTTCCGGCAAGCCTTCCTTCAAGGGTGGGTTTTCTCTCCCCATCATCCACCGGAATGACCCAAGGAGTCCACTTCGGGATCCCACTGTTACCACTCTCGACCTGTTCAAGGAGGAGATTCAACTGGCCTCGTCACCTATGTCGGCTGATGATGTCTCGGCCAACGAGAAGATGCTTGCCCCAGTCCGTTTCCGCCGTGGTCTCTACCTTGTACCGCTCCGCATCGGTGGTTCTCTCGACCGCATCTCTTCGAGGTACCTCATGTTTGACACTGGTACTGATCTATCCTGGACGCAGTGCTTTCCTTGTTATGCATGTGCACGTGGCCATTACCCACCTTATAATCCGTCCAAGTCTAGCACATTTCGTAGTGTCTTCTGTGATGATCCACTCTGTGAGCATTCTACCGGTTTCCGTTGTGCTGACCCACCCAACAGAGAGTGCATTTTTTATAGGGGATACAGTGATGGAGTAATGCCTCAGGTTACCTAGTATCTGATATTTTCCACTTCAGCTTTGAAGGCAACTATGACTACCACTTTGAGCCGCAAGTTGTTTTCGGCTGTACCACATCTGAAAGGTCCGTGTTTGTAAGGGAATATAACACCGGACTTCTAGCTCTCGGTATCAGCAGGCTGTCATTTCAAGCACAAGTGGGCGTGGACAGATTCTCTTACTGTGTTCGTGCTACAGCAGGACAGGTGGATGGTGATCAAGCACTGAGCTACCTGAGGTTTGGATCTCAAGCCCAGCTCTCAGGGAAGAGGATCCCATTTTGGACCTTCGAAGATAAGTACAGAGTCTATCTCAATAGGGTCACATATCAGCATGGAAATCGCTTAACTCAGCAGCAACCTGTACCTATATTTCCTGGAGATGAAGCAAATGCAAAGAGCAAAGCGAAAATGGTGGTGGACTCGGGAGCCCTGGGGCTTTGGCTTCCTGACTTTATATTTTACCCTCTGCTGAAGCAAATCAAGGCTGATATTTCTCTGACCAGGGTGCTCTTCGACGACAACCCTAATGCCTACTGCTACATAGGGTACATGGCAGATGTTGAAGAAGTGTCAGTGACATTGGGATTCGTTGGAGGGGCAGAGATGCTGCTGTCTGGTGATTCACTTTTCTTTGAATACAATGGGAACATGATTTGCTTGGTGGTTACTCTGCACAATGACAGTTCTAGGAATATATGCCCAGCATAATACTAACATGGGGTTTGATTTACTTAAAAGAGAGAAAACAATTGATCAAACTGGGTGTGGTTTGTAATCTAGATTCTGTTGTGCTCTAGTTTAGGGATAGCTGTGTTTAGTATCAAGTCACTGGAATAAAGCAAAGTCATGTTATACTCTTAGGTTGTCACTTCCATGATGAATTGTCATGTTGTTGTCTTAATATTTCTGTTGTTCCCTCTTTGGTTGTTACTTGATGCATTACCTTGTGTTGTGTGACCTTTCTATAATTCTTTTGTTGTTGCCGGTGTACCTGAATCACCTTCTGAACACAGATTCAAGATACCATTTTTGCTATTATATCATGTTCTGTAAGACGTGAGGACAAATTATCCTATTTTGGTGGTGTCTGATTTGTGAATGAGAGTTCTTTAAATCTCTCTGCATTATAAATACTCCCTTTACCTTGTGCCTACTATAAAATCATGGTATTTTACATCGAAAGAGTTGATGGAACACAAGGCACAATTTGTTAATTAAAATGGACCTGTCCACTAAGGGTTGTGTTCGGGCAATAGATACCATGGGATACATCACTGTCTCTAAGAGTTTGCCCTCTATTACTCAAAGCTCTTAACACATTCATAGCTTCCATGTTTGTGTGACCTTTACCTTCCTAGATTAGCTATAGGCTAGTTGATAGGACTGATTTTAGGTAGCAAAACTCTGTGTGGGTTAACGGTAAGTTAAAGCACACTAGAAAAGCCTTAAGTGCACATCTTGCTAGAGTAGTTTATTGTTTTTCTAGCTAGTGGCGGTTTATTTTGGGCCCTAGGTCTGTAAGTTTTTAGACACCAAATTCATCCCTTTGTCTTGGCTCTTGGGTACTCAAGTGACCTTAAAATTGACATCAGAGCTAGTGCTCACACCTTTCATAAGGCTAGCCATTCAATTGGCATATTTGTGAAATCATCTCATTAGGAACTATTTGGCTTCACTACCAAGTGAGCAATGATTTCGACAAAAAGTATGAATATCCATAGGAAGTGGAGGATCCAAGTTTTACTCAATACTAGGTCCTCTAAAAAGCTAAAAATGTCGATACACATGATGAGATGAAAATAAATACCTACTGCCTAGTGAAGTGGTGCATTCGCATTTTCCATGTCCTTGTCAACCTCTGCAATATAATCAAAATATAAATCAAAAGGTCATAAAAGGATTAATTATTGATATTGGACATACATACGTAAATCCATCATCCATATTTATAATTTCAATTCAGTCCAATCGAAATATTGAATCCGGATAGAAATTCAGTAGAGAAATTGAAAAAGTAAAAAAAAAAAATGTGCTCGCGGACGGCTCACGGCTGGCCAGCTAGGGCCAGGGCCACAGGCCTGGAGGGCGGGGGCCACGGGCCGTCAACAGTCAGCAGGCAGCCGGCGTAGCGCCCTGCGCGGAGCCACGGACGTGGAGGGAGTCAGGGATTCCGACGGTCGGTGCAGCGACGGGATGGGAGGCTCCGGCCTCCGGCGGCGTGCGACGTAGCGGCGGAGTAGCTCCTCTCGCCTCCTTCCAGTTTAGGCATGGTGCTGGGCCTTCGTAGTTGGGCTGAAAATTACACGGGGGATGTAAGGTTACTGGGCCAACAATTAGGGCCTGGGTCACAAATCTGCCCCTGCTCAGGCTGCTCGTATGTTTTAGACTTTTAGTACGTGGCAATTTGCATCGAGTTTTAGAAAAAGAAATGTGTTGGTGATCATTTGGTAAAAAATATTTCTAGCATGTGTTGATGCAGAGGTCCAATTGACTGTTGAGTGACGTGTAGAAGAACAGTGTTGCGCCCTGTACTACATTGATCACGAGTCCTATACTAGCTTTATTTCTCTGTCCAAGCTAGAACAACATGAAACGTCAATAATTGTAACAAAAGAGTACTACATGCCTCAGTGGCCATGATTATTGTCTAGCTAGCTCCTCCTGTTCACTTGCATCGGCAAGCCACCTTCCATGCGCAGTGTCAGCGAAAGCAGGAGCCCAGGCCGCCGCCGACGAACCGGAAGCTGAACCTCTCCAACACGCACGCGATGACAGACTTCATCTGGACGTAAGCCATCTCCTTGCCGAGGCACATCCGCGGACCAGCGTGGAAGATCGGGTACTTGAACGGGCTCTCCGGCCGGAACGCGCCGTCCTCGCCGAGCCACCGCTCCGGCTTGAACAGCTCGCAGTCCTCCCCCCAGATGTCCTCCATCCGCGCCATGGCGTACGCGGAATAGCTTATCAGCCATCCTTTCCCGACGAAGGTGCCGTCCGGTAGGAAGTCGTCCTCCCTGCAGCCGTGCGTACGTGTCCATGGCCACCGGCGGGTACAGCCGCATGGACTCGGTGATGGCGGCGTGGACGTAGTGCATGTCGCGCAGTTCGTCAACGCTGAAGAACGTCCCCGTGCTCCAGCACGTCCTGCAGGTCCAGCGTAGTCGTCCGGCCGTCGCGGCGGCACGCCCGGTCGAGCAGCGGCAGCAGCCGCTCCGTGACTTCGAAGCGGGCGGCGTCGACGACCAGGTTCCAGAGGGAGCGCTTGCCGTTGCCGAACTCGTAGCTGGCAGCCTTGCGCTGCCGCAGCCACTGGTCGCCGTCGGAGTTGAAAATGCCGTGGCCGAGGAAGTCCTCGAGCCTGGAGACCGCGAGCTCGCCGGGTAGTTGGCGAAGTTGGTCTTGGCTATGTGCTCGACATTGGCGGGGCTGGCCGTGATGGCGACGCCGGTGAGGCCGAGGGCCTTGACGGACATGGTGTGCGTCGTACCGTAGGGTCGCGCGTCATCACGTCCGTGGTCCACTCTAGGAAGCGGTGGTGGTTCTTGAGGTAGTGAGGGAGAGTGCCCAGGAGCGGGTAGACCTTGAGCCCTGCGGCGCGCGGCTGCCGCTTGCCGCCGTGCTGGCGCAGGTAGTACAGCAAGGGTAGCAGAGGGATCAGAGCGAGGAGAAGGACGAGTTCGAGAGCAGGGGAGGAGAACTCCATGGCGAATTGGATTAGGAGCCTCTGGCTCCTCCTGTTTCCTCAAAAAATTGGATTGGCTTTGGCTTGCGACTGATGCTCTGGTTAGCTGGATTATCGTGCTTTGGTTTGATTCCCTTCTTTGAATGAAAGTTGGAAATAGGGTTGGGCTTGGGCCAATTCCCCAGTCCTTTTATTCCAAGCCCATATACCAGAATGGAAACGTGCCAACCCAACTGTGATTGATCCCTAACAATGCATCGAGCCTCAGATTTCAGGTTGAAGCTGCTTTCAGCCTGCTAGGATGCATATCTTATCTTATAGACAGTACGTAGTATAAGTATACATATCCGATCCGTTGGCGCTCTGCTGCCTGCTCTGCTCTAATAAGCCAGTAACATTATATTAGCAACAAATCTAGCACGTGCACGCATCATGAATGATTGGACAGCAAATATTGACGCAATAATGGGATCCCGGCCAGTAAGAATGCAGTAGAATGCATTATTATCTGGAAAAAAAAAAGAATACAGTAGAATGCAGTAATGCTTCAGCATATATATGCCTGCTTTCACAATCAGGGAATGGCTTTCCTATATAATATACTGTATGTTCGATCTTATTGCTCTGGCGATAGGAACGAAGAGCAAAGTGATGGCATAGTACAAGTAGGGAGGAGTACAACACAACAGAACGAAGAGCAACGTACAAACAGGCTTTTAGTGAGTGGCTATTCCGACCGATCCTTGTCCTTCTGGCCTCTAAACTAATTAACATCCCAATCAAGGCGTCATTGGGCACTTGCTAACCTGGTGCGTTCCAATCCACACTCGATTATAAGCTGCTACTAGTTCTTGTCTACTTACGCGGCTTGAAAGAGACTGGTGGACCTGTGTCTGTTTTGCCGGCCGGAGCGGCTTTAATTCGTGACGCAACCAGCAGTAGTACCCTTATTTTGATTATTCTTCTTCACCCAGTCTTTTGTCCTTCCGGATACGCCGTAATCTCTATGACTCTATAGTTCTCCTCCGGATCATCATAATTCATACATATACGCAAAATAAGATACCAAGAACCCTAAAGTTGTTTGCTCTCTCCTGTTGTTAATTCCACTTGCTTTTCAACACATGCGTGCATCCCTACCTACATATCCGAATACTTCTACTTTGAAGCCTCTTTTACAAACTCAAATCCTCTTAGAATCCTTGGATTTTTCCATGGTAAAAAATCCATGAAAATATTATTTAAATATTAATTTAGTTACTTATGAAGGGGTTTCTATCCTTGGATTTGTCTTCTCTTTGCTTTCAAATTAGCTCTGATGTCGGATTATATGTCGATGTGCTTTGTCAGAATTTAGAATAACACTAGCATAAAAAGGGGGAAAAAGACACATACACAATAATAGCGCACATGCGTCCTACCTAGTACTCCGATCGATCCTCCGATCACGAAACTTGTCATTTAGGACAAGCTTGGATAAATCTTAAATATAAATATCATTGACTATTACATCATTTAGTTTAGAAACACGAGTTTATTTTATTATATGCATAGATTTGTATTCAAAATACTTCTAAAATCTTTTATGTTTAAAGGATTCTAAGATATATTTTAGAAAATTATTGGTCAAACATGCACACTAAAGACTGCGTAAAGTCAAATGTGTAAAATATTTTTTTGACTGGTGAAGCATATATGATATAACATGTCATCCAAATATCAGTTACTGCATTTAACCTCCCTTCGCAAGGAGATGACTAGCCCCGTCAATTTCATGATCTCAGATTATCATATATTCAAGTTTCAAGTCAAATCCATCTTCTCCTCTCACATTTACAAATAAAGTAAAAGTGCATACAAAAGGGCACAGACCGCATAAGCATGCAGCAAAAGAGAAAGCTAAACGCGCGGGCTTGCTAGCTTGACGTAATTCTGGAACTGCAATGTATCTTATCATGCATGCACCTGCACCTCGATCTGTTCTAGGCTTTCATCCATGTTTTGTTTCTCGATCTTCCTCTCCTACTTTCTCTGGTTGCAATGAGCGATAAATACAAAATCTGATTAAGCGTAAGGAAAAAGGTAGTGACATTTTTCATATTGTCATGTGTGCAACATTTACTGGTCTGTAATATCTCTGGGTGTATGACAGTGGTTGTCCTCTCTTTCATCTTAACTATATGGTGATGGGTTGGTTTTGTTGGTCTCAATGCTAAGGCAGATCGCTTTGGATAGTGTTTTCGGGTAATAGTTGTGTCGTAGCCTCTGTTATCTATCTTTGTTTTCTGGTTCAAACAATATGCATTTCCATTGCAAAGTTAATCGAAATGGGGTTTTCCTTGTGGTAAAAAAAGAAAAAAATGGTGAAGTGAATAGTGCCCATTGAACATTGTTCAATCAAATGGAAAACAACAACAAAACACGTTGGCGGGGCGAATGAAGGCGGTGGACGAAGAGCTTTTGTGGTGCCAGGTGAGTTGACCCTCCGATCGCCGAAGAACAATGCACAAGACTAGAATTGCATCAGTGGCCTACCAAGCAATTGGTGGATTATGAGATATCGTGACCTTATCCAGTCTTGTTATCACTGGATTTAGAGCTCTAGCAGTGGTTCCTCGATCCGTGGTGCCATGGTGGCCGAGTGGTGACAAGTTACTCATGCAATTGCACGAAAGACTATGTCGAACTCATCTACCATGCCTATCCTATCGAGGAATCATGGGTCATAGGCATAGGTGTGCTTGAAAGTGCATCATAAACCACGGTGAAAGCTTCATGTTCTAGGCAATTGTAAAGAATGATAGACTTGGTCATAGTCCATGAGAATTCGGATTCTGGTTCCTGATTTGACCTTCTTCTTCTTCGTCTTCTTGATGCAGCTCAAAGTCCTTGGCCACTGCCTCATGGGTGGGGCCGGGTCTGGTTCGGATTAGGCCAAAAAAGATCCTAGTTGTTTTGGGCTGAAAAATTCTACCCATGACCATCACACTGGACGAGTCGGGCCTAATTTTTATTTTGGGCAGATCAGGGTCTGGACAAGTCTTTCGTATATTTTATAAAATAAAATAGGTTAAATAAATACTTTAGGCTAGGCTCAGATCGAGAATATTTTCCTCGGCAACAAGATCTGTGCCCATGACCTGTGTGTTAAGAATCGACCTATGCATGGATCGCCAGATCCGTTTCCCATTCTCGATTCCAAGAAGAGACGTGTAGAAGTTGTAGATGATATTCCGTCTCCCTTCCCAATAGCATAATAGATGAACACATGACAGAATATTGTGGAACTTGTATTCTCTTTTTTCATTATAGATGGGTACATGTTCCTTTATATAGTCTTAACCCTTCAGGGGTATATTTGGTATGAGCCCATAATTATCCGTAGGGTTATTGTTTCTCAACACTCCCCCTTGGGTGAATACTGCGATCAACTCATGTCTCATTAAAACTCCTAAAAACCCAGTGGGAAAAATATAGAGAAAGAGTACATAGTGCCGCTAGATGTATTGCACTTGTTGCCTCATTAAAAACCATTATGAGAAACTTCTCAAAAAATCATTTATGAAAAAAAGAGTACAACGATTGTCTTCAAGACATTTTATAACCTTCAGGATTATAAATTTCAGGATCTTCTGGACCCAGTATCAAGGGCAATTCAGGGGCGATCTCCCCCTGAACTTTGCAAGTCTCTCAGTCGTCTAATACCAATATCATGAACTTTATTCCGGATCCGGGTTCTCATAAAGAAACTCATCTAGCAATTATAGAGGTAAACAAGTGTCGACATATTTTTCCGACTTAATAACAATCTTTGTTATTTCCCAAAACGATAGACCCATTATTGTTCCATATTCCTAGCTTTATATTACACGCACATCGCTAGGATTTTCATCTCCAGGATGAACCTCATCGGGAGGTAACTCACCAACTGGGTGATTTCTCTATAGGAGGAATAGAGGAGTTTTGTCACACATAGTGTGAATTTGCTTTATTAGCATATGCTTGTGACTTAGGCCTCTAGATCTTAATTGCAGGCGTCCCCATATAATTTGATCAAAATACCAAGGTCAAGTGGATATGAAATTAATCCCGGGTATATCCACATCTACTTCGGGTAGAAGCATCCATTTAGATTTTAAACAATCTAGTTCCTCCTCATAGATACGAAATTAACTGGCATAACTCCATGCTATAGAATACATGAGTTTTTGTATTTGTGCGTTTTGATTCATAAATATCAAGGCATTCCATAAAATGGGCATTCATCTCCCCCTAATGCCGAGATATTTAAGAGCATACTAAAATTCCCCATTCACCAACTTCTAGTGATGTATATATGTATGCTTTAGTGGTGATTCATTTGGGAAATATTACGCACTTTAATATTAGGGGGTCGATATATGCAGTGAGCTTGGACTTTATTAATGCAGTTGTATGAATACTGCATGTATTTCCTTTTACAGGAGGAGTTTACTCAACTTCTTGTCAAGTTCACAACTTCTGGTGAATTATAAACCATTGTTCTGCAAGTTCTTGGTTCAACAAATGCATATGCAACCTTCTTAACTTAACATATGTAGTTATTAACATAACCCATAATCTGACCATAACAATCCTGCAGGGATCAATGTTCACCAATTATTGTATACTTGACAATCAATCTGTCAATTACATATATATTGACCTTCCAGGTCATATGCATGAAAAAAAACAATTAATGGTGGCATTGTGCATTCAGGCGCGTTAAGGTTGGTGTGCATAAGTATGATATCAAGAATATGACATTCAACCATGGTTGCAGAGCAAGTGTTTTGGATGCAGAATTACTTCATAGTCCAGCTCTTTTTTATTACCCAAAAATTTGGTCCAATTACTCGTACCATATAGAAAAATCAGATCATTATATTCATTGCAACATAGTCATGTTCCATATTAGTTTGGATCAATTCATTGTTCAGCATGAAAAGAAACTCCCAAAATAGAACAGATAAGACCGAGAATGTTTCATTTGTCTGGGAAATAATATTTTAATGCAAAGTCATTGACTTATGCAAAAAAAACTTCTCATCAAAAGCAACAACGACCAATATCCTTCTGGGATATACTCTCAACTGATAGCGCAACTTTCATAGGTAAAAAATACATTTAAGACATACGTAGTTGTCAAGATCCAATTGGCCTTTCAGATCCTAGGATAACTATGATAATTGATTAAAATCAAAATTAGCTTCAAGCTATACTTTGACATGGGGTTCATACTTGTTTCCTACTTTCCATCTTCTGGTAGTTGGCAGGCAGATCTTAATAAATTAAATGTGGTGTGGCGTATACTAGACTCTAGCTAGTATATTATCGAGTAGCCACTCCACCCATATAAGACAACTTACATTACAAATAGATAATACAATGGTTTCCCGATATGATGCCCAATATCATTTCAGAGACTGTGGGTACCTATAATTCTGAGTTTCATGAACACTTTAGGGTTTCATAAATTTGCTTCATCGGGAAGAAGTATCATGCTTTCGCACTAACCAAAAAAAAATCTCAGAATATTAATCAATTTCATATTTTTATAGCAACTTCTTATTGCCAAGGGAATGAATTATCTATTAGCTTAAAGACACAAAATAGGATAACACCTCATACTCGTTCTGCAGCAGAGACAAGGGCACACATGGTGACTTCAGGTCTTATGTTGATCCAACTGGAGTTGTAATCCTATATAATCATGTTTGACAATTATACCTGACAGGGTATTAGCTCTCTCCAGGGAAAAATACAAAATGAATCCCAAATTAAGATGTAACATACCAACAAGTCTTATGCAATGGTTTTTCTTCAGATTACTTCGGGTAAAAAACCAAAGCAAAAGAAAGCGCTAGAGAGAGAAAAAAATGGTCTTCTAAATCATACGTGCTTCGTTTATTTCCCATTATTTTCTAAGCATACGTGCTTTTCTTTCTAGGGTATTTATATTGGTCTTATGATAATACTTCAGGATTATATAACCCATAGAAAACATAATCATACATATGAATATTGCAAAAACAATATCAAATCAATATGAAAACTTCCAAAGGGTTAAAACTATTTTAACACAAAATTTATGGAAGCTCATAAACCTAGAAAAATCAGCTTCTAGATTATAAATTGGAAAAACATAATATTCAAATTAATTATTACTCTAAAAGATACACGGTCGGGTTCAAATCATAAAATATTTGCATAGAAAATCACTACCATAAATATTCCTGCTATTATATTTAACTTCAGGTTTTTTAATAGCAAAAATATATATATGCCGTATGCTCAAGCTCATAAGCAAGATATTACCACAAAAATAAACCTTCAGGGCTTTTCAAACACATAAAAGAGCTACATGATAGCACAATCATCTAAATTTACGTGCATCAATCATAGGCACGACAATTACCACACCACGATGGATTGATTGCATTGAACCACGATATGAGGATATCGAGGAAAGATAGTGTTGCCGCAACAGGCGACGACAAGGCTGCACCACCGTAGTGGAGAGCAAGTGCATATTGGCCACTCATAAATGATATGCGAGTAGCATAAGCCGAACAACAGCAGCTTTAGGCATCACGCTTCGGGCGGGAGGTTCCAATACAGCGGTAGTGAGAGCAATATGCCAATTACATACCGAAAAAATTTACTAGTAGAACACATCAGGTGTTATATGCACAAAAAATCTACTAGTCTTGTATGTTTCGTATGCTTCGGAAGATCTACTAGAAATATTGAAATCTACAGGATTTATACAATAAATTTAGTAGAACTGTAATAGCGAAGAGACTGAACAACAAACCATAGCATATTCGTTTGTCGTGGAAAATTCGTGCCGCTTAAGGCATATAGGCAAGGCCAAAGACCTGCCCGTGCGGCGAAGAGTTGAGGTTGGGCGGCTGGCCAACACAATGGCAACGATAGACCACAAAGCGACAATGCCAGAGCATTTGTACGCCTCCTTGACCTGATGGCGGGCGATGGCTGACCCCATGAGCTCATGGATAGCCCCAGCGTATTGCCATATCGCGAGATGACGCCGACCAGTTTGATAAAAAAATCAATCTATTATTAGTAACATTAAAATATAGATTGATTTGATTCTATCAAATATATAAAAAAAATCTAGAATTTTCATCGCTTATGTTTCGATATTAAATCAGCGGTGCAACTGACGAGATCGATAAAAGTCGGGATCGTGACCTTTTGCAGCTGAACATTGACTGGAGGCATATATAGATTGTGAAGGACCGAGAATGGCGACCAGAGGGGGGTGAATGGGAGCCTCAAATTTCACTCGGAAATATTCGGGCCACTCTTCCCAAAAACAACCCCAGCAGGCAAGCTTACGCCACCAGCAAGATCACGACCCTAGAGAGGGTGGATACCTTTGGCGAAGACCAAGAGGTACAGCGGATCTTCCGGAAACCAAGAACTCAAACCGTGACACCGATAATGAGGCTCTCAAACCCTATGGAGAAGAGAAGAGAGCTCTCCCAAAAATACTTATGAGAAATGGTCTCAAAAGTGTTTCATCAAGTTCCCTGCGTTATTACGAAACCAACGCAACAAACGGAACTCAATTTGGAGTCCGGAAGAGGGAGAAACGGCCAAAACAGCGACGAAGAAAAACTTGAAAATCCTTGCTCGAAGACCGACGGACGCTGGCGTTGGACGGTCCGTCGCCAGAGTCCGACGCATCCAGAAAAATCAGCCCCTACTGGAAGGGCGACGGACGCTAGCGTAGGACGCTGACTGAGGGCGACGGACGCTGGCGTAGGACGGTCCGTCGCCAGAGTCCGACGCCAAAAATGAAAAACGTCGACCAGCGAGGCGACGGACGCTGACGTCAGCACGCCCCAGCGTCCGACGCAAAACCCTCGGAGCGTCTGACGCTCCCGAAAACTACACAGTGAACCCGAAAATCGAGATTTCTCCTCCAAAACTTCCCAAAACTCAACCAAATGAACTCCAACTGCAACCAAACTTTGTAGGCATAATCCTTTTACAGTTGGGGAGCTAATCCTAAGAAATCATCGCTCAATTTTGTGAGAAATAAAGGAAAACGAGGATTTGGGAGAGAAGAGGCAAGAATGAAGAACACCGCAAAGAAATCGCCCGATCTACGCACTCGTGAGGTTTGAGGGGAATTCCTTCGGTGCAAAGATGCTCCTCACGAATACGATCAACTTGGTTCAAACGGATTTGCAAGAGCTACTCCCTACAAAGAGAAATCATCTCGGGAAAAAGAGGGAGCAAAAGTAAAACGCGAAGAACACAAGCAAAACAGCGACACGATCAAGAAATCGAAGCCACCATGGCTTACGGAGGTTACGACCTCCGATTCCTCACAACAAACTCGAGTTCTTACAGAGGTTGGTGAAATCAACCTAGGGATCTCATGAACTAGAGAGAGGTTAGAGAGAGAGAGTTGGGGCAAAGTGATTAGGGTTCAAGAGATGGGATGAGGATACCCCTTCATCCTCTATTTATTAGAGGCTTTGGCTATTTCCCAAAGACCCCTCTAGATACAATGAGTGAACTACCTAGCCTAAGCATTGCAGTCCAAGCTCCGGTAAATATCTCCCTCGATTTGAATGGACGGCCCCGCTTCCTGCTAGGAGTTGCCGTCGCCTCGACGCAACCTCCAGGATTTCGCCACGTGCCATCCCCGCTTCCTCGGAAGCTCCGCCCGGGTTTTGAGGCCCAAACCCACGAAACCCACCACCGGTAGCTTTGGGCTCAACTACCAAACCCCGAGTTTTGCGGCCCAAACTCGGAAACCGACGCGGATGGTTTTGAGGCCCAAACCACCAAACCACTCGACGCGAGCCACCTTGTCCTCGCCCGGTCGGACTCCGAGTCCCCTGAGCCTCCGCTCGACCCGCTCATCCGCCGTCTTGACTCGATCGACTCTGTCTACCTCCATGTCTTCTTGCACTCGCCGGTGCCAAGTACTAGCCACCACAGCTAGTCTGCCGGCGCCCATGGTCCCTCAGTCCGAGCCCCGCTTCCGCCCTTCACCGCTCTCAGTCCATCGGCGCGGCAAGCCTCTACTCGACCTTCTCCACGCCATTGACCACTGTCACTAGGCATAGCACCTGCACACCACAAGCCGATAGACAGGCACACATTTTCTTTCGCAAAGGATTAGTGATAACCGCTCAAACTGAAACACCCAAGTGTTGATCAATCACTCATCATCAAAACTGAACATCATGGGCACATATCAACCATGTGTTCGCAATCTCCCCCTTGATGAGTGCATTGTCAACACAAGTGCATTTCAGATTTGAGCCAACAAGGTAAAGCTCTCCAAATGACCAAAAGCTAAGAAAGCCAAAACGGGTCACTTGAGAGAAGCAAATCGCATTCAGAACTTGGTTCCCAAAGACATGGGCAACGGCTCGACGCAACAAAGCAAAACAAAGCTAGCCCTCAAGAAGAGGCAAAAACGGGCTCAACACCGCTAGCAAGCCAAAGATACCAATCAAAGCTCTCAAAGCTCAGAATACCAATTGAAGCACTAAGGGAGCTCAAAGATACCAATTAAAACGCATAAAACTCAAGAAGCCAATCGAAACCTGTCGGAGCCAAAACACAAGCTAGACCCTCCAGAAAAGGCAAAGGCTTAACACATCTAGCAAAAGCTCCCCCTGGGCAAAAACAACACAAGATACCAAGGAAGGGTGAAAAGAGCCAAAGAAGCAAGATTTTCACAAAATGCACATTTTCTCCCCCTTGATCAGATATCTCTCCCCTATGCTTTCTTCTCACAATGCACAACTCTCCCCCTTAAGTGTAGATGGAGTGAAATGCACATCTCTCCCCCTTGTTGACACATGAATCTCATCAAAGCTCAAAACGCAAGAACAGGCCACAAATGCCATGATATGCAAAATGAGTGCTACAAGCTTCATACATAGAGCAAAGACAATGAAAGGATGCTCTAAATGATGTGATCCTGTGAGAATAGGAAAAGCTCTACGTGCCCAACTAAGACTCAGGTTGAGCTAAAGATCACTTTAGAAGCTATTTTAGAGAGCATTACATATGTGAGCAAGGAATGGGTATCACCTCCTAGAGACAACTAGACATGGCAAACAAGATAGGACCTATCTCAAAGCAATCTCATGTATAGCAAGTAAAACTATCCCTAGCAAAGTTCATATAACAAGCCAATGACCCAACTGAATGAATTTTTCAAATTTCAGAGTTTTGCAGCCAAATTTCAGTTTTAGGCACATTTAAGTTGTATGCGAGTGGTTGTAAGCAAAATGATG
Source organism: Microstegium vimineum (assembly GCA_022036555.1). Lineage (NCBI taxonomy): Eukaryota > Viridiplantae > Streptophyta > Magnoliopsida > Poales > Poaceae > Microstegium > Microstegium vimineum. Next base: position 14,027,172 of record CM039137.1, on the reverse strand, counting down.
CCACTGCTTACCAACCGGGCGAAGTCAAAGGACTTAACACACCGGTTTTGGTCATACACGACACCGCTCAAGTATCAACCCATATGGGAAGCAGTCTCGAACACACGGTGAAGTGCTCACAATGCAAACCCAACTCGATCTTTCCAATGCACAAAACAGAGAGCAATTTCATTTTAGATCAAATTTAAGCATGGTACTCAATGGAAGTGAATGAAACAATGAAGAGCCATAGTTACAAGCTATATATAAGGCAGCCAAGAAGGATCTTCAAAAGCCTACACATGCTAGTGCCATTTCAGAGGTGACATGGGGAATAAAATTCAGTTTTAAAGCTTTTCTAACTTAGCTCTATTGCATATCAAGAGATCAAAGAGAGTCTAAGTTAGGCAACACCATAGACACATAAAGCACCTCAAACAGAGCATAGATTCATTATATCGGCTATAGGTATGAAGCTTAATATGAACTATGTCACAAATGCAAATGAGATGCAAAATGCAATGACACCAATTAAAAGAAAAGACAAAAAGAACCAAAAAGAAAAAGAAAACAAAGAGCTTCCCTCAACTAAAAAGGGAAGAAAACACCCAACTCACCCCGAAGGCGAGAAAACGCAACTTGATCGAGAGGTTTTGTGAGAATATCCGCAAGCTGGTTTTGGGTATCGACATGCCGGAGGTCAATGTCGCCCTTCTCATAGTGATCTCTCAAGAAGTGAAAACGAACATCAATGTGCTTGGTCTTAGAGTGAAGCATAGGGTTTTTGGCCACACTAATGGCACTCGTGCTATCACACAGCAGAGGCACTTTAGTAATCTCAAGACCAAAATCCTTCAAAGTTGTGATCATCCAAAGCAACTGCGAACAACAGCTAGCCGCGGCAGTGTACTCAGCTTCGCACATCGACTGTGCCACGCTAGACTTTTTGCGAGAAGACCAAGGCACCAGAGAAGGTCCGAGAAACTGGCAAGTCCCAGAAGTGGACTTCCGATCAAGACGGCAACCGGCAAAGTCGGCATCAGAATAACCACAAAGCACAAGAGAGGAGGAGCCGGAAAACCAAAGTCCAAATTCGGGTGTGAAGCGCAAGTACCTCATGATGCGTTTCACTGCCTGCTTGTGCGAAGTCCGTGGGGACGCCTGAAAGCGCGCACACAAGCAGACGGCGAACTGAATGTCCGGCCGGGTCACCGTCAGGTACAGAAGCGACCCGATCATGCTGCGGTACTCCGTCTGGTCCACCGCTTCTCCTTCCTCATCCGCATCCAAGGCAGTAGTAGTTGACATAGGCGTCGATAGGGGTTTTGCCTCGCCCATGTCAAACTTCTTCAAGATATCCTTCGTGTACTTGCCTTGGTGCACAAACGTCCCTTCTCGGGTTTGCTTGATTTGCAACCCAAGAAAGAAAGTCAACTCTCCTATCATGCTCATCTCAAATTCCCTGCTCATAAGATCTGCAAACTTGGCAACAAGAGCATGAGAAGAACCACCAAATATGATATCATCCACATAAATCTGGACTAGGAGAGTGTCTTTGCCTTGCTTGAGGAGAAACAATGTCTTATCTACCGATCCTATTTTAAAACCCTTAGCAAGCAAAAAGGTTTTTAGCCTATCATACCATGCTCTAGGTGCTTGTTTCAAACCATACAAAGCTTTGTGAAGTTTAAAAACATGGTTTGGAAACTTGGGATTTTCAAAACCGGGAGGTTGTCTAACATACACTTCCTCCTCTATGTAGCCGTTTAGGAAATCACTTTTAACATCCATTTGAAAAAGTTTGAAGCCCTTAGAAGCCGCAAAAGCTAGAAGGATTCTAATGGCTTCTAAACGAGCTACGGGAGCAAAGGTTTCCTCATAGTCTATCCCCTCCTTTTGACAAAATCCTTGCGCTACCAACCTAGCCTTGTTGCGCACTACCACCCCATCCTCACTTTGTTTGTTCTTGAAAACCCACTTGGTTCCTATAGGGTGGCAACTTAGTGGTGGTGGAACTAAGACCCAAACGCGGTTTCGCTCAAAGTTCTCTAACTCCTCATGCATGGCATTAACCCAATCCGGATCCATCAATGCGTGTCCAACATCTCGGGGCTCAAAAGACGCGACTAAAGCCGAATGAGCAAAGTGAGAGATACGATATGACCTGGAGCGTGTGGTACGCTCGTTGATGTCGCCGATCATAGTCTGAGGAGGGTGGCGATGTTGAATGTGTAGTGGTGCCTCACGTGATGAAGTCGCCTCCCCCTCGATAGCAGCTGGAGCTCCCTCAGGTGCAACGGGCATCGACTGAGGAAGCTGCTCGAACAGCCCCCATGTAGAGGAAGTAGAAGGGTCCGGGCCATGAGCCGAAGTAGACGTCACAGGGTCGACTGGGGCAGCCGGTGGAGTCGGCTCGGGATCACCCCAATCGGCGTCGTCCTGCTCCTCCTCCACAAAGATGCTGGTGTTCACCTCATCATCACCTACAAGCTCAAAAGCAGTGGAACTACAAGGCATGGTCTTATCGAAAGTAATCTCACAAGTCTCCATCACTCGGTTAGTCTCAAGGTTAAGTGCACGATAAGCACGAGAGTGAGTAGAATAACCAAGAAAGATACCGTCAGAAGACCGTGATTCAAACTTATCTAACTTACCGCCCTTTTTGAGGATGAAACACTTGCACCCAAACACCCGTAGGTGACTTACCTTGGGTGGTCTCCCAAATCGCAACTCATAAGATGTCTTCTTCTTGAAAGCCCGGAGAAAAATGCGATTGGAAACATAGCAAGAAAAACTGAGTGCTTCGGCCCAATACCTCCTAGGAGTCCTATGCTCATCGAGCATCGTCGTGGCCATCTCAACAAGGGTCCGATTCTTGCGCTCAACAACACCGTTCTGCTGGGGAGTGTAAGGAGAGGAAAACTGGTGATCGAGACCCAAAGAAGAGCAAAGAGATGCAAATTGAGCATTCTTGAATTCTGTGCCATTGTCACTGCGAATAGCTCTCATGGCATGCTTAGGTAGCTCATTTTGCAATCTCAAAATCAGATCACGCACATGCATAAAGGCCTCATCCTTACTCTCCAAAAAGAACACCCAAGAGTACCTCGAGTAGTCATCAACGACTACAATCACATACCACTTCCCTCCTTCCGACCTAACCCGAGCTGGACCAACTGTGTCCATGTGTAAGAGCTCATCGGGTTGTGAGGTCATGATTTGAGTTACGGGAGGATGGGAAGCAGCAACCATCTTGCCATGTCTGCAAGGATGGCAAACCAAATCTTTCTCGAACTTCAGCTTTGGCAATCCTTGGATAAGGTCCATTGAGCTAAGCCTTGCAAGCAAGTCAAAACTCAAATGTCCCAATCTCCTATGCCACTTCCAAAGCTCGGAAGAAGAACCGGCAAGAAGACAACGAGAAGGTCCGAAAGAGATAGAAAAATCCGCACGAAAAACCTTCCCGAAGGGTAAAATCCGGCAAACAAGCTCACCACGAGAGTCCAAAATCCGAGACAAGTTTGGCTTAAAGCTCACCTCAAAACCGTCTTCAAGGAGTTGCGAAATCGATAGAAGGTTAAAATGCAAATTCGAAACCAAAGCAACATCCTTGAGGACAAAAGACGAATTGACTCGGATGGACCCCCGAGAGACAACTTTACCTTTACTCTTGTCCCCGAAGGTGATGTACTCGGTGTGGTGCACGGGGTCGAGGCTGGAGAACCACTTGGCACTTCCGGTCATATGTCGTGAACATCTGGAATCCACAAGCCAAGTCTCCTCCAGTCCTCCTTCCTACATCAATAGAAAGACATAGGGTGAGCAAACGGTGCAACACTGGGGTTAGTAAACTGTGAAGGATACCAGTGTTGTCCCATTTGCCCAAAGAAAGGGTTAGGAGAAAAACCAAACATCTCCTGCCCCACGGGAGGATAGCGATCACCACGATAGGGAAAACGTGGTCCGCTAAAGAAGGGTGGAGTAAAGCCACCGCCACGAGGCCCGTAGTCGTATGGGTCACGACCGGTACCCCGCCGGGCACGACCACCACGTGGTCTCGCCTCCCGAGGCCTAGCACCTTGAGGCATTGTACCTCTAGGCCTAGAAGTGTGCCTCTGAACTTCCGGTTCACGCACCCCAACTCATGGGTGGTACATGTCCCGGTTGTTCAACTCAACCTGCCTCCAATCATCTCTCTTCCTCCTAAAGCAAAACTCAGCCAAGTGCCCATCCCGCTCACAATACTCACAATGGTACCTCACCACATTCTTGGTAGGCACTCTCTTGTTGGGTTGGGTGGCTCTCGCTTTCTTAGGAAGGGGATCACTAGAGATGTCTGGCAGTGTGTCAAGTGGGTTGCGAAGGTGGTTTGGTTTGGCAATCCACACTTGCTTCTGTGGAGTGGTTTTGGGTGGCTCTTCAAACACACCATCTCTCACAGGAAACTTGGAGGGGTCGGTAGGCTTAGGTGGAGTGATCTTGGTAAGCTTGGATGTTGTGGTGGATTTCTCATTCTCGCTCAAACCACTGCACTCATCGATCTTACCGAACAAGCTATCGTCCTTCCCACCTACAGCAAAGCCTACTCCCGTGTTGCCAACTCGCTTGCACTGGCTAAGCATCATCCCCAACTGCGGCTCTCGGCAAGACACCTAGCTCAAGATGGACCGAAGGTATGTGTTTTCTTCCTCGGTACGCATCTTGTCGTGTCTGCACGACGCGATCTCAAGCTCCAAAGCCTCAAGGCTATCCGACTCCCTCAAGGCTATCCGACTCTCTAGTGCTATCTGAGCTGATCTTCTCTAACACAGCGATCCTAGCATCCTTCTGTGCCAGCTCAGAACGCAAGCCTAAGCAAGACTTGCACGCACCAAGTAAGCTAGGCCTAGCCTTCAGCTCACTAATCTCCTCAAGTAGAGTGCCATACTTGTCCTGGAGTGTGACAAGATCAGACATGTGGATGGCACAAGCATAACACTCTACCTCCTCGGTAACCACCACTTGTGCCTTAGCAAACTCCAGCTCATGAAGCGTGCTAAGGTACTTTACTTTGAAATCGTTTCTCTCACAAGCGGCACGCTTGAGCAAAGCATCCTGACTAAGTAAGGTATCGTTCAGAGACTCAAGCTCAAGAGAGAGGGATTCGATGGTGGGTGATACCTCGGGTGTGTCGGAGTCGTAGTCGGGGCCATCCTTGTACTTCCCGACCTTGCCTTCTTCAATCGCCATGGTGCAAAAGCCACCGTGCTTGTCGTCGGCGTAGAAGCAGAGGCCATTGAGCTTGTCCTCAACCTTTCCCTTCGACTCATCGTCGCTTGAGGAAGAGCCCCCGTTGGAGGAGGCATCGATGTCGCTGAGGGAGGCGAGGAAGGTTCGGTGCTTGGCCTTCACCTTGTCGATCACCTTCTTGGAGGACTTTCGGTTGTAGCCGCCCTTGGCCTTGTGCTTGTCCTCAAAGCGGTGCTCGCGCTTGTCCTTGCGCTTGGTGAAGTCACCCGCAACTTTCTTGGGGCAGTTTGCGATGAAGTGATCCTCATCACCGCAACGGTAGCACCCCTTGGCTGAGCCACCACGCCGACGGTTCAAACGGTTGTTGTGAAACCGTGAGAACTTGGTGATGACCAAAGCCAGCTCATCATCTCCAAGCGCCTCCACTTGTTCCTCTGTCACAGACATCAAAGACAAAGCGAACGAAGAGTGTGAAGGGTTAGAGGAAGAAGAAGACACACCGCCGGGGCCGGAAACCAACGCCATGGATGGGTTCGACGGGTTCTCAAGCTTGGCCCGGGTCTGGTGGTCAATCTCCGAGGACTTGAGCTTGCTGAATAGCTCATCCACGGTCAGGGTGTCATAGCCCGGTGACTCCTGGATGGCAGCCACCTTCATCTCCCATACCTTCCGATCAAGAGTATGCAAAAGCTTGATAGCCATCTCATGATCATCATAAGGCAAGTTGGTCCGATTAGCACGCATCTTGTTGACGATAGATTGGAAGCGAGTGAACATCCCGTCAATAGATTCGCCGGCCAACTGAACGAAGTTCTCGTACTCCCTACGGTACGTGTCGAAGAGTCTGGACTTGATCTGAGGGTTGCCCTCATGATATCGCACAAGTGTTTGCCAGATCTCTCGTGCCGTAGTAAGACTCGAAACCCGCTCAAACTCAGAGAAGAGACAAACTCGAGAAGAGGATGCTACGGGCTCTTGTGTTTGAAGCATGTTGCGTAGCTTGGAGCTCAGTAATCCGAGCGCCAAGAACCACGTAGTCCTCATTCTCATAAATCTCCCAGATCTTCGAATCAAGCCCTTGAAGGTAAGCGGACATGCGCACCTTCCAATAGGCAAAATTCGTTCCATCGAAGAACGGAGGTTTGCCAACACCTCGCTCCATGTCGCCTTCGTGGATCAAGAACCGTTTAAGGTGGAATGATCCTTAACCTGCTCTGATACCAATTGAAGGACCGAGAATGGCGACCAGAGGGGGGGGTAAATGGGAGCCTCAAATTTCACTCGGAAATATCCGGGCCACTCTTCCCAAAAACAACCCCAGCAGGCAAGCTTACTTCACCAGCAAGATCACGACCCTAGAGAGGGTGGATACCTTTGGCGAAGACCAAGAGGTACAGCGGATCTTCCGGAAACCAAGAACTCAAACCGTGACACCGATAGTGAGGCTCTCAAACCCTATGAAGAAGAGAAGAGATCTCTCCCAAAAATACTTATGAGAACTGGTCTCAAAAGTGTTTCATCAAGTTCCCTGTGTTATTACGAAACCAACGCAACAAACGGAACTCAATTCGGAGTCCGGAAGAGGGAGAAACGGCCAAAACAGCGACGAAGAAAAACCTGAAAATCCTTGCTGGAAGGCCGACGGACGCTGGCGTTGGACGGTCCGTCGCCAGAGTCCGACGCACCCAGAAAAATCAGCCCCTACTGGAAGGGCGACGGACACTGGCGTAGGACGGTCCGTCGCCAGAGTCCGACGCACCCAGAAAAATCAGCCCCTACTGGAAGGGCGACGAACGCTGGCGTAGGACGCTGACTGAGGGCGACGGACGCTGGCGTAGGACGGTCCGTCGCCAGATTCCGACGCCAAAAATGAAAAACGTCGACCAGCGAGGCGACGGACGCTGACGTCAGCACGCCCCAGCGTGCGACGCAAAACCCTCGGAGCGTCCGACGCTCCCGAAAACTGCACAGTGAACCCGAAAATCGAGATTTCTCCTCCAAAACTTCCCAAAACTCAACCAAATGAACTCCAACTGCAACCAAACTTTGTAGGCATGATCCTTGTACAGTTGGGGAGCTAATCCTAAGAAATCATCGCTCAATTTGGTGAGAAATAAAGGGAAACAAGGATTTGGGAGAGAAGAGGCAAAAACGAAGAACACCGCAAAGAAATCGCCTGATCTACGCACTCGTGAAGTTTGAGGGGAATTCCTTCGGTGCAAAGATGCTCCTCACGAATATGAACAACTTGGTTCAAACGGATTTGCAAGAGCTACTCCCTACAAAGAGAAATCATCTCGGGAAAAAGAGGGAGCAAAAGCAAAACGCGAAGAACACAAGCAAAACAGCGACACAATCAAGAAATCGAAGCCACCATGGCTTACGGAGGTTACGGCCTCCGATTCCTCACAACAAACTCGAGTTCTTACAGAGGTTGGTGAAATCAACCTAGGGATCTCATGAACTAGAGAGAGGTTAGAGAGAGAGAGAGAGTTGGGGCAAAGTGATTAGGGTTCAAGAGATGGGATGAGGATACCCCTTCATCCTCTATTTATTAGAGGCTTTGGCTATTTCCCAAAGACCCCCCTAGATACAATGAGTGAACTACCTAGCCTAAGCATTGCAGTCCATGCTCTGATAAATATCTCCCTCGATTTGAATGGACGGCCCCGCTTCCTGCGCAACCTCCAGGATTCCGCCACGTGCCATCCCCGCTTCCTCGGAAGCTCCGCCCGGGTTTTGAGGCCCAAACCCGCGAAACCCGCCACCGGTAGCTTTGGGCTCAACAACCGAACCCCGAGTTTTGCGGCCCAAACTCAGAAACCGACGCGGATGGTTTTGAGGCCCCAACCACCAAACCACTCGACGCGAGCCACCTTGTCCTCGCCCGGTCGGACTCCGAGTCCCCTGAGCCTCCGCTCGACCCGCTCGTCCGCCGTCTTGACTCGATCGACTCGGTCTACCTCCATGTCTTCTTGCACTCGCCGGTGCCAAGTACTAGCCACCACAGCTAGTCCGCCGGCGCCCATGGTCCCTCAGTCCGAGCCCCGCTTCCGCCCTTCACCGCTCTCAGTCCATCGGCACGGCAAGCCTCTACTCGACCTTCTCCATGCCATTGACCACTGTCACTAGGCATAGCACCTGCACACCACAAGCCGATAGACAAGCACACATTTGCTTTCGCAAAGGATTAGTGATAACCGCTCAAACTGAAACATCCAAGTGTTGATCAATCACTCATCATCAAAACTGAACATCATGGGCACATATCAACCATGTGTTCGCAGATTGCATCCATGCACGCATGTTCTTGACGTGGTGTGGGTTGATTTATCAAATCGGAGTTTGATCTTTCTCCAACTTTGTTGTGGGTTGTGGCCCATAGTGCTCCACGCGCGAGCGGTGCCGGCCACCTGTCACACATGTCCGTTCCAGCGCCGTGGCATGGTACTCCCGAAGCAGATGTACACGAAGGAGGCATCACCGAACCCGTCGAGCCATGCGCACAGGTCGCCCGTGGTCATGTCCGCCTCTCCGTCGCGGTTGCCCGCGGCGTCGGTCTTGGGAGCCCCGCAGGGCAGAAACCGATCCCCATCGCAAGTCCGTTGATTTGCAAAACGCGCAGATGGCGCTCCAATGGAGCCGATGCCGTTAATCGATGGGAATCAAAACAGATCAATCCTTGATTAACAAAATCAAATAGATCTTGATTTGATAGCAAACAAATTATGAACGACTCACCCAGTTGGAAGAGCTGCTGATAACGTGTTAAGAATCGACCTATGCATAGATCGCCAGATCCGTTTCCCGTTCCCGATCCCAAGAAGAGACGTGTAGAAGTTGTAGATGATATCCCGTCTCCCTTCCCAATAGCATAATAGATGAACATATGACAGCCAATATTGTGGAACGTGTATTCTCTTTTTTCATTATAGATGGGTACATGTTTCTTTATATATTCTTAACCCTTCAGGGGTATATTTGGTATGAGCCCATAATTATCATTGTTTCAACACTGTCCACTAAAACTTGTGAGAGGAAACCAAACCCAACGGGCTCGGGCCGGGCTGGCTCAGGTCTAGAGAAGACCTAAGGCTCATGGGAGAAGGCCAAAACCCAGCGGACTTGGGCTAGGCTGGCTCTTGTCTAGAGAAGACTTCTACATAAACACCATAAATCCGGTACTATAAAAACAATCCATATCATAGATCGCACTCAGGTCTGCCTTCTGGGTCGTCGGTTGTGCTTGCAGAATGGCCGGAGGATGTAGCTTTCCGCAGCCGCTCGCATGCATAGTCGCATCGCATTGTTTCCTCCTGTACTACTGTATGTTAGTATTATTATTTCCTTGTTGTTCTGACGGTTGCGTCGTTTATATACAAAAAAGAAAAACAGCATTTGTTCTAGTAGTGCTCGACACCAGTGAACTCCACGTATATTTTCAGCATATATAAGAGGGACTGAGGGAGCTAGCTCTGGAATATTGTAATGCTCTCTCCTTTAGAAGCTCGACAATGACAGTCCATGAAAATTGGGATGCAGCTTTACTCAAAATACTTCGCCAGAGAAGAAAAAAAACTGTTTGTTTCAATATTGACAGAACTTCTATGTCTGGCTAATTATATTAAGTGATATAGTATTTGCGATCAAGCATTAGCCACGGAAGAATTTTGATTGAATCTTACGCAATTGATCGATCGAGTCCAACGACCCTGCTTGAACGCTGAGAACTTCTAAAACAGCATGAATGTTGAATGGTGGTGTTTCGGCAGATATTGACACATATATCTGTATCTATCTATCCTATCGCCAACCAGTGCTACTGAAACATATAGCTAGGCAAACATGCTTGTCGGCTACGAGTTTGCACATCTGATCACGGATGCTGGTTTTCCTTGTGGCCACGCTATATGATCTTTAGCATCTCTCGGAGAGATAAGACCGTTGATGATTCTTTCTGTCTACCATGCATGCAATGTGCACAAATAATCACTTCACATCTGACAAAATTTTGATGGTTTGCCACTGAATTTGCTCGCTGAGATATGATGCTACAGCTAGCCTACTAAAGTCGATCTATACCAATTCATCAGCAGAGAAGCCGTCGACATCTCATGTCATTGTTTGCTTCAGCAAGAGCTAGCCTCTCACCGGATCAGCTTGAGGCCTGGAGACGGGTGATGCCCGCCCTACTAGGCCCTCCGCCATGGCCCTGCCACCCACGATGCCCAGTTGCCCGCCCACTCGCGGAGAATAGCCGACGTCTGCGCACAAACGGGTTCCAGCATGGATGGGTACAGCCTTAGTCTCCCCGGCCCGGATATTGAGCTCCAAAATGACCGAGATGCCCCTACCGCGAGCATATAAATAGAGCAGGCCCCCAGCACATTTCCTTCAGCTCAAGGCCTGCTTGTCTTGCTTGCCCCTTGAGTTCTCTAGCTAGCTCCTTACCTGCTACTGATCTGCAGCTGATCGATCGATCGATCGCCAAAGAGCTTGCAAACTATACCCCAGTATATTTACCACCATGGGCTCCTACGGTGATTTCTTCGAGAAGGCCAAGCCTTACATCGCCATGACCTCCCTGCAGTTCGGCTACGCCGGCATGAACGTCATCACCAAGGTGTCCCTCAACCACGGCATGAGCCACTATGTGCTCGTCGTCTACCGCCACGCCTTCGCCACCATGTCTATTGCACCATTTGCTCTCATCCTTGAGAGGTACAGTTTATCTGTAGCTATCTCTGCTGCTAATAATGTCAGTCACAAGTTCGTCATCGATCACTAGCTAATATATATCATCACTTGATTGGAAATGTGGCATGCAGGAAGGTGAGGCCCAAGATGACATGGTCGGTCTTCCTGCAGATCTTCGTACTGGCACTGCTCGGGTTAGTGCACAAAAAGAAACTTAATTTGTGCCTCGTGTCATTTTGAGAATCGAACTTAGTAATTTCTTTATTAAAGAAAAAAAAAGAGATTGGCCAGGCGGTGGAGGCTCCAATATAATCTCCATTTGCACACTCTATTTTGTTTCTTCCGGACAACGAAAGGTGTTTAGCATTGTACTGTCTGAAGCACACTAATTCCAGGCTTTTCTGAAGCACTAATAGCATAATTCACGAAATAATTGTCAGCCAGCTTTTCTGGAGCACTAATAACTAGCATTTCCGTAATTAACCTCGTTCATGTTGTTAATTACATTACAGGCCTGTGATAGACCAGAACTTCTACTACGCCGGTCTCAAGTTCACCGGGCCGACCTTCGCGTGCGCCATGAGCAACATCCTTCCAGCCATGACCTTCGTGATGGCCGTGATTTTCAGGTATATATATGGTTCATCACCTGATCGATCGATCAATCGATCGAGACTGCGATGAGTCCAAAAGAGAATATTATTGGGGAGCACACACCTCGATCGGCTCTAACATTGTTCCCTGCATATGCACTGCAGGATGGAGAAGGTGGACATGAAGAAGGTGAGGTGCCAGGCGAAGGTGGCCGGGACGCTGGTGACCGTGGCCGGTGCGATGATGATGACGCTGTACAAGGGCCCGCTGATGAAGATGGCGTGGACCAGCGGCCACGGCCACGGCGCCGAGGCGCCCGCCGCCGCCGTCGCCGACCCCAGCGGCAGGGAGTGGTTCCTGGGCTCGCTCTTCGTCATCATCGCCACCCTCGCCTGGGCGTCGCTCTTCATCCTCCAGGCGCACACCCTGAAGCAGTACGCGGCGCCGCTCTCCCTCACCACCCTCATCTGCTTCGTCGGCACCCTGCAGGCCATCGTCGTCACCTTCGCCGTGGAGCACCGCCCCTCCGTCTGGACCATCGGCTTCGACATGAACCTCCTCGCCGCCGCATACGCTGTAAGCTGGCGTCTCCCATCGATCGATCTACTAGCCATATATAATTGTGGTGTGTGTATACTGATGATGCCATCTCGTTGCATGCACATGTTTCGTTCAGGGCATTGTGACGTCGAGCATAGCGTACTATGTGCAAGGCCTGGTGATCCAGAAGACAGGACCGGTGTTCGCGTCGGCGTTCAGCCCCCTGATGATGATCGTCGTGGCCGTCATGGGCTCCTTCATCCTCGCCGAGAAGATATTCCTCGGCGGCGTCCTCGGTGCCGTCCTCATCGTCATCGGGCTTTACTCGGTGCTCTGGGGCAAGCACAAGGAGACCCAGGAGAAGGAGGAGGAAGAGGCCATGGAGCTGCCCGTGGCATCATCCAAGACCAAAGGAGGAATAATCTACGACGACGACGCTGTCTTCATCAAGGAGATCGCCGCCGCCGCCGCTGTTGGAGATGACTCGGAGTGCAAGAAGGCCAATAATGGGGTGGTGAAGTCGTCCTCCCATGGACACGGAGCTGCTGGTGCAGTTTGATGCAGCATGCATGGCTAGCTAGTGCTAAGCTGAGCGCATAACTACCTGGATGGAACATGCATGGAAGAGGCAGTGACCAAGTGCTAACTGTCTTCTCATGCATGTCTGTCCCCTGAAACCATTTGTGTCTACTGACGTTGCATGCATTAGGGTCGATCGGGTGATTGAGAGAGGCTGCAGCAGCAGAGTGGAAGGAATGGAATAATTTTGTCCTGTGCCCCTTTTTTACTACCTTTTTGTAATATATATGTCATATATATGATGTATCATCAGTGGCATATTTAACTTATAGTATGTTATTATATAGACTTTTCCCCTGCAATATATACTGCTTTTCTTACCGATGAAAAGGCAGCGCCTATACTACTAGTACTTAGCTCAGAAATATACTCAACTGGTGGTAACTAATGATCAGGGATCTACATTCAGGAATTAAGAAACAATATATAGACATAACGGTTGAATTCAGGGCGGATTTAGGCACCTAGCTGCCCAGGCTGCAGCCCGGGCGAGGCCCATAAACAGTGGGAAATTGCTTCATAAAAATGGCATAAAAAGGTATATCAGCCCATTAACTCACACCGAGGAGGAGAAAGCTCAGCAGGCCGTTGCCCTACAGCCCGGAGAGGTTCCCATTCCTGGATCCACCAATGGTTGAATTCCTTAATTAGGTCATGCTTGGTATGGTTGTAAACAGTTCTGGTTGCTTGCTATAGTGTAAGCGGAGAGCTGAAGCTGGCGAAGCTGAAAATAGTAATTATATCGGCTTCTAGTTCATCTTGAGAGAACAAAGAAAGACAGGTTCTCATCATTTCAGGTGCACGGAGTAATAGCCAGAGCTAGCTAGAGCCGTTTGAATAGGGTGTTGTTTTTCCTTCGGAATGTTGTAAAACATAAAACGAGCCCATTTGGGGCTGTATCAATATATATTCAGGTGGGGGAAAAAACGGAGCTTAGAATTCCAACCGTTATTTGTATTTACACAGTTATTGTCTCCTGCTTTGAAAATATAAACACGCACCAATATATATATATTGTTCAATGTTTAGTTGGTTGCAAAACTTTGGATCATTTTAGCATAATTGTTTGATTAACTTTAGACTATAATTTAGACCATCTATTTGAAGTCTTAAGAATTGAAGTTTAATTTATTAGATGAGCATTAGATCTGGTCCTCGTATATAGCACATATATTACTCCAAGGTTCTTAGAACGTCTTATAATTTGAGATGGATGGAGTATTTATTATTTATTTAAATTTGGGTGCTTATATAAGCAAGCACACACTAGCTAGTATTCCGGTGTCCTTTTCAGCATGCATGCATGATTGGGCACCCGTACTTATGAAATGCATTGAGTAAAAGCACGTATTGCGTCACCCAAATTCTGTTAGTGGGGGTTCATGGACTTGCATTCAGAGTCCACTAATACAGCACCTAGCTTGGTCGATCGGTGGCAAATCCCAACAAAAAAAAACACTTTATTCCGTGAATTGACAGGACATTTGTGCGCAACGTCTAATAGCTGATTGATTGATGGTATGGATCCATGAACATTTGTTTCGATACTTGTCGCCAAGGCTGCAACCCTTCCTTTTTCCTTTTCAATTTTTTATGATTTGTGAAAAATTACGGCGCTGAGAGCCCTCCTAGATATGATGGTTTGCAAATAGTAAAAAAATAGATAGAAGAAATTTAAGTTCTGGAGCAGAACTAAAAATTATATGAACTCGAAACTGGTTTATAACTAAATTTGGAAGACATTATATGTTGGAATTTATATGGGCTTGGCCCAATAACAAATTCAGAAATTTCTAATAAATCTCAAAGGTCCATGTCTGAAAGTAAGAGGGGATGTGGGAACTATTTAAGTACCACATTGCTTGTGGAAATAGAGGTATTGGTTGGACTGGACTATATAATGAGACTATCGGTCACGCCAATATATCATAAAATTAAGAGCTAGAGTTTCTACCTCTTCTCGCTGTTGCGCCACCGTAGCTACTCCAGTCCGATCGTCGGCGTGCACCGGCGACCGGACGAGCAGGTCTCCGGAACCCTCGTCTTCGTGATCCTGCAGCGGGAGAAGGCGAATAAGGTTTTTGGGAAGCGCTCTTCGCGCGACTGCTCCCAATCTTTACGACGGGTCGTCTTCCGTCCAAATCAGATGGCGCTACGTCCCGGCGTATTCGTCGTCAGCTGAACCGAAGTCTTCCGCCGCCGCTGATCGACATCAACGACATCGACATCGTCTTCGCCGTCAGCTGAACCGAAGTCTTCCGCCGCCGCTGATCGACATCAACGACATCGAGATCGTCTTCAACAACCTGAACGTCGCTCCATCGACACCCGCATCTTCGCCATCTTCACTGTAATCTACTACTCCTACAACTAGCAGGTATAAACCTTGTGATCTAATCTTGTCGTTCATACTATCCAATCTATCTAGTAAACAAGTTATGTCTATGCTAGTTAACTTGAATATGCTATGTGATATGTGGTTTAATCATGTTAGTATGCAGTACATGTTTATTCTAGTTAATCAATCTGTCATGATTTATATTCTGGTATTAATCTGGAAATTGCCATATTATTTAACAATCCAAAAACCTTATTGTAGATTTCCAGAATTATCTATGGCTAGTTTTGTTGACGCGTTGAAGCCAGAAAAGTTTACTGGTGCAAACTTTAAGAGGTGGTCCGTCAGGGTCACAGATTGACTTACTGTCATGAATGTTTTCTGGATCAAAGATGGCTTGCCCGAGGGTAATATCTCTGATGAAGATCAGAGAAAATACCAGGAAGCTAATAAGATCTTTATGGAAGCTATGTGTATTGTGATGTCGGATCATATCTATGATGCCCTCATGCGCTATGGAGATGCACAGTCTCTGTGGAACTATCTGAACTCCACCTATGGAGCTTCGGATGCATGCAATGAGCTATATCTCATGGAGAGCTTCCATGACTATAAGATGGTTGGTAACAAATCTATAGTCGAGCAAGCTCATGAGGTGCAGCGCATGGCTAAGGAACTTGAGCTCCTTAAGTGTGTTTTACCCGATGAATTTGTGGCTGGTTGCATTATTGCAAAGTTGCCTTCTTCATGGAGGAGCTTCGCCATAAGTCTTAAACACAAGAGACAGAAAATATCAGTTGAAAACCTGATAGCATCTCTTGATGTTGAAGAGAAGGCTCGGGCTAAAGACAACACTGAGAAGGAGAACGAGGATAGAGCTAGTGCCCACTTTGTCCAGAGAAACCATGGCAAGAACAAAGTAAAGGTTAAGCTTTTCAATGCCAAATCAACTACTCCCTTCAAGAAGAAGAAGAAAGACAAAGCTGAGATGCATTGCTTCACCTGTGGAGAGCTTGGTCATTTTGCTAAAGATTGTTCGGAACGAGCGGACCGAAAAGAGAAAAAGAAGGCCAATCTCGTGACTACTAGCAAAACTGATGACGGGTATGGTAATTTCTCTACTGTACTATCAGTTTTTCAATCACCAAGTTGATGGGTTGATACAGGTGCTAATATTCACGTGTGTGCTGATATCTCTTTGTTTTCTTCTTACCAAGGGCTCCAAGGTTCCTTCGTCCTAATGGGGAATGGGTCACATGCTTCTGTTCGTGGTGTTGGCACGGTAGATTTGAAGTTTACTTCGGGAAAGATCGTGCAATTGAAGAACGTGCATCATGTCCCTACTATTCGCAAGAACCTTGTTAGTGTATCCCTTCTTTTGAGAGATGGGTTTAAAGTAGTATTAGAGTCCAATAAAGTAGTTATGTCCAAGCATGGGCAATTTATTGGTAAAAGCTATGAATGCGGAGGCTTGTTCCGTTTATCTTTGACAGATTTTAGTAATAAGTCAGTTAATCATATTTGTGGCACCATTAATGATAATTCAAGTGTTTGGCATTCTCGTTTATGTCATGTGAATTTTGGCTTGATGTCGCATTTATCTAGCTTGAGTTTAATTCTAGATTTCACTATTGCCAAAGGTTCTAAGTGCCATAGTTGTGTGCAATCAAAGCAACCTCGAAAGCCTCATAAGGCAGCGGAGGAGAGAAACTTGGCGCCTCTTGAACTCATACATTCTGATCTTTGCGAGATGAATGGTGTGTTGACAAAAGGTGGAAAGAAATATTTCATGACTTTAATTGATGATGCAACTAGATTTTGCTATATTTACTTGCTGAAAACTAAAGATGAATCACTAGACTACTTTAAAATCTATAAGGCTGAAGTTGAAAATCAGTTAGAGAGAAAGATTAAACATCTAAGGTCTGATCATGGTGGTGAATATTTTTCTATACTATTTGATGAGTTCTATGCGGAACATGGCATTATTCATGAGGACAGCTCCCTATTCACCCGAATCAAACGGGATTGCCAAGAGGAAAAATCGCACGTTGACTGACTTGGTGAACGCCATGTTAGACACTGCTGGACTATCTAAGGCATGGTGGGGGGAAGCTTTATTGACTGCGAGTCATGTCCTGAATAGAATTCCAAACAAAAATAAAGAAACAACTTCATATGAGATTTGGGTTGGTAGGAAACCATCACTTTCATACTTGCGCACGTGGGGATGTTTGACGAAAGTCAATGTTCCAATTTCTAAGAAGCGTAAGCTTGGGCTGAAGACTGTGGACTGTGTCTTTCTAGGATATGCTCACCATAGCATTGCTTATAGATTTTTAGTAGTAAAATCCGAGGTTCCTGATATGAATGTAGATACAATCTTTAAATCTCGTGATGCTATATTTTTTGAGAATATATTTCCTATGAAAGATATGCATAGCAATGCTAAATTTTCTACTGAATTAGCTCCTGATTTTACTATACCTACCGAGCATCCTATTGAGTCTTTTGAACAACCACTTGAAGAAGTCTTAGAGGAGGATGACAATGAAGTTCCCGTGAGGAACAAGAGACAAAGGATTGCAAAATATTTTGGTGATGATTTCATTGTGTACCTTGTGGACGATACTCCCACTTCTATCACAGAGGCATATGCATCACCAGATGCAGATGATTGGAAAGAAGCCGTTCATAGCGAGATAGACTCAATTCTTTCTAATGGAACTTGGGAGTTATCTGAGTTTCCATTTGGTTCTAAACCCATTGGTTGTAAGTGGGTGTTCAAGAAGAAGCTTAGACCTGATGGTACTATTGATAAGTACAAGGCTCGGCTTGTGGCTAAGGGTTATACCCAGAAGGAAGGCGAGAATTTCTTTGATACTTATTCACCTGTTGCTAGAATGACCACTATTCGAGTTCTACTTTCTCTGGCTACCTCATATGGTCTTCTCATTCATCAAATGGACGTGAAGACAACTTTTCTTAATGGAGAGTTGGATGAGGAGATTTATATGGATCAGCCTGATGGGTTATTGAAATCAGGCTTGAAACAAAAGGTGTGTAAGTTATTGAAATCATTGTATAGCTTGAAACAAGCACCTAAACAATGGCATGAGAAATTTGACACTACTTTAACTAGTGCGGGCTTTGCTGTCATAAATGAAGTCAAGTCTTTTCTGTCAAAAAGTTTTGACATGAAAGATCTAGGAGAAGCTGATATAATTTTAAACATCAAGCTGATTAAGGAAGAGAGTGGGATTACTTTGTCGCAATCACACTATGTTGAGAAGCTTTTAAGCCGATTTGGCTTTATGGATAGCAAGCCTTCTCCAACACCTTATGATCCTAGTGTGACACTAAAAAAGAATAAAAAGAGTGCTAAAGATTAGTTGAGATATTCTCAAATTATCGGTTCACTCATGTTTCTAGCTAGCGCAACCAGACCAGATATTTCTTTTGTTGTGTGCAAATTGAGTAGGTACATGTCCAACCCGGGTGATAATCATTGGAATGCACTTGAAAGGGTCTTGCGCTATCTTAAAGGTACAATGAGTTTTGGGATTCACTATTCTGGGCACCAAGCTGTGCTAGAGGGATATAGTGATGCGAACTGGATTTCTGATATTGATCAAATCTATGTCACTAGTGGGTATGTTTTTACTCTTGGAGGTGGCGCGGTGTCATGGAGGTCTTGTAAACAGACTATTTTGACTAAGTCAACCATGGAAGCAGAACTTACTGCTTTAGATACAACATCTGTAGAGGCAGAGTGGCTGCGTGAGCTCTTGTGTGATCTGCCGGTGGTTGAAAAACCAATACCGGCTATCCTTATGAACTATGATAATCAAACAGTGATCACTAAAGTGAATAGTGCAAAGGATAATGCGAAGTCAACAAGACATGTTAAAAGACGTTTGAAGTCTGTTAGGAAGCTGAGAAATTCCAGAATAATAACTGTGGCTTATGTCCAAACTGACAAAAACCTGGCAGATCCCTTTACTAAAGGGCTATCACGGAATGTGATAGAAATTGCATCAAGGGAGATGGGTATGAGACTCATGTGAGTTTGCAGTAGTAGTAACCCAACCTTTTTGATCGGAGATCCCGTGACTAAGGATCTGGGAAGAACAAGCTATTGATAAACTGAGGAGAGTATAACTATAAACCCTCTCTAAGTGAAGATGCAAATACTCTCAAAGCATTGAGGCATTGTATGGTAGGTTGGCTAAATACCTTAATATGTTCTATTGGCTTTCATTAGCGAAGATGTTGTCCTACAGAACATTCTTGAAAGAATATACCTATATGAGTTCGACTGTTAAAACGTCGCAGTCTATGAGACTTGGGTAGTCTCTAGTAAACTCATTAAGAGACCACGGAGTACGACGTATATGCTCAACTCACGGAGTAAGGCTATTGGTGGTCAGGTACTAGTTTGGCTTTGGGTAAAGCTCATTCGCACAAAACTTGCAATTCAAGGCGTAGTCCATTGTTCAAGTTGTGGATGAGTGTAACTTGAGGTTCTAGGCGGAAGTTCAACTTCACAGTCTCTGTCGAAACACTGGTATATCAAACAGGAGCGAGAACAGACAAATCTCTAAATGGGTATTTGAGATCTGGTGGGGGATTGTTAGAATTTATATGGGCTTGGCCCAATAACAAATTCAGAAATTCCTAATAAATCTCAAAGGCCCATGCATGAAAGCAAGAGGGGATGTGGGAACTATTTAGTACCACATTGCTTGTGGAAATAGAGGTATTGGTTGGACTGGACTATATAATGAGACTATCGGTCACACCAATATATCATAAAATTAAGACCTAGAGTTTCTACCTCTTCTCGCTGTTGCGCCATCGTAGCTACTCCAGTCCGATCGTCGGCGTGCACCGGCGACCGGGCGAGCAGGTCTCCGGAACCCTCGTCTTCGTGATCCTACAGCGGGAGAAGGCGAATAAGGTGTTTGGGAAGCGCTCTTCGCGCGACTGCTCCCAATCTTTACGACGGGTCGTCTTCCGTCCAAATCAGATGGCGCTACATCCCGGCGTATTCGTCGTCAGCTGAACCGAAGTCTTCCACCGCCGCTGATCGACATCAACGACATCGACATCGTCTTCAACAACCTGAATGTCGCTCCATCGACACCCGCATCTTCGCCATCTTCACCGCAATCTACTACTCCTACAACTAGCAGGTATAAACCTTGTGATCTAATCTTGTCGTTCATACTATCCAATCTATCTAGTAAACAAGTTATGTCTATGCTAGTTAACTTGAACATGCTATGTGATATGTGGTTTAATCATGTTAGTATGCAGTACATGCTTATTCTAGTTAATCAATCTGTCATGATTTATATTCTGGTATTAATCTAGAAATTGTCATATTATTTAACATTATATATAGTATTTTGACTTCTTTAAATCAAAACAAAGGATCTGCTTATGTGAATCAAAAAAGAAGGAGACGGCCAAACCTCCAACAGAATTATTATCGTTACGTGCAGAGGATGCTAGGACCGGGAGTCTCTCATCACCCAATCACTTCTCTCTTTCTCTCAGAAGATAGCGACGGCGGCTCTCATTCTTCCCCTCTCTCTCTCTCTATCTCTCTCTCTCTCTCCGTCCACTCTCTCCCCGTGGAGATGCGCCCGCCCAGCGGAGGGCACGAGCGGTGTGGCCTCCCTCTCGTGGGCGCGGCTGCTCCCCCACGGCGCCCCTCTCCCTCGACCTCGAGCTCGACGACGGCATACCTCGGCCGGCAGCGGCAATGGCTACCCCGGTGGCGGATCCTCCCTCTCCCTCGAGCTCGGCGGTGGATCTGGCCGAAGAGCACCTCCAGCGACGTGGATCTGGATGAGGAGCTCGTCCTCCAGCGGTTTCACCAGGCGGATATGCGAACTTGGTGGCCGGATCCACGGTGGCCTCTCCTCTCCCTCTTCCCTCCCTCTATGGCTCCATGGCGGCGCAAATATGGCGGGGAGGAGGCCTCCGACAGCGGTTCGGAGCAGGAACGCTATATCCGGCGGTGGCTCGGCGTGGGGATGTCGGATCCGGCTCGGCTCGGCGGGGCGCGGGGATACAGCAGCGCTAGGGCCGCGCGAGGCGAGCTTGTCGGTAGGCTCCGAAACGTGCTCACCAACGGGCTCTATTTTTTTATTTTATTTTTTTAATCTATTAAAGGAGGCGGGTAGGTTATGTCATTCGTCTCAATAAAAGAAAGAACAGAGACGGGCAAAACGACCACATCAGTTATTCGCCAATTAGCCGAGACCTTGCGCGGGAGGTGGTCGCGATTGCTCTCTCCATTAAGCAAAAACGTCCACCTCCATTAAGATATGTGTACTAATGAAATCTTCATCATCTCCCACAGTTTCACCAGTTTTTGGCTGTCCGTTTGCCTGCTTATCATAGGATAGCAGTTCTTGAACTGGTAATGAGATGTGAGTTAAGATAATGTTTTCATTGTGCTTTCATGCCCATAAGGCGTCTGAATTCTAACAGTACGTAGCAATTCACCTGTCGTGTTGCTGTTATCAGCCTCCGAAGCGATACGCTAGACTGAGTTTTCAGCGCATGACACGAAAAGTAACAAAAAGATCTGGTGGTGTGGTGCCCCATTTGTCAAGTTAATGCCAAATCTCATACTGTATCAACTTTAGTTACCTTTGTATAAGCACTGACCCGCTTGATTAATTAGTAACTTCGTTCGACACATCTCTGCTAGCTGAGTGGAAGCCTCGTTACTACCGTTGCTGCAGATTTCTTGGCAGAGCCGTGGTGAATGAATCTACCTGCAGCTAGTGCGGCGTCGTGCGCCAACGTTTCTCCACATAACCCTGCCTGTTGCACAGAGGACAAAGCTATATATCTATCTCACTCAGGGCCGGGCCGGGCCGGGTATATAGAGCAGCTAGCTTATTAGGCTGTGCTCTTTTCACCAAACTGAAACTCCTTTTTCGACGATGCTTCCACACTTCCTTTTGTGTTGTGCGTGCTGCTTTACGCGTACAGCGCCTTGATGCGTAGCCGGACGGGATCGGAGTGGCTGACCTGACCAATAATCCATGGCCCCTCTAGGTCGCGGCGGCTAGTCGATTCCTACAAGGAGCCAAGCAGGCAGAGGCAGGCGTCGCTGTCGTCGGTGGAGCCGTGGAGGGAAATCATGGAGGTCACACATATTGTTGGGGACGGAGTCGTCAGAAAAGCAGGGAGGGGCAAGGCAAAGGGCGCTTTCGTGCTTGTTTATTGTGCATGCAGCACAAGCGTAGAGAAGCGCATGCAGCTCGCTGTTGCTGCCGAACAAGCCTCCTCGACACCACATATATCCACCATGGCTACTAGTGTAGTGGTGCGTGTTTGCTTGAGGTTTCCCTACTCAGATAGCACTGACTCAAATGAGGCTGCAACTAACTGCAAATCAGAAGGAGGTCTTTTTAGTACCCCGCTGGCCCCCTTGGTCGGTCGTCGTCCATAGAATAATCTGGTGTTGGCCTGTTGGGTCGGTGTACGTCAGAGGGAATGGAGTTGCGAATG
This sequence comes from Microstegium vimineum, assembly GCA_022036555.1. Lineage (NCBI taxonomy): Eukaryota > Viridiplantae > Streptophyta > Magnoliopsida > Poales > Poaceae > Microstegium > Microstegium vimineum. The sequence continues at coordinate 14,004,680 of CM039137.1, read as the reverse complement.
CAACAAGGAAAGATCTGCTGCTCTTACATATTTTATTTTTTATAAAGAACTTTGCAAAGCATCCGGCCGGCCCTCTGGTGACTAGCTAGCTAGAGTCGGCAAGATCAAAGTATACTACGTACGTACTCCTGATTTTGCATATGATGGTGAGAGTAAAAGGCATATATGACCCCGGAGGCAATAAGCGGCACATAAGAGAAGGTCTGAGCCACCTCCTCTTCTGCTTGAAAAAAAAAAAAACCCACTGGATCACACTTCAGAGTGCTTTACAATGATGATATATATAATTATGATCGTTTCCAACTTCCAAGCGCAGAACCTAGCAGTGTATATATAATGGAACAAACGTGAGCCATCATGCATACTATGCACGTACAGCGCATTCGTGCATTCCACCACGTACACACACAGTGGAATAATATGCATTAGAGCCACCAAGCTAGTACGTCCTCGTGAACTAATGAAGCTCCCTCAGAATGAAGGCACGGTACACCCACTATATATTAGTATATTCCACATTTCCACTGTATGGAATGCACGAATACGCTGTACGTGCATAGTAACCTTGTCGTCGGCAGCGATGTGGACGCGGCGCAGTCCAATCACGGCATGCATGCAGCCCGGCGAGCCAAAGTGCGCCGCGGGAGCGTCCCCCGGCCCCGGCGAGCGTGCAAGGCGTCCAGGGCGCCGGACTGGACCGCTCGCCCACCCGGCACCCGCGGCCGGGCAGGAGAACTGCGCAGGCCGACGTGTGCGGCTGTGCTGTGCTGTGCTCCTCTCGTGGTACACATTGGCGAGCCCGATCGAACGCGCGATAGGCCGGCGCCCGACTAACCAACCCGGCGACGTCAGGCGTTGTTGCGTTGGGCAACCGTGGTGCGGGGGCGCTGCCCCAGGCGAATTATTGGGAGGCGGTGTCGGCTTCCGTGTGGGCAGCCGCTATAACGATCTACAGGTGGATAAATGGAATTGGAAATAAACTACGCTAAAGAACAGAGTAATAAGAGATAGGCATAGCAAGATGTGCGATACGAATCTATTCTGTTACGATTCTGTTTGGGTTTTCATGCCGAACCAATCGTTACACCGGCTTATAAACAGCCGGACACCCTGCGCTGTTGCCGTGCCAGACTGGCAACAGGCCGCACACACACATATACTGCCCAGAGCTCATCAGACATTCGTTACATTCTCCCCTTCTTAAGAACCAACCTGTCCTCAGGTTGGTGTTGGAAGCCCAAACTTCTTGATGATCTCAGCTTTGTCTTCCCAAGTTGCCATATTAGCTGGTAGCGCCGTCCACTGCACAAGTATCTGATCAACTGTTGTAGCTCCTCTCTGAATCAATCTTGTGTTCAGAATCTTGTCAGGTTTGAAGATTTGTTCAGGGTCGTGCATACCGTTGTCAGATCATCCACGACTTCCACTTCCTTGGGGATATGTTTTTTCAGTTGGGATACATGAATGACAGGATGTATACGACTATGGGCAGGCAAATCCAACTTATAAGCTACTCCCTCCGTCCCAAATTAATCGTCGTTTTAGGTGTTCGTGCCACACATTTGACTTGATTTATACGAAATACGTACAACTTTTAGATCTTCAAATAATTTTATTAAAAAACTAGACTTAAAGATCTTTCCGATGATACTAATTATGTAGCATATATTAATATATTTTAATATACATTTAATCTAAAGTATTTCTTGGGAAGCGAGAACGACAGTTATTTTGGGACGGAGGGAATACCTGCCCAGTGCGCTGAAGAACTCTGAATGGCCCATAATACCTAAATGACAGTTTCTTGTTTGATCTGTTAGCCACGGAAGATCGCACATATGGCTGTAACTTCATATAGACCCTGTCACCAGGTTCAAAACTGCGCTCTGAACGATTCTTATCGGCTCGAGCTTTCATTCTTTGTTGTGCTCGCTGTAATTGCTGTTGTATCAATCTAGTCAACAATTCCCGCTCTTTCATCCATTGCTCCAGTTCTGGAACTGAGCAAGCCTGAAGATTATCAATACCCAAATGTCGTGGACTTTGGCCATATAGCACCTCAAACGGGGATCGGCCAAGAGCTGAATGATAATTTGTATTGTACCAATATTCTGCAACTGAAATCCACTTATTCCGGGGCATGAATGTACCATACAGCGCAAGAACCCTTCAAGACACTGATTCAATCGTTCGGTCTGACCGTCCGTCTGTGGATGATAGGCCGAGCTCATGAGCAGCTTGGTGTCAGTCAAACGAAATAGCTCTTGCCACAGCTTGCTTGTGAACACAGGATCTCTGTCAGATATCAATGCTTTTGGCAAGCCATGCAATTTATAGACATGATCCATGTATACTTTGGCAATTTGCAGAGCAGTATAAGGGTGATGCAAAGGTATAAAGTGCCCATACTTAGAGAACTTATCAATCACCACTAAGATGGCATTGTACCTGTCTGAAGTGGGAAGTCCTTCAACAAAGTCTAAGCTGACAACCTCCCAGGCCTGAGCTGGAACTGGTAGTGGTTGTAGCAATCCAGGCAATTTTGTATGTTCCACTTTTGCTCTCTGGCAAGAGTCACACTGCTGCACAAAGCTATGTACTGATTGCCGCAAATGAGGCCAAGCGAATAATGTTTTGATTCTGCTATAAGTGGCTGCCACTCTTGAATGTCCACCTATGCCACTATCATGTAAGGCTTGCAATATATGTTGCTGAGCAACAACGTTATTGCCGACCCAAACCTTTCCTTTGAACTTGATGATTCCATTTGTTAACACAAAACCTTTGTCATTCTGCCCAGTTATGCTCAACTCAGTTAACAATTGCTTGTCCTCTTCACTGTCCAAATACCCCTCTTTCAGCCTTTGAATCCAAGAGGGAATACATTCTGAGACAGCCAGTACCTCAGAACAACTATCATTTCTAGAGAGAGCATCTGCTGCGGCATTGTGGATGCCTTTCTTGTACTGAATGGAATAATCTAAGTCCATGAGTTTGATCAAAGCCTTGTGCTGCATTCTAGAAGTTACTCTCTGCTCAGTCAAATGCAAAAGGCTCTTGTGATCTGTTCTGATCAGAAATTTCTGATGTTGTAAGTATGGGCGCCACTTGTCAATAGCCATCAATATAGCTAAACATTCTTTCTCATATACAGACAAAGTTTGGTTTCTAGCACAAAGATGCTTGCTCAAATATGCAACAGGGTGACCATTCGACATTAACACAGCACCAATGCCCATATCTGAAGCATCAGTTTCTAGCATAAATTGTTGCTTGAAGTTAGGTATAGCTAACACTGGAGCTTCGGCTAACATCTGCTTGAGCAGCTGAAATGCATGACCTGCAGCAGGTGTCCAAATGAATTGCACTCCTTTTTTCAAGAGCTCAGTCAACGGTCTAGCTATAACACCATAATGTGCAAAGAATTTTCGGTAATAACCAGTGAGACCAAGAAAGCCCCTTAGTTGTTTGAGATTTACAGGTTCTGCCCAATTCAGCACTGCCTCAACCTTGCTGGGTCCAGTGACAACTCCCGCTGCAGATATGACATGGCCCAAATACTCGACCGAGGACTGGGCAAAGGAACATTTCGACCTTTTGATGTAGAACTGGTGCTGGTGAAGAACCTGAAATACTTGCCTGAGTAATACCAAGTGCTCTTCCATGTTTTCACTGTATATAAGTATGTCATCCATAAAAACCAGAACACCACGACGCAACAATGATGTAAATATCCAATTCATTAGGCTCTGAAAGGTTGCAGGTGCATTCGTGAGACCGAATGGCATAACCAAAAACTCATACAACCCTTGGTGTGTGCGACATGCTGTCTTGTGCTTATCACCTTCTGCCATTCGAATTTGATGATATCCGGAGCGAAAATCCAGCTTGGTAAACACAGCAGACCCGCTCAATTCATCTAACAGCTCGCCAACCACTGGCATTGAATGTTTATTCTTATGTGTGATGGCGTTGAGGTGGCGATAGTCCACGCAAAAGCGCCACGTGCCATCCTTCTTACGCACCAACAATACTGGTGATGCAAACGCACTAGAGCTATGGCGAATCACCCCATTCTGAAGCATCTGCTGAACCTGAGTTTCAATTTCAGTTTTTTGTATAGGAGAGTAATGGTATGGTCGCACCTTGACTGGTTGGGAACCGAGCACTAAAAAAATCTGATGATCTGCATTCCTTTTTGGTGGTAACTGAGTAGGTATACTGAAGAGATGATCAAATTCTTGAATCAAGTCATGAATTGGTGGTGGTACTGTTTCTGTAGGATCACTCTGAATTGTACAGGCATACTGTAGTCGATCTGAAACTTTGGTGGGAAGCTCGGTATTAACCAACTGAAGACAGCAAGCCACTCCTCCATGTTTTATGAGGCCTTGTAACTTTTTCCTTGAGATTGGAGGACAGGAATCTAGTTGATCCCTCACTCCTTGCAATGCAACTCTCTTTCCTTGATGAGTAATTCTCATGGCTTTGGTTTTATAATCTACCCAAATTGGACTTACAGCCTCAAGCCAGTCCTCTCCAATAATCATGTCATAGCATCTAAGGGTCAATACTTTAGCATCAGAACTAAAAGTGTGCCCCTGGATCTACCACTTCAATCCAGGTACTATCTCATAGCAGTGAAGTTGACCTCCATCAGCTGCTTTGAATGTTGAAATGGGGCACTGCTTTGTGGTCAGGTCCAATGTTCTGACCAGTCTATCACTCACAAAGGTTCCGATGCTCCCTGAATCAACCAGAATTAATACCTACTGCTTCCCAATATTTGCTAGCAGTTTCAGCGTCTGACGGTGCCCTTTAGCTTCACTGTCAGGTAACTGCACTGTCATAACACTATCCTCGGCTAACTGAAGTTCAGATTGCAATTCCTCCGAACCATCCGGAGATTGAAACTCCAAAGCATCTAACAACTCTTCGATTACATGCAAGGGAACATGCTCCGGACAAGTGTGGTTAGTACTCCACTTCCCTCCACACTTGAAGCATAATCCGTTCTTCCGTCTATATTGCTTCAGAGACCCCAGCCTGTCCTCATATTCAGAACGGCTTTGCTTTGCTGTCAGCTTGTTAGAGTCAGTGGCACCAGTCCTCTCTGAACGGTCCTGTCCTCTGGTGAATGGGCGCCCACTATATTTGGATTTGGCATTAGTGAGCTCCTCTTCCTGAAGCAGTGCAAGAGCACTAGCGGTATCCACATCACGAGGTCTGTGCAAGGTGATTGCACTCCGAATCTCCTCTTTCAACCCGGCCAAGAATCTGGTGACAAAGAATACATCATCATAGGATGGATTGTACAGCAACACCCCGTGAGCAAGTTTCTCGAACTGTTACCGAGCCCGTCTGCTGTAACATCTCCAACTAACGAAGATGTGTTTGGTACTGGTCTTTATCATATTTGTTGAACACCAACTCGCACAAGCGATCCCAATCTATAATCCGCCCACGACGCTCCACTGTCTGCAGCCAGGTGGCTGCTGATCCTTGGAAATTCAGCGCCGCGAATCTTGTCTGCATCATCGGATGAGTCCCGTACACCTCGAAATACATCACACAACGATCACGCCAGAGACGGGGGTTATCACCATCGAATTTGGGAAATTCAAGTTTCGGAGCAGGTGCAGAATGATGGGGCCACGGAACTTCTCCATCACGAAGAGTAATCGGGGCGGGGGATAGTTCAGAGGCATACCCGTGACCGGGTGTGGCGGGGGTCGGTAGACCCCAGCGCCAGCATCCCGGTGATCCAAGCGCTGGCCGTGCCCATGGGGCGATTGAGAACTCGACGTCGATGGTGCTGGCGCGATGTTCAAGTCGATTCCTCCTGATGGCGCTTGGAACCATGGGGGCGCGCTCTGGTGAAGCTGAGGAAGCGGCTGCAATGGATGTGGCAGGGGTGCGCTCTGAGGAAGAAGCTGAGGAAGCGTCTGCGGTGGAGGCGGCGGTAGCGGTGGGGGCCGCGACTCCAACTGTAGAACACGGTTCATCGTCTCCTTCGATTGCTACATCATCGACCCGAGCGATGTCTCCGCAATCGTGCGCCAAGACTGGAGATCATTGAGCTTGTCGAGCGCGGTCGCCATCGCGTCCTGAAACCCGTCGAACTGCGACAAATCCTGAACTCCATCGAGCTGTTTTGCCATCGCTCCCATCGCCGTCTTCAAATCGTCAATCGAAGTCGCCATTTCCTGCTGGAGCTTGGTTGGCTTCTTCTTCGGCGCCAGATCGGAACGGATTCGAGCGAAAAAGAAAATTCTCTCGAACTGGAAAGGCTCTGGATACCAAATGTAACGATCTACAGGTAGATAAATGGAATTGGAAATAAACTACGCTAAAGAACAGAGTAATAAGAGATAGGCATGGCAAGATGTGCGATACGAATCTATTCTGTTACGATTCTGTTTGGGTTTTCATGCCGAACCAATCGTTACACCAGCTTATAAACAGCCGGACACCCTGCGCTGTTGCCGTGCCAGACTGGCAACAGGCCGCACACACACATACTGCCCAGAGCTCATCAGACATTCGTTACAGCCGCCTGATGCTGTTGCTGAAGCGTCGTTTGATTTGTTGGTGACTGTCGTTAGTTTAGGACTTTAGGGTGCGCGTCTGCAGTGGAGCGCACAGCCTCTCAGCCTCAGCCCTCTCTCTGAACAGTGGCAGCACAGGGATCCACATCCATCCAACACAGTAGGGTGTGGGGTGTTCTGATCTGATCCACATGATTATAGGTATGTGACAAACACGTAAGCTTAGCTCGTGTGGCCCAGGAACAGTGCACGTCCACCCGCTATGGGTTTCTAGTTCCTGCATGCAGGGTGAGAAATGACGCGGCCCATCATCTGTCACCCATTCTTCCCTCGCTCAAATGATTCCACTTCCACACATTATTGACAAAAAAATCGGTAGCATAGCATCGTTGTCAAGCCGGCAAGTCTCGCCCTTTTCCTTCAGATTCAGAAGGAAAGGAAAACTGTTACAAACTTGTGAAGCCCATCGCTGCGGATTTATTGTCTGTTGATGAGGCGGCTTATTACAGGAGTATAAACGGGCTTTCCCGTATGCCTTACGTGGGCTGTTTCTTATATTTATTACAACTGGGCCTCCATTATATATACACGGCCACACTATATTTGTTGCCAAATGCAACTGAAGGCATCTTGTAGGCGCGGTTCAAAAAAAAAAAGAACAGCGAGTTTTCTAAGCAGAAGAATATACTGAACTATCGCAGGGCCTCAATTTTTATGACCATTTCAATTTTAAAATTTATTTAGTACCATGAGGACACATTAATGAATTAGAGCAACAACATATGTATAAATTTTCCCTAAGCTATTTCTAACATTAGGTTCAACTAATACTGAATCAGGCTTTACATATAGTTTTTTTTTAGGACTGAATTTATCATTTGAAGGTTCAGAGATGAAATTGAAGTTGGAACGACAGTTGATGGACCAAAATCACTGTTTATCCAGTTTTAAATTTCCCCGTCACTCTTTGCTGTTGTATACTTTTATGTGTGCGGTACTGGTGGTGTGTAGACAGTAGAACAGCTGCACGTACAGGCAGCATCATCCATGCCCAAAGGCCAGAGCCAACAACCACGTGCGGCGTCCTTGTCACATAGTATCAGTCCACAAAAATTCACTAGTGTACCAGAAGCTCAAGACATGGCGCGTTCACGTACACAACTAAACATACTTCACACCGGGGCTGCGTTGCAGGCTTGCAGCCATTGAAACAGACGTAGCGTCAGGCGATGGGGACCTGAACTCCCTCGGCGGCTCGGCTCAATGCCAATGCAAACGCGAAAACATCAGAACCGCTCATACTAGCCACCGTGGTGTGCATCGACCCTTACTCCTGAGACCACAGATCCTCATTCAACCTCAACATCGATCCGGAAATCCTGCAATATGTAATCATCGACGTGGACCTATTAAAACAGCAAACAATCATGGAACTAGCAGAGGATTCACGATTACTGAATTTTTTTTAGGAAACTGGAGGAGCTTCCGCCGCTACAAAGGTTATTTTATTAATTCAATGTACAAAAATTTACAAAGCGATTGAGTACTAGGTAGAAGGTTCAACAAACAAAAAAGACGAACGCCAGCTCAGAGACTTTGTGAGTTGCAGATTTTGGGCTGACCCTGTGATTCAGTAATTGAAGTTCTCTGAAGAATGTAGCTCTGCATGTTGGAATATTTGACTTTAAACCTTTGAAAATGCTACCATTTCTCGAGCACCAGATTGCCTTTCAGAGCAAAACCAATGTTGCCATGAAGAATCGATAATGCAAAGAGTCTTTGAGATAGAGCATTTCTCATTTCTCGAGCACCAAAGTGCCCAACCGAGCAAAAACACTGCTGCCATGAAAAATTGAGAATGCAAAGAGTCTTTGGGACAGAGCATTACTTCCGGGAAGTCAGCATTGGATAGGATATGAATCTGAAGAAATTGCCAGCACACGATCACAGAATTAGAACACAATTTATTTTTAGGCTCAGTTTCATCATAGAACTATCAAAGTAAACATGGATATTACTACAATCCTCGAGCTTTAAAAATTTTGGGCTCAATTAGTTTTATCCATAAACTATCAAAGCGTGTTTCAGTCCTCAATTTTTCTTTTAAGCTCAACTTCGTCCCTCATACTATGTGGAACTCTGCATCATCGTGCGTCTCAGATCCAACATCACCCGAGTTTGGAGATAAACATGATTAGTGGATAGTCTAAAACCTCTTTAGAGGACATTAATAATCCGGATGCATTATTTTAAATGTTATCTTATAATGGCACCATTTATATATACATCCTACTGCTTTGTTTTTACAGGAGTAATTACACCTGCTACGATCGTAATAGGAATGCAAGATGATTTGTTTAAGAACCCATAAATAGTTATTGTCCGCGAATCAACCCTGTAAAAGCCAATAGGGTTTGCGTACTCCTATTTAGTACGCAGAGAACACATTGATAAATTAGAATAGATAGTAGATCCACATTTTCCCGTAGCTAGACTCAACTAAATAAAAATAATATGCTTTTTGTCTATAAACTAAAAAAATAATATTTAGATATTGAAATAAAACATAAATCATAACTGAAGAACAGATCCGAACCGATTGTTAGTATTTGTGGATATTTGTATCTATATTTATATTTATTTTTAAATATGGATATAACTAGTACTTAACGATGGAACTGATTTAAGAAACAAAAGGGAAATTTAATAAGTATATTACTCATTTTGAATTTTTGGAGGAAACTAGCCTCAGGAGCTAAGACTGTATATTCCGCCAGTTTTCTCCCCGTCAGTCTAGCACATGTGTGGTCTGCAGGCGGTAGACAATGAGCACAGCTACACAGCCACACAGGCAGCGTCCATGCTCAGAGCCCAACAACCACGTACGGTGACATTGTCACCAACCACTACCAGCCCACAGACCACGGCGACGTGGTACGCTCAGGGCCGCAAACTCTCACGTTCACGGTTCAGGTCCACAGACCACGCCACCAGTTTCCGGCAATGGAATGGAACAAAAAGAAACCAGGGACTTAGAGCCAAGCTGCAAGAAGAGAGACATGATCCTGTTGGAATTAGAAGAAGATTAATTCACGATTGCTGAGTTAGTAACGTTTGCATAACACTGTGCTAGGATTAGTTTTATTTGACTGCTGAGTAAAAAGAGATCAGGAGCGGCTAGCCCAATAATAAATCCACACATGAGGATGAATCCTTCGACATAGGATTTCATAGGAATTATAACTTTAACGCAGTCCCACAATCCTGATCTCGTCCATCGAAAATTGAATGGCAAAGCATGAAAGGTTTATACTACCCACTTCATGACTTATTTGGATATTGTCGGATTCACGTTAATACACATGTGTTGGGGTGGATTTGAGTGAAACTTAAACAAAATTTCGCACCAACACATGTAGATTGATTTCAATGCGACTACATCCAAATTAGGCCTCATTAGTCCGACCTCTCTTGCCTTCTCCTCCATTTGTTTCCCTAGCGTCTACCCCTCCCCACCCCTGTGTGCGCGCGCGAAGCATGAAGGCGTTATTGTGGCGGCGGCGGCGCTGTCAACTGGCGGTGCACTCCATCAACCTTAGAGGCACCAAGAGGTCCGCACAGACACCAAAGAAGATACCGCATGACGAATAAAGCTAGCGATGTGCAGCCTCCCTGAGTTTCTCTACCGAGCTTCAGTGAGACCAATAAGGCAAATGTCCCCTCTCATTTGTTATGTCCACTAATTGTTTTGAAAAATAGTAAATTCTTCCCTACTTCCAAGAGTTTTCTCTGTTTCGCCTCTCCTAAACTTGCTGTCAATTGTGTGGCCCCTCCTAAACTTGCTGCCGACAAGTGACAAAGAAGCCATAGATGTTGTTTCCATGTATGACACCCAACAGTTGCTTGAGGAATCACCTGAAAGGTTTGTGCTCTACTCATAGTTAGCTTAGTTAGATATTAGTTCCTGCATGGTTCAAGTGCTACTACAAACGAGCAGATCTTATTGGTCATGTTCTGAATGCATTATTTATAACTGCAGACTTCTTACAATTCCTTTTGGAATTCCACAAATTAGTATTACATTTAGGATCCGTTTGGCTCCCTAGAATTCTCGGAATTGAATTTATAGTATAAACTATAGTTGTAAAGAAGAATCCATTAAATTCGTTTCTACAATTTTAGTTAAGTTGGGGAGGAAGAATCCATGGAATCCTTTCCCCACATCTGAACCTATGAATTTGAGGTAGACTGATATATGAACTTTGGAAAGTTATGGAATCTCAAATTCTTTTTCCACAACTATAATTTATACAATGAATTCAATTCTAGAAATTCCAGGCAGCCAAACAGCGCCTTAGCAGTTTCGATGAATCAAAGATGGAAGTCATGTTCTAGAAACGCAAGCCATTCATGCCGTCATTCGAATGGAGGCTTTGATCATATCCTAGCCATTCATGGTTTTTTGAACAGAATGGGCCAGAGATGCAGCTATTGCATAGTGCGCTATCATCCAGCTCACATTAATTCATTGTGCATACGCAACAGGTTTCTGTTCATGAGCTCTTGGTCCTAGCCATGTGGGCGACGCTCGCATTGCAAAACAATTAGTACTGTACTTGGAAAAATGGACCCAAATAAAGGCCATCAAGTGCACTGGACACTATCATCCTCCATCCGTCCATCTACTTTGTCGCATCGTCGGTTTGCTGTCGTGCGTGGCATCCCCTGAGCTACCCATGCGAAGGAACGAGCGCAGCCGCCAGCACCCACACCCACAGCAGGTCATCATCATCATCCGCTGATAGCTCACATTGCATTGGTCCCAAATCCAAACCAAACACGCATTCATCACGCTTATTATTCCTTTCTCATTCAATTCCGCACAGCCATGCACGTCGCCGTGGGTGTGCGCCACAGGCCACAGGGAGAGAAGCCGGCGTACGTGTTTGATCGTGGATCACGTAACCCGCCTGTTGACTGTTGTTCCCTGCCAACATCTGATTGGGAAGATCAAATATTGGGTCTACATACAGTGATAGTTTAAGTTCTAACTACAGTAGTACTGTAGGAGAGGGAGAGAGAGAGAGAGAGAGTTTGGCTGTTTTTTTGGCCTTTTAGGTTACGTATATAGGATATGAGCACAATATACTACTATTAGTATTAGACTTCTCTTTCCCTTTTCACGTCACAACAAAGAAAGAAAAAGGAGAGAAAAACCAACGAGTCCGACCCGATCGGTCCTCTTGGCATCCCGTTTTTCAAAGACGACCGAAGACAAAACGCACGGACCAAGCACAGGGTTTCCACTTTATTTCCAGCGTGTCTTCCTGGCTCGTTTCCTCTCCTCTCCTAGAGAATATTCAGATGCAGACCACTCAGGTAACTGCTGGATGCCATGGTTGATTAGCCAGCGTTTTATTAGGCATTCAGGAGTCAGGACACCCACTTCAATTCCTGCTGCATCTTGCATCACTGTGCAGCCGTGTCGATAAGCTAGCCATCACTGTGCGCCAACCAACCAACCAACCACGGGCGGCACTGCTACAAACCAACTACCACTCCGGCGGTCCGGCTAGCTCCATAAAAGCAAAGCAAAGCCAAGCCAAGTACCACGCCCGGCCGGGAGCAGCAGCAGCCAGCCAGTCAGCCATGGATACGGCCTCGTTCCTGTCGGTGGCGCTGGCCCTGGCGGCCCTCGTCCCGGTCTCGCTGCTCCTCCTGAACCGTCTCCTCTACGGCAAGCTGCCGCCGGGGCCGCGGCGGCGGCCCGTGGTGGGCAACCTGTTCGACGTGCAGCCGTGCGGTGCCGGTGCTACCAGGAGTGGGCGCGCCGGTACGGGCCCATCATGACGGTGTGGCTGGGCACGTCGCCCACGGTGGTGGTGTCCACGTCGGAGCTGGCCAAGGAGGTGCTCAAGACCCACGACCAGCAGCTCGCCGACCGCTGCCGGGACCGCTCCGCCGAGAGGTTCAGCCGCGGTGGGCAGGACCTCATCTGGGCCGACTACGGACCTCACTACATCAAGGTCCGCAAGCTCTGTAACCTCGAGCTCTTCACGCAGCGCCGCCTCGAGGCGCTCAGGCCCATCCGTGAGGACGAGGTCACCGCCATGGTCGAGTCCGTCTACAAGGCCGTCACCGCGCCTGGTAATGGACTACTAAATTCAACCAACCCGCCAGAAATTAATAAATTACTGTACTACCAATCTTCTTCTTTAATTGCTTTTGCCTTTCTTTCTGCTGTTGCTGGTGATTTCCAGTTCCAGGTGGACTCACAGACAGCCCAGCTGCTTAATCACTAATTAATTAACACTCTGTTTGCTTTTTTGGATGGATTATTACTACCCGATTATTATATAGTCGAAACTCAAAACTGTTTTTTCGAAATCTAGTTCATTTCTCTTAGAAAATAGAAATATTAGTGTTTGCCTTACTGCAGCCCATTATTAATCAGAACTCAGAACGCGAACTTTTTTTCTCCCTCCTAATAATTGCAGTAAAACTTTTCCTGTCGCTTCAGACAAAAACTGAGATGTACCGTATTCCTACCACGCATATGAAAAGTAACTGTTCTACCTACCCCCGTGTCTTCTCTTTTAAGTTTAACTAAACAAATACTAATGAAACTGTATTGTTACGAAATCATTTATAAAAGGTAATTAAATATCTGATGTTGGCGTTCTTATGACTACCTTTCAGCATATGATTCGTCAAATCTAAAAGGTTTTGAAACGTAAATAAATGGTACTGTACAAGTTTTAATGAGAATTATTTGTATTTAAAAAGACTAAGGTCTTCTTTGATAAGGTTTTTGTTAGGAAATTTTCACTGAGTTTATTAACAGCCCTGCCAAATGTGGACACAACAAATAAAGCGGCTTGTAAAGTCAAAACCAAGAGAAAAGTAGTGAAATTGAAGCCATTTTTCCAAGCCAAAGCCACCTAAAATATGGCTTTTATTTAACCTTCTTTGGAGAAGCCCAAAAACTCTATCAAAGAGGACCTAGTAATAGAAAAAAACAAGACCCAAATCATAGAAGTCATGAGTCTCTTATACGATTATTATACTTGAAGTTATACTCAATATAAATGTAAGCAAAAAATTACTCCTCAGGCTCACATTTTAGCTAGTTCTATGTTTGTCTTAAGTCAGGCTACATTAGATCTGTTCACTAAATTTGCATGAGAAAGTATCAATATCTAAGATACTAAATTTGTATCATTAGACCAATTATGAATTTAATTGTCACAATGTACGTCTTGGTGTCATAAATGTTAATTATTTTATTTACAAATTATGTTCGATTTGAAATAGTTTGATGGAGAACAATCCTACAACTAGCTTAGCTATATTGGTTATATATATATATATATATATATATATATATATATATATATATATATATATATATATATTATTTAATTTTTGAGACAGAGTTATTACATTACTTGTATTATCTTGGTGGAAAACATGCAATATCTGGTGCAGTGTTGTGCTTAACAGAGGAGTACTACTAGTCAGTACTCACTGAACTACTCCCTCCATCCCAAAAATAGTGTCGTTATGGGAATCGTGCTGGTCAAACTTTTTCAACTTTGACTAGATTTATAGAAAATACGTGTAACATTTATATCTTCAAATAAGTTTATTATGAAAGTATATTCAAAGATCTACCTAATGATACTAATTATGTACCATAAATATTAATATTTTGTTAAATATAGTTGGTCAAAATAAAAAACTGTTGACTTTTTGAGAAGTGAGAACGACTCTTTTTTTGGGATAGAGGGAGTACGTACCTATTCATTGAGCTGTTCTGAATGAAATTCTTGCACTCAGAGAGCATACCCTTATATATTTTTTCTACTTTTACGTACACGCAGGCAATGAAGGGAAGCCCTTGGTGGTAAAGAACCACCTCTCGATGGTGGCCTTCAACAACATCACGCGGCTGGCCTTCGGGAAGCGGTTCGTGAACGCGGCCGGCGAGCTGGACGAGCAAGGGCGGGAGTTCAAGACGATCGTTCACAACGGCATCAAGATCGGCGCGTCCCTCTCCATCGCGCAGCACATCCCGTGGCTGCGGTGGCTGGCCCCCGTCGACGAGCAGGTCTTCAAAGCCCACGGCGACCGGCGCGACCGCCTCACCGTCAAGATCATGGAGGAGCACGCCAAGGCCCTCAAGCAGCGCGGCGCCCAGCAGCACTTCGTCGACGCGCTGTTCACTCTCAAGGACAAGTACGACCTCAGCGACGACACCGTCATAGGCCTCCTTTGGGTACCATCTTCCTTCCTTCTGGCTCCATCCGTTTGTGTGCTTGATATATTATTCACTGGCTGATGAAACCGACCGACTTGTGGTGATGTCTAGGACATGATCACCGCTGGCACTGACACGACGGTGATCTCGGTGGAGTGGGCAATGGCGGAGCTGCTGAGGAACCCGAGGGTACAGGAGAAGCTGCAGGAGGAGCTGGACCACGTCGTCGGCCGCGACCGTGTCCTATCGGAGACGGACTTCCCGAACCTGCCTTACCTGCAGGCCGTCGTCAAGGAGTCCCTCCGGCTGCACCCGCCGACGCCGCTGATGCTGCCGCACAGGGCGAGCGCCAGCGTGAAGATCGCCGGCTACGACATCCCCAAGGGCGCCAACGTCGTCGTCAACGTGTGGGCGGTGGCGCGCGACCCCGCGGTGTGGGACAGCCCGCTCGAGTTCCGGCCGGACCGCTTCCTCCGGGAGAACATCGACATCAAGGGCGCCGACTTCCGCGTGCTGCCGTTCGGCGCCGGCCGCCGGGTGTGCCCCGGCGCGCAGCTCGGGATCAACCTCGTGGCCACCATGATCGCCCACATGGTGCACCACTTCAGGTGGACGCTGCCGGAGGGCACCCGGCCCGAGGACGTGAGCATGATGGAGTCCCCCGGCCTCGTCACCTTCATGGCCACGCCGCTGCAGGCCGTCGCCACGCCGCGCCTGGACAAGGAGGAGCTCTACAGGCGAATCCCTTCGGACATCTGAGCCGTCTGCGTTCAGCATTCCGGGTCTTGGAAGCTGATGCTGCTGTTGCAAATTTGTTATTTGTGTGCACCCGCCATTCTCTCTAAAAGACCAAAACAAGCCAAAACAGTATGCAATTTGGAATGGAGGCAGTATTGTATTGTGGTTAAACCGATTTTTAACCAAATCCAATTTATTCAGGTTTTTACTTTTCTAGCAGCAAATCTGGGAGTCATTTTACATAAATCGAAATTACTCAAGACCGACTCGAGTAAACAAGTAGACCAGGCGTTTGCCGTGAATTTTCGTGTCCGATAGCTCGTCTTGTGAGCTATGGATGTCGAACGCAACAATGATACCCATCCTAGATGAAGAACAAACCGGATTCGAACGCAAAACTTTTGACTATCCTGAAGTCTAGGGCAATCAAACAGCTTCGAAGTGATGGCAAGCATATTCTCTCAGGTCATCTGGTGTAGCTGACTTCGAACTCTAGGTGCTTGCTTGGTTTACAAGATAAAATCTGAATTGTCTAAGCTGAGTTGGGATGGGATCGTCATGTGGCAAAAAAATTCTGCGTGTAAAATTCCAACAAAGACTTCAACAAAGCAATATGACAATTGTGCCATGTACATTCCAACAAAGATTTCAGCAGCAAAGTAATATGAGAATTCTGCCATGTATGGTAGTTAAAACACCTTTAGAATCCATATAATAGCAACTGTTATTCATGATATTACACAGGGCGCGCAAATTTAAGATATTACATTAAGAGCACTGTAAATTTATGAAATTACACAAGGGAGCATGCTCAGGCATGTTCTAAAGCAGCTCCTTATTCTGCAACATTGCTTTGCGCTTCAGGCAGCAAATTGCACATGGAGACGAGAGATCCTGCGATTGGTAGACTTTGATCAATATATCATTAGATCAAACTCCCCCAATGAGTGGAGAACAGCTAAAACTCTAATATAAAACTCATGTAAGGATTACAACATGTTCAGCAATGAGAAGAATTGGGCCTGTATCACTGACTGCCAAACAAACCAAGCAACAAACGTGGTTCTGTGCCCATGGTTTACAATTTCATACAGAAGGGCACAAAATGGACCACAGGTTGTTCCAAGGAGCAATCTAAATTGTCTAAGCCAATATAAATCGTTACGTGGCAATTTACATCCATAGGGTTGTTTCAAGGACCAATCTAAAGTGTCTAAGCCTAATATAAATTGTTCCGTGGCAATTTATATCATATTGAACATAAAGACTCATCAAATGATGCTGCAGCACGGGCCAAAAATGACATCACTCAAGATATGTGCTTTTCATTAGATAGCTTGGTTGCTTCTCCATGTCCAGGGGCCTTTTGTTCAGTACTGATCCTGGTGTGCTGTACTTGTGAGGATTTCGGCTCTAACTATATCGGTTTCTAGTTTTCTTGCGGGTTGTTGGCCTTGAATAGTGTCGTGTGGCTAAAGAGCTACACTGCCTAAACCTTGTTTTTGCTCTTCTACCTATTCCTGTTTGGAACGCGGGAATTTTTCCCTATTCCTGCGTTTTTCCTGTGAAAATGAACTGATTCCTGTGAAATTCCTGCGTGATTCCTATGAAATTCCTACGTTCCAAACAGTCCCTAAATGAATGGCATAGCTCCTGCCCTTCCCTTTGAAAAAAAAAATAGGGGGACAATCCAATTCTACTATGGCTAGAACTGTTCATTGTGTTATCACTAAGCCATCAAGGCATTAAGGATGTAAAATAAACATACTTCTCAGACAGTGTGTAAAATATGCACAAACCTACCTTAGGCGCTAGCACCCTCTTCAACAGGCTTGAATTCCTGCAGCTCCTTGAAGTTCTGCCATAGCTTCTCCCAGACCTTAGCTTCGTAGAGCTTCTTGACTTCGCCATCCTTCACCTCAACAGTGAGATAGTACATGGTGCCAGCAACCACTTGTGTCTTGGCCTTCACAAGCTTCTCATACCCCAGAAGAGCATTCTGCAGAGCAGCAGAGGGCAGCACAAAAGGTTAGTTGCAATCCAAAATTTCACATTCCTCGCGGACCAAAACATTGGCATATATCATTTCAAAGGCTAAAGTGACTACTGTGTTGCTAGTGAACTACGAAAAGCAATTACTGAGTTAGCACACCTAGATCTGACTAATTAATCCTGTTAGAGGTCCTCGTGTATAACAATTCCTCACACACATAGAAACAGTAAATTAGTACCATTTGCTTTGTGATTGCATAGCGATAGAGGTAAAGCGTGAACAATCTGTATTTCTTTACCTCTACTAAGTATCATTACCATAAAACATTGAAACCTGTCAAATTTTTAATGTTTGATTTGACTAGGCTTCAAAGTTCAATATTAGTAATGTTGATCATTATTTCAGGTGACCTCTTGGGTAGTGATAGGTGATTAGTCGTGAATCCAAGCCACATGGAATTCAATGGGAAGCAGAAATTTTCGCATAACCAAGATTACCTACTGAACCTCTGAAAAAATAAAATATATCACCAGGTCAGCAGGAAAGCTTTGTTTGGATCTGTATCAATTGCTCAAGGTCACGCATCCGTACAGCCGTTCAGATTTACAGTGTTTGGGACATCCCCAAAATCCCAAATTAGACCAAAAACGAGACAGCTGCTACCCAGGAGAACACGGGCACGTCACATGGGAGGAGGGTACAGGGCAAAGGGGCAAGGGGCTTACGGCCTTCTTGTTGTGCTCATCGACGGCGAAGCGGGCGAGCTCCTGTAGGTGGAGGTCGTTCTCGTTCGCCGGCACGTCCTTGATGCCGCCGGCCAACGTCCCGGCGTTGTCGGCCATGGACTCCTCTTGTGCTTTGCGGGAGGACGATACGGCGAGGGCAAGCAGCACGAGCAGGGCAGCCGCGAGTGAGACGATTCGATGTTTGCGCATCTGGATTGGGCGAATTGGGGCGGAAATTTATAGCCGGAGCCCGGAGGATATCGGGAGAGGACTTGAGGAGGATACGATGAGCGATCTGTCAATGCGTGACTGTTGTTGGGGGAGGGGATTGGAAAGCCAAAGAGAAGACGTTTTTACCCCTGCCCGCTGATAACTCCAACAAAATGTATACTCCCTTTGTAAAAAAAAAAAGTTATTCTCGCTTTCCCAAAAATCAATAAATTTTAACTATGACTATCTATATTTAAAAAATTATTAATATTTATAATACATAATTAGTATCATTGATAGATCTTTAAATATACTTTAATAGTAAACTTATGTAGAAATATAAATGTTACACATATTTTCTACAAATATAGTCAAAGTTGAGAAAGTTTGACCAGCACGATTCTCATAACGACTCTTTTTTGGGACGGAGGGAGTATATACCAAGGGCATGTTTGGATCTTTTGGCAAATTGATAAATTGGTAAAAGAGTAAAAAAGAATTTTTTTAATTTTTTTTATAAATAGATCCAAACATACAAGGCAAAAAAATGGTAAAAGAGCAAAATTTTATCATTTGTCATTTGCCACTTTGGAGTGGTAAATAGTGGCAAATAGAAAATCCTCCCAGTCATATCCCTTCTTTCTATCCATGACATGTGAATGAGAATGCAATTATTAGAGGTAGAATTGTCTTTGTATTTGACATTTGCCATTTGGTATTTACCATATGATCCAAACATTACAAAGTGACGAAAGATTTGCTAAATTTATTTATACAAAGTGGCGAAAGATTTGCTAAATTTATTTACCATTTGACAAAGGATCCAAACATATCCCAAGTTATACATGGCTCATAGGTGAGTTGACTGAAACTATTGCAATTAGCATAATGTTAGGCTTCGGTTATGAAATAAAGGTCGTTGAAATTTGGCTTATCCTTAATGCTTATATTGATCTGTTATGGAAGAAAAACAATATTTATTTCCTAAAAAGTAGTATTGAAGTAGTTCTCATAAATAGAGCTAAACTATATGCCCTGTTCCTTTGGTTTATCAGCCACCGAAACAGTGTTTTTGTCTCACATAAAAAAGCTAAAAACGACATCAGTTGTCTTATCAGCCACCGAAACGATCAAACGAACAGAGTAATATACTCAATCTATCCCAAATTATAAGACATTTTTTGACACCAAATTTGACCACTTGTCTTATTTAAAAATTTATACAAAATATTATTTCTTTTGTTATAACTTGCTTTATTAATAAAAGTTCTTTAAAAATAACTTAAATTTAACTATATTTACACAATATTTTTTAATAAAATGAGTGATCCCCCCTCCGAGTAGAAAAGGTGTTCGAACCATCTTAATCTGCACTCTGTAGATATAACATTATTTTTGTCCGATAAAACAAAGTAAATACTACGGAGTATGCTGGAGTCAGTCAGTCATTTGTTGTTACTTTCGAACAAAGGAATTTCATAGCATAAGAAGACGTCCTCTATATTTTTGGAGGATTTCTAACAAGAGGTGTGACCTTGTGTTTCCAATCCTTTTGAAATTCCAATAATGCACATTATCTCTCTTGCTAAGGAACATCTAACTTTATAGCCGGAGGATATCCCGGGAGAGGACTTGAGGAGGATACGATGAGCGATCTGTCAATGCGATACTGTTGTTGGGGGAGGGGATTGGAAAGCCAAAGAGAAGACGTTTTTACCCCTGCCCGCTGATAACTCCAGCAAAATGTATATACCAAGTTATAGGTGGCTTCTTGGTGAGTTGATTGAAACTATTGTAATTAGGGTATGTTTGGATCTATTGGCAAATGGTAAATGACAAATAAAGTTGACAATTTTTTTTTAATTTATAGTGTTTTGATCCCTTAGCAAATGACAAATGACAAATGACACATACAAAGACAATTCTACCCTTAATAATTGCTCTCTCATTTACATGTCATACATAGGAGGGAAGGATATGAGTGAGATGATTTTCTATTTGCCACTATTTGGCAAATGGCAAAGTTTTACTCTTTTGTTATTTTTTGCCTTAAATGTTTAGATCTATTTGTCAAAAAAACAGTATACTTTTTGTTACTCTTTTGCTAATTTATTAATTTGTCAAAGGGATAAAAAAAATGCCCTTAGCATAATGTTAGGCTTCAGTTGTGAAATAAAAGTCACGTTTGTTTAGTTAAAATTTAGCTTAAAAATATTTATTTACTAAAAAGTAGCACTAGAATAGTACTTATAATATAAACAGAGCTAAAATATCTAATTTCTTAACTTCCTCGCTGTCTCATTCTTTCTCTCACCCATCGCTCGCAGCGAGTACAGGGAGCTGGCTGTGCTTGTTTGGCCTGCATGTATACTTAAATTTTTTTGTAAGTATGAGTCAAGTGCGTTCACACAGGACGTGAGCAGCCCAAAACTTATTATAGTACTCCCTCCGTATCCTAATAAGATGACGTTTTGGACAGTGACACGGTCTCCTAAATACAACTTTGACCTCTTACTTTTATAAAAATATTTATAGAATAATGATATATATATTTTTATGAAGTATTTTTCAAGACAAATCTATTCATATAACTTTCACATTTAGAATCTCAAAAACTTAAAAGTTATTGATGATTTATATTCCCAATGTTTGACTCAAAGCTTGTCCGAAACGTCATCTAATTATGATACAGAGGGAGTACTATATTACTTGTAGCTGTAGACTAATATTAGAGTACCTCTGACTAGAAAAGGTGTTCGATTTTAAACTAGACTAACGAGTCAGCTCTGCTTGTTAGGTCTCAGTTCGTTAAGATAATGAGCCAGAAAACTAGCTCGACTTGGTTCATTTACGAGTTCGAGCTGATTCGTTAAGCTCACGAGCTAAAGAAAAACATATAATATATTTATTTATTTAAATTTTGAAAATAGTAATAATATAAAAGTTATTTATTTATAAGTCTTAAATAAAACAAAAATAATATGTATTAATATATTATAGTACTACACTATATATATATTATTCATATTTTATATTATACATAATGCTTTCATAATTTGTTATTGATTATCCATAATTCATTTAAAAACAAAATAAATTTATATAATCTTAAATTTATAAAGTCAAAGTCCAATCATTAACTAATTATAAAGTATAGAATATAAAGTCTTATAAAACTAATAAATTTTAGGGTCAATAAATTTGGCTCATTAGGGTACATAACCTAAAGTGCTCGTTGAAAAATATAAACTAACCGAGGCGAGACGAGCCACTAACGAGCCGAATCAAGTGAGCTACCGAGTTATGAGCTTTTCGTCGAGCCTTATGTTCGAACCATCTTAATCTGCACTCTGTAGTCATAACATTATTTTTGTCCGATAGAACAAAGTAAATACTATGCTGGAGTCAGTCAGTCATTTGTTGTTACTTTCAAACAAATGAATTTCATAGCATAAGAAGACGTCCTCTATTTTTGGAGGATTTCTACCAAGAGGTGTGACCTTGTGTTTCCAATCCCTTTCAAATTCCAGTAATGCACCTTCTTTCTTTATCTCTCTTGCTAAGGAACATCTAACTTTGACATCCATGTGCTTTAACTATGACGCATCCAAACACTTCATGTGAGTAATTCCCACAAATATTTCCCATTCCATAGGATTTGAGAAGTTGGACAATTCCAAATGATGTGCTTTTGATGCATTGATTTAAAGGAGTCGTCCTTGTGCTTGATTTATTTTTTCACACAGTTACTCAAGATTTTGCCGCAGGCCCCTGACCCTCTTTCCTCTCACACTACACTCAACGTCCCTACTCCTTTTTCTACTATAACCGTTTTACTCGATATATCAATGGGAAAGTAAAAAAGTTGGGTTTGATTTGCGTCTCTACATGAATCGATGGAGGCATAGTTAGAAATCGACAGTGATGTCCACAAATAATGGTCGGCTTAGTCTTACAAGCTGGTTTGATTTGTGATTTCATTAAGAGAGAGGGAAGAGTGTGTGTGATAGAGCCACGAGATGATAGAGGATAAGACACTAGTGTAGGGCAGAGAATATGGTAGCCAACTAGTGAATACTTTCTCCCTTTTATATTATAATTCGTTTAACTTTTTTGGCCTCAAGTTTGATCACTTGTTTTATTCAAAAAATTTATAAAAAATAGTCAAATTTAAGTATTTTTTATAGACTATTTGTTAAATAAACAAGTCATAACAAAAGAAATGATATTTTACATAAAAATTGAATAAGACGAATGGTCAAACTTACTGTTAAAAAAAGTCAAACGAATTATAATTTGGAACGGGAGGAGTAGATCAGAACAAATCGTGAAACAGTCATGCCAGGTGAAGTATCCGATGTAATCGTTCCGTCCAGATGTCTAGTCTAGAGCAAGTCTACCCATAATATTGTGAAGTTGGGCTCTTGGCAATTTCATAGCCTAATGCAATCGAGCTAATTGACGTAGTGTTTGATTCGCGTAAATATAACGTGATTGGATTACAGCTAGTAATCGATTCCATTATTTAACGTTTGTTTCCAATCACATGGAATCGAGTACCGTCGTTATCCGATACCATGTTGTACAAAGTTGATACAGCTCCCGCCTCCGCGTAATCCGATAACAACTGGTGGTCTTCTCCCGCAATCACATTCTCTTTTCGTTTACATTACCATTTCAGCAACCAAACACGTAGTGGCTCTGGTTATTGGGTTGTGCTAGAGCACCCTTGTTGCCAAGTGTAGACTTGATGCCAAGTTCTTAATTAGATTTTATCCTACAAACTTCAGGGACAAGATTATTCACTAAGAATGTCATTTTTCAAACTCTAGAGAATTGGATGGTTGCTTACATTGTTTTGATGTCTTATTAAACGAGAAAAGTATAAATCTAGCCGTAAAAAGTAGTAGTACGTACGATGTAGTTGTTAACACTGCAAAGAAAACATATATACCATTCTTTGGTAATGATAATAATTTATTAAGGGGACGTTTAGATCCCTTCATTTGGTGGAATTGAAATCTACTTTAATAAATTAAGCTATTTGATTTTGAATTTGTCATTCCACTATTTTTCAAAGTTCATATTTAAGCATATCTCAAATTCATAGGGTGAGAGATGGAAATTGATTATATAGATCATCATTTCATATTTCTATTTACAACTTATAACATGTTATTCAAACTCCATCTTCTACGATAGAAATACAACAAATAAGTATATCTCTCATATAGTGAACAATAATATACAATTATAATCCATATACAATCATATTAGCTTAATTAATATGTCTCTAAATTGTGATTATTAGTTGTGAAAGAGTCATGTCAGGTGAAGAAATAAGTTGATATTAGCTGTATCATCTAAATTCAATTCCAGAGATTCAAACGGAGCCTAAAAGAATTTTAGTTGTGCATGTAATGTAAGGATGACTGGCTCCTTCACAGTGTACATATAGGCCGCTCGCGTTCATCATATTGTGGTCGCTTGCGTTGACACACCGGACCAGCCCTGTTAAACTTCTGGAACCATATCAAGGCGCCACGGTTGCACCTAGGAAACGTACGTATGCAGTACAGAATTTCCACCGACATGAATGTGACCGCTGACATTGTGACCTTTGGACTGGGATAATGGTAACGTGCGTGTACCACCTTCGAGTTGGAGGACTTCGTTTTTTTTTTAATTTCAAATTTAATCACTCGTCTTATTCAGAAATTATATTTATTTTTATTAATAAAACACTTTAAAAATAACTTAAATTTAATTATATTTATACAAATTTATTTAATGAGATCGGTGGTCAAATTTAGAATAAAGAAGTTAAACTACATTAGCATAGAGGTAAGAAAAGGCGCTCTCGGTCAAAAAAAAAACGCACGCTACCACGGTCACGAGCAATTCTTTCCGGTTTACAACACCCCTGCCCTGTATGAGTGGGAGTGTTAAGTTCCCACGGGCGCAGCCCACAGGATATCCACACCGACACTGATTAAATTGGTATACGTACACATACGTGTCGAGAGCTAGGACGGCGAATCAGAGCAGATATGCTTGTTTATTAGTATAGGTGTACGTGCCCGGCCGGGCAGCCCAAGCACCAACAGTTCCAAATGACCAAATCCAGTGCACTGTGCTTGCGTAGTCAAAACGTACGATGCATTGATCGTGTGCTGACAAGGCATATCACGAGATTCACGTACAGTACGCTCCTAATGGCGTCGTCAACGTCAAGTGGCTGGCTCCGGACCATCACGTACCACAGCCCACAGCACACTGTGAATTGTGTCGGCACTCGGCAGCAAAAACATCAGGATGTGATGTGAGCAATAGGAGTAGCAGCGGTAGCAAAGTGCCAAACACATGAAAAGCGTGGTGGGCTGGTGGCCCAAAGCGCTCAGCAACAGGTCCAGAGCGTCTCCACAGCAACTACTGTGGGTCTGGGTCGGTGGCGGTTTTTTTGACATCGAAGACATTTATTAAAACGCAAACCTTTACTTTTCTATTTTTTATTTTTTCAGTTTTTTTCTTGAAATTTTTGTTATAATTCCCGTAAATTTTGTATATTTCAAATAAACCCTCAAAATCAAGAATGATATGGATGTGGTCTCTGGATGGGGAGAACTACATCGTTTCCCATTCCCTTGGTTGGCATCTATGGGCATGGGTTAGCCAAATAAAAGGGGAAGCGACGAAACCATCCTTTCTTCTATGGAATATATTCATTTGCATAGGATCACTTTGATCATCTTACAAATCACATAATCTAACTCCATCCTCACACCCCAGCCCCCTATTGGTGGGATAGAAACAATGGAGCTCATATCCCTAACTCAAACAAACACTCCCTCGGTCATTTAATATAGTGGATATAAACATTTAAAAACTGTACTAAAATATAAGAAATTATATTAATGAAAAAAATCTAAAACCAACTTCATATTTTTTTTTCTGTGCTCACACAAAATTTTTAAGATCAAATAGGTTTTAGGATTTCTAATTGCATAATTTATACAAAAAAATATCTGTATAGTTTTTAAAATTTGATTTATTGTCCAATTTGTTTCTTTCAACTATATAATCCGATTAATCCCCTTGCCGTTGATGTGGCACTACTTTGGACAAAAGTGCTATCTAAAACTGCCACAGACATAAAAAAAATAAATGGTTTTAAAAGTTGAAACAAGATCATATTCTAGTTTTATAGATGGTACGAATGACCAAGAAAGTTAAGACCCCTTCAAAACGCAAAAGTGTTATAGAAAATTTACAATTTTTTTATAGCAATTAGTATATTCAGATTATTTTCATATGAAACACAGAAAACAGGGGGGGGGGTTCTGCATTTCAAAGAGGCCTAAGAGAAAAGAAAAACTGCATTTCAAACCGTTGGCCCTGTTTGGAAGCGCGTATCTCGCTCCGGCGGTGGAAGGAAGCCCAGAATCTCCAGTATGAGGCTTGCTTTTTCTTACCACGAACCCCCAGGCCACCAACTTCTTAGCAAGAGCCGGCCCTAACACCTGCCGCAGAAAGGAACCTCCTCAGCCCAGAGTAGAAAGCACGAGCGCTCGGATTAGCCCAGTAGCTAGATGCAGGCTGTGGGTACGCAGGACACCTTAACCCAGCAGTTGGGCCATGAATCGCCCGGGCGTGCCTCATGTGTCTCCTGGGCCCTCGGCTGCCGCAAACATTCCGTAACAGTTGGGCCATGAGTTTCCTGCCAGCCGAATAAGAGCACGGATCGTGGCTGTGGCCGAATAGAAACTCAGGTTTGGACATGCGTTCGCCAGTCGGCAGTCAGAGAAGACGCCTGCAAGCGGCAAGCCTGAAGGAAAGTACCGCCGCTGCGCCTCACGAATCAAAGCTCTAGGTCGAACAGGAAATTTGTTCCGGACAGAAGATAACAGATGTTCCATTCCATACAAAGAACTCAAATGTTCGACCCAAGGAACACGGCGTCGACCCACGAGTGAGCTCTACCTGATGGCAGAGGCTGCTGTGTGCACTGTGTATCTTAGCTCGGGTGCCTCGGTCGCTCCACAAGAATATCCCAGCTCTGGCTATACTCCTCTAGAAACTAGACTGGACTGACGATGCGCCATCACTTGTTACCCACACCACACTACACGGCATAATAAGAAGAAAGGGGGTGACTTTTGGCTAACAATATAATTCTCGAAAAGATCGGAGAGATAGTAGAATAGATCGTTGTCAACGTTATGGTTGCATCGTCCCTTTCAGCTCCGTCCGTGGACTCATAGCTAGTCAAGCATCTGACAAATCCGCCGAGCTGGTGTGTGCGTGTGTGTCCTCCAGCGAAGGGAAACGATGGGGGGCAGCGCCATGTTGGCTGTCCCCGTGCGTCCTGACGTGATGTTGTGCGGACTGACGGGCGAGTACCATAGCAGGGGACGGATTCGAGGCCTGCAGGTCGTAGGCGCAAAAGGCAATGAACAGAACTGACTTGGCCATGCAGTTGAGAGAGACCGATGCTATGTGCATCAGGCAACAGAAACAGGGCAGTACAGTTGAAGGAAACTTGAGCGCTGCATCAGCATCAGCAGCAGGTTCTGGGGGTGGTACACTGTCTTCGTCACGGCGAAATTTATAAGTAAAAAGAGCTCAGCTGCTTAGGTACCCTTAACAAAAGCCGGTGGCTCGATCGACCACACTTAGGGGCCGTTTGGCGTGGTTCCTTGGTAAAGTTGGGCATGCAGCCCGGGCCCGGTGGCACGGCCCGAAGCACGTCAAATTTGGCCCGGCACGGGCACGACACGGCCCGGTGTTCATTGGACCCGGGCTGGCACGACACGGGGGAGCAGGCCGTGCCTGGGCCGTCACTCGAGCCCGTGGGCCAGCACGGGCACGGCCCGCTCCCAACGGTCGCTCCCCCTCCCCCTCCTGGCCGGCCTTTCCCACGGCCCACCGAGCGGCGCCCCCCTCCATATATAATGCCCCCCCACTCACTCTCCCCAAACCCTAATCCCTCGCCTCGCCGCACGCTCTCGGCTCTCGCCAAACCCTAATCCCCTCCTCTCGGTCGCCTTCGTCTTCGTCTCCGACTCCGACAGCTCCCGGTCCCCGGCTCCCCGCCGTCGGGACCTCTTCACCGCGCCACCACCTCTCCGATTCCCTGGTCCCCTCGCTCCTCCCTACTCCCTCCTTCCCTCCTCTGTCCCGTCGATGAACATGTGAGTTCGTCCCCCGTCCGGTCTGGTCCCTCCGCCACCGCTCGCCGTCTTTCTAATCGCTATCACGTTTTCTCTGGATTGCCCTCGTCTCCTCCGGCGCCGGGCTCCGGTTGAGCAGGTGAGAGTCGGAACCCTAACCCTAATCCCAATCCTAGATCTGACCCTAACCCTCTCTGATCTGTGATTCACTGATTCTGATCCGTTTTTTCTTTCTTTTTCACCTTTTTTGCAGGTCGGTTGCCGATGCTAAATCCTCTAGTCGTGGCTCCAGCATAAGGCAGCCGCACCCGCGACGACCGTCGAGGAACGGTGCTGGAAGAGGACGGCAGTCGGTGATCCAGGGAGCCATGGCGGTGGACGACGACCATGTCGTGTACCCCGTCACCGGCGACGAGGACCTGATCGCCTGCGGGCTGTCCCCGGAGCACGACGACGACGGCCGTGACCCTTACTCGTTGTTCGGTGACAACGATGGCATGGGCGGCGGGGGTCCTGCTCCGGAACCGGTCGATCTTGATGCTGCACCTGATGGTGCTGGTGCAGGGACAGGGACTCCAGTGGCCTCCAACACCATTGGCACTGGTATTGATGAAAATGAAACTCCAACCTCCTCTCTTAAGCGTGAATCTGCTGTCTGGGTTGATTTTATCAAGATATTTGAAACTGTGAATGGCACTAAAGTGAGAACTCATGCTACCTGTAAAATGTGTAGGACCACTTTAACTGCTAGATCTGCTTCTGGTACTGGTCATTTGATTAGGCACCAGAACTCTTGTAGGAAGAAGGCTGATAATGTTGCTAGGATTCAGTCTAGACTGCATTTAATTCTGATGGTTCTTTGCATAATTGGAACTATGATCCTGCTCTTGCTAGGTCTGAACTGTGTAGATTGATTGCTATACTTGACCTTCCTTTGGGCAAGCTGAGACAGAGGTCTGGGAGGAATATATTAAAACTGCTCATAATCCTAGGTATTCTAAAGTATCTAGAAGGACAACAACTAGAGATCTTGCTAAGCTGTTTACTGAACGTCATGATAATCTTAAGAATTTTGTGTTGTCTGCTGCTTCATGTGTTGCTTTGACATCTGATATCTGGTCTGGTAATGCTAAGGAGGACTATATAAGTGTTGTTGCTTATTTTGTGAATGCTGATTGGGAGTTGCAAAAAAAGGTTATTGGACTTAGGTTGATTGAAGTGAAACATACTGGTGAAAACATAAGTCAGTCAATTGCTGCTGTGGTTGAGGAGTTTGGTCTGATTTCTAAAGTCTTTTCTGTCACTTTAGACAATGCTTCATCTAATTCTAAGGCTATGGGAAGTCTGGCACCATTGTTTGCTGAGTACTTGGGCTATGAAGTGTCACATGACCCTTCACAGCCTTCTAAGTACAATCTTGTTCATCAACGCTGTGCATGTCATATACTTAATTTGATTGTTAAATCTGGACTAAAGAGGTTGAAGCCATACTTAGAAGATTTTAGAACTGCAATTAATTTCATTAATTTCTTGAATGCATCTAATAATAGAATTGCTATGTTCAAAGACGCATTGCTAAAGGTAAAAGGCCTAGAAAGTTTGCATTGGATATGGATGTTAGATGGAATGCAACTTATCTGATGCTGAAACATTTGCTTCCATATGATGAAGTGTTTTCTGTATTCATTAACTCAAACTATGGATCTGTACTGTTAACTCAAACTCACTGGAACCTTGCTTCTAAAATGTTAGAAATGCTTGAACTCTTTTATGACTGCACTGTTGTTCTGTCTGGTGTGTATTATCCTACTAGTCCAATTGTTTTGCACCATGTTTTGGAGATTGCAACTCATCTGCATGCATGTGAAAAAGATCCCACTCTTAGGCTCTTTGTGTTTCCTATGCAGACTAAATTCCTTAAATACTGGTCAGAAATACCTCTTTTATACTCTATTACATTCATACTTGACCCTAGAGCTAAAATGAGAGGTTTCAATAATGTGCTCAATCTGCTTGTTGAAACCACTGGTAATCTGTACATTCAGTACTATGCTGATGTGAAATCTGAGTTGTGCAAAATATTTGAGCATTATGAGAGGAAGTTTGGTGCAGCTAGGTCTCAAAGGGCTGTCCAGCATTCTGTTGTCCCAGGTAAGAGAAAACAAGCCTGGGGGAGGATCTTTGCAGAATCATCAGGTGTTGTTGGCCCCGCCCCTACCTCCTCTTCCTCATCTGGTAGATCTGAACTATCAGTTTATTTGGATAGTGACAATGTCACTTCATATGAGGATGATTTTGACATACTTCTTTGGTGGCGAGACCACAAACTTACCTATTCTATTCTCTCTATATTGGCCAAGGACATTATGTCAGTTCTTGTTTCTACTATATCTTCAGAGTCTTGTTTCAGCTTGTCAGGCAGGATCATCGAAGAACGACGCTGACGCTTGTTACCTGAGACAGTGGAGATGCTGACCTGCTTGAAGGACTGGGAGCTGGGAGAGAAAAGGCTGCAACATCAAGCTGCTGATGACAAAGAGCTTCAAGATGCATTCAAGAACTTGTTTCTTGATGAAGATCCTAATGCTGCTGGTGTTGCTGGTGACTGAGTGAGAGGGACTTGGTGTTGGGGCCTTGGGGGCTTTTGCTGTTGCTGTTGCTGGCTGGTCACTTCTGTAGCTGTGCTTTTGGGGTGTTGGCTTTTGCTGTATTTGGTTGAGATGAGAGTGACCTGTGAGTGAGAGTTTAAATTTGAACTTCAAAATGGTTTTAATAACTTTATTAAGATAATTATATGAGCTGGCTGTACTCTTTTCCTTTGTAGGGTTTCTCACAAGGGTGAGTTTTACCTACAAAGGTTTTTAATGAGGCAACATTGCACAAACAGCTCAAATTATTTTGTTATGTCTTCTATTCTCTTGTGTGATTGTGTATTGTGTGATTGTGTCTGATCATGAAGACATGAACTGAGTTAAATTTTGGTATATGATTATATGAATGAATCAGTTGTGAACACTGTAATTTGTGAACTGAGAAAATGGACTTGTGTTTTATGAGATGAAAATTTGTGAATGTTAAATTATCTGAGTTGTGAATTCTGAGATTTTGTGAATGTGAATTTCTTGGATTTTTTGAGTTGTGCTTTATGAGAGGAAAAAACTGAGGTGTTTTTGTTCAACGGGCTACAAGCTGGCCCAGCCTGTTGCTTTTGCCGTGCCCAACAGGCTGGCCTGGCCCGAAAATCGGCTCATAGTGCGGTGCTTGGGCTCAATGTGAGGCACGACGTGCCTATCGGCCCGGTCCCGTGCCGTGCCGGGCCGGGCCGGGCCGGCTCGATGCCCATCTTTATTCCTTGGGGCTCCGGCTTCACCTGCATGTGCACTGTTGAATCCTGTACATCATTGTAGCAAGGAGCCACTCCATCAACAGTAACCAAAAAAAATGAACTAGGAGATGAAGGAGCCGGAGGAGCTGGTTTTTGGAGCTTCACCTGGCTCCTGCTACAGAACCGCTACGGTGGTTCTACAGTTGAGGAGCCGGAGCACTCTAGAACCACACCAAAGGAGGCCTTAGCAAAAGCTCCATCTTGGTGCTCAGCTGCTGTCAACGATTTCCCTCCTGCGCACGTTACATACCCTCCGTCCCTCGGGCCTTTAATTACCACTCACCAGAGACAGACAACGCTTGCTTAACCATACAATACACGGGCCTATCGATCGTGCGATCTGCGATTGATCCCTGCAACTGCATGCCGTTGCTCGGTTGTCATCTCTATTTGGATTGGCTGCGTCGAATGCTTGCTAGAAGCGAAGATAAAACAAAAGCTATCCATCTGTTCACTGCAGCTCTGAACTGAATCTTCTGACGAGCGGATCGGAAGTTCGAAACGCCAAAAGGGTGCAGCTGCCTGGCATCTTTTTCGTTTTTCCAGGGATGGGATTCGGGAAAAAGTCTCACTGTCTCAGGCTCTCAGCCATTATAATCATGCAAAGGGCACGTGGGAATATGCCAGCACAAGTGCACATGCGCTGGAGAAAAGAAACCAGATCTCGTCGGGGCGTGGCCCGTGGGGAGGGCGAGTCAGGAGAGGAGGGGGTCCTCCGTCCGGTCCACCACATGCAATGCAATGCAATGCAACGCAGATCCGCCGCCGAGCTCTACTGCTCTACCAAACTCGACACAGAGGTCGGTGTGGTGTCGGTCACAGCCCAAGGCGGGCGCCAACCATGCTCGTCCTACTCAATTGGATACACATCGTTTTCCTGCGCCCAGGCCCAGCTGCGCTGCACCCGCACTGCGCGCACTCCGGTCTCGCGGTGGCGGTAGCCGCCAAGGGCGGGCGGGCGTCGGCGTCACTCTCGCCAGCTCGCCGAACCGCACCAAACTGGGCACTATTTTTCCACGCGGACGCGGGCAAGCTCTCTCGGCGCCTTGCCTACACCAACACCGCGCGTCAGCCAGTACAGTGTCGCCTCGCCCCCGCGAGTCTTGCTCGCTCGTTCTCGTTCGTTCGCTGCTTGAATGGTCCACTTCCTCGGCCCTCGGGGTTAGGCAGTTGGTACGGTGGGGAGGAGAGGACGGAGGAGGGGGTAGGGGTCGTTCGGTCCCCGGTTTGGTGAGGCGGATCGATGAGGTCCACGCTTAATTGACGCTTTGAGTCAGAGTTAGGTGAGATCCTGGAAGGCCGGAGGCCTGTCAGCTAATCACATTGGATTACGAGAGGCGTTTGCGTTTCAAGGGCAAGGGCCCGTGCTGCTGTTGCGATTCCAACATCCGACTTGCATATGCATCGGCTGTAGCTGTATGGTCTGGTGTCTGGAGACTGGACGTGGGTTTCTGGTTCTCACCGGAAGTTCTTTCTACTATTCAGTTACCCATGCACATCAAGTCAGACCAGTCCAACCAAGGACGTCTGGACGCCTGTTTCGACTTTCGACCGCGTAGGTCGTCGGGTGCGTCATGATTTTGGCGGCATCCATATTCTTGAGCGGTGGAGATGGACCTTCCCATTTCCAAGAGGGCCGGCCGGCCAGGCCACACGTACTCCGCGCGTGCTGTAGTCCCGGTTTCGGTGGCGGGCATCTTCGACTGACTCCGATCCGGCGCCGCCACACAAACTCGATATTATGGTTGTACACTTGTGCAATGCCAAGGACTTCTACAAGTTTGTTACTTTGTTAGGTGTGTTAGCCACGTAATAGGCTGATATGGAGATAAGAAACAAAAACGTAGAATATTCTATACATGTTTATTTTTCTATGTACTATTGAATCCATATATTTATCTCTCAGATTCTTACGCCCTGTTCGCTTGATCATTTCGCTAGCTGATAAGCTGACTGATGCTATTTTTGACTGTTTTCTATGAGTAAAAAACATTGTTTCGGTAACTGATAAACCGGCTGATAAGCCGACTGATAAGCCAAGCAAATAGGACATTAGATAGATCAACTACTATTCATCGCTAGTGACTACTTTCTCCTTAATTTTTTTTATATGTTCAATTAGCTTAGTACCACTGAGTCACTGACAGACGAATCTCGGGAAGCTTTCTTTAGGAAATACTACTGTATGCATGTTCGACAGAACCTGAATGTCAAAGTGCCTACAGTAGGCATCAAGTAATTATAATCATGTCGGCGCTATGATTAGGTGAGCTGGCAGCAGTAAGTCCAAGCAAAGGCCCTTAGTCCAGTCTCAAGGAGGATGTTATTTGGGTTTCATTCACATTAAATATGTTGCCACATAGACATTTTTGATGACATGGCAATGTATTTGAGAAAAGAGAGAAGAAATGAGTGTTATGGGGATGACACTCTCTTGGCACGAATACCAACTCTCTACGAGCCTTGAAATTAAATGTCTATGAAACTATACAATGAAACTCTCCACTGAGAGTGGGTGTTTCATCCGAGTTTTATTTCATTTTATATGACATGGCAGTCTTGGAAGCAACGCCATGAAACTCTCCATTAAGACTGGCCTTACTCTAACTCGGCTAGAGATTAGAATTAGTTTCTAGTATACGACTAGCCCTGAACTAGCTTTAGTAAAAAAACGTATTTGGATGTAAGAGTTAGATTGACAATAAAGATATTTTTCTTGGTAGTAGACCCCTTCAAAACTAGCCCAAAAAAGAATTTTAGTATATCCCACTAAAACTAACTCAAATAATCACCCTCTTTATGAGGATAGTTTTTTGAGTGAACTAGCTGTAACTAGTTTAATCTAGCCCCCATATTTAGATACTTTTGGACTACTTAAGTGTAAATTAACTCAAACTAGCTCTAAGCCCTCGTCACAAGGATAAAGAGGGTGAGATAGTAAAAGAAGGCAAAATAGCCGTTTTGGCCCCTCAACTATCACCGGAGGCTCAAATTGGCTCCTGAACTATCAAAATAGCCACTTTGACCCCTCAACTATCAACGAAGGCTCAAATTGACCCTTGAACTATCAAAACGGCCACTTTGGCCCTTAAACTTATGATTTTTGTCTCAGTTTCATCCATTATCCGTGATCGATGGATACATGGACAGATAAACTGCGAAAAGGTCGAAACCACCCCTCATTATTTTCTTTACTTGTTGACCGCTCACGACGTTTCTAACCCCACCGTTTATTTTAAAAATACCAAAATATAATTTAATATTAGAGAATTCATAAAAAAATTTGTTTTACCTTAGAAAAATATGAAACCAGTTTCATATTTTTACTACAATCATGATATACCTTTTTATTACTAGATTAGAATATTTAAAGCTTATATGATCTCATAAAATTCAAAACTAGGTTAAAGTGAAACAGTGGATGCACACGGAGGTAAATTCTAGTCTAGCTTAACCAGGTAAACTTTATGTGTTTTGTAAAATCGTGCCATGGTACATCATCATACGTGGGTGGCGACAACGATCTGTGCTACATAACCCACACGAAGGACGACGCCGACTAGCAAGATAATGTCTCATGTGGATAGCTTCTCATGAAGAGTAACTCCTCAAATTTAGATCCAGATTATATGTTTTGTACTAGATTTGTTTAGAGAGATTATTCTCTACTATGTACCATCAACGATATGTGCTCATTGATTTTTCTAAGTTAAAATAAACTTTTTATGAATTTTCTAACATTAAATCATATTTTGGTATTTTTAAAACAAACGGCGAGGTTGGAATTGTCGTGAGCAGCCAACAAGTAAAGAAAATAATGAGGGGCAGTTTCGACCTTTTCATAGTCCATCTGTTCATGTGTCCATCGATCAGGGATAATTAATGAAATTGAGATGAAAATCATAAGTTTAAGGGCCAAAGTGGCCATTTTGATAGTTCAGTGGCTAATTTGAGCCTTCAGTGATAGTTGAGGGGTCAAAGTGACCGTTTTGATAGTTCAGGGACCAATTTGAGCCTTCGGTGATAGTTAAGGGGCCAAAACGGCTATTTTGCTGTAAAAGAAATAGACTGTCATCTTGTCCTTTGTTCGGACAACTCATGTGTCATTTCGGCCTTCTTTTACACACGATGAGCAAATTAAACTTTCGCACGGATCAACAAACGACATAAAATAAAGTCTGGTTCGTCTAGCTTAGACTGACCGCACTAGTGCTACTCCAAATTCCTACTCTAAAAGGAATATTTTGTCCTAGTCATCAAGATTTTCTTCTCTATATCATTTTTTCTCATACTCATTCATCATATATATCTCTACTCTATATTGTATGGGCCTACATGTCAGTTTATTTTATTATTTTCCTCCCTCCCTTCCTCTCTCTCCTTTTTCTCCCGATTGGCTCCTCGCGGGCGGCAGCGGAGTATTGCTCCTCCGGGCTCCAACGGCGGGCGTGGACGGCCTCGACCTCCCTGCTCCCTCCGCCTCGGGCTCCGGCGGCGGGCGGGGACGGGCTGCGGCGGCGGGCGTGGTGGCCTCGGCGGGCGGGACGGGCTGCGACGGCGGGCGTGGCGGCCTCAACCTCTGCTCCCTGCGGCTGGCGCGGGCGGCGAGCGTGCGGCAGGGCGCCCCATGCCTCGCGAGCGGCGGCGAGGACGGCTCGTCTCCTCCCTCTCCAGCGCGGCCCCTCCTCTCTCTCCAACTCTCCCGCTGCTGCTCCTCGTATCCGGAGCGGACGCGACGACCATCTCCTCCTTCTCCAGCGTGGACCCGCGGCCCTCCGCTCCACCGGCGCGGACGCCCGCGACCTCCTCACCATCTCCTCATGGTCCGCGTTGGCGGGCCCCACGAGCGGATAGCGCCTGTTCGCCATCCCGCTATCTGTCGCGGATGGCTCGCGATACCGGGAGTCGATACAACACCCGGTGCGCGGTTTATTTACGCTACGAGCTACGGGAAAATAGGGAGCAGAGGCTTTTCCGGACCCGGTGCTATCAGTCTTATGAGCCCGGCTGACTTACCAGACACTACTGCATAAAACAATCACTGTCGGTTCAAAACCCGCTATCAATGCCGGATTTTGAACCGATATAACTAAATAGGCAATGATGAGGGGGTCACATCACTGCCGGTTATACCAAACCAGCAGTGATGGGTGTGCAGAAAAAATTACGTTTTTAAAATAGAAAAAAGATTTAAATTGTGGGGTAAGCCCACTATTAATCCGCCCACACCGTCTCCGTCCGAAGTCGCAAGTCGCGCATTTTTTCGCGTAAAATCGCGAACTGCGCTCCGGTGGATATTCGAACCCGCAACCTCAGCCTCGCGCGATCCCTCCTCTACCACTCCACCCATGACGTCTAAATTCGGTTTTAATTCACCATATTCTATACTAAACCAAGTGTAAATTGATTGTTTGAGCCACTAAACGAATTCAAATGAAAAAGTTGTAAACTAAAAAGTTTCATAACTTTTCGAGATCTACAACTTTTATTTAGCAAGTTTTTCCATCCGGTGTCGTTTACAAAGATTTGAATTTCAAATTTGACAAATTCAAACGTAGTTTTCGATGACAAGATGATTTGAAATGAAAAAGTTGTAAACTATAAAGTTTCATAACTTTTCGAGATCTACAACTTTTATTTAGTAAGTTTTTCCATCCAAGGTCGTTTAGAAAAATCAAAAAATTAACTATACAGGTATATCACATGCGGTTCAAGCCACGAACCGGCAGTGAAGCTCATCATCATCACTGCCGGTTCCAGCCACGAACCGACAGTTATGATGAGCTTCATTGCCGCGTCGTGACTTGAATCGGCAGTGATGAGGAGCTTCACTATCGGTTCGGCCCCAGCCCGGCAGTGAAGATTCATCACTGCTGGCCCAACACAATCGTGCCGGTAGTGATGTTAAATTCTGTAGTAGTAAAATCTAATGTAATATTTTTATTTTGCAACAAAACAACTAAAAATAGTTTCAACTAATGTATCATCCATAGAAACAACCAATTGAACAAGGCCATACCGTACTCTTAAAAAACCAAACGACCTACCTGCATATAATGTTGGGAGGGGGAACTAGTG
Organism: Microstegium vimineum; assembly: GCA_022036555.1. Classification (NCBI taxonomy): domain Eukaryota; kingdom Viridiplantae; phylum Streptophyta; class Magnoliopsida; order Poales; family Poaceae; genus Microstegium; species Microstegium vimineum. The sequence continues at coordinate 13,967,573 of CM039137.1, read as the reverse complement.
ACTTCGGGTTGAGATTCGAACAGGTTACAACCTTATAGGTGCAAGCAGCAGTGGATCCAGGGGCAGACATAACTACATAAGGCTCGGGCTAACAATTGTACGTGAAAAAACTTGAGCAAGAAAATCAACTAGACATTCAATGGCTTGGCATAAGGTCTTTGTAGGAGTTGTCACTTAAACTGAGCTAATTCTATATTTTATAGGATTTTTTTCTCTTTAGGCAAGGAGCTTGTTTGGTCATAATGGTGGGCATAACTCTGGGACACACTAGTTTTTTTTTTTGAAATTCCAACTTTTTAGTGTATTCTAAAGGAATTTTAAAATTAAACATGAACTCCAACCTTATTATTTTGCTTTCTTTTTTTTTCTACATTGTTTTCAAAGACATATTTTTAAAATTTCCTTTGTTTTGAAACCATGTAGGATTTAAAGTGCTAAAGATATTTCATCCCTCACAATTTTTTTCTTATTTCTACCTGTGCAGATGAAATTGTTGCACCAATTGGAAGCTAGTTTTCACCAAAGCCACTTGCCACGACATGGACATTATCGGTCGACACTACGGTCGTGTTTGGTTGATCGTTTTATGGCTGATAAGATGACTGCTATTTTTTTTTTGCTGTTTTTTTTTTGAGAAAAAACATTATATCATAACTTATAAGTTAGATTAATAAACTAAACGAACTGTGTGAGTGTGTAACCATGGAAGCCCTACCGTGGAACAGTGGAAGCCCTGCCTGCCTCTTATCAAGTCTGAACCAAAACCCGAGTGGGGCCAGAAAACAAGTCAAAGCACCCTTCACTGAACAGAAGCTCCTATAAAAGTTCCACCAAAGCATCAACGCAATTGTCCACGTGGCCAGCGTCCCCCCTCCCCGCAAGTCTGCAAGAACCCCCTGCCCACCACGGTTTACGAAACCGAACGGTAACCGGCCGCCCACCACCGGTTCGATTTCGGTACCAGTTTGAATTCAAATTTTAAATTTGAATTTCGAAAAATGGAAAATGCTGAAAAAATTCCTAAAAATAGTTCATGATTTATAGAGTCGAATGGTGTACAAAATTTTCAAATTGGAGTTCGTTTGCTATTTATTTTGACGTGTACAAGTTTGAAAAAAAAGAAAAAAAACCGACCGGCCCGTTAAGGGCCCATGCGGCCCATTTCGTCCAGGCGCCTCATACAAGGCAGGCAGAGGGCGTGGGGGGGGGGGGGGGGGAGGGGGTTGTCGGCTCCCACAACCCCATCCGCCCGCGCCCTGCCCCATTCCGCCCGTGCGCCGCGCGCTCCGCCGCCGCGAGGCGGTAACCGTCCTGCCGCCGGCGGTTACCGACGGAACGGGTTGGTAACCGCCCCCGTCGCCAAATCCTTCGCCCCCGAGCGGTAATCGATCGGGCGCAGGCGGTTACCGACCGGGCGCACGGTTACCATCCGGCGATACGAAGGTAAGCTTTTTTTTTGTTTTTTCATTTCCTTGCATTTGTAGTTGTTTTAGTTGTAGGATTTAGTTAGAACAAACTCTAGGATATAGGATTGATGGAGTATAGGATGTAGAAAATATTTATTGTAGGATTTAGGTAGGATTTCATTTAGGATGTATGTAGGAGTTAGGTTTATTTGGTTTAGGATTTAGGGTTTGTGATTGGATTTGCTTTAGGATGTATGTAAGATTTAGGATTTAGGATTTTTTTTGATATAGGATTTAGGATTTAGGTATGATTTAGGTGTATGTTAGGATTTAGGTTTATTTGCGGTATGATTTGATGCATGTGTTCGATTTATTTGTGTTGTCTATTTATGCAGGAAGACAATGCCGAAAGACGTGGTATGGGAGCATGGTGAGAATCTTGCTCCCGGTTGGAGATGCAATTACTGACATACACAAAAAGCAGGGGGTGACACATCTTTCGGCGATCTTGGGCCCATCAGTGATTGAGCCCGTAGACATATGAGTGAGACGTATCTTGGCAAAAGGAAATACCAGACGGGACCTAGGCAGGAGGACCCCAAACGCCAGAAACGAAAGGGAAAGCAAGTGCAACAACCTGTCACCAGCGATGCTTCGACAGATGATGACGAGGAGGGTGAGGAAAGTCCACCGTACTAGGAGTTTGATGACAGCAGCTCAACAGATGACAGTGGAGACGTTCATAGTGGTGACGATGACCCTGGAGCTGCTGGTGGTAGTGCTGGTGGTGGTGGTGGTGGTGGTGGTGGTCTTGGTGATGCTGGTGGACTTCGTTATCAATTGCTATAAACATTTTTTTTTCTGTCTATGACTATTGACTAGTACTAATTAAGGTCGGCTGCAGGCGAGACGGACTTCACACATGCTACTCAGGACCGCGACCATGGGCAGTCGGAATCGCAGAGGAGAGCTTACGACCCGACGGACTGCTACGGCACGCCACAATACTCCTCTTCCTCGTACAGTGATACATCGTACGGTGGTGGTTATACCTACCCCGTTCCTGACATCAGCACGCAACCGGCCACTAGATGGGTCTACGAATGACAAGACCTGGATTTCTACAACATGTTAGTGCAGGAATGGGAGACCACAGCTCATTGGACGGGCCAATCATGGATAGACTACAAGGCTCAGATCTAGGCGCGCGATATCACTCTAATGTCCACCGCGGAGTATGAGGAGGCGTGCCGAAACGGGATCTTCCCTTATATTCTACGCCAGTGACCATGATGTTTGCATGTCTACGACACAAGGTATTTTCATGAACGATTTGTTGTTGCAACGGTGAACTACGTTATTTCCGTCGTGAATTTGTGACTAGTGCATCACTATGATATTTCGATAGGTTATCCATTTGTGTCATACTATTTTTCCCTACATTGTGTGTTTTATTTACATCATTATGTGCAAAGGCCATGCAAAAAAAAAAGATTGTTTCAAGAAAAAAAAAAGAGTAACCTGTGGTTTGGGGCGGTTACCGACCAGGCCGGACGGTAACCGGCATTAACCGACCGGTTACCGGTCGCTAACCGTTTGAACCACGCCATTTAAATTTAAAATCCAAACCGTTCGATTTTGGACCGGTTTGGGCGGTATTACCGCCAAACCAGGCCGGTTCCCAGGTGCAAAACGCTAGCAAAATCCCTGCTGCCCTCCCGCTCCAAATCCCCCCGTCACCTACCCTCCGCTCTCCAGATCCGCCTCATCCTCCCTCCCTTCCTTCTTTCCTTCCAGATCTCCCGCCCACTCGAGAGTCGAGAGTCGAGATCCACCGCCTCCGCACCCCCTCGCCGGAGCAGCAGCGCGAGGGAGCGGGGGGCAGAGACCAGCCATGGGCAAGGAAGGGGCCAGCGGCGGCGGCGGAGGCAGCGACGGCGGCATGTCGGAGTCGGTGATTCGCAAGGTCCTGATCTCGTACATGTACGTGGCGGTGTGGATCTTCCTCTCCTTCTCCGTGATCGTCTACAACAAGTACATCCTCGACCCCAAGATGTACAACTGGCCCTTCCCCATCTCCCTCACCATGGTGCACATGGCCTTCTGCTCCTCGCTCGCCGTCACGCTCGTCCGCGTCCTACGCGTCGTCGACCTCCCGTCCTCGCCCGCCATGACGTCGCAGCTCTACGTCTCCTCCGTGGTGCCCATCGGCGCGCTCTACTCGCTCTCGCTCTGGTTCTCCAACTCCGCCTACATCTACCTATCCGTCTCCTTCATCCAGATGCTCAAGGCGCTCATGCCCGTCGCCGTCTACTCCATCGGGGTGCTCTTCAAGAAGGAGACCTTCAAGTCGTCCGCCATGCTCAACATGCTCTCCATCTCCTTCGGCGTCGCCATTGCCGCCTACGGCGAGGCCCACTTCGACGTCCGCGGCGTCGCCCTGCAGCTCGCCGCCGTCGCCTTCGAGGCCACGCGCCTCGTCCTCATCCAGATCCTCCTCACCTCCAAGGGCATCTCTCTCAACCCAATCACCTCGCTCTACTACGTCGCGCCCTGCTGCCTCGCCTTCCTCGTCGTGCCCTGGGTCTTCGTCGAGCTCCCCAGGCTGCGCGCCGTCGGCAGCTTCCAGCCGGACCTCTTCATCTTCGGCACCAACTCGCTCTGCGCCTTCGCGCTCAACCTAGCCGTCTTCCTGCTCGTCGGCAAGACGTCCGCTCTCACCATGAACGTTGCCGGCGTCGTCAAGGACTGGCTGCTCATCGCCTTCTCCTGGTCCGTCATCCGCGACACCGTCACCCCCATCAACCTCTTCGGCTACGGGATCGCCTTCCTCGGGGTGGGCTACTACAACCACGTCAAGCTGCAGGCGCTCAAGGCCAAGGAGGCGCAGAAGAAGGCGGCGCAGGCCGACGAGGAGGCCGGCTCGCTGCTGCAGGAGCGCGACTCGCACGCCGACCGCAAGACTGACAACCAGGCCTAGCCTAGCGAGTGGAGTGACGGATCTGATGATCCAACCGCCCCCTCGCCCGATTCGGTCGGTTCTGAACCCAGCACCCCTCCCCCTGCCTAGTGTACTCCATCCAAATGTGTGATCCAACCAACCCTTACAAGTTTGATGCAAAATTTGTTCATTTCTTGTCTTTGACTTGATCTGGTGGTAGCAAGGCAAATAAGCACGGGAAAGATGCAAGCTTTGTGTCGAACATGTGAAAAAAAAATATATATGAGCAATTTTTGTCTTTTTTTGGCCAGTTGTAGCTGTTACTACCACTTAAACAGTGAGCAAAATTGTTTGCATTATCTATATTGCTATGATTGGTCTGTTTTGTCTCGTTAATACATCATCAAAAAGTGGATCCATTGTTGTGCAAGGAGTGTAGTTTCGTAATAGTGATTACAAGAATCCAATGTCTAAAGAATCAAATGTCTAAGTTTTATATTGCTCTAATTATCTTGGGACATTGGACAGGAGACCTCGTGGCAAACACCATCTGAAAATTGGTGGCTTTATACATGGTTGATTTCCACGGAGCTGGCCTCGGTTTGGTGCTTTGACGCCTAACCCCATTGGTTGTTCTCGTGGGGAGTCTTGAGAAATTTGTTGTGTACTTGTGTAGTAGGGACTAGGGAGCATCAGGGCGTCGATCTGCTTGCTGGACCAGAAGAAACTTGGATCTCACAATGTCACTTTTCTTTTTTTGAGCCAATACTATTGTTTTGCTATTATTCTTTTTTCCCATTTTTTTGTCCCTTCCGAGCGCCTGTACTGTATTCACTCGTTGAAGGGAACTCTACATCAGTACTTGAAATGGCAATCACATGGTACTACAGTACCTTTTACAATATATATGGAACGATCTTGAGTTACTGGAAATTCACAGCTGAGTCTGTTCTATTTGTCTGCACTGAAATCGGACGCCTTGTTCCTTCCCATTTGGTTGGATTGAATGCAACGGGAAATCTGCAGAATTGATTGTTTGCGGAGCATCAGCACTAATCTACCTGCAGGACTTTGTTTGGTACTCCTTTTCCATTTCTTCCCTTGTTGGCAGAAACTATTCATTTCACCCCTTGTAGCCGGGAATCAATCATTCAGTGTAGTGAACTCTAGGAGTGCAGATGCCCAAGAGTTCGGGCAGGGCTCTACATTGTCCTAGATGCTTTAGATCTGATTTCTCTTTAGAAATGTTTTTTATTCTCTGTCACATTCTTTGAAAATGTTCGGTAGAGATTCTAGATTGGGATCCCTAAGGAAAAGAGTGAAAAATGAGAAAGAGATGAATCAGAAGCAGACGAAAAACCCTTTTGGGTGATTCTCCCTTGTAGTGTTAAAAATGAGACCTCAACCTAGTATAAATTATGTATTCACTCTACTGAGAATTGCAACGGGGTCTGGTGCTGCTGCTCGTCAAGTGGTGTGATGCTTCCGAATAGTCTGTGGCTGTTGTACTGCTGGTTGGTGGACTTGTGATGTCATTATGCCAGTAAACTCAACACGGTTATATGCACCACTATGAACAGATGGTAGGCTCACTTGCAGTAATTGTGCGGCTCACAAGTTTCGGTTGCTTTGCCTTCTACTACAAACATGTGCAGTTGCTGGTTGGTAGTAGCAAACTTAGCACCTACAGGACATTAGTTTATCGATAGTCAAGTGACGGTCTGCAGCCTGAATTCCGTTCGAGAACCTTACACAGAACATCCGTTTACTCTGGTGATAGCAGGAACTCCCGTTGATCTACGGATGCCCTTCAGTTAGGGGTCATATACCGTTAATTCATGTGGCAAATTATCAACAAGATCTCTTCCGCACCTGTTTAGAATGCAGGAATTCATAAAAACTGTATGCAAATTCTACCTGAACAAGTTCAATTTCAGAGAGAGAAAAAAACGTAGGATTCAGAAGAAAAAAAAATCTGTCACTCCATTTGTACTCGGAAGCGTAGCTCGGGAAGGTGCTTGCAGTTGCACGACCCAGCTCACATGATCCGCGTTGTACACCGTTGCGTTCGGGCCGCAATAATGGAACGCCGCTGCCAGCTTTCCGGACGGTTTGTACAACCTCGCGCCGTAGTAGTCCGTGCGGTTAGACCATGAGTTCATGACCATGGCGGAACGGGAACGGGACGACGCGGCGGGCGGCGGGGGAGAGAGGAAACGGGACACGACACGGCAGGCGTCGATGCAAATCGAGATCTTTGCGTGCACCTCGGGATTCGGGAAAGCTTCGTCGTTTTCTGCCTCCGATAGTGCGGTTTCTCTGTAGGCTTTTCCATAGCTCGAGCCTGGAGGCCCATTTAAAATATAACTGGCCCATAAGAATGCCAGGCCGCAGGTGTTGCCGTCTGTTCCACCTGGGCCTCCAAACAATGAACCCGAAAGGACTACCATGGCCCTGCCTAACTGCTGCCATGCAGCTGCCCCATTCGTGATCCAATCTAAGTCCAAAGAACATGCTTAACGCGGCCCGTTCAAGCATGCAGTAGATTCCATTTCAAACCCGATCGATCAGTTCCAAACCCAAGGTTCAGTATGGTCGCCGACTCTTTTCTCGAGTACGAATCCATCAGCTCTGTTCAAGGCTTCTGTACCTGCATGCCATTGGTTCGCTTTGACGAAAAGAAGAAAGTTTTTTTTTTTTTGACAGAAAGCCTTCTTTCAGTCTTCCACACATACGCTTCTGGAAACACATTCCACTCTACTACTGGCTGTGCTATTTATATATACGTACTCCACCATTCACATTCACAAAGACAAAAGGTGGAAAGGCAGATGGTGCGAACCGGGTGATGTTTATTTCTTGGGTCCTCCGGATTTTTTTTAACTCGAAAAAAAGCGGTCCTGGCAGTGGCAGACCGTAAAAGGTGCAGCACGATCGTGGTCACTTCTCGGCATCTTCTGGCGGCTGGTTCGCGACGTGCCGACGTACGTACGACGGACTGGACCCGTCGCACCCAGCGCCGTACGTCCGTGTCCCAGCCGGCCATAGTGCCCAAGTGGCCGCCGGCGCCGGCTAACCTCTTTCCCGGCCGGGGAGAAAACTGGGGCGCGGCTCGCGAAACTGCTCTAGCCCGGTAGCCCCCAAAGGGAAAAAGGCTTAGGCCTGGCCTGACATGCACTTGGGTTGAAAACACGTCGGCTCGCATATGCATCTGCATCTGCATGATTCTCTGTTTATTGCAACTCGTTTATTAATCACCAAGGAGCTATACTGGCATGCCCACTATTAGGATCAACGCTTGGTCGATCAACGAAGTAGAGTGATAATCAATTTGGTGCTGATAATGTACTAATGATAATGATAGCAACAAGCCAGTAACGGGGAAGTTTCGTGACAGACTTTAGGGGGAATTTGGTAGAATCATTATTGTTACCGGAAGCCGATATTTCTATGTACGGGGGAGTACACACAAATATTTATATGTACGGGGAGTACACAAAAGTGTGAAGTTCCCGACGGTAACGGCAACTTAGGGCTTCCACAATGCATCGTCCTCGCGTGCTGCCCTATATTATATTCCACATCCTCACTAAGCTGTGGTTATCTCGCAGATTGTCATTGGCTCCTGCAAAAGAAGCGGTGGTGAGGAGCGTGTTAGGGCAGGTTGTCCCCGCAAGAGATGAAGGCAACACTTGTGGAGCATGTTGGGGCAAGAAAACCACTCAACCACCTTGCTGACGAAAAGTTTTTCGGAGGCTAATATTTGCTACTACCTTCATTGGGCATGCCTCTACTGACATTGGCTTGGGAGTGTATGTGTACTTGTAGCGTTTTGTTGGACAACACATTTCGGCCAGCATTGTTCATTTCTGTTTGTAATCCGGAATGAACACAGTAGTGCCGTTTGCTTTGCTGCCTAAAAGCCCAATAAAAGTTCGGGCAAAGGTAAGCCCCTTTATTTGGGATACAAGATTTTTTTTTTTCTAATTTGTACGCTTTCTAGTGAAAATGAGATGATTCGTATAAATCTCTTACATATTCCCAGTGTTCTAGAAGGGTGCACAAGGAAACCGTGGGAAGCGATTGGAGGATATGAGAACAAGGACGAGGAGAGGGCGCAGTTGATCGAGCACGGCAAAAATAGATGGATCGAGACAACAGAGAATGGTACGGCGGGGCTGAAGCTGAACAAATTAAAGGAGGAAATGCCGGAGGTCGAAGAAAGAAGGAACGACTAGCTAGAGTCGCTGAATCAGTGATCGACAGATCGATCAAAAGTTTTGGGTACGAGCGAGCCTGATGAGAGGCTAGAAATGCCAAAGCGTGCGGTAGAGGTCCTTTTGTTCTTATTAGTACCTTGATGATGATGATGCATGCCTGCCTGCCATTCTGCCAACAGAAGCGTACGTAGCATAACATACCACGGCAAGTTGCATGCATTGCAATTGCAACGCTTGTCGCTTGGACGGAGCCACCAGTTGGTTATTCCAGCGCTAGCACTAATTGGTGCGGTGATACAGGCATGAGACTCCACGCAGGTACCAACTAATGCAAACCAATTGGTGCGGTGATACATGTCGTACGTGGTGCAAGCTTGAACGCTATTTATTGACCTCTCATTGTAGTCATTTGATTTCTGACCGTCTGCGAGAAACGAATAAACGCACGCACACCTGGCCACACAGAGATGGAAACTAGCTAGTCGTAGCGAATTGCAAACCGTTGATATTCTTCGCCTACTGTTTCTGCGAGATATAAGATATTATTCCCATTGTCATTCTCATGCATGTGATTCATTCAACACGCAGCAGTGCATGCTGTGCTGCATGCATGTGCCGGGCTGGACTGGATCCATGGACAGGCTTCCGGTTGCATGCTCCGGCCGGCCCGTACAAGTACAAACAAAACCATGCATTGATAGTACCAGAGAAAAAGGAAAATCAAGACTGGCGCGCGGCAGACTAGTGCTGGTATTTCGCAGAAGCCAGTTAAACGTACGCACTAATCGTGCTTACTTACTCTATAATACTAATTAATTTAAGTAGCACGGTGCTGTACCCCAGCACGAGCTAGCGCGCGCACAACTCACTTTTGTTGAGAGATGCTAGCTAGTGGCGTCAGCACCCAGCTGCTAATTTCCAATATATTAACTAGCCCCCCCAGTGCGTGCATTTGTAATTGCAGCTAGCTAGCTGGCCTTTTTACTTGCTGGTTTTCCGACGTGATCCTTTTCCGCAATCCAAAACCATCGGCGCACGAACACCTGCGAACCCGGCTGGCCTGATGATCGACATGCACGGCCACCAAGCAAGCATGCATGCAGAGTCGTCCGTCATGCATGTCCCCACACCGATCGAATTCCTCGTCAACGCGCAACGAGACGATGAGCTAGACCTACCCCGCGCGCGGCGCACGTACACCTGCCGCGGACACACCTCCCAATGCAATCGGCCACTACATATACACGTCCAAGCCAAAACCTAGCTTCCCCGCACTACATACATATACCCCACGACACACTTTGCCTCCATCGATCGACCAGTCACAAGATCATCGAGAGAGCAAGCCAGCAAGCGCTTCAGTTTGTCGCTAGATTGCTCGATCGCACCAACAATGATCCCGGGATCCGCGTGTGTACCACGTCGTGGAGGCGATGGCGCCGCTGTACACGGCGGCGGTGCTGGGCTACGCGTCGGTGCGGTGGCTCAAGGCCTTCTCCGACGAGCAGTGCGCGGGGATCAACCACTTCGTGGCGCTCTACGCCGTGCCGGTGCTCATCTTCCACATGGTCTCCACCAACGACCCCTACCACATGAACCAGCGCCTCATCGCCGCCGACACGCTGCAGAAGGCCGTCGTGCTGCTCGCGCTCACGGCCTGGGCCTTCTGCAGGTCGTCCCACCTCCTCAGGCGCCGCCGCCGCCTCAGCCGCGACGACGGAAAGTCGTATGCGCCGCCGCCGCCTGCGCCGTCGCCGATCAAGTGGGTGGTGACCAACTTCTCGGTGGCGTCGCTGCCCAACACTATCATCATGGGCGTGCCGCTCCTGGACGGCATGTACGGCTCCGTCTCGGGCGGCCTCATGAAGCAGATCGTCGTCATGCAGTTCTGCATCTGGTACAACGTCGTCATCTTCCTCTACGAGTTCATGGCGGCAAGGGACGGCACCGCCAAGATCAGCCCCGCCGTGCCGCCGCCGGCGGACAAGAATGGTGATCACGACCGTATGGTGGTCGTCGACGGAAACGGCGAAAGCAGTATTCATCGTCATGCCGCCGCCGACCGTAGTAGCCATCACCAGGTGGTCGTCAACATTGAGATCACGGAGGTGGCGGCGGCAGTTGCGTCGACGCTCACGGCACAAGTTGACGGCGCGGTGGCCGCCCAAGAGACGGCAGCAGCGGCGGCGGCCGCGAAGGAGCTGAGCTCAGACGACGATGGCGATGGAGATGTGCCCGTCGTTGTCCTGCCGCCATCGCCGGTCCTGCCGCAGGTGCCGTCGGTGATGCACGTCATGTGGATGGCCACGAAGAAGCTTCTCCAGATTCCGAACACCTATGCCAGCTTCCTTGGCCTCATCTGGTCTCTCATGGCATTCAAGTGAGTCTCTGATCCCCTCGTTTTTAGTATCTTGTTGCCATTTTTTTTACATCTCAAAAGTCCCTAATCGTGCTCACTAAAATATATGATTGCCCTAATTTGTTTTCTCTGCATGCACTGCAGGCTAGGATTCTCGATGCCAAAAATCGTTGGCGACTCTCTGTTCATCATCTACACAACCGCAGTTGGGCTGAGCATGTTCGCTTCAGGTCCTAGCAGTACTTCTCACTGAAAACTAAATCTGGGCACGATTTTTAATTAATTTGGATTTCCCCAAACTTAAACACTAAAATTTCGATTTGCTAGACTTACGCAAACCTATATGTACGGGTCATTTTCAGGGACGTTCATAGCGCGGCAGTCACGGATCGTGCCATGCGGGTACACCATCGCCTCGCTCTCCATGCTCCTCAAGTTCCTGATTGGCCCGGTCATCATGCTGCTCGCCTCCCTGGCCATAGGAATGCACGGCACCCTTCTGCACATTGCTGTTGTACAGGTGAGCCACCAACAGCCCAATAAGAGCATCGATCTCCAAGAGCTTTTTCCCCCTTACCGTATTTATGATTTTTGTTCAAACAAACAAAAATTAAAGCACGGCACTTCTAGAGCGAGGTGCAGAAACAAATTTCGATGGTATCTCGTCATAACAGAAGAAAAAAAAATCTAAAACGGAAACGTGCTTACTTGTGTCCAGTAATATGAGTTGATGACGTTTGCCCTGCCGCGATTTTTCCGTTACATACGCCAGTGCCAGTAACGATATGGGTGAGCATTTTTAAGAGTTTGTTATCTCAACTTGACATCCATCTATTATTAGCAAAACAAGAAAAATTAGCATCTAACAGTTTGATAAAATAATTTGGCATCAATAACAACTTGACATATCTCCTCTTTCACTTATAAATATGCCAACCAAAGGCAGCTCATCCTCTCTTCTCCCGTCACCACCGCCTCTTTTCCTAAAAATAAAATAGTCTTGTGTGCCTTCTTTTTTTCATTTTACCAAGTCCAAAATAATAAACTATTGGAAAGATACTATTTTTTTATTTGCCATATTGTTTTTGGAGTTAGCAAAATACAAAATTTGTTAAATAAAATATAGCAAATTCTCTTAGAGATGATGTGACAGAGCAATGGAGCCCTGGTACGTAGGGGCAAGCAAAGTCAGCTCCAAGTATCTCCAGAAGTACGTGCTCGTACAACATTGTGTCCGCATTCGATGATCAGAACGAATAATGCATGTACTCCTAAGGTTGACCTGAAACTAATAAATAAACATTTCTTATTACCTTGTTTATTTGGGTACGGAAGGAGAACAGCTACCTGGAAAATCAATACTGCTACCAGTTTCAGGATAACAACGAACAGGCGTACACACGGAAGCCCTTTTAACTCAACTTATTAAAAAAAACTTTTTTATTTCACCTGCTAGGATCGGAGTAGCACTGTAGCTCTAGTAGCATGCATGTCTGAAAATTAATCTCACATTTTGCACATGCGTGGAATATAATTAATATTGCAGGCGGCTCTCCCCCTGGCCGTGACCTCATTCGTGTATGCGGAGGAGTACAAGGTCCACGCCAACATCATGAGCACTGGGTTTGTACCTTTCACCACTCGCTTCTTACTGTAGCGTTGACTATACTGTGGGTTGATAATGCACTCTATAATTCTAGTAACTGGTTTTGCTGAATTATTCCATTTGCATCTGACTGATGAATTGTTAATTTTAACCCTGTTTTGGTCTCGTCTCTCCCAGGGTTATTCTCGGGATATTTATCTCGCTGCCCGTCACAATTGTGTACTACATACTGTTGGGCCTTTGAATTTGTGGTGGATTGATTTGATTAAGAGAAGGGCCCCATGGCATCTGAAAACTCTGAATCGGGCACATGGATTATATTTGGTGGCTACGCAGCTCACATGGAAGCTCAACGTTGCAAGCTAAGGAAATGCTCCTGATGATATATATGCTACCAAAAATCAATAAGATTGATCACCGTGTGCTAGCTAGCAAAAGACGGTAGCTTACTACTAGCCTCCTTAATTAATTACATGTGTTCTTTTTAGGAATGGTACCTTGTACATGTTCCAAAACATCTCAATGTATAGCGGTGTTGATACCCGACGGCCCGGCCCATACTCCATGCAACCAAGTGTTGACACTTCTTAGCGTCGCACCACAAATAGAGATAAATCTCTATCCCCGGTACGGCGTCAGAAATGCTTATGGGTATTTGTTATGACTATTGGATAAATCCGCAAGCGCACAGATTATACCGCTGTAGCATTTCACCTAGGAGTATTCCAAGGTATCGTAATTTATTTTATCCCAAGGGAAAGCTGAGCTAGAAATGATAATTAGAGAGAGATCCTAGAGAGTACCTCAACTGAGTGCCAACTAGTATAGGGGGTAAATGATAAATGTGATAGGAAGGGGTTGATGAATGAAAGAGCCTAGGTAAATGATACTTAGAACGGACTAGAAAGATTAGCTAGGTGGGAGGACAACGAGAGAGTACAAGGGACTCCTAAGCAATTCAGTCTACTTTAATATACTTAGCTAATTAACTAGACTAAACACTATAGTTTGCCTCCTCAATACAAGTATGTTAGGCGAGGGGATAGATTAGTAGGAGGACAAAACTCCTACCGGATCGCGCCCTCCTGTTGTCTTGAAGCCCTACTTTTTAATAATTTATCTGACATGTGTGGTGGAATACTAAGGCTAGATAGAGTTGTCACCTTCTACTAGCATCCACAAACAATCCACGCAATAAGCGGTAATCAAGGATAAGCTAATATATAAGCACCACGCTTACACACAACTTATTACTTTGACTACGATCAATAATCAAAGCACCCTATGATAGGCAATGATCGCATACAGGAAAGGTCACAAGGATCACAGACTATAAATGTAAAGGCTATTAAAGAGCAAAAACATATAACAATACTATATCTAGTATAGTAATGCTCAAAGTAAATACTAAGTAAAGTAAAGGGAAAGGATAATATATTGATAAAGATAAAGTCTTACAAAGAAGAAAAGATACAAGAGCTATAACAGACTTCCCAGAAGACAACTCCGGAAATCCCGAGCAAGTTCGACTCAACTCTAACTCCCACTCTAGACTAACTACTAGAACAATTCTAAGGAATGGAGCTTGTAGGCTTCTTCACCATGTCTAGAGAGGGGGGAGTGACCCTCTATTTATAGTGGGAGGTGGAGTAGGGGCTACTCCATCGCCACGTCATCGATCCAGGGGGCTTCAATCCTCCACCCTTGGATTAACCGACCTTGGAACCGTCCTTGGGTGTGTGGTGTGGATTTCCACCATGTGTCCTTGCATATGGCGGTTGGAGGGAGGCCAACCGACCTAGGGGTGGTTCGGCCGAACCCCCTATGGCCAGTGGGCCCTCCTCTGTCCTCCTGAAGGTGACCCCACTGATCAGGGACCAAGTGGGGGCCTGGTGGGCCCAAAGGTGGTTCGGCCGACCCCCCCCCTTGGGGTGTCGGGCCCACCTCGGTCTCCCAGGTGCTTGTCCCACTTGTCATGGATGTTGAATGTTGGTTTTGTGGTGGTTGTCACGTTAATCTCCTTTGTGTGGGCCCATGAATCCTTGTGCTTTTCTTATGAGCCATTGAGAGAAGAACAGAGTGATCCAATGGATGGATTGCACTCTAGAGTGCATCTCTTGGATCATGGCCGAGGGGGAGAGCCAGGTGGGCCCATAGGGTGGTCGGCCGACCTCCTATGTGGGTCCCACTAGCTCTCACTTGCTTCATTTCTTCATTCCTGTACTCAAACACTCATGTACATGTGGAACTAGTTATTTGATAAACTATGTTCATGATGTGTTTGTTTTATCCCTGATTCAGAGGTTGGTGGCACAATTTTAAGTATAGAAAATTTAATCATAACTTGTGCCAACACCAAGTTGTTTGGGATATCCCTCCCTTATCTAACGGAGCCTTTTCCCGCTATGCCATTATGAAAGATGGCCAATTCCTCTGTGCCCCTGAAAGATTGATTCGCACCTCTGTGCCAGCGTGTTTTTTGACTTTTCCCTCTGAACCATTCTGTCCCTCTTCTGTTTGTTTTCCTCCGTTTGGCAGCCCTGTCATGTGGGACCAGCCTTGTAACATATCATTTTTGCCCTCACTCTCACTGACATGAGGACCGTGTTGACTTGGCTTGACCACCCGACTGAGTCTCTCACTCTCTGTCTTCCTCTTTCTCGGGCTCTCTCTCTCACTGGCGAGCGGCGGCGGCGAAAATCCTAGGCCGGGAAGAGAGGCGGGCGGCGGCGAAACCGTAACCCCGACGGACCGGTCGTGGAGGCGCATTGTTGATTGAGCCGTCTCCAGAGGACCGACGCGGGTGGACCATGGGCTGGAACGGCCCCGGCGAGCGGCCGGATTGGTTTCGCGACGGGTGAGTACACTGCACCTCCCTTCCTCCCTCTCTTGATGTCGCGGTCTTAGGTCTGTTGATTTGGGGACGGATTTGAGTTAGGTTTTATTGATATCGTATTCCTTGTTCATCTGTAGGATGGACCCAGACAGTAGCTTCAAATTAGAAATCCGGATTGTTGCTTCCAACCTTGACGTTTCGCGGTGGTTTACATTCAGTGAAGTGTTGGATGTTGACTTATTGTCGTATTCTGGGTTTCGAGATGATTTATTGGAGAGGTATCCACCTCTTGGTGGTGACACGGCAACATTGTTCTATTGGTGCACACAAAGC
Source organism: Microstegium vimineum (assembly GCA_022036555.1). NCBI lineage: Eukaryota > Viridiplantae > Streptophyta > Magnoliopsida > Poales > Poaceae > Microstegium > Microstegium vimineum. The sequence continues at coordinate 13,951,872 of CM039137.1, read as the reverse complement.
AATGCACACATCCAAATCCGCACTGACCAAGATTTGCTAGCAATGTTTGAAAAAAATAAGGCGTGTAGAACCTGCTTGCTGTGTGTTGCATATCATAGCCCAAGTGCTGAAACCCCTGTCCTTCCTCCATTGTCTTTTCCTGTCCCAAGCAATGTGAACCCAAAATCACCTGTTCAAACCCCAATCACCCCTGCCAATCACCCAAAATCACCTCCAAGTGCCCCTCCAACCTTACCAGTACCAATTCTCACCCAATATGTTAATCCTGACAACCAGACAGATCTTGCTAACCCATTCCTAGAGCTAGAGCATGTTGGTATTGATGATGAAGGCTTGTACATTGATGATCTTGTCTATCCTCCTCCTGTTCCTGGTCACAATATCAATACCAATCCTAATGTTGAGAGGCAAGATGGAGAAAGGGAAGGTGATATTTCTGGTGCTGAGGAGATGTCTTCAGACACATTAGATGATGAAGTAGAAGTAGGACAACTGTCTGAGTCCTCTGATTCCTCTGATGATGAGGAGATGGTGGCTGATATGGAGCCTGACCAAAAGCCATATCTACATTATGATAAGAAGAACCCACCTATGGAAGTAGGCACATTGTATTCAAACATGACCTCTTTTAAGATTGCTTTAGCTACTCATTCTGTTAGAAAAGAGTTCAATTATCTGATTCAGAAGAGTGATCCAGGGAGGCATAGGGTGTACTGCTCACAGAGGAAGTATGGATGCTCTTGGAGACTTCATGCCTCTACTTCAAAGAATGGTGACACTGTAAAGGTAATATGTGGGTTACTTTGTTGTTTGGATTTCAATGCCTCATCTTGCTGATTGTAACATTCTTTTGTTTGTTTATGATGTAGGTCAAAAAGATCCCCTACCCTCATGACAAATATAGAAGCACTAGGAGGGTGGGAATTTGTGTTGGTATAACACAGTTTTGGGTATGCAGTCATGTACTTGATTGGCTGAAGGAAGATGGAACTTTGGGTCCCTCTGAGCTGCAGAGGAGGTTGAAAGATGAGTTCAAGGTGACAGTGTCCTACAAGAGAGTGTGGAAAGGTAAGAATCTTGTCATGGATCACATTTATGGGCCTTGGGCTGAAAGTTTTGACAATTTGTATAGACTTAAGGCTTAGTTAGAAGAAACCTGTCCTGGATCTTGGCTTGTGATTGATCATCACACCATTGCTCATAAGACTAGGTTCAATAGACTATTCTTTGCACTTAGGCCTTGTGTAGAGGGATTCTTAAGAGGATGTAGACCATATCTTGCTGTGGACAACACTTTTTTGACTGGTAGATTTAGGGGATAGTTGTGTGTAGCTTGTGCAGTAGATGACCACAACTGGATGTACCCAGTAGCCATTCGTGTCATTGACTCAGAAACCAATAAGAACTGGGAATGGTTCATGAGTAGATTGAAGGAAGCAATTGGCACCCCACCAGACCTGACTTTTCATACAGACTGTGGTCAGGCAGTAATGCATGGGGTTAGTGAGGTTTTTCCAAATGTTGAACATAGGGAGTGTATGTATCACTTAGTACATAACTTGAAGAAGAGGTACAGTGGACAGGTATTTGATGATCATATGTGGGCTTCATCATACTCATGGAGCCCATATATGTTTGAGAAGCACTACCAGATAATGGCCGCAGCCAAATCTGAAGCAATGCATTATCTGAAGCAGACTCACAAGAAGCTTTGGAGCAGAAGCCAGTACAAGACCCTGTCAAAGGTTGACTATGTCACTAACAACTTGGCAGAGTCATTCAACAACTGGATCAAGGGTGAGAAAGCAAAGAACCTGGATGACCTTTTGGACACAATAAGGCAGAAGATTCTAATCAAGTGGAATCACAGGAAAAAGGTCACCTCTAAGTTCACTGGAAAGATTTTGCCCCATATCATGAATAAGTTAAGGGAAGACAACTACAATTTATAGATTGAGGTGATCACAACTAGTCCTGAAGGGGTTGCAGAAATGAGGGCCAAGGGGACAACTAGCTTCAGATTTGTGGTGAATCTGCCAGAGAGGACATGCTCATGCAGGGTTTGGCAGGGGTCAGGGATCCCATGCAAACATGCCATTGCCTACATCACTTCCAATCTTGAAGCAATGCTTGAAGACCATGTTGATGAGTGTTACTCAGTTGCCAGATTCAAAGCTGCATATGAGGGTTCCATCCCTTGTATTCCTGACAAGAGCATGTGGCCCAAACCATCTAAGGACTTCTTCTTGTACCCTCCATTGCTCAAATCTACAGCAGGAGGAAGAAGGAAGAATAGGATGAAGTCAAGTGCAGAAGGAGGCATCAAGGGCAAGCAAAGCAAGCATGAGTGCCCCATTTGCCATCAATTAGGACATCACTGGTACACTTGCAAAAATGGGAATCCTGATGATGTAGCTGCAATGTTAGCTGAAAGGTATGCTAATTGCTCACTCTTCTTTCTTTGTCTTTTTAAATCAGATCTGCAATGCTAATTGACTACTTGTAATTTTCAATGCAGGGGTCCACCAAAGAAGAAGCAGAAGAAGACTTTGGCAGCTAATACAGAAACCTCCATTGTGGTTGTTGTCCCTCCTCCTGCCAACAAGATGGTGTACCCACCAAATGATGTTGTGGACAATGCCACACTTAGGAAAAAGAAGAAAAAGTCTTCTTATACTCAGAGCAAGGGAACAACAAGTGGTAGTTCTGGATCCAAGAAAGACAAGGCAGGTAGTTCTAGTTGTGGTAACAGAGCAGCTACCTCAGGTCCAACCATTTTCAGTAACAGGTATGCTAATTTGCGCAAGTTCTTATGTCAGTAACCATTGTCAGTAACATCAAGTTCTAATTTGTGCCTTCTTTTGACAAATAGGTCTGCAACTAGATCCAATGATCCATATCCAGTTCCAATACAGGTTGTGCATTTGGCCTCTTTTCACCCTCAGGCAGAGCCACAACAAGATGAGGTAGAGCCACAACAAGATGGTGCAAAGGACGTCCAGGTGACACCTAGGAAGAAGATTGGAGTCAGGAAAAAGCTATCACCAGTGAAGGCCATACTCCCATCCAGCCCTGCTTCAAACACTAGAAGCAAGAACAAGGTTCAGGTGGAGACTTAGTTCTATTGACTTAGTTCTTTTGTTGATGTTATTGCCAACTGATGGGCAGTAATCTAGATGCTTTTGTTGATGTCATTGCCAAGTGATGGACCAGTAATCTTGATGTTATGAATGATGTCTGTAGTTATGTGATGACAAAACTATGTGTGATGTTAAACCTTGCTTGTTGCTTTGTGTTGCAAACATTTATGTAACAAATGCTTAGGGCTATTTTATGTCACTCCTTAATTCATCCATCCAAGCATACATCCATTGATACATAATAGTTTTACATCAACTCTCTCTCTGTCTCTCACACACACAGTCACTTATTTCTTGAAAATAGCATACAAAGCAAGAACTATGCAAACATAGACTATCTTTTCCAGCCACTTGAGTTGTTGCATAACACCATTGTCCACTTGTGCATTTCCTACATCTCTAGCAGCCTGTGCACCTTCCTGGATGATTGCTAGATGAGTTGCAGTAGGGACTTCCTGTAGTGGAGCAGGGACTGCTGTTGTGACCCCCATTTCATCCTCCCACTGCATGTATTGGCAGCCTCCCACCTGAAAAAAGACAAAGGAGTTAACTTAGACCAAAAAACAACAAAAAAAGGAAAACAGATGAAAAGAAGAAACAATAACTGCAAAATATGGGCACTTGTGGAAGACACGGTTGTTGTTTTTGGTGGTCATCGAGGTGAACCGGTTGGCAAGAACATTGCAGTTGGGACAAAACACCCGCCTTAACCCACGACGACGACCACCACCACCACCATAGCTGCTGCAACCTTCAGACATGGCAGTGGCTATAGAGAAGAAGACAATAGAGAAGAGAAGAGAAGGGAAGAGAAGGTGATAGATTCAGATGCACAAGTGTTGGTGGCACAAGGGTTGGTTATATATAGGAAAGGCAAGGGGGCTCATTTGGCGCCAACTCTGCTGGCTTTGGCGCCAACCAGCCAGCCAACCCGTCAAAGCCCTGAAAATGGCATGAGGGGACAGACTAAACTCACTTGTGCATTCCAGACTAAGGGCACTGATGACTTTTCGCACAACCGTTACCCTCCGTTACGAGCCATTTCAGACGGAATGGTTCAGAGGGAAAAGTCAAAAAACACGCTGACACAGAGGTGCGAATCAATCTTTCAGGGGCACAGAGGAATTGGCCATCTTTCATAATGGCATAGCGGGAAAAGGCTCTATCTAACGAGGCTATTACACGGTTCCAAATTTTTTCTGAGAAATTTTGAGCGAACCATCAAACTCTAAACGCATTATGATCTAACTTGAAGATTGTTGATCCGACAGCTACATACCTTTCATGAATTAACTTCACCTCAACGCAAGCCTTGCGATGACGTCACAAGTCGCCCTTTCATCCTCGAAATCTCCGTTTGGCTTTTGAGGCTCAAACCCGGTAATCGACAATCAGTGGTTTCTCGGCCCAAATCACCAAACCCACTCAACAAGTGTCGTCTTATCCTTGATCATTTGTTCGTCAACTCTTTCAGAGCCTTGGCTCAACTTGCCCGTCCATCGTCTTGATTTAGTCAACATGGTCATTCGATCGGTCACCCAGCTTCTCCTATCCCTCGGTCTAAGCCGTCGGCATTAGTCATTTACCGCTCCCAGTCCATCGACATAAACCTACTTGACCTTCACCTTCGTCGTCGACCACACCTCCAAGCTTCACACACGCACACCACAAGCCAAAAAAACATGTAGCACAATACACTCAAGCAACGGTTAGTTCATGAACTCAATCCGAAACATAGCTCGTTGACAATCACGCAAAATCTCAAATCACAATAGCACCTATCAACCTTGTGTCCGCAACGATGAAACTCGATCCTCAATTGAAGGAATAAATCGTTGGCAATCACGAGCGCGTGGAGGAACACTGCCCCCCACCCCCACGAGCGCTTGCACGTTTCCGATGCCACCAAGCCCGGAGTCACTGCGACGGCCGTGTTTTTTTTTTATTTGATTGGTGGTTTGGTGACGACTGATTAGGGGCACGGTTTAGGAATCAAGTAGTACCTTTACACGGCATGTTGCACGAGACGGATGAGGGGAGGTGTAGTACTCGCACATGTATGCCGCAGTTTTTTTTTAACCGGATACCTGAAAATATCAGCCACAGGTGTAAGGCAATATCGAAATAACCCTTCATCGTCCCTCCCTTAATAAAATGGAGAGAGATACTTTGGCCCATCGAAAATATTTTTCCTGTGCTTTCGGCCACGCAACTCCAAAATCACAAATATTTGACCAGCAAATTATTAGTAGTAGTACTAGTAGATGAATATGGTCATCTAACTGGTTCCAATGGGTTTTCTACAAATTCATAATAACGTGTAAAAACAAAAGTACTATTTGTTTTTAAAAAAATATTTGTTGGTGCCCTACCATATGTTATCGATATTTCATTTTTGTCTAGTACGGAGTACTATTTTATTTGACGCCGCAAGACAGGACTAATTACATGGTCAGCAGAGGCAAGGACACTGCCGAGATTTGCCCCTGGAGTAATAACCTAATTAAATGTTGGGTTGAGTCAGACTAGGGAAAAAGTGTCATGACAAGTTCTGTTGGATTCATTTTTGGGGATTGGGTAAGATGGTGGGTTCAAAATTATATGGTTCAAGCCCACCTGATACCACGGCCTCGTTGGATTGAGGCCATGTTTGGTTTCTATAAGTCACCTGACTTATAAGTTAGGTGACTTAAAATCAGTGACTTATAAGTCATGTCTGTTTGGTTTCCAATGACTTATAAGTCATGCATGATAGAGGTGGAGTGTGGTCTCTAAGCAAAAAAAAATTTATAGTTCCACGTGAAAAGGGGTGACTTATAAGTTTTAAGTTAGGGTGGAGCAACTTATGAACTTATAAGTTGGGGTGACTTATAAGTTGGGGTGTTTGGCAAAATAAGTCACTTTTTTCACTTTTAAACTTATAAGTAGGTGACTTATTTGGAACCAAACAGGGCCTGAATCAGATTTTGTTATGGATAAGATGGTTAGATTAGGTGGTTCATGATCAAGTCTAGTGGAGGCGCACTCAACGGTGGAACCATATAGCATAATAGTTCGGTAAAGCTATATTGTGCTCGAGTGTATCTCTTTCTCTCAACACTCGATTTGTCTCCCTCTTATTTTTCTCCATCTCTAGACTTTCTCCCTCTTCTTCCCCAACTCTAGCTGACTTAGAAACGGCTCGAGGGAGGTAGGCCGACTAGGCGGTTCAGATGGCAGGGAGAGGTGCTAGAGTTCCAGTGGTGAGGAAGAGACGTGTTTGGAATGTTGTATGCATGGAGCCAGGCCCGACGACCAGGCTCAGACGAGACACAACCTTGTTGGCCAGGTGCAGGCTACCGTATTTGGGTGCAAACCCAAACCAGCCATGACCAGCAGAGATTGTGTTTGATTCCACAGTTTGGAGCCCGACCCAACACCAACTACAACTAAAAATCGCCCTTCAGAGCCCCGAAATTGCCATACGAGAGCCACGCATGGCCGAGCCCTAGAAAAATGGTGGGGAGTGTCGGTTCCCCACAGCCCGGCCGAGAGGCCAAAAAAACATGCCGAGAGTCAGGCTCTAAACGGGCTCGGCGACATCTAACATGGGAGGTTGCAGCCCAGAAGCATGGCCCACCCTCTGCGTCCTCCTCCAAACACGCCCAAGGTGCCCGGGCAAGGTCGGGGCGGGGCTGCCCACAGCCATGGCGGTGGCGAAAGAGGGGACATGAACATGAACGAGGAGGCTGCCACGGGAACGGTAAGGTCCCGCCGGAGCTCCACGGCCACAAAGCTCCAGCGAGACCTCTACCGTACTGTGGCGGGGAAGTGGGCACTGGGCGACGGCGACGGCAACGGCAACGCGTCAGGAGGAAGAAAACGGTGAAGAAATACCGAGCATTCCAACACCCGAGCGTGGCATAGACAGACTCTAGTAGTTTTCAAATTTGAAGGCGGTACATGGTCACAATATTGTAGACACTAAAACTTCTGGAGTTTGCTGAATCGACCTATATGACATAAGGAATAAGGAAATTTGACAGCAACTTAATAAGAAAATAACATTATGGTGTTGCATAAGGATAGATGCACACTAGTCTCATACTGTAAGACGTGATGGAAAATATACAATACTTGAGTCACACAATTTTACTTTTACGTTCAGATAACAAAAGCTCTAGAAACTCTTCACAAAACTCTAGTTTTTTAGTCGTTTTGTTTTATAATAACAAATATTTCAGTCGTAGGTCCACCTGTGGATGCTCCAATGATTTCGGCAACATCGTCATTTACTTGCTGTACCTGTACCTTGCTCCACTTTAATTTGGACAATACAGTACCTCGCTCCTGAGAAACATCTACGGGCCAACTGAACATGGCGTGCTAGTTTCCATGAACTGTTTCTCAGAATGCCTTACGGTTGTTTCGCCCATTTGCATCCCACAGCCTGGAGCGAAGCAATTGCCATAAAATCAAGGCAAAGGAAATCAGTCACCATATATGTTATTTGAAAAAGAAATGCCGGCATAAGTGGGAAAAATGTAAGAGTAGGCGGTAGCCGCTTTGCCTTGGCTGCTCCAAGAATGTGAAGGGCATTGCTACACCTACACCCCTTTCAAAAGGAAGTGGGCATTGCTGAACTGAAGGGTTCATGTAGGCTCGTTGCCAGTAGCGGAAACACCGACATCAGACAAGCACTGGCTAATTAATATGCTTTTTAATCCTAACACTATGTTCATCCTAATACCAAAGTAAGATCGCAGCGCAGCAAAGCACCTCTAAAGAAGGAAACGCATGCTCCACACAAGAGTGCTCTAGTTTGCAATCGAAGCCCAAAACTGCAGAAGGAAGAAATCCAAAATTCTGAAAGCTACGGGAAGTTGGAAAATCGGTCCCTTTCTTGAGAAACCAGATCTTTCCCTTTCCTGTTGCGAGGCCAGTTTTTTCTGGTCACGTGACCTGGTACTACTGATACACGCAAGTACCCAACACATCAGCATCAGATCAACAAAATCTCAGTGTTAAGGCCACACAAGTTCCAAAAGAAATGAAATAACTAATCAACTCTCTGAGGCAAGTTTGCAGCGCGGCAGTAAAGTTGCTCCACTATCTGCCCGCTACGAGATTTACAGAAAATTGTTACTACTGATTTCTGCAATCTAACTGACAAACTTTTGATTCGACAATGATGGGTCATCCATGCCAAACATAAAAGATAGCTTTCAAATAACCCAATATAGAATGCTGAAATGTGTTTAGCTTTAGAGTACCAAACTACCCATAAATCGCCAAAAAACAAAAAAGTACAGTACAAAGTAATCAAAGCAAGCATAATGCAAAGGAAAAGGACTACTTGTATGTCCGCCAATGCAAATCAAATATAGAGGCTCGAATGTAAACGTGTAATAGAACTTGGAACGAACATAAACATACATGGGCCATGGGCGCATGGCCCATGGCTTAATAAAGTTGAGAAGAAAGTGTGGTTCATTTCTACTTACTAGATTTGCTCAAAAAAGAAAAAAAAAAAACTAGATGTCTGCACCTGTGAACAGGTTGGCTTGGACGACGAGAATATTATTTCACATTTCGAAACTAATCCAAATATTTTTTACGAGTGGTCTCACTTTTTTTCGTACGGTAAAGCATTCCATCGAAATTGAAAAACCTTAGAGCTTACAGCTGCTTAGTCGCGTTCGAGCTTCTCGCTGTCGCAGGAGGAGAACACGCAGTAATCGCTCCGGGTGGCAGTGTCGTCAGAGGGCTGTTGGGGCCGCTTGAAGTGGGAACCGCGCGCGGTATGCCGGAGGAGGATGCGGCGGCTTTGCGGGGGTGGTGCGCGTGCGCTTGAGGTAGATGCGGTACTTCTGGAGGTGGCTGTCGACGTTCTCGCGGGTGAGGCCGTCGACGTTTATGAGGCGCACGATGGCCTTGGGCACGGCGCCCTTGTCGCCGAGGTGCGCCACCGCCTGGACGAACCGGTGGTGCAGCTCCGGCGTCCACACCATCCTCGCCTTCTTCCCGGCCCACCCAGTCCCAGTCCCACCACCACCTCGGCACGCGGCGCTTGCACTTGCGGAGGCGGCGTCCTCGCTCTCCCCCTGCCCCTCGGCATCCGCCTCCTCCTCCTCCTCCTCATCGTCCTCGTCGTCGCAGCGGATGGACAGGGGAGATGTTGGGGAGGAGCTGTGCGTGAAGACGGGGCAGTCGAAGGCGTTGCCCGTGACGTCGATCATGAACGCGGCGGCGAGCGCCGGAGGGACGAGCTGGTGCGAGGCCGGCATCAGCTCCTCCGCCGTGGGGAGGCCTTGCTCCCACTCGACCACGCGGCCGCACGCGCCGGCGCTGTCGTCGTCTTCCATGTCCGTGTGGCGGGTTGACGAGGATGAGGGAGGGCGAAGGGGGCGGGCGCCGTGGGGTGGTGGCGCCGGCCACCGCGTGGTGGGGATATAACATGCGGAGTACGTACAGTATTTCCCTGGGGTCGGGCCGTCGGTGCGGGACAGGCGCAGGCTTCTTCTGACGTTGTCACACGGGGATCCTGTTGGCGCGAGCGTGCGGAGCGAGTCGCTCGGAGACTGCTTGCATGGTGTTTTTGCTTGGCACTTTGGCAGGAGTGGTAGGCGCTTTGCCCGGGCTCTGGTTTGAATTGTCAGCAGGAGCCAGAGAATAGAATCGTCCGGAAACGAGCGCGGATGCCAATCTCACATGGCGCACTGGTGCCGTGGACGCAACTCGCCTCCGAGGACGACGGATATAGGGTTCGAGAGTTGGAACGCTGAAACACGAAAACTGTTTGGCATTTAGGCATTAATATGCATGATCGCCGTTCGCCGGTGCCCTCCTACGGGCATGTTCAGTTGCAGCTATCGATAGTGTTTTTCTCCCACAACAAAACAACCAGAAACAACAACATCAGCTTATCAATCATCGAAACAATCAGATGAACTGTGTGTGTTTTACCTGCAGCGCCTTGATCCGACACTTGACGGGACAATGGGTGCTAGGGGGGCGATAAGTCTTAAAGATGAGCATGCAGCCCATGGCACGGTGGTCCAGCCCGAAGCACTTTTTTTTGGCCCAACCGAAGCACGACACAACCCGATAGTGTGCGGGACCGGGCCGGCACGGTCCGGTGCATAGTGCCGTGCTTGGGCCGTACCCCAGGCACACGGGCTGGCACGGCACGACCCGATAAATAGACTTGGTCCGGTAAAGGCCCGTTAAATCCTACTTCTCTTCTTAGCAGCTGGAGTTTGCTCTTATCGGAAGGCCTACTACGCGCTGCCCTTTCCCCTCCCGAGGCCGCGACACCCTTTCCCCTCCCGACTCCCATCCGCTCCCAGCGCCGCAGCGCCGTTCCCCTCCCGTTCGCTCGCTGCGCCGCCGAGCGCCTCCTCCCGCGTCGCGCTCTGGCCTTCCCCTTCCTCTCCTCCTCCTCCCACGAGTATACGCTTCTCCATCCCTCCCTTTCCCTCGCATCGGAGGTCCGACTCTCCCCTTCTCTGGCATCGGAGGTCGCGCGGCTTCTCTTTGGCGGCGAGCATGCAAGCCGCTGAAGGCATGCGCGGCGGCGGCGGCGCCCCGCCTCCCCTTCCCTCTCCTCCAGTGTGCCCTCTCCTTCGCGGCGAGCAGGCCGGTCACTGAAGCCGTGTGCGGCGGCGGCGGCGCAACCCCGGCCTCTCGGCTCCTCTTCCCTTTCTCTCGGGCGCAACGGGCCTTGGGCCGGCCTGGCACGTAATTTGGGCCGTGCTTTCGAGGCCGGCCCGACACGGAAAGTGGCCTGTAGTGCCGTGCCTGGGCCGTCGGCCAAGCACGAGAGCCCAAGGAGGCACGGCCCGGCGGCACGTGGGCCTTTCGTGCCCGTGCCTGATCGGGCCGGGCCGGCTCGTTGCTCATCTTTAATAAGTCTAGATAGTTAGTACCCGCGTAATAGGCCTCCAGGCTAGGAGAGGTACGCTCATTTCATATTCTTTGTCTCATCTTAGTGTACGGCGGTACGGTTGTGTAACCAAAATGTTTTTTTTTCAATTTTAATACAAAAGATTCATATTTTTTTTTCGTATTCAAGAAAAAAACCATGCATCTACGTATTCAAGAAAAAACCAATTAATATCTTTTACTTTTAATTAGTAATTATAATGATATCATTAGTATCAGTGTATATCTATTAGTGCATAATTAGTTGTTATTATTATTAGATATAATTTGTAAAGTATTCACATCTTATCTAATCTCATCTATTCAACCAAACATAAAAGTGGTTTACTTAATTTATCCAATCAATCAGATTATATAAATATCAATATCCCAAAATCCATAAATGACTATATCTCATCTAATCCAACGAAACAGATAATATCTATGTCTATATCTATATCTATACCTACCTAATAATAAAGAGACAAAATTCCAGGCTCATTTTTCCGTTCATCTATTTGTTTTTCTTGTCCATCTTTCTTTAACTACCGGACAAAGGTATAGATATATAACTTGTTCTCATACGAGTTAGTAAGGTGACTTGGATTGCTAGAGTCCTAATCTAAATAGATCTCGGTTCAATTCTAAGTAAGTTGAATAGAAATCCTAATTATAAATAAGTAGAGTCCTAATCCAAATAGAAAGAGCTATTTTTTATGCAAACAAAATCCTGTCCTAACCCGATCAAAGTCCGTTACCCACTTTTATTTTTCCTTTTTTCCGCAGGCACCACCTTTTTTTTCATTTTCCTTTTTCGCTTTGTTCAATTGTTTTTCTTTTCCCCGAGCATAATTTTCCTTCCAATTTCTTTTATTCTATTATTAGAGCTCTGGCACGTAACCAGGCCAAACAAAAAAAGTACTACTTGTACGGACACAGTACAAGAAAAAATTCCTACGCCTCTTTTTTTTTTCCCTGTTTTTATTTATTTTTTAATCTATCCTCATAAAAAAAGAACAAAACATATTGGCTGAGGCTAATGACTCTGGGAGGGACATAGGACAGTAGCAGTAGGACACATTTATGATGTCGCATTTGTGATTTGCTATGTCTATAAGTAAATAGTTTTGAGTTTAGCATTATGAAAAAAAACTATCATAACTTTATTTAAATTTCATATAAGCATAATATATATTGTCGTATTATTACTAACATTTGTTTATATTTTGGATGTCGTCATAAAATAAATTATAGTTATTACAATTTTAAAAAGGGAAAAACATAAATAGTTACGTGGTATTCCCCGTTGCAATACACTGCTAGTAAATATTAGTATCTCGAAATCCATAAATAACCATGCCTCATAAATGACCTGTCGTCAAACAAAAACACACCCTAGTCCCTGCGTCCAAACACCTCGCCGCGCGCAAACATCGTGCCATATCCAGCCGCGCCGCGGACCAGAAAAAAGCAGAGCGGGTAAGCCGCAAGCTGCCGCTACCTTCTACTACTTCTCCTACGGGCTCACATGGCAAGACAAAAAGGGACACCGGGTCACCGGCTAGTCATCGTCTCATCGACACCGAGTCTGTGACACAGTGCTACTGATGGTACACTGCTAGTACGCAGTTATGCACAAGTCCATGGAGCACATGGCCGGATCGGTGGTGGGGCCTTGATATGTCGGAGTTTACGGCGCGACGGGTCCGCCATCGCTGCCGCCGCCTCCAGTGGACGCGTCGTCGTCGTCATCCTCGGAGTCGCCGCCGTGATCGCCGTCGCTGGAGGTGAGGCGCGCGAGCCAGCAGTTGCCGTGGAGGTGTCCGCTGACGCAGACGTAGCACTCGAGGCGGCCCTCGTGAGCGCCGAGCCTGCGGCACGCGCTGCGCGGCGCCATCCCGGCCGCCACCATGCTCCAGACGCGCGCGCCGCAGTAAGGGCAGCGCACGCGGGTCTCCAGCGGGGCCTGGCGCCCCACCAGGCACGCCCGCGTCCGGGAGCGCATGAAGCCGCGGAACACACCGCGGTAGGCGCCCACGTCGTCGTCGGCGCCGGGCACGGCGTGCTCGCAGGGGTCCGACACGTAGAGCAGGTCCCCCCGGCACCGCGGCGACAGGAAGCTCCGCCCGGACGTCTTGGAGAAGCGGGACACGCCCGTGAAGTGGCCCCGCACCACGGGCACGGCGCCGCAGCAGAAGAGGAGCAGCTTCGCCAGCGCCGGCCACCCGCCCACGACGCGGCCCGTGGCCGGGGCCACCGGTGCGACTCCCGTGAGCGACGCCACCATCCGCGGCGCACGGGAGATGCAGAGCTCCCGCCACAGCACGCGCTCCGCGACGGCGCGCAGCCGCCTGCTGACGCAGCAGACGGTGCACAGCGCCTTGGGGTCGAAGTTGAGGGACCGGAACACCAGCGCCAGGACGTTCTCGTCCAGGATCCCCGTGTTCACGCCGCTGGCCCACGCCGCCGCGCCGATGCCGCGGCCGACGTCCCGCCAGCTCGCGCTGCTGCGGCTCTCGCTCCCGCTCCCGCCCGCGCCGCCGCTCGACGACGCTCCCAGGAACTGCCGCGTGTTCCGCGCGCCCTCGCTCATCGCTCGGCAATCGGGCAATCCCGTGGGCGTGGCTGGGGGTTATGGATGGGGTTCTAGCACCGTGCTGCAATGCACGGCTTCGGTACGTAGTAGTGTACCTGGCGCAGGTAGAAATCGCGAAACCGACTCGTTTGCCAACCAGAAAAGGTGGTGCCGAGAGCGTTCGGTACTGGACGATGCAGAGCGTGCAGAGGTCAAGCGGCAGTGCCAGTGCGAGGGGGGTTGGAGAAGATATATATATACTGCTCGCGACGCGAGCCGGCGAGTCGGCGACGGTGACCACTTCCGCGTGCTCCCCGAAAGGCGTGGGTGTCGGGGCAGAGCGCGACCGGCCAAGGTGTCGTGGCGCCACCGGCCGCTTGACAAATGGCCACTCCAGCGTCGAGTGCCAATAATTAGTCGTGGGCTTAGCTGGATTGCGCAGCAGGTGCGACCAACGTGAGAACCCGTCCTGTCAATGGTCTTCCTCATCGACGATCGCCCAAAATATCTGCCCGGTTGCTCGCCCCTCCCGGCGCAGCCAATTCACGTAAGGATGGATCTCAGCTGATGCGGTGCGATGCGGCATCTCAATCACAGTCATCACCTATTCCTACCAAAGCGGGTACTGTTGGGAGCTACCTGACAGAAGATCTGGCGCGCCATTGCCATTTCTGTACCGCGTCAGATCTTATTTTAGGGGCGTCACATCGCTCGACGGCTCTGAGTACAGTACTACGCTATCAATCAGACTCGCATTGTTTATAGCAGGATTCCAGCCGACCTTTCCAAATCGAGCCATACTGCCCCTCAGCGAGCTCCAAGAGGGGGGCAAGACGACGGCGCCATCACCATCAGGCATCAGCCGGAGGGCGAGGGCGCAGCCGCAGCGGGACACGTGCCGGGAAACCAGGCCGTTGTTGCCTCCTTGCTGCACGCGTGTCCTGCCGGATTCCCGGAGGGCCGACGCGTGTCGACCATCAAATCAAGCACGGCCCTTTTTTTTCCAAAAAAACGTCTCATCCGCGAGCAAGTTTTGATTTGATGGTCACCGCAGTTCTTTTGCTTGCGCGTGGTGGCGGATCCCCGCGGTCGTTCTTCCCGTCAGGTACTGGGCGCGGAGAGTGACACGTGCCCCCATCCAGCCCTGCTGCTCTCGGGGCGCCAAAATATCTCGCCGGCTGTGGGATTCAGGGGGGACACGTGTCGGCTCCCTGGAGAGCTCGTGCGGGGGGTTTGGTGGGTAGTACACGTATGTGTCCGCTACTCGACGGCGACTCGGTTTGTTCAAGTTCAGAATTTTGCAATCGTGCTGTGCTTTTTGTGCTCGATCTGTCCCTGACGTACACCCTTCGTCCAAAAAAGTCGTAATTATAGCTATGAATCTGGACACGCAAATTCATGGTTAGAATTGTGATTTTTTTGGAACGGAGGGAGTAAATCCAAACAAGTGTGTGACGTGGAAAGTGCCTAATGTTGTCAATGATGCCACTCGCGCTTGACACGTTAGGCAACGATATAACGCAAATATGGAAAAGCGCACGTGCACTGTAGCAACGCGTGGCAAAAAGTTACCATGTCATCTTTTGTTCCACGAATACATCTTGGCAAGGGCTCCTAGCTCTATTGGCCATTCTAAACTTTTGTTATAGCTATATATGCTGGTTTTTCTCTAGAGAAACCCCACTTTGATGTGTGAAAGAATTGCTTTATATCTAACAGAGAGTATATACTAGATCGATTCGGCTTGGCTGAGCATGGCAAGACTGAATACAGGTGTAAGCTCCACAACAATAGAGCACGACATGCAAGATAATGGAATCTATGCTTGGTCTCAATAGTGTCTGAGGTGGATGAGGCTCCATTTCTATGCCATCGTTTGAGGCGCAATGAACCGCTAAAATTCAGTCTCAGTAATGCCTGAGAGAGCCATGTATGTTTGGTTGTCGGCAATCTTTTTCTTGCCTGGAACAAGCAACAAGATCCTTGATAGGCTAGGAAAGCCAATTTGTCTCACCTAAGCAAGCAAGGATGTACACATCCAAACACCTTGCTCACTTCAATTTCTAGCTTAGCTAGGCAAAACAATGATATATAGGACAAAAAATCCAAGCATAACTTTAATTGATTGACAATCAAGAGGGCGAGAAGCACACCGTGAATGCGCAAGGGAGTGCTCGATGCAATACTATGGGCATGTGTTTTCACTCTGCCAGCGTTCCTCGCAGCTCGCGCGAGCTGAGCTGCTAGGAAACATATTTTGTTTATGTTTCCCGAGAGTCAGGCCGACGGAGGATGATTGCATGTCGTGGGTTTCTCACATCTCACGGGACAGGCTGAGTGAAATACAAGCAACCAAAATATGTCCTAAGTGGATAAAAAACCAAATGAACAAAGATGCTATGCAAGATACTCTTCTCTCGTGAAGAAGGGGTTTTAAATCAAGTGAATAAAACAATTATTGTTTAACGGTAGAAGATCCACAAGGAGGGGCAAGAGGTTTGCAAAGTTTTATGTTAAGCTATAAGTAGCGCTAAATTCTCCATGACATGCCTAGCTTGCTTTTCTCTACGGATTATTTTTGTCCTAAGATTATGACACATTTAAGAAAAAAAAATATAGTCCACAAGATGAAGTTAGCTCCTGGATATTGGCGGAGACACGGTTGAGGGAGTCAAAGTCCTCTAAAGCTCCTATGGTTTCTACTGAATTTTTTTAATTTAGTTAAAGTTTGAAGAAAGTTGTACCGCTCGTCCTTTTGAATGGAAAAAAAAAGTGAAAATCACTTATGCAGCCCAACCCAACCAGAGCAAGTTATAAAAAAAACAGAGTGGACTCCAACAGCACTTGCCGGGGAAAAGATCGCATCTGCGTGAGCCGCCGCCCGCTCACCCGCCCCCCCCCCGCCGTCGTCGCTGGTCCCCCTTACCCTTCGGCATCTCGCCGGAGGCTGAAGGGAGTGCGGATCCATTGTTTTTAATAAGTTTCTCCAGTGGATCAAGTTTTTAGGGTTAGGTTTTCCGGCGGCGCGAGTTTGGTGGAGGTGGCGGCGCTGCCATGGTGGAATAAAGTCCTCCCGGTCTTCGTCCACCTCGTCGTCGTCTACTCCGGTGACGATGAGAGGCCTGTGAGGTGGTGTAGGAGTCTGCGACGGCTGCTGTTTCGTCGTCACGGAGGAGCGGCGGTGCTCGTGCCGCGTCTAAGGTCAAGGATACAGTGGCGGCTGAGGGTATGACCGCAAGATGGAGTGCGGTGGATCGAACGCGATCTACCGGCGGCACGGATCGGGATTGAGCGAGCCTGGCTTCACCGCGACAACGGATGTCATTGTCAGCACCACTCTCGTCGTTTCAATCTGGATTGTGATCCTGACGGATGGGCGCTCAAAGACTTCTTCTCTTCCGCGAGATTGAGCGTCTGCTGCAGTCCACCTCAACGCCGGTGGTTTCCTTCGGCTTCTGGTGATTCAGGTTTGACGACGTCGGCGGTCTTCGCCGACAGCGAATGCAGCCGGTTTACTAAGTATCTTTTTTCGGTGTACTTGTATTTGACATGTTTTTCTATTAATTAATACAGATATATTTTATAAAAAAACATAGTGAGCCGTTGGAGTGTGTTTGTGTTGATGTGCTCGTATTCCAGAAGAAACGTCTCGTCTCATTGCATTTGCCATTCTGCTAGTATTTGCGAGCCAGAAGCATTATAGATTTTGGTTCTGTTTGGAACCCAATAATTTCACAGTAATAAATTTTTACAGAAAAAAACATGTTCCAAACAATGCCTCTTTGGTTCTGTTGATTTCGTGGCTAGGCTATCCGCACTCTTCATCCTCTATATTTATCCTTTAAAACCAATATTCCGTCGTAGTCAGCAAGATTTCTTTCTTTATACAAATTTCTTCGGTACTCATCATCCTCTATATCTCGTATTCTATATTAACTATCAATAGTGATATCAACATGTTTATAAATAAAATTTATCTAAATATATCCGTGTGAGATCTTGTTTTGAATAATTTATTGAAACGAATTTAATTGTGCAATCAAAATTTTATTTGGATTTTCGGTTTGTGAGTTATAGCATTTTTTAGTTCATTTAAATACTTAAACACGTAAAACGAGGATGGGTGGGCCCGCAGGCACATGCACCATCTCTTTTGCGGACGCCCTGGAAGTCCTTCACCTGTGACGGACGCGCGGCTCAGGGGCTGCGATAGCGTGCTGCTTATAGCGTGCTGCTTGCGTTCCGCGCTGCACTCATTTTTTACTGTAAATGACTTCGAGTATTTCATTTCGAGTACACGGTGCGGACAGTCTCAAGGTCACGGTGCGAAGCTACAGCTTTCCACTTGGCTCGACGGCCCGACGGCGAGACAGCGCGCCTGCAAGGCTGCAAAGTCACCGCGACGGCAAGCGGGGTGGGTGTCGTCGTGTCATCGTCGTCCCGTATGGCCGTGTGTACACTCACACAAAGCTGACTGACTGCTACTGCTGTCTACTGACATGTTGCCGTCGCCAAAAAATCACCGCCAAGCCCGAAGGCGAGCCGCGGGCGCACGCGCAACTGCGGGGTGCGGGCAGATCGGCCGGAATAGAAAATTCGCCTCCCCATCTCACCCACCAGTCCACCATCCGTCCGTCCCCGATCCTTTCGCTGTTCTGCTTCCACCCGAATAATGGCGGCGGAGGCTCAGGCCGAGGGTCCCGCGCTGCCCCCTCCGCCCCTGGCGCACGGGAGCTCTTCTTCCGCTTCCCCGGAGAAGCGCGGGCTCCCGAACCCGGGGGACGACGGCGCGGCGGAGGAGGAGGAGGAGCGGCGGCTGCCCGAGCCGAAGCGGCGCCGGGCGAGCGTCCCCCGCGCTCGATAGCGTCCCCAGCTCGGTGACGGTGACCGAGGAGGAGGCGGAGGAGGACTCGCCTCCTGGCTCGGGCTGCGGCGGGGGCGGGGACGGAGACGGCGCGTCGTTCTCGTTCCAGCACGCGCGGGGCGGCTTCGTGGCGCTGGAGACCACGCCCAAGTTCGGGTCCTTCAACCCGCCACCGCCAGGGGAAGGCGAGCTGGCGGGCCTAGATCTGGAGTCTGCGGGGCACGAAGCGGAAGCGGAGGAGGGTTCGTCGGAGGTGGGCGACGAGGCCCCCGTGGCGTCGGCTCCTGGGGCGGAGGCCAGAGACGAGAGCTCGCAATTACTGGGCGGCGAGGTTGATGGTCATGTCCAGGCATCAACTGTGCCTTGACTTTGACCAGCCACGGAATGAAGCTGCCTGTTAGATTGCTACAGTAGTGTACTGTGGTAGGCTAGTAGCAAGCAACAGTCTTACATTGAGGTTTCCTAGTTTGCCTGTGCCCAGTGGCCGGGTAACTTCTTGGCTGCTACTGTACTAAATTTATATGTATGCATTATCACTACTGTCTAGTGCGTAATCACTTGTATTTACATTGTTATTAACAGCTGAAAAATCCAGTCCATTTTGCCCACCCTATGCTCACGCTAAACTAAACTCTTCTCGTCTGTTGCACATAAATCATGGTTGCTATAATGATAAGGCTTTCACGGGATCAGATTGTGATGAACGAAGTTCGATTTTCGTGAAGCTTTTCTCTTCTTGCTTGACACATTGTAATACGACATCGGCTGTGTTTAGTTGTCCCAAACTTTGGCACTATGTAAAAAGAAGATTTCCTGTCACATCAAACTCGCGGTATATACATGGAATACTAAATGTAGACGAAATCAAAAACTAATTGCACAGTTTGCTTTAACTTTACGAAACGGATCTTTTAAGCCTAATTAGTCCATGATTTAATACTAATTACCAAATACAAACAAAAAGTGCTACAGGATTTTTTCCACCAACTAAACACATCCATCATTATGGGGGCAATCAACATAGCAACATCCTTGGCAGCAAGCAACAACCAGCAGCTTGTTGAAAACCACATTAGACCTTATTTGAATATGTATTCATATTAATAGACAGTGTATTGAGATTGGGATAAATTAAGATGGAGCTTGAACTAAATTATACCTCAATCCATCCCAACACACATACTCAGATGAATCCAAGAACACATAAAAAAAATGCCTTAACCTATGTTTTGAGACATCCAGCTAGACGTTGTAGCACTTCGTGGGGACGCTGCTAGTCCGCGGTAGCGTCCAAAGGCGCACTCCATAGTCAACCTTTACCCCCCACCATTTCCTCTACGGAGTATATGACATTTTTTTATAAAATATACCTGTATTAATTATTAGAAAAACATATCCAAATACAAGTACACTGAAAAAGGATACGAAGGACAGCTGTCCAACCTATATTCTACGAGAAAGTAAACCGGCTGCATTCGCTGTCGACGAAGACCGCCGACACCAGCCGACGCCGCCAAACCTGAATCAACAGAAGCCGGAGGAAACCACCGGCGTTGAGGTGGACTGCAGCAGACGCTCGATCTCGCGGAAGCGAAGAAGTCTTTGAGCGTCCATCCGTCAGGATCACAATCCAGATTGAAACGACGAGAGTGGTGCTGACGATGACATCCGTCATCGCGGTGAAGCCAGGCTCGCTCAATCCCGATCCGTGCCGCCGGTAGACCGCGTTCGATGCACCGCACTCCATCTTGCCGCCATGCCCTCAGCCGCCACCGTATCCTTGACCTTAGACGTGGCACGAGCACCGCCGCTCCGCCGTGACGACGAAACAACAGCCGCCGCAGACTGCTACACCACCTCACATGCCTCTCATCGTCACCGGAGTAGACGACGACGAGGTGGACGAAGACTGTGAGGGTTTTATTCCACCATGGCAGCGCCGCCACCTCCACTAAGCTCACGCCGCCGGAGAACCTAACCCTAAAAACTTGATCCACTCGAGAAACTCATTAAAAACAATGGATCCCCGCTCCCTTCAGCCCCGTCGAGATGCCAAAGGGGAAAGGAGAGGGACCAACCACGACGGCGGAGGGCAAAGGAGAGAGAATATTTTGTCTCAATCTTGTGAAGATGTTTTTATTGGGCTGCGCGATTCCATAGAACTTTTATAACGCACTTTTTTCTTATAAAACCTCCTGTGTCGGTTAAACCATTGGACCCGGTTAGAAATAAAAATTAAACCGATGGAGACCAGAACGCTGTGTATAAATTCACAATGCTAGGATTTTGAATCATGGTGCTGTCATGCAACCAATAGCAGGGGCTATAACTCGTTCTTACCCCTAGTGTACTAGTCTTTTATTATATTCTTTTGTTTGACAGTGAGTCCGCGTGTTAGTATTTGTAACTGCTACGGCACATATCATTATTTGCACAACTGCTTTGGAACCCACGTGTGCTTGTATTGTTACAAGTTCACGGATGGAAGTCATTCCCCTTGTTCATTTGATCCTTATACATCTACGGGATAAACTTCTCCTTGGTCAAATCAATAGTTGCTATACTGAAAATGACCAGATTATCTTGTGAACGATCTCCGATACTGTAGAGTTCTTTCCTACCATGCCGGGGCATTGATCAAATCCTATCTGTATAATCGCAAAACTGATACAAAACCTGATTTAATCAGTCAGCAACTGAGGCTTGCAAACCTTCTTTGCTAGACGTGGCATTGGACGAGATTGGTTCCCTGTACCACTCGTTCTCATCGCGAGTGAGCAAGCAGGCCTCTGCACAGAAAGATATCAACCCTTTAGAATGACGGCGCCAAACTTCCTATTTGTTAGGATCACAACTGCACTCTAAGAACTTCAGCTTGTATTGTGTGTTCAGCAACTCAACTATGAATCCTTCTTGACTGCACAGAAACGGAAATGATGTGCAATAGAACACTCGAGCATACCTGACACAAAAACATCCTTGTAGTCTTCATCGTCATACACGAATGCAGGAGGATCCGGTGAACCAATCCCAACAATTGTGCTTCCACTACAAGAGACATACAATGGTTAGTTGGTGTATGGTTTCAAACGCACAGAAAACATGCATGTTCCACTGTGATCAACATCAGGATGAAACAATATTGAAATATGTACAGTTCCAAATGCAGAGAAAAGAAGCAGACAGAGGGATCGGTCCCCCTAATTCTCTATAGTAGATCAACCGTATACAGTATCACTCATCAAATATGGTATACACTTATTGACGTGCAGAATGCTTGGCAGTTCCTATATGGACAACTCTATAGGCTCAAATTCATAGCTGGACTCTTCTATATACTCCCTTTGTATTAATTACAGGAATCAGCACCAATGCCACTACCTTTGAGAACACGTGTACTTGTTGTCAAACATATTCTTCAAAAAGCTTGATAGAAATATCGCTCATTACCTTCCTGACATAAAAACAGCACTATAATCATCCCGGCTAGCTGCAATAATTCGTTTCTTCAACCTCTTAAGTGAAGGCAACACCTCAAAAGCTGGAGGCTCTAGAAAACAAAAATAAAATCACAAGCATTGATTAAAATTAAGTTATGAAACAGAATATGATGAAACAAAATAAATTATTTGGAGATAAGCATACCTAGGTCATTAACACAAACATCTTGTGATATCCCATTTTGAGTTATTTCCTTGAGCAAGGTCAAGGGATCAGCTTGACTTGTTTGTTCCAACCTGAATCGCTGCAGCACAAGAAGGTTATGAACAAAACACACACATTTTTAAAATTAAAAAACCAAGTGTTTACTAGTTACCTTGTAAACTTCAGCAGTTGAGCATGCTTCAGGCGGCTTTATAAGAACCATTGGTAAATTTTCCGGCAAGGGATTTGGGATATCTTGGACAATCTAAGTTTCGGTTCAAACTACAGATTATGATGAGATACTGCTGCACAAAACTAAACGCTTCACATGGATATACATGTCACCATCTAGTTTGCAGTTAACTAAAAGAGGTAGCTGGTCAATTTCTTTTGAAGAGCACTGTTAAAGTTTCAATAATGTAACTTGTATGAAAAAGAAACTAGAAAAACAGGACAAGCTAAATTCTGATAGCATAATCAGCTACATACTCTTCACCCTGGAAAAGTATGATATATGATTATAGATGCACTTGTATCTAACTTTGGAGAACTGTCAGTTGATTTGAAAAAAAAAATGATACTGCTGTAAGAAGAATAAATGGAATATATATACTGATCAATATTTGTGTAGACATATACTAACTAGATACCACAGGAAACATACCTCTCCTCTACCGGTACAATATGCTGCTCCTCGTGAAAAGAAAAAGGGGATATCTGATCCAATCTCACCAGACCACTCTTGAAGATCCTTTTCTGAAGCTATGCAGCCAGCAAACTGGTTAGCAGCCCATAGTGCAGTTGCAGCATTACTGCTACCACCACCAAGACCAGCACCAGTTGGGACCTTCTTATCAAGATGTATCTACATTTGAATGAAATGGCACTAATCTTAACACTTAAATAACAAAAACAAACAAACAAATGAATCGCTTTAATGCCAAAAGAATGAGCAGCTTGTGCAATTGACAGTACCCAAAAAAAGTTATTAGTCCCAGTTTTCTGTCTGTAAAGGTTGAGTGCCTTGATGATCTGTCGGTTCATGAAATGAAATAGTTAAGTTTGGGAAGTTGAGAATACCAAGTGGCATCTGTTAATACATTTATATGTCAACATATATAGACTTAACATACCAAATTGCTTTCATCAACTGGGACACCTGGAACATTGGTTGACAGGCGATCTCTACTTTTACTTGGTGACAACGAGAATTTGATCGTATCACCCAAACTTATGACCTGGAAATTTATTATTAGAACTAATGAATACAAATGATGATTCTTGGTTGCCCAAAGCATGCGTCTTGCTTTTAAGTACAGTCAGACATAATAGCCTATTGTGCTAATTGGTATTTGTACTTTTGAAGCAGTAATTCTAAATACAAGTAAACCTTAGCCACAACACCAAAACGTATTTTCCTTGTTCAACAGTCTTGCAAGGAGAAGAATCAAAGGTTCATGGAAATTAAGTGCACTGCAAACATGCACAACCATAACTTTATTTGAGAAACAATCATGTACATTATTTAAATGGCGTTTCTTTTGCTGTTGATTGTGGTATTATGCATGTTTGAACCTATATGGCCTTTTGATGTGTTGAATCCTGCACACGAAATCTATTCCACTGCTTGAACATAATAAACACAACTTTTTTCTTCACAAAAGCTCTCGACTGTTTTTGTTTCCTTCTAAACTGGTATAACTCCATTAAGAAAGCTGGATGTCATATAAATTGACAAAAAACACACACCTTTTCTTAAATGGCACATGCTGAAAAAAACAAAACAGGCAAAAAAAAAATGCTCACATGAAATAGAGAAGCTAGGTCATGGAACCCATCTGATCTCTTACCCGTTATCCTCAAGAACACATTAATCTGCATCGCAAACATATACACAAGTCTTAATCCGAAGCACAAAAGAAACCACCAAAAACGTTTTCAATACTTATCAATCATCGGAAGAAAGATAGTAAACATACTTTGCAAGGTGAAAATAGGTTAAGCCGTGTCAACCCAGCATCCTTGTCAATTTGGTCCGCTATCTGGTTAAACCTTGCTTGTGGGTCATAAGAGACCTAAAACATACACCATTACAATAGTAAGAAAATTGCAATAGATGCTCTGGATTTCCCTAGCCAACAAAAGAATTTTCACAACTCTTAGGGTCAAAAAAACAAGCATGGAAGAATTCAGGAAAATTAGAATAGAAACAAAACAGAGGAAGAATTAAATAATTATTCAACCCATTTAAGAAATCATTGGTTGAATATAATAACATATTAATGCGGGCCTTATTTCTTTCAAGGTTGCATATTATGGAGTTTTCGTGAACATATTTAGCTTAGTTGAAACGAAATGTGAGGACTAAACATAGGAAACATTTTGGATGAACTACAGGAATATGGGGCCTAGAAAAAAGAAAGGGCCTGTAAGAAGAAACAGCTGAAATATGAACACGTTTCATGACCGCAAGAAAGCACATTTCCCTGTGGTCTGGTTTTGCTGTGGGGGACGGGCTCGACGGAACGCTTAGCGTGGAAGAGAGACGCCCGCTTCGGCACAAGGCAATGGTGGCAACGCGCAGCGCCAGTAAGTGGCGCGAGAGAATTGACAGGAACGGATAGAATCGGTGCAGAAATGAAATTTATTCATCCATTTCGCATTCCGTGCATTCCCAAAGCCGCCATAACAGACAAACAGTGCGCCGGCCTCCATTTTTCTCCCGAAATCCGAACACTCCTTTCTAAATTCCCCCATTCCCGCTATGGCGGAGGACAGAAAAACGTTATGGTATGGCGAATTCAGTAGCACAAACAAGGTTTAAAATTCAAAATCGTAGCTATTAAAGCAGGACTTACGGTGACAAAAATGTTTTGACACAACACATTCAAGTGGTTATCATCAAAGGCAAAC
Source organism: Microstegium vimineum (assembly GCA_022036555.1). Classification (NCBI taxonomy): domain Eukaryota; kingdom Viridiplantae; phylum Streptophyta; class Magnoliopsida; order Poales; family Poaceae; genus Microstegium; species Microstegium vimineum. The sequence goes on along the minus strand of CM039137.1, from coordinate 13,926,833 downwards.
GTGGGTCATCAAAGGTGAATGCCATATGACTGAAAACAGGAAGCGACGAGAAGAATTCAGTGCACAGGTATTCCTGAGGGGCTCAGACAGTCAGACTGATGACCTAGCCTTCGGAAGTCAACGAGAGGCCGGCCTTGGGTTACATGACCGGCACAGGGCCTTCGTGTGCGGCTCTGTCACAGATCGCTGTTCGTCGGCTTCTACTCCTATACTCCTCCGTCGAGAAGGATTCGTGTGCGCTCGGAAGAACCGAGAAGCGTCGTCTGTGAGACCGTGACTCGGTCCGTGTCGAACGAGATGTACTGTGTGGTGTCGAACTTGGGAGGGACTCAAGGTTAGCAAAGGGCAGGTACACCTTATTCCTCCTCTGTCTCTCGTCTTCTCGGCTCAGATCAAGAGCAGCCATGGCGCCAGATATTCAAAACCTTCAAGACTGAAAACCATGGGGCCGGGCATCCGTAGCAAAATCGAGGTATGGCGAGCCGCGAGCGCCATCTTGCCTTACCGAGCCCTCCGCCCGCACATAATTAAGGGTTCACAAAGGCACTTACCTCCACTTCCCTTCTCCCCTGCTCGAACGATGCGGCGACCCTTAGACTGCTGACACCCCGGCAGCCCCTGACCCTGGAGCCGGGCCTCGCAGCGGGAGACGCCCGTGCCGGCTGTCGGCCCTGGGAGCGGAGGTTATTGGGCCCAGCCGGGCTGGAGCGGTGGGACGAGTAGAGGCTCTGGGACAGAAGGTGCGCGGAGCAAGCCATGGCTGCTGCCGCCGTGGCTATCCGTGGTCCGTCCGGGTATTAGACAAGTAGCTCCGCCCTAGCCGCGCCGCGAGCTGCCGCGGGCGACCTCCGCCAGTCCGCCCTAGCCCTGCTGTACGGAGGAGGGGCGGGCGTGCAGAGCCGAGTTGGCCGAGTTGGCGCGGGGAGCTCGCCGGGGCGGAAGAGGCGTTCGACGGAAGAGATAATAAGGAGAGGATAATAAAGACAAAAAGAAACTGATAAATGAGCCCCACCTGTCAATAGCAGATAGCTGATCTCACTTCTCCGGTCAAGAGTTGCGTTCTTCATCATCGACATGTGTTTGGAATTTGGAAATTTTGCTGCGGGTTTTGGTGGTTCTGGCGTCTGATGCCTGTCGTTGTCTAGTCCAGTTCTCCGGTCTATTCAACATTCAACAGCATATGTTTCTCGTTTTCTAACAGGAAACTGGCAAATGATTAATAGTAAACAGTACGAGCGATTTGGCTTCTAATGTATCAACTGAGGCATCAAAGTATTATAAGCAACAACTTGCAAGCAGTTGTGGGCAGATTGCTTGAGATCAGCTACAAGATCCCCGAAATGTATTGGAATTCTTTCAGTTTCAGTATAGTCGGAACAGAAGACTGATGATATATTTTGTCTAAAAAGACAACCATGTAATGTAATGCAAGTATAATCAAGTTTACCATGACATGATATTCTGGATGCATTCAGTTCACTTATTACTGCACATAATGGATTGTGTACTGTAGCTTTAGACATGATATACCAAACAGGAATATATACGGGCATTACAGCAGAGTTCATTGCGCCCAGTTCTATACACAGATGACAGCTCCAGAATGGACATGCGGAGCAAGGGTACGCACTGAACAAGACAACAGGCAAGAACCATCCTTTTTATATACGGCAAGCAGCCATTACAGCTGATGAATGTCTCACCAAAGCTGAAGGTTCATGGCAGTTTGCACTTAGTGGTCATAGTGCCACTCAGAATATGCTATGTGGTTTGGATCGTATACTGCAGGCTCATCAACATTTTCTTCATACTGGTAAGCACTGGGGCTGGAGCTCGACGGGCCAAATGGCCAGAGAAACGAGAAGGAGCTGTGCCTTTCCTGGCTTTCGCCGCGACTGTTTCTTGGAGCAGGTTCAAGATCTGCTCTGGTGAACCCAGGAGCATCAGCGGCTTCGTTGTAGTAAGCTGAAGGCACACGGGCGCTACTGGTACTGCCTGATCGCTGTGATGGCAGTGGATGGCGGCAAACAGGGCAAGAATTGTGCTGAACCAGCCATGGGATGATACAGTCAGTATGGTACAAGTGCTTGCATGGCATCTCCCGTGCCTCAGTCCCAACCTCAAATTTGTCTTTGCAAACTGCGCACTGTGGATCATCGTCAAGATGACTGCGATTTATCTTCACCACAGGCATGGAATCAATAGCTGACTGTGGAGCAGGTGCTGGGCCTTGACGGTTGTTCTGGATGAGTAGCTGCTCAAATAGAGCTTCCAGACTCGGGCCAACAACCAAACTACTGAAATTTGGATGGACAGCACCAACTCTGCGGCCTCCTCTGAGGGCAACGTTAACATCACTGCTATCAACTCCAGGAGAAGGGATGCTGCCGAATACCAGCGTGGGAACAGCAGTTGTTGGCCTCCTTCCATATTCAGTACCTGTCCCTTGTCTACCATGAAAATCAAACAAACTATCGCTTTCCATTTCTGCCATCCGTTGCCGCATAAGGGAAGACATGGCATCCATCATTCCAAATCTTCTAGCTCGACGCCCTTCAAAGTCCGGTTCAATTAGCCCATAGGTGTTCAATAGGCCACCCATCTCACTGATTTCCTGGATAAAACCATCATTGCAGTTGGGGCATATGATATCCTGCCCATGGAGACGAATTGGTCGCCGACAGGCATAACACCAATGTGTGGCCCTATTGGACATCTTGTTCCTGTGACAAATTAAGCATTCAGCACAGCAGAAAGTTTCCATAAACAAAGCACTAGGGACAACAATTATAAAACAAAGTGCTTGTACCACATAGACCCACGAAACCAATCGACTGGTAAGCGTGTTTATAATGATCATGCATCTAATGAAGTGAAGCCAGCGCATATTTGCTTCAAATGTTATACCAACTTATGATACATTAATGTTATGGGCAGTATGGGCCCATGATGAAAGTTAGCATGCCTCCGAATAAGGAGCAAGTCCCCAGGTTGTTAGGGCCAGCTGCATAGTAACTAGCAACTAAGTTAGGGTGGGTTGGAGATACTGATAGGATAGTTATCAGGTTGTTGGTATTTTTGGTGTCACATCTATATAGACAGAAGCAGAGCAGTCATTAGAACAAGCAAGAAGAAAATAGCCAGAGCCCCCGGAGGGAGGTCTATTAACTGGTTCTTCCTGCTATCCGAATCAATCTATATCATTATGTTTTCTAGCTTCATGTGCACATTATCATGGAGTCTTGGTAGTATACATCTCAGAAAGGAGTCTAATATTTTGAAGTTGTTACAGATAGAAAAGTAGATTGTTTAGCAATGGTATATTAGCAATAATGGGGCTGTCTAATTAAAACGGTGTAGTTTTTACTGTATTTTGTGTGCATTTTTCAAATGCTCAAACCTCAACTCTTGATTAGGGTCTAAAATAGTATTACCTTCAGCAGCGGTAGATTAACAACATGTTTGGATTGCGGCAGAGTGATCCTGGAGTAATCCAACCCTACCATTTTATTTGGATTGAGTCAGCAGCACATGGTGCCGTCCTCCATAATTATGGGCGTGTTTGGCACCTTTGTCAGTCCCACCTTGCTTAGCCAGCCTCACCTCGTCTTGCTCCACAAAGGAAGACAAGATTTGCTTGCTCTGTGTGGTTCCCTTGCTGGGCTGCTCTCCTCTCCCTCCCTTCTCACCACATACCATGACCTCATCCATGGGAGAGCCTGACACCAGTGCCGACGAACGTGATTGGGACACAGGCCCTCGATACAACAGCAGAAAGCTCGATTTGAATCCTACTAAGCCAATTCTCTTTGACAAGGAGTTGATTCCAGAGGAGGACAAGGTTGATTCAAGGTGAAATGGAAGGAGCAGCTCAATCTGTGTGGGGAAGATCTCAGGAGAAGAATCAGCTTGGGCACCACGCAGAGCCTGATCTACATAGCAGGTGATTTGGGGCAGCGTGGTGCTTCCACCAATGGCCACTCCTCAAGTCAAGTCATTGACTTGCTGGGAGATGCAGCCTCTATTTGGCGGCGTCATAACTTGATTTATACTATGCACCCTCAATTTGGCTGGTGCTATGACTCGTTTCACCTGCATGTTCTCAATCGGTCAGCAGGAAAGAAGGTTCAGAGGGCAGCTTGGAGAGCGTGGCGACGTAAACACGAGAAAGTGAAACCTTGCTCATGCCCGTGGGCAAGAAAATTCTTGCTGACCCGAACAAGCTTGCCGAGCAAAGTGAGCTTTTCTCGACACTATCAAATGCTTAACACACCCAGCAAGGAGAAGCAAGTGGCCAGTAAAGAAACCAAACAGGCCCTAACACTGTAGCGCAGTTCATTTCGCCGGATCAACTCACTCCAGGGAGAAGGGCCTCGCCACATGTGCAGAACGGACTTCACCTGGACTCCGCAAATCAAGCAGGCCATAACATTTCAGCAGTATCATTGACGTCCATTTTGTCAGGGGTAAAAAGGGAGGTTGCAGTTAGGCACAACACAGATTGCTGACTAAATTTATCACAGTAAAAGTTTGCAAGACTTAATGCAGTGTGATACTCATTACTATTAAAGGTGGACTATCACCTGGAACTGGACAGTTCCATATAACAACCACAGGAATTGGTAATAGATAATATAATTTTAGGATTTAGTATTTATCATGGTTCATCTATCAACAATGGATCCAAATTTTCATTGTTGACACAAAAACAGAGATTAGTGTATTGTGTTCTCCCAGTTAACGGAAATACTCAGGGGATTCAAAGATTCCCTTTGCAAACAGCCGAATCAAAGTGAATCCAGTTTTTGGCTAAACTAAAATCAGACTTCCATTATCTCCAAAAGATTGACTATTGGTTCTTTAAATTCATACAAAAATATTTTGGTTAATTCTTAATTCTAAACCGCAGTTACCTTCTGCAACAAGTTGCAACCAGAACCACCAATGGGGATCTTTCGAACTGACAATGGCTTCTCGAGGAATCCAGATCCCCCTATATATGATGACTTGCAATTTGGCTCATAGACCAGCTATAACTCATGCTTGACAATATTTCTAGTGATCTTCATGAGGCTCCTATGTGTGCACAAAGCAGGAGGTGGATGTACCAGTTAATCGACTGCTGATCCTGTGCGAGTCGACTGGATTTTACTGTAAGCTAAATGGAAACAGGTTTTTTTTTGTAGCACCAGGTTAATTTCAACATCTTGCAGATCGCAGCTTTCGGTGCTCCTCTAATAATCGCATATATAAAAAGGGGGGGGGGGGGGGGGGGGGGGGGGGGATACGGGAACGGCCATGAATGAATCTACCACCCATAACCCAATTCCACAACAATCCAATCCAATTGCTAGCAATCGGACACAGCAGAGCGATCGACCGATCGATCTAGCGCACACAGCAATCCACCGAGGAAGAACGACGGAACGGGAGCGTCGCGGGTAGTACCTTGCCGCGGGAGCGCTGTCGGGGGGAACTGGAGATAGGGTTGCAGGAGAGTGACGAGCGGCCTGACACACCACAAGTGCCGTGCGCCCGATCGGGCGCCGCGGGGGAGTGATTGAAACGGCCGCTAATCTGTCGCTTGCTCTGATATGGGCTGTGGGCCTGTGGCAACTGCGTGTGCTGCTAACATGGAGTGGGCACCGCGCCGCTTGGGGTTGTGGCGTGCCCGAAGGTTCTAGACGGCGTGGCGCCTGCTACACCGCACGGCCCGGGCGCAGCGCGGCCGTTATGGGCTCCATGAGGGGGCGGATCCTGTTTTCGGCACACGGTATAGGCGTATACCAATTACGGAAATGGTAAACCTAATAATTTGTTGTTTAAACAGACTTATTAAAAAAACTGGTCAATTTTTCTAATTTAGTTACTGTGTAAAATAAATAATAAAACTATAGTACTATAAGGCCTCATTTAAAATTTAAATTTCCTTAGAATCCATGTCTTTTCTCATGGTGATAAATCCATGAGAATATTATTTAATATCAATTTAGTTAATTATGTAGGAGTTTCTATTCCTAAGAGTGCCTTCTCCTTCCTTTTAAATTATCCTTTATAAGAGACAATGGAAGAGGCGGGGTGGAAAGTAAGGTAGGCTATCCAAAAGTAGAGAGCGAATGAGATGAGATAGAGAACTACTAAATTTGAAGAGTCGTTTACAAAGTTTGCTGCAAATAGTTTCCTTTAATAATAGCCAGACTTACCTTTAAAAAAAGATTTGGCTAATTTATTAGAAATGATGTTAGCCTTTGATACAAGAAGAGAGGTAGATGCCACTATTCTTTATCCATAAAATTGATCCTTATTGGTCATGTTCACTTAAACTTACCAGGATAGCTTATTAGCTATGATATAACGTTTTTCTTTCATAACAAAACAATTAAAACAGTATCATCTGGCTTATCAGCCTTAGAGACCATCAGCCAAATCTTGGTGTAGTTGTTGGCCCTTGCGCTTCGTGTGAAAAAAAGTTACACGCCTATGGAGGATTAGTTATCACTTCTCAATATCGTGCTCATAGGTATGAGCAAGCTCTTAACACGGTTTTAAAGATTTAGAAATTCATGAAGGATTCAACTATTTGTGTTGCTAGAGTTTTTTTTTCTCGACTACGTAAAATATTTACATATTTTTTATTAAAGTAGAAAAACAGTTTAGTATAACATGTCTTAGTGGTTCCCTAGAGGGTCAAAAGAGTTGTGCATGATGCTCGGACCTTTAGTGTAGCGTGTTGCTAGGGTTTTGTTCTTGTCAAGCTTTTACATACCATGTCACCTCCTTTTCGTTAACTTGTGTCATCCAAAATGGTAATCACTTGCCAATGACCGTATATCCACATATATTATATGGTTAATATAGATAAGTCCTATGTCTCAGAAAACTTCCGGTGCTACTGATAAATTTCTTTTCTAGCTTAGATGTGTGGTCAATCAAGCACATAGAAGGGAATGAGATCCTCTAATATTGGCCACAACGATTTCTTTCTAAAGTCAATTCATCAGTGTCGTTTACTGCAATCCAACAGCTGTTAGCTCCTACCAATACCAAGCCCCTCACAGAGAGCTTGCACTGGCGCAGCTCCAACATCCTCGCATCTGGACGCCGGCCACAACTTCCAGTGACGCTAGTGGAGCGTCTAGTAGTGGCTCCTATGATCATGGACCTGTTTGGTTGAATAGCTAACCCCAGCTAGGTTCTAAGATGTCAATTTTTTGTTCTTTGGTTGTCTATAAACAGCTCGAAGCTAGGTCCAATAAAATTAATTTAGATGTCTTAGCCTGGCTCTGAAAAAACGAGATAGGCGGGCGTTTTTTCTTGACACCCTATATGTTTAGATAGCACTCAAAGAGCCTAAGTAGCATGTTTGGTTGCTTGCATGTGCAATTCAGGCTGGCACCAAAGGATTGCGATTGCAGGAATGAGACATGATACGCCAAATTGAGCTTCCATGATTTGATATCAACCTTTTATAAGCTTAAATCTCAGGTTTGATTCGATGGATGCAGTATAAAGGTTGTAGAACCCACACGTCACAATGCCAGAAGCACGCCGGACCTGGTGCTAGGACGTGTCCGTGAAGATGGCGCAGCCTGGATCGCTGCTGGCTTTCGCTCGCTGGCACCACTCTTCGCACCCGCCTAGCCGCCTGCTGCTGCTGGCCTAATCCCAACGTCGCCAAGACAGTTTAAAGCCTAGCTATACACTATAAGCACCGCCGTTTAGCCGGCGACTCGTGTCTGTGTTCCCCAGCCCGCACTCCCCTCTTGGTACCTCACCATTGTGTCGTTCGGGCTGTTTGTACTCTAACTCCCTCTTAATGAAACACGTGCTAAGCATGATTTCAAAAAAAAAAAAAACATATATGTTGCATCTGTTACTTGGGCAACCAAACATCTCAACCTTTTACATTAGCTCATAAAGCCAATGACGGAGCTACATGTAGGGCAAAGAGGGCCATTGCCCCTACTCGGTGATTGAAAACTTTCCTAAATACTTTCTCTATCCATGAATAAATATATTTCTAAAGTTTTTTAAACTAAATTTTTAGAATTCTGACCAAATTTCTAAAAAAGAGATTGAGATTTATGATATCAATTTAGTATTATTAGATATATCATATAATATCTTTTTGTAATGTGCTCAGCTTATAGTTTATATCATAGATACTGTATTTTTCTATAAAGTCGTTAGTCTAACTTAGAAATTGATTTATTTGAGAACAGAGAAGGTAGTAGCTATTAAATTGATGATTAAAATCAGTAAATATACTTATTAAATAAGAAAATGATGTTGATTGTTTTCCCATCAGGCTCTGCCACTGCATAAAGCTTCACCGAACACTCTTTTTTTTTTCTAAAATACGACTCGATCCCCTCATTAAGAATTAAGAAAAGTAAAGAAGCACAGCTCCCTCGCAAGAACATCTATCCACGTCCTTTTATTTTTTTTACAGCCATTTGATTTACCATCTGATGGTGCAAGTTTGTTAGAGCAGATTCCACTTATTTACTGTTACCGTCGTGGGAAACGGCTTCTTACCGCTCTATCGATTTTTCACGCAAAGCCGCTCCATAAGCTAACTTGGCTCCTCGTTTTAGCTGTCCGACGTATATACGCTTCCCGTCCTTTCCAGCCCGACGCCGCCTTTTCTTGCCTCGCTTTTTTTTCTCCGTCTGTCCCTCTCCGCCATCCACTCTCGCCGCCGCCTCCGCTCGCCGGGACACGGCCGCTGCGTCGGCGTCGCGCGGGGTGCCTCGCCTCCTCTCTCTTCTCTCTCTTCCTTGTGTGCTTTCCTTTCATGCCGCCCTTACTGCTTTGGCGGCTTTGGTGTTCGGCTATGGGTTAGGGTTTAGGGAGCGTCGGTGTCGGGCGGCGGCCGTCCACTCAGGTTGGTTCTTGCTGCTGGTTCGTCCTAGCGTGCGCCGCTCCTTGCCGGTGAGTTTTTGCTCTCACATTTGTCCGCCGTCGATTTCTAGGGTTCATCTCCCCGATTTAATGCGATTTAGTTTACTGTTGTGGTTTTGCCAGCGTTTGAGCCTGTGCCGCCGTCTCGGTTGTTGCTCGGGGGAATACTTTTCTCGCAGCAATTTGTACGGTTTTTCTCCTCTATTTATTTTCCCTTTTTTGATTTGGGTCTCGTTCCTCATCTCCACGATTTTTTAGTGCGATTTAGTTTCCGCAGTGTGATTTGGGCGGCGTTTGCGCCTGCTGTGCCGCCGTCTCGGCTCGTCCTCAGGGCTATAGTTTTCCGTACCAATTCCTAGGGTTTGTCTCCACTTTTTTCTTTAATAATTTTGTTTCTATTTTTCGATTTGTGTCGCATTCGTACGTGTTGTGCCATGTTCGCGGCTGTTCTTCAGGCTCTTCGGCCTGAAAATAGTTCTCGCCGTTACTTTTCTGCTTTGTTTATTTTACTGTTTCCCCGATTGGTTTCGTCCTCTACGAGACTCTGCTCTTGGGTCCTCCCAGCGATTTTTCCAACCGCTGAGACTGCTTTGCTTCATGTATTTTTATGCGGCATTTACGACATTCATGTTTTATACGTGCTCTCCATCAGGTTGGTTTCTTAAAAGCGAGCCCTTGGTGCTTCCACGCTCTACTTTCCTACAGAGGTGCATTTGGAATGTTGCATTATACCCTGCTTCCAGTCAAGGTGCTGCTGTGTTTGCCCGGCGGTTAGGTAAATTAAAAGTTTTATATCGTTACCTCCAAATACATGTTCTGCTCCTACGGTTCAGAAGGCTAATAATATGTGTGACAGAACCTTCTAAGAACAGGACCCACTTATGAGGATTATCGCCCATTCAACTTTAATCCCAACAAATGATCCAAGTTTTAAAAGATTCGTCAAGTGTCGTCTGCCTAAACCGAGTCATCCACCTCTTTCCGAGCAGGATCCACATTAAAAGATATTGCAGAAGTGAACTTGTAATAAATTACATTTCGGAGATTTACACAGATAGCGGAAGTCTTACAAAGTTATATTACAAATCATAGATTTGAAACATAACTTAAATGTCATTTCTACATCAAACCAAGTGGTAAAGATTATAATACAATCAAATCAGATACTTTGTCCAAGAGTTATACCAGGATTGATCTTCTATGACAGCTGCGGTCATACAACACGAAGTTGTACCCACCGCTCTAGGAACTTCATCTGCAACAAGGGTTAACAAACCCTGAGTACGGGAGTACTCAACAAGACTTACCCGACAAATAAAAATATTTGGTGGACAAAAGATATGCAAGTCATAGGTATTAAGGTGGGGTTTTACAAGAATCAAGTATTTTGCATAAATAAATATTTTATAAAACAATTGAAATTCATTTATTTCGTTTCATATAATTACTCAAGTACCGATCTAGAGTTATGATCGATAACGAGGTAATAAACCATCCATGAAAGGAAACCAGGGTCATGTTTCCATATCCGAGGAACACGACGATTCGAACCGGTTAAACTCAGCTGGGGCTTCCCTATCACACGACATATACAACACTAAAGCACGTATATGACTACCTTTCCCTGGATCCTCCAGCCAAGACCGGGGTTCCGCCACCCGAGAGCATAGTACGCCTCCATCCAGTTCCTCGAACTTGAAGGATACACACTACTCTCGCCATCTCTCCACTCCCAGTGCGGATTAACCGTTCTTCAGACTGGAATAGCCAGAGTCCAGCTTCTCGAAGTATGTGATAAGTACTCCAAAGTCACAACCCTCCGGCGTTTTACAACGGATGGTTTCTAATGACACAAGCGGAAAGAACCCGCTCACCAGATATCCATATCTGATGGCTCCCAAACACCGTGTCCGCCCGGTCCCGATTATTACTTCCATCATCCATCATTTCCTTTTTAAGACATAGTCATTTGCCGCAACAATCCGCTATTCTTCTTAAAAAACAGAACCATTGCCGAAGCAATCATGTTATCACCTATTCTCGCAGACGATAGGAAATCATCTGACTCTATCGGTCTAAGCATTGCTAAGCAGCATAGAGCATCATTCGTATTTTTAAAACGGCATCAAGGTACAGGAATTGAATAACCCAAGGATAAGGCTATGCATCAAGTAGGAATTTAAATTGAATAGTAACCATGCAATAATTAACCATAAGTGTATTTAAAGAAAAACTTTGAAATACAAGGTAGGGTTTAAATGCACCGGGGCTTGCTTGGGTAAGAACACTAGTCAGTGTTTGTTAGATGACACGATTGATAAAAGAATTCCGAGATTATCCATCTTCTGGATTCAATCACCAATACATCTTTGATTAGATCCACCAATCACCGTCTTCTTCTGGTTCGATATGATTCATCACGCACGGATCTATCGTTCCTTAATGAAATGCAAAGATGCAAATGTATAAATACAAGAAATTGATAACACAAGGTTGCATCACAAACAAGCATTCAAGTAAACAAGAGGTTATACAAGATATCAACATTTTTAGTTAATTAATTAACATCATTTAATCATAAAGGTTGGACATGCTAAGCAGTACGAAAATGACACACCAAAAGACTTAAGTCAAGCTTCATCAAGCATCAAGCAATCAAGATTAGTTACTAGATTTAATTAATCAAGAACAAGCTACTTACAAACAACTACTCAAGTAGTTTTAGGACAACAAACAATAGCTTCATAAATCAATCATAGCTTTTGGATGGACTAAATACTTCAACCATGATACTCATAGATTTACTTAATTCAAGTTATGACAAGTATAGAGCAATCAAGATTAACTAATAACTTTAGTCAAGTAAAGACAGATTACAACACTCAAGGCATCACAAGGTTAGACAATGCATAGACATCTATAGATGATTAACTATCCTTACCAAGCATAGCATTTGAATATAATAAGAATGTAAAGCATAACACACAACTAAAATTAGCTTAAGACTAACCAAGTATTCATTAACCAAGAGGTAAGCATTAGATTAAACTACCAAGATAGAGTTAAACAATTAACTTATGTATGCAGTTTTTGGACAGCAAGACAACAGTCACCATTTTAATCATATCTAGAGTTTTACAAATCCAAATCACTTGCAATAAGACATTTTGGAAAGCTTATGAAATTATCTACATTTCATATAATACCATTACAGCATGATTTACAAGTTAACTAAGTCGAAAACACAAAATTACAGAACCTGCTCCTGAAAAACAGGGAGCAGACATCTCTAATTCCCAACTTAAAACATGCATAAAACATAATCTACTTGGCCAAATGCCACCAAATTTTAACAGAAGCTAAATACATGAGTTATCTACAACTTTGGTATTCACAAGATTCTCATAAAACGTCATTAACATGGGGTAATTTGGATTACCCCCATAACTGTCTAGAAACTCATAATGCAATAAATAAAATTAAGTTATGGTGCAAACACATAATTGAACAAGACCAACTTTACAAAAATGTCATACATGACTAATGAACACTAGAAAATATAGTGTCCACCACTAAATAAATTCTTTGTATACATTTTCTTAATTTATTTAGATAATTAGGTGTAAATATGAACATATATCAAACTTGCATAATAAAATCTATCAAAATTACAGAGGCCTACACATGCTTTCATTAGTCGACTGTATAAATTTTATGTCATTTGAGCAAGTATAGAAACCTCTATGAAAAAGACAAAAGCTCTATTGAAAACAACTCAAACAAAGCAACAGATTTGGATACTTAACTTTAAACAGCCATAACCTGAGATATACACCACATAAAAATATGAATCTTAATTTTTTGGAAAGCTTAAGAAATATACTTCAAATGTTTGCACAGTGACAAAGCATGAATCTATATGTAAATTGCTCAAACAACTCATTCTTATCAGCTCTGTCCAGAGAGTAAACAGATTCACAACACAACTTATAAAATTCATAAATCCTAAAATATAAAAGCTATGACCATGAAATTTTAACAGTAGCTGGATCATAAGAGTATCTACCACTTTGGAATTCAACTCAACCACAAAAAACGTCATCTTGACCACGCAATAAATTACTTAAGAAACATCACAGCAGCAGTCTTAAAAAGAGACATAGTCACATTGCCATTTTTATAAATCTAAATCCATGAAACCTAAAATCATGAAATTTTAACCAGACATCAAGCATAAACTTGTAAACATCCCATAATTTTTTTAGATTTATTTGACAAGTATAACAGTGGCTACGAAAATAACAAATACATCTTAACAGAATTGACATGCTTGCACAAAATAATTTTTACAGCAAAATATACGAACTAAACTACCAGATATTATGGATCTACTGCATAGAGAACTTCAGGAGGATTCCAAAAAGTCCAAAAACACATTCATACGATTTTTCTATGAATTATTACGAATTTCCAAAGATCAGCAAAATCATGAGAAAATAATTACGGGATTTTTCTTTTGCAACAGAAATCCCAACTTTTCAAGAAATCAACCAAGCCCCTATTTGCAATTCTATGAGTCATAACATATTTGCATAAAAATCCATCAAAAAGCTCCCTTATCAAATCATACCCTTCTTCAACCTTTGCCGGAGAAATTTCATGGTCAATCAAGGATTGGAGCGTGGTACTTATGATTGATTCTTGAAATGAACCTAGAAATCAATGGAAGGAGGGAGGGATGAAGGATTGCTGGCCATAGAGGTAAGAACAGAGGAGGAGGCGATGGAGTGGAGGAGAGCAGGAGGAGACGACACTGGGCGTCGCGCTCTGCCGAGCTCGGCAGCAGAGAGCGAGAGGGAGGGAGACAGAGAAAGAGAGAATGAGAGAGAGGGAGGAGACCGAGAGATTGGAGAGAGGGAGCCGGTCTCCCGTTTCCTCTCTGCACCGGCCACCGAAGGGGGCAGCTGTCGACGGGAGGAAGCCCCGGGCGGCCACCTAGAGGCGACGGCAGAGGAGACCGACACGCACCGGTTCGTGCTGGCAAAGGCCGGTCTTCAAAATTGATATTGCTCAAAATTTTAAAGTTATTTACAAGAATGTCACTTTCTTTAATTGCTTTTAAAACTTAAACCGAAAATCAAATTAAACAACTGAAAGCATCGCCATGCAGAGCAACAAAAGCAGAACAACAAGGTATAAAGGATTTTGACAGATTCCAAATGGTTTGATAAATATTAACGCCCAAAGTTTGGTATTTAAAACTGAAAATTCGAAATCCAACAAAACCCAGAAAAAGTTAATTTTTATTGTTTTTGAACTCAAATTTAAAGATCCAAATGAGCTCCAAAATCTATGAAACTTGTTTCATTGTTTCTATCATGAATAGCACTTCACTCAAATAAAAGAATCCAAAAGAGTTACCACATGAAATTGCACAAGAAAAATCATCATAAGAAGACAACTCATCGCAGTTTTCCAGACTTAGAAATATTTTGAGAAACCAAATCGACATAAGACTTGGGTTAACCTTTCGAGGCACTTAGAGATTGAATCAGGGTTTGATCCAAAAACGAAGTTTAAAAGAGAACCTAATTTTGATTATCTAGAAATTAACACCTAGGGTGTTACAATATGTGCTCTATTTCTATGTTGTTTTTGTTAACTTGCTGTTTGTTACAGAAGAAAAATTGGTCGTTTCCCAGTAAAATTGCTTCCTCGTTTATGACCTTCTATTAAATACCAAAACAAAAAAAATTCACACCATGATTTCATATCATATTACTGGGAGTTCTATCTTCTTTCAGGCTCATTTACTCTGTTGCATTGTGGCCCGTTTTTTCCTGCCCATCATTTTTCTATGCCCACAACGCATATCTTACGGCTTATGCATCGTTTCTTACAGGTGTTTAGCACCTTCCTTTCTAAAGGCTCACCAAAACAGGGACATCACTCCTCTGTTCTTCCGCTTAGGTACATGAGCATCTTTATATCGTTACTTTTAATTATACCCTCTCTTACTGAGGTTCACCAAACTGATGTTTTCATCTTTTTTTCCTTTTTCCTCTTTTTGTGAAAAAACAAATTTGCAAAATGATTTCTTCTTCATCTATGTCCTTCTATTCAAAAGAAAAAGAAATTTGTTTTCACACGCTGGTTTCCAAACATATTAATAGGAATCTTTATCCTTCTATTCAATAGTTGTATGCTTCAGGCGGGGATTATAGTTTACATCTACCTGGTCGACACGGTCATCTATGGGTTTCAGGTAAAGCTGCTCATGTCCCATTGAAAATTTTCATTTCTCCAAGTATATGCGTTTCTCACAGAATAATCTTATCAGTTTTTTGGGTCACAGGTGCAGCAAATTGTGGCTGTCATTTTGTTTTGCAATGCCCTGATTTAACTGCTCCTATTTTTGCAGTCCCTCATATTTTTAACAAAGTCAAAATTGCCTACCTTATGGCCATCGGGAGACTAGGTAAATGCCTGATCATATTGTGTTTTTTATAGTTCATATGTTTTTAACTAATGTTGCCTTCCTTGCTTTTATTTTAGTATTGCAGACTGGGGGCTAATAACAAGAAGGATTTAAATAGAGGTATGATCTTCAGGTTATACGAAAAATTTACAAATGACTATGACTATAGGAAGCAAGAGCTTTTTTTAGTCCGCAATATGTTTCGGTGATCCTCAGAAAATGCTTGCGCAGTGTCAACTTGGTATATTTCTGCTTGTTTTTCCGAGGAAAAAATGTTGTCCTTTAACCTACCTAAAGAGTGTTAGAGGTCATAGGGAAAGAGATGTTTTAGTCCATAGAGATGATCCCTGGTGACTGGTGTCACCGAGCCCTATCATCAGTCACCTCCCATAGCCATGCAACCATGCAAACAGAATGAAAACAACAGTGTCTGTTAAGGATTTGTTGGAACTTCTTGTCTATTGTAGACTTGGTTTACTATTTCTCAGTGTGTATAATTTTAGCCTCATTAGATTTTAATTTGTCACCATGCTTTTTATGGTTCTATTTTTTAAAAGAAAATAACTTGCTGAGTTCATCTATTGCATACTAAAAGTTCTACTTCAATGACTTTATATTGCTATTAATGCTCTAGGATGCCAAGAAGCAGCTCTGTGTACTGCCAGGTGATGGCTTGGGCCAGGTGTGTACCGCTCTGGTCATCTTATTCGTTCTTCAATTTGATGAACTGCTGGTCACTTTGGTTGATTTATGGTTGTACCTATGAATTTGTATTTTCTCAGCCATTATGGCTGGCATGTGTGCCTCTGACCACACCACTCATTGTGTTGCCCCTTGTCGTAGTTTGGAGCAGACAGCTGTCGAGATCACAGCGTGCCACCTGTGCAAAGGAGATGTGTTCCTTCTATTTGATGCAGGTAATGGTACGGTCCCTGGTTAGAAAATTTTCTATGTTCAATTTTTAAGCCTTCGCTTTGTTTCCCAAATTAGTTAATTCTGTAATGAAAAAACATATACTTACATGATGTGCTACTGAGAATGAAAACTTGGATCAGCAAGTAATCAATTCCCATCTTCTCAAGAATTAGTCCAAATATATAGATGTGTGCTTCATTGGTTTGTGTACCTGCAACCTGTGTAGTACACCAGACAGAAAAAATTCCCTCCCACCATTGGTTCAATTAATAAAAACATGCATTTAACATCACTGCCATACTGTCATGTTGCCTTATCGGTTTGCTTGGTCAGTGCTTATGAGTTTTAAATTTGGCGATTTCAGCTGTATGTGAGGGCTCATGAAGATACAGTATGGAAAACATTCTCCCGGAACAGATGTAGGTTCAGCTTGCTTGCTGTTCTATTTGTGTGAAAGTTTGGTTTGGCAATTGGTAGTGCTTATGAGTTTTTCTTCTCTGTTTTAAGACAATCAATTTGGAATCTGATATACTGCATGTAGTTGAGAAAAAAGAAAGATTATGGAAATGTTAGCAAAGTTATTTTATTTGTGTATTATATGTTCACAGACAAATATACTTAATTTATTAGGACCGGTTAATATGTGTAATTAGTATTGTTTTCTCTGGTTCACATACCAATTATGGATCTATTGCTGCTCAGTTGGAAATCATAAAACCTAGAATTTCAGATCAGGAACATATAGCAGCTCAAAGTGATATTTATGTTTACACAGCAAGTTGATTTATGTTCTCAGATATTTACAAAAAATAAAGGAAAGTGTATGAGCTCAAAGACAACTTACAGTTCAATGTAGTTTGGTAACTATTTAAGCCAATGTGAAATGATCTCCAAAAGGTTTAAGTGTGTGCACAAAAAGTAATTTCTGGTTCTTTCGCCATAGAGCACACCATAATAGATCAAATATAGGTTTAGTTTCACATATCCCAACTCAATTCTCATATTCCAGTTTGACCCTGTATGGAGACGTAACTCTGTTTACAAATCTCAATATTTGCTTGTGCCAATGTAGTTTTGCAAATCATGGGCATAGGCATGGGTCAATCGATGACACCATAGATCTTCCAAATATGTCGGTGAGCACAATTTATCTCTTTTATTCATTCACATTCATGTTTACTTCTAATGTCTAGACATATATTGATCCTCCTATTGGAAAACTGCCACGTGTATACTGTGCCCGGTGCCCTCTCGTTCATCAATAAATCTATTTCCCGATGTACCTAAGTTGCATAAGAACTCAGTAAGTTCTCCTCAGTTGTGTTGCCTCCTTTCTGAACTTGGAGATTCAATTGCATGCTGTGATTTCGACAGGTGAATGGAATTTAGAATTTGGTCATTGGATCTCATGCACAGTTTCTATCAGCACAAATTGAGTATCTTTTTTAATCCGTACCGTTTTCTCAATAAAGCTATCCATTACAAGGCTTTGTAATTTACATATTGTTGTCAACCTGTTACAACTGTTGTAAAATGTTTAATAGGCACATGTTCCTTTCTACGATATATGTTTCTATTATAATGCTTGGAGTGCCCAAAGTGAGGGGAAAATAGTTTACTTCTTTTAGTTCTCCATTCCTCTATTATTATAGGAAAAGCTACAACACTGTGTTCCTTCTAAAATAAATATGATTTGGTTTTATGTTTACTCTATCTAGATGCAGCAGGCTGCTATAGATGCCAACTGGCACAAGCTGAGTACCTACTTGGACTTCAAATTTATGATGTGCAGGTACAAATTTTCTATCCACCAGAGAAAAGGATGTTTAAAAGTTTAAACCTGCACATTTGTCAACATTTCCATATGATAAGTATAGTATTTGGTTGAATCCTGCTATAAACCATGTGCGTCCCAGTTGTACAAATGAAAAACAGTAAGCTACCCTTCATATCCCTCTCCTAGCATATATAAAATAGTAACATACTTGGTCATGATGGTTTCGATATTTAAAATTTTAAATGGCATTCAGACTGATTTAACTACAAATGAATTTATGGTATACACAAAAGTGTGATTTTGCTGTTCTGTTTGCAACAAATGAGCAATGGCACCTGTTCAATGTACTAAATAGAGGGGCACCATACGTAAAATATTATCCTTTTCCATTTTAAAGTTCTATTGTACATATATTAGAAATTGATAATACAAATCTACGATTTCTAAGAGTATTCTAGATGTAAAGAGCCACTTTCTTCATTGTAAACTTCAAATCGATAGATGAATACCTATGATGCTTTTTAGTGTTTCTTCTGCTTACTGACTTAGATTTCAAGCTCCCTTTTCATGACATTGTTTTAGTCACATATTCTTTCCCTAAAATCTTCAACATCTGCGTTGGAGATGTGTGTTGTAACAATCCCGTATATGTTTAACTCTGTGCCTTATAAATTAGAGATACATTACGTATCGTCTTAACTGGAGATACGTATTATAATTAATTAGAAATATGTGCCGTAAGAGTCCCTTGTATGCTTACCTCTTTGCCATTTGCATTAGAGATGGATTTCACAAAAACACGCCATTGCTATTTGTAAAAAATCAGGAGCATTTTCAAGTGTCAACAACTAGGGAAATCAGGTTCAAGTTTCTTTTCTATAAATTATTAGATAGTTATAACTGAGTTATTATTATGAGATTAAAAGAATTGCATTAAAGAGCCTGATTCTCTGACATGGTTCATTCTATTTTGGATGACATAGATCATCTCCTCATCATGTTGATTGTGTAGTTATATATCATAGAGAACGTAGTTTCAAATCATTTGCCTTCATACTACTTGCAGGCAACAGGAGGAAAATTAATTGCAAGACCTCGCCATCACCAGAACCACAACAATCCCTAACTTCGGGAATGTATCCACTCCAATGCTATAATTGCGTATACGCCTTTCACATTAGGTAACTAGCAGGATTAGTTGACACTTCTTTACATTTGACTGTATATGAGAGTGTTTAATGATTGTTATTCCATAAATCAACCGAGCAGCCACATAGATGACCAAAAGGTTGCTCTTGTCAGTCTTTTGTAGGCTTTTCGATTATGATGCCGGTTGCATTGGCCACTACATGTATATAAGACACGTGGTTGTGACATGCCTGGTACTCTCCATTTCACATAATGCACCCAAGCTACTTATTGAACCGCACGTCGTCAATTTAGTAAATATTGTGTCTTTACTCCCGTATACTGAATCAATTGAGCTATAGCTTTATTAGCCAACTAGCTATCTTTATCTCACGCTCTATTCAACTTGCAGTTTGTGTCCAACTTCCCGCGATGGCGCGGGACAGCCACTGGTCTATACACATCATGCAACGCTCATTCCGCAAAACAAACACATCCCAAGCACAGCCGACCCGAGCCTCGGCGATCAAGCCGGCCGGTCCCGCCGTTCTGCAGAGCCGAGACCTGAGACACTGAGAGCGCAAGGAGAACGATAAAATAAAATATATTGATCCTTCCGCTGTTTCTCAGATTGGAGGAGATGCTCCGACAAAAACAAAACTATCGTTTTTTTATCAAAAAAAAAAAAAATCGGCCTCTGCCGCCAAACAGCGGATGTCCTAGCCTTCCATTGTTTCACCGATGGTGCATTCGACCGCAGGACAGTGGGAGCATGACTTGTACTCTTCTGCCATCAAATTTAGAAGACAGTTTACGGCCAGTCGACCACACACTCCAAACTTCGTGTCCTGGCATCCTGGATGCACAAAGTATTTCTCAGCGGCAGAAACCATTTGCCTACCGAACACGACAAATCATGACAGATATGGTTGCAATTGCTCACTGCATAAACCATGTAAAGACCTTTCAGATTGTAATGGCGATCATCGGACACACACATGTCTTTCAGCATCTGCGAAACAACCAATAAAAATTTATATAGCCAAAATTCTAGGCAAAATTCAGGAAACAAACACATTATTGGCACTGCCATTCCCACAAACAGTTGATAAGCATATGGTGCTGCTGCTGCCTTTGCTCAAAAGCTACCAGCAAGCTCCTGCGGTCCTGCCAACGAAACCAAGCAACAGAATGGAGCTGCGGCGAACGACAACATCGGTGAGAACGACCTGGCGCTTTGAGGCTGAAATGGTAGCTCTTAAAAGAATATCTAGGAAAAAGTCGCTTGATATGTGTAAGTGATCACTCTACAAAGTATTGTTGACACTAAGCATTAGATGATTAGTCGATGAAAGATACAAATACTCGGTGCACCATGACATTTGACTTGCGAGGGCCATCTGCTTACAGTCAACACCAGAATGAAAAATAAAGGATTATGCTTCCATCATGCAGAGATAAGACGAACAAGTGCCATCCACACTTACATGTTTTGGAGCTCCATAATGTACTGAATATTAACTGGACAGCTAGATAGAAAAAAACTGAATAAAAGTGTAGCGGCTCTGAAATCACTTAAATTTATAGATACAGCAAACACTTTGACAAATAGTGGTACATTGTGCTCAATTTAAGCAAACTATGGGAGCAGCAACTCCCACCTATATACAAATAGCACTATGTCTGGACACCAAAATTTTGAAGCAAAAACTACATTTTGAAAGACGATGCGAAATGCTAATTCGTCATTTCCTTGCAGCAAGTCAGATACTATTTTAACAGTGAAGTGCTGCTGTCAGTAAGACAATAGCTGCATACATACTAAGTTTCTCAGATCAGGAAACATTTTGGGCCAATACTGCATTAGCAGTGCAATTCTGCAGAACACAGAATAGAACTTCTTCCATACTATCAGATAAGCACAGTACAGACTGAGCAGTTATAAGTAGAATTACATCTTACAGCAACAGGCATCTTGACAGGGTATATCAACTTCACAAGTTTACCCATAGCAACCAATTATTCAAAAATAGGGAATACCTAACAAAATTATACCAACAAGGTAACAACAACAGCAAGCAAACCAAGCTGGGATGATGTATCTGAAAATGGTCAAAAGCAGCTTGGCCCAAAGTCATTCAGCCACTGAGGCTGAGTTCACCAATCTTGCAGCAGCATCCATGTCCATGGAATTAACCACTTCGGGAATATCGAGTTCACGTGAAATACTGCCGCTTTCATCAATCTCAAAATCAAAATTTGTTGGTCCGGAGCTCTCTTCCCGGGCTGCAACCTCCGCACCATCATTCATAAAGCAAAGAGTATGGTCTGCGCAGATAACAGAACCAAAGCTCCGATGCTTTTGGAACGGGAAGCCAGAGGCACCGATCTCTGCATCGATCTTGCCTTGGACATCAAACAAGAGGCCTCTTAACCTCACCACCTCAGCCTCAAGTGCTGCATGCCTCTGCAGTCTCCTCAGCAGCTGCTGGTTGGTGGCGCGCAGCTTCTTGACCTCCTCTTCTAGGAAGGCCGCGTGCGCTTTCTTCTTCTCCCGGTACTTGCGCACAGCCTCTCTGTTTCCGAGAGGTTTTCGAGGCGTCCTCAGCTCTTCGCTAGAGGCTATGAACTGCCTGTGGTGCGCGTGGAGGCATGTGTGGGTGTGCATAGCGGCCGATGGACCTGTCGCAATGCAAGTGTGTGTATGAGTACATGCAGTTGTACCCTTCAGGAAATCGTCGAATCCATGAGAGATCTCAAGGTCAGGGTGTGATAACAGAAGGTGGCTTGGAAGGTCTACTCCGTCGTCCATTTGTGACAAAAGGTAGGTGCCAGTAAAATTCTTCCTCTACGCATGGTTAACTGGGCAAGTCGAACAGAGGTGCCAGAGCACTTCAACGACTCAAGAACTTTTGAGGTCCAACAAAATCGAAAGAAATTTGAGTTTTTTCAGTTGCTGAAAAAATTCAAGTAACCCCTAAATTACTGGTTAATGATTGAATAGTCAAGAGAACATGCAAGTACCAAATCTCCATGGTGGCTAGGAGCATGAACATATGGACAACTCTAGGCACTAAATAGAAGAACCTCACAATACAAAAACCTCCTGCATAAGTGATCACTGATCAGGGTCCGGATCAATATTTTATCTGATATAACAGATTGAACCAAGAGAATGAACTTGTTCGAAGAAGCCGAAAAATACCAGGTCTGCCTAACCGCATCAAAATCCCATGTTGATGTAGTAACGACGACCTCCCGAGACAAGCTGCTCCTTGTAAGACGGCGTCCTCTTGCCCGTTTAATGTGAACTTTTGGGTTCCGTCTCCTCTCGCCTCTCGGCCAATCTTTTATTCTTGGCGTTGGCTCACCTTTTTCCTTTCCTTTTCTTTCCGGAATCTTCGGTGGGAGGAGAGAACCTCAGGAACAGAGAGCAAGGGAGCGGCGTGGCTAGGAGAGTGACACTATCGGATCGGGTGCGGCCGAGCGGAGAGGATAGAAAGTGAGCGCATCCTATAGTTTGCGACACTATTCTCTTCCTATTCATTTTGGTCTGCAACATTTGGCCCGGCGCATTCAGTTCAGCCAGCATTCGAGCAAGTTGACGAATAAAATATCTTCGACAAATGTTAACCCCAACTGTGTGCCAGGAACTTTGTAATGCACTAATGTTCATGTAACATTTCTTTCCTTTTCCAAATTATCACAAGTCCAAATAAACTCTGTTTCTAACCTGTTGGATTTTTTTTGCCAATGATCATGAATAGGACAGGATGGTAGTAAGTGTATCCTAGAACACTAGCAAATTTGGAGAATAAACTGTGACTTGTTATTATTATTATTGGTTAATGCTACCTTCCCTTCCGAGAATGATGCAATTCTGGTTCGATTCTTTGACCAGATTTATATAAAAAACTGTTAATATATATAATATAAATTAGATAAACTATATATTTCATGACACTTATTTGATACTCATAGTCAATGGAGTAAAATTTCTTATGTATGAATTTGATAAAGTTTTAAATGGTGTGGTTAAGTAGTACTATACTGGAATTACTGCCCCTAGTGGCCTAGTCAGTACAATAATAGATAATTATGCTTGATTTCCCTACTTTTGGAACAATTATGGAAGTGATGCAAACTACCTGGTGGTGGTTTGAAACCAAACACCAAATAAACGCTGGTCATAGCAAACGGCTGTAATGATATTCAAAGAATAAGTGTTGAATTGTTTTGGACTTACTACAAAGCATAAAATCTTACTGGTTTAATTTTTTTCAAACTAAATTATCCTTTGTAAAGTAAAACACCTATTTGAATCAAAGTAAAAGCTTGAATTTTCTCAGTTCTGACAAATTTTTATTCGCGGGGAAGAGAGCAATTTTGATGCGGGCCAAATTTAGGTGGGCCTCCCAGGCCTCTGCCTGATTCGCCTTCTCAGGCAACTCGCCTACCATTGAAACCGCGGAAGAGCAACAGCCCACTCGAGCCAGCGGAACCCCAAAATGTTCATCCTCCGCAGAACCCTCCTCCATGGTCACCTCCCAGCGCCGCCGGCCGCCGCCGCGGCCGCCCCCTCTCGGATCTCCTCCCTCCTTCGCCTCCTTCCCTCCGCCTCCTTTTCTGGGGCCAGCGGAGGTGGGGATGAATGGGGCGCCTCCTCCTTCCCGGAGGAGGCGGCGGCGGGGGTGGGGGTGAGGACGAATGGGCCTCCACCTGGTCCACCGGCCTCACCAAGGACCACTTTGACGGATCCTCGCCCTCCGTCGGCCACCTGGCCCCTTCTCAGTCTGCGCCCGTCTCCCATGAGCAGGCGGCCGTTCGCTCCATGGACGAGTGGGACGAGATGGTCCGGGAACTGGAGGGTTGCAATGCCGAGGCGAAGGCGTATGTGGATTCATGGGACGACCGGTTTCGGGAGACCTGTGCGCTGCTGAAGCAGGTGCGAGAGCCGGGCTCTCGGGGCTCGTACCTCAAGGACTCGGAGAAGCAGCAGATGTACCGGCTGCACAAGGAGGACCCCGCGACTTACACCGTGGAGCGGCTCGCCAAGGACTTCCGCGTCATGCGACAGCGCGTGCATGCCATCCTCTGGCTCAAGGAGATGGAGGAGGAAGAGGAGAGGAAGAGGGGCGAGCCGCTCGACGACTCCATCGAAATCCTGCTCGACAGCTGCCCAGAGTACGTCAAATAGTTCGTTTGATTGTGTTTTTTGTTTTTTGTTTTATATATATAGTCCAGGTTCTTATAGTTTAGGCATGTTTAAGTAGGAACAACTGAAAGTGTTAAATAAGCTAGAAACATACATAAACTCATGGGTATAGGTTAATGACACCAATTTGTTAGAAATGCAAAGAGAGTAAGGACACTGAGTTGTTGCGCCATGCCAGTTTCCATCGATGGAATTATCAACTGCTCCAAACCATAACCACACTTGGAAGGCTTAGGTTAGAACTTAGAACTAAACCATTGAAGTAAAACAATCCTGTATCTGTTTCAAAATGGATGCTGTAGTTTGGCACTCCGTCTTGAATGAATATATTATTATATGTGGTCAAAGAAATGAAGTGATTGACAAATTCTTGTCAGGGTATGAGGTGCACTCAGTTAGATAGTTGGCATATATAAAACTTTGATGAGTTCAATCTTGTCAAATTAATTTTTAAAATGTATCTGTACAAACCGTACATATCTGATCATATTGTGGAGTTGTTAATGGACGTATTGGTTTTCTGCAGCGTTTCATTTGCCATGTAAGTTTCGTCATTAGTGCTTGATAGATATTGTCCTATAAACACCTCCAGTATATTCTTTCTTTGTATTTCTATAATGATTGTGGAAGATGAATCTGTATTTTCTAACCGTAAATATTAAGATTGTGCAGAGGTAATTACATGTGATTGATGTGCCACGAGTATCTTTCCTTGTATTTTTTTTCTAAATAATATGAACATATGCAATTAGGGTGCGTTTGGTTGCTGCCATTTGGTGCCCTAACTATTAGTTGGCTAGCCAAATTTAGGCACCCGAATCAGTGGCCCAGGAATCGGACCGCGCGTCGTCTGCAAAGTGAACTGCACATTGGCCATCCGGTGCTGAGCAAGCCAAAACATGGCTGGGATCCAAACTCTTATCCTGCCTAGGTTAATGACCAATTTATGGCCAGGCATGCAACGAGGTCTATCCAAACTTACAGTATTGTTTGCTATAGGGCATGTTTGTTTCATCTTAAAATCGGAATCGAGATGAAAATAAGCGAGAATCCCACCCAAACACCTTTAATTCTTTTAAGATTGTCTAACAATCGAGCGGTAGAAACAATCCGAATTTAACTGCGAGCGGTGTTTCCTGTACGAGGGTTCTTTTCACCTTTCCCTCACGGTACTACTTCGCTATCGGTCACCCAGGAGTATTTAGCCTTGCAAGGTGGTCCTTGCTGATTCACACGGGATTCAACGTGCCCCATGCTACTCGGGTCAGAGCGTAAGCTAGTGATGCTTTCGGCTACTGGACTTTAGCCATCTAGGGTGCGGCACTCAACCGCTTCGCCTAGCAGCACAGCGCTTGTATTGCTCTCCCACAACCCCGTTTTCACGGTTTAGGCTGCTCCCATTTCGCTCGCCGCTACTACGGGAATCGCTTTTGCTTTCTTTTCCTCTGGCTACTAAGATGTTTCAGTTTGCCAGGTTGTCTCTTGCCTGCTCATGGATTCAGCAGGCAGTTCAAAAGGTTGACCTATTTGGGAATCTCCGGATCTATGCTTATTTTCACCTTTGGTTCACGATTTGGCCACCGCAGGTGTTTTTCACCCGTTGCCCGTGGCACCCGTCAGCTCCGCCGCCCCGTGCTGGACTTTCCTCTGCCGTCGACGCCTCAGTCAGAACTTAGAAGGGCTCGGCGACCCCACTCCCCTTGTTTGCTTCTCCTCCGCCTCTTTGCTCGACGCCGGCCTCTGATCGCATGGACGTGGCTTCGCTCACTCGACCCTTTCCTTCGACTCGTGCAGAAGATGCAGATGCTCATACGTAAGCCTTCCTTTTGACTCCTGCCTTCCTTTCCTTTTTCGACTTACGAGATGTCAACATTTGCCTTCCCTTCTACTCCTGCCAAAGATGCAGACGCTTGTGCTGAAAATGGCCAAGGAAATCCCGGGCATCCAACAGGGACACATGTGTGCTTTCTGCTTTAACACTTCCGATTCCTATATAATCAGGATTGCCAAACATCTCCGATTTTTTTACTAGAGATTTTTTAGACCGCGGCTTATAAGAAAATCTTGATAAGATTATAATCGATTCTTACATAAGCGATTCCAAACAGGGCCTCCTCTTGTTACAAATCAATGTTTGACTTTGCACAATCTTCAATGCATATCTTTGACTGCCAATGTCTTCTAGAATGTGTTCTTAAAATCCTCCAAATTTATGAGATTTTGCAAGTTTTTTTTCATACAAAAATACACATATATCATGCATGTCTCCAAACTAAAGAATTGAAGTCATTGATGTTTGTTGTTTTTATGGTTTGACTAAATCTGTTCTAAACAGCATGTCTGTTGACCTTAGGAAATAATATTTTTTCTAAATGTCAACAGTATGCAATATCTCAACCTTCTTTTCTTTTGCAGGTTCTTCAATTCTCATGACAGGGAATTTCATGTAGCAACCCTTCCATATAAACCTGACTTCAAAGTGATGCCTGAGGGCTGGGATGGCACAACTCGAGATCCTGATGAGGTTCTATATGAAATTTCAATGAAGGAAGATAAAATGTTGTATGAGGAATTTGTTCAGCGCTTGGAATTCAACAAGAAGAAGGTAAGCACTTTCTTTGATCTCCACCATCTACAGGACCTGCTTTACGTTCTGATGAGCAATCTGATTTGTTATAGTTCAGTGTGAATGTGTGTTAACATTACACTCCTGGATCTTATTATTTATCTTTGTCAAGGCCACAAAAAACTGTAGCTGAAACTGTCTCGCTGTTGCGGATTGCATATACGACTTCATAGTTAAATTTTGAATGGTAAGATGAGACAAATCATATGTTGGACTGCAGGTGGCAGGGGAGGTTAAGTGCCACAAGTACAGCCGGCGTCGGCCAGACAATGGATGGAGCTACATGGTTGAAAAGCTTGGTTCTCAGGGAAAGCGTGGCGTAGGAGGGGGCTGGAAATTCATCAGCTTGCCTGATGGATCAAGCCGTCCACTAAATGATACGGAGAAGATGTATGTTAAGCGAGAGACTCCAAAACGGCGAAGGAGGATAATTGCACCATACAAGTGACACTGGCAACCTCAGTTTGTCGAAATGCAATTTTTCTCAACTGTCTTTTGACGTTCTCCACGGAGGCTGAGGCTGAAACTGTGAAGTAGTTTTGAACCGCCAGAACTGGTCCTGTGTTTTCGCAGCACAGTAGATGGTTTGATGTTGATGAATATTGTATTTTGTAACAAGGATTGTTTTCCACATTTAGGCAGCTGAATAATCATCTTTTGTACTGTTGGGCTTCCTCCCATCTCTATACATTGCCGAGCGACATTTCCAACCCACGTGCTTCGTTGCCGGAACTGCAAGGCAAAACACTTAGACCTGTTTGGAACGCAGGAAATTTATAGAAATTGTGTAAGAATTTTATATGAATCAGTTTATTTTTATAGGAATAGAAAAAAATCCCGTGTTCCAAACAAGCCCTTAGCATATAGACATTATGCCATATATAAACTGAAACTCGAGATTTATTTTCTTGTGCCCTCGGTGGATATTGTTTTGTGTCGTTTCAGCTTCACGGTCACACTCTCAGCTTAAGACTAACTTCATGTTTTTTAAAAAAAAAACAGCAGGTGCACTTTGTAATAACCAATTAAGATAGGAAACTACTAACATGATTTAGTGAACGAAACTTTAAACGACTTGGGAAATTTGTTCCATCAGTGCCTCTTGTGACTTGTGAGTAGTAGTTGCAATGGAGTAAGTACCATCAGTATCAACCACTCTTGGAACTTGGTTCTTGGCTGTAGAGTCGGCTCACCAATTTTGTCTTGACGAGCGATATTACGTCAGTGTTTGGATCAAGTTCGGACTGCATTTTTAATGCGGCTAATGGGTCTGTTTGTTTGAACTACCCTTAACTTGTTTTATCTAATTTTAATTTATTCTCTCATAAAATATTATTCAATTAGCCGAAATTAGTTGACCGAACAGAGCTGCCTCCAAATCCCTACTTGTACCTCTCCAGGGTGCAGTTGAGTGTGGAATCGTGGAAACACTGCCAGTTTTCGTGCAAGTTTCGCCTTTGTCGGAGACTCGGATCCATGTTTACGCACGCTATTTTTGTCTTTTTTTTAGGGGAAACCGAAGCTTCATTTAATCAATAACGTGAGCATGATTACAATAAGTACTAATAGCATCCCTTAATCCCGGTGGGGTTATAAGCCACTCCGCCACCGGTTTATCACGGGACACCAAACGAGTACACTCATGAGCTACTTTATTACAGACTCGGCTAATGAAACTAAAACGGAAAAGATCAAAGCTCCGGCTTAAGTCATCCATTTGCTGTAGCAGAGGTGCAATCTCCGACTTCTGATTGCTGCGATTCAGCCATAGATTCACTAACACCTGGCAATCCGTTTCCAGCTGTAGATTTCTTATTCTCATCTTTTGTGCAAAGAGTAGTCCATCACGACAAGTTGTGGCCTCTGCTGCTAGTACATTCAGAGAATAATCATACCAGATCGCCGTTCCTCCGCAACATCTACCATACTGATCCCTAAGGATAATTCCCGATGCCGCTGATCGATTTCCAGGCCAGAATGCAACATCGACATTGGCTTTTACCCAACCAGTATCAGGGGCTTTCCATGTCTGTTGGTTTTTTAAAACTGCACTTAGTCTAATCGGATGCAGTTCCTGCCAGAGATCGAAAGTCGTGTCAATTGCCCATTGAGCCGCTATCTTAACTGGTGCTGACATTTCACCATGACGCCTCCTATTCCTTGCCATCCATAGTGCCCAAACTCCACAAAGAATTACTGCTGCATTCCTCTCCGGGATCACACCTGGGTCTATCAGATCACCGGCCCAAGTGAGAGGGTTTAGACATGGCACTTTCACTCCGGTCAGTAACCTGACTTCTTCCCAGAAAAATCTTGCCACTGGACACTCCAATAGAGCATGCTTGATTGATTCTTCTTCCGCACCACATGATTCACAGTGTGCCATTGGTTCAATGTGGCGTCGGTGCAAGGTCTCTTTAATTGCCAAAAAACCATTGATCACTCGCCACCAGAACACTCGGACTTTTGGTGGCACACACATTTTCCAACAGCGCCTCCAGGAAGGATTCTCTGAAGATGACGCTTGGTCCTCCTCCCTGAAGATGACGCTTGGTCCTCCTCCCTGTCTCGACATTGATCATCATAGAGTCGGCGGTATGCCGATCGTACCGAGTAGAGGCCATGTCTCTCTAGTTCCCAGGCCCATACGTCTTCTCCTGTCCCTCGCACAGGTGTACTTAGAATAGCTTGTGCGTCAACCGGAATGAAGCATTGCTTGATCAGATCGGCGTTCCAGGCACCACTTGGTGTTAGCAGGTCTGCGACAACCTGAACCTGTGCGTCTGCATTTGTCGCGATCAGCCTGCCATCAAAATGATTTGGGAGCCACCTGTCCCTCCAGATCAACGTTGAGGTTCCATCGCCAATTCTGCGAATGAGTCCCTTCTGAAGAACATCTCGCCCCGCTAGGACTGCACGCCAAGTGTGACTAGCGTGCTTCCTCCTAGACGCTGACAAGAAGTCAGAATCATGATAGTATCTCCCCTTCAACACCCTTGCACAAAGGGAGTTCGGATTCTCGAGCAAACGCCATCCCTGTTTGCCTAACATAGCTTGGTTGAAAAGGTTCAGATCTCGGAAACCCATACCTCCCAATGGTTTTGGTCTTGTTAATAAATCCCATCTCTGCCAATGTATGCGGCGACTATCTGCATGACTGCCCCACCAGTAGTTGGAAATCATCGCTCGCATTTTCCGGCATATAACCTTCGGAATCAAGAAACAACTCATTGGATAGGTCGGTATAGCTTGCGCAACAGACTTCACAAGAATTTCCCTCCCTGCACAGCTAGCTTCTCGACCACTCCATGCACCCATCAGGCCCTTAGCCTACTCGGCATGTACTCAAATGCACCCGTTGTTGATCGACCCAGAGCTCTAGGCAGACCCAAGTATTTTTCAGCCAAAGCCTCTTTTTCAATGCGTAGTACATTTCTAACTTCAAGCTTCATATCGTCAGTACAGTTTCTGCTAAAGAAAATAGCAGATTTATCCTTGTTCACTAGCTGACCAGACCCTCTGCTATATATGTCAAGAACCTCCTGCAGCTGACTTGCCCCCCGATATGATGCCTCTGAGAACACAAAGCAGTCATCGGCAAATAGGAGATGCGAGATCCATGGTGCATGGATCCCCACCCGCACCCCCTTTAAGAGATGCAGCGGTCCAGTGCCCCGAAGAAGACAAGACAACCCTTCTGAGCATATCAAAAATAGATAGGGTGAAATAGGATCACCTTGACGGATGCCTCTGGACGGCTTGAAAGGAATAGAAAGTTGGCCATTCACCCGCACAGAGAACGACACTGAAGACACACATCGCATCACAGTGTCCACGAAGCCATCCGCAAAGCCTAATTTTGTCAGCATGCCTCTTAAGTAACTCCACTCTACCCGATCGTATGCCTTCATCATATCAAGCTTGATAGCACACGCTCCAGATTTTCCCTTTTTTCTCTTCAGGTAGTGGGTACACTCATACGCCAGAAGTACATTATCCGTGATCAAACGCCCCGGAACGAATGCACTCTGTTCAGCAGAAATAACTTCATCCAGAAACACCCGCATCCTATTGCCTAGGACCTTCAAACATAGCTTATAGATAACATTACAAAGTGAGATCGGCCTGAAGTTCTTCAAGTAATGTGGGTGTTTTATCTTTGGAATTAGTACAATTGTCGTCTGGTTCATAATATCTGGCATTTGCCCATCATTCAGAAAATCCAAAACTGCAGTTGTGACACTAGGGCCGACTGTGTCCCAGTGGGTTTGGTAAAAGCCCGCTGTGAAACCATCCGGCCCGTGTGCCTTGCTAGCACCCATCATGAAGAGTGCCTTTTCCACTTCTTGTGCCGAGAAAGGTTTAATAAGCTCCTCGTTCATCAGTGCCGTCACCCGTGTGGGAACCCAGGATAACACCTCTTCCGGTATTGATTCCGGCTGTGCTGTAAACAGCTCCCTGTAAAAACTCATCGCCAAAGCCTCCAGATCCTCCTGTCTAGTCACCGTTTCACCATTGGCTGTACGCAGAGCTATAATCTGGTTTGTTTTGGCACGTTCTCTCGCTGTAGCATGGAACAACTTAGTGTTGCAGTCACCCTCTTTAAGCCAATTGATCTGTGATCTTTGTTTCTCCATGATCTCTTCCCTTGCTAGGAGTTCTGAGATCCTTGTCATAAGCTGTCGCTCGCGTCGAGATGGGCCAGACAGTAAAGACATCCCTCTCTCTGTTTCAAGCTCCTGCCTAAGAGACCTCAAGTCCTGTTTTACTGAACCAAAGACAGACTTCTCCCAGGCTTGGAAAGAAGTCTGCATCCGACCCAGCTTATGTTGTAACTGGTTCATATTATGCACTGACAAAGCATCTCCCCATGACTCTTTGACCATTCTCAAATACGATGGATCTCTGCGCCACATATTTTCGTACTTGAAATGCCTCTTCCTTCTCTTCTTCTTTGAGCGGTAACACTCAATAATCAGACAACAATGGTCAGACTTTGTTGTCTGTATATGCCACACTTTAAGATCTTTGTATAGATCAGCAAAGGCTGCATTAGCAAAAGCTCTATCTGACCTCACCTTGATATTGTGACTCCCATGTTGACGGTTGTCCCAAGTGTAAGGCAGCCCAATAAAACCAAGATCAGTGAAGCCACAGTGGTTCACAACATCCCGGAATCCAGCCATCTGCCTCTCGGGTCTAGACACCCCACCAAATTGCTCTTGAGCATCCAAAATCTCATTAAAATCCCCCGCACAGAGCCAAGGCGCCGCGCTCTGTACACTGAGAAAATGCATTAGTTCCCAACTCCGACGACGGAGTTCCCTTCTCGCTTCACCATAGAAACCAGTAAAGCGCCACCTCTCCGCTCCAGAAAGCGGATCAATCACCATCACATCTATGTGAAGTTTGTCGTACGTGTTTAACTTCACACAGACCTCGTTTGACCAAAGGAGGGCAAGCCCCCTCCCCTGCCATAGGTCCCAACTCCCACTCCATTGGAGAAGCCCAAACTTCTCCTCAAGCCTTCCACATTATTAGAAAAACATCTTGTTTCCGAGAGAAAAACCACCACTGGGCGATGTAGCTGTACTAAGCTACGAACCTCTTGAACTTCCTCGGGCTGCTCTAGTCCCCGGCAGTTGATACTCAAGATTTTCATTGTGCCCGGCGGGGACTGCTGCCTGCAGCCGCCGCCGATCGTGCATTTGTATGAGACGTTGACCTCTTCTTCTTCTTTGGTGAAACCTCTGACACACCTTCTCTCATATCTCTCCCATTTTTACCCAGCTGATTCACCCTCTCGGTCAAAAGTCCTACCGGTACCAGCGCTGAACTTTCAGCAGCGACCGGAATATTAAGGTCTGGTGTTAGAGAAGGGCTGATATCTGGTCCTTTCGCTTTCCTTTTTCTCGAAGGAATCTGAATATCAGTATTATTTTTGTCGAGTGGATCGGTTTCTCTTTCTTTTTTATTCAAGAGGGGATCGGTTTCTGGTTCGCTGACATGGCAATTTATTCAAGAGAGAAAATCAGACCAGAATGACGTTAAGAAAACTGTTGCAGAAACATTTCCTGTGACGTGATGGCAACACGCCCGACGCACCCGCGCCGACGCGTTTTTGGTGCCTAGCAGAAGCTCCCAGTCTGCCGCGCGTCACCCACCATGGTGATGCTGATGAAGTGATGATCCATCATCCATCATAAAAAAAATTTAAAATCTTCGAACCGGTCTACTCCACCAACCCCCACCCGTGCCCCGCCCGCCCCCTGCTCACCTACCTGCCACCTCGCCGTAAAACCAACTTCACTGTCGCACGGCCACTGTTCCCTCCGGTCGTGGGCACTGGTCTGGCGTCTGGGCAGTGGGCAGGCGCCAATCTGGCCGAGCCAAGAGTTCGTTCGTGGCGACGTGTACCGGCGCACCAACCCAACCGGCAACCGCGACAGAGGCGGCGGGCCGGCAGCAAGCACCGCATCCCTCGGGCTCTCCGGCCGTCGCTTTGTTTTGCCACCTCGCTGCGATTCGGCGGCCAAACCCACCCGAATCCGCGTCGATCCGAGCTCGCTTCTGCTAAAAGAAAAGCCGTCCGCTGCTTTCTCTGTCCCGAGTTAGTTATTATAGCTCTGCTTGCGTCGCGTGATCCAGCCCCTCCCGTCTCTTCTGCCGACCGAACGAGTCAGACCGGGGCACCGGGCTATGTAACCTGCCTTGCTTGCGGCGAGAGGCGAGAGGCGAAGGGAGTGGAAGAGGCGGTCAAGGCAATGGGCGGGGCGGAGGCGCTACGCCAGCCGGACGGCCACGCGAACGGGGCCGTGGTGGAGGAGAAGCTGGACGCGCTGCGGCGGCAGCTGGGGAAGGCGGACGGCGACCCGCTCCGGATCGTCGGCGTCGGGGCGGGCGCCTGGGGCAGCGTCTTCTGCGCGCTGCTGCAGGACGCGTACGGCCACCTCCGCGACAAGGCGCAGGTCCGCATCTGGCGCCGCCCGGGCCGCGCCGTCGACCGCGCCACCGCCGAGCACCTCTTCGACGTCATCAACGCGCGCGAGGACGTCCTGCGCCGCCTCATCCGCCGCTGCGCCTACCTCAAGTACGTCGAGGCGCGCCTCGGCGACCGCACGCTCTACGCCGACGAGATACTCCGGGACGGCTTCTGCCTCAACATGGTCGACACGCCGCTCTGCCCGCTCAAGGTCGTCACCAACCTGCAGGAGGCCGTCTGGGACGCCGACATTGTCGTCAACGGCGTGCCTTCCACCGACACCAGGGAGGTGTTCGGGGAGATTGGGAGGTACTGGAAGGAGAGGATCACTGCCCCATCATCATCTCCCTCGCCAAGGGAATAGAGGCCTCGTTGGATCCATTGCCACGGATCATAACTCCCACGCAGATGATTAGCAATGCAAGTGAGGTTCCTCGACCTTTCGTTTAACTGACCATTATAAATAGTGCCATTTCTTTATTGAATTCAAACCGGTCTCTGTTTTTATTTGTGGCTCTCCTCGGTTATATCGAATTTGGAGTTCTGCCCTTAGCTTCTTCAGTATTGTACCTCAATATCCAATTGCAACTGTAGGTCGCCAAAGACAATGCACATGTGAATGGAATTGTCTTCAATCAGTGTCTACTAGTATAAAGTTGTAATTGCAACAATGGTTCCTGATAACCTCTGCAGAGTTCTGTAGAATCATCAAGACATCTACAAGCAGTTATATTCATTTTATTTATGGCTAAACTTCACATGATATTCTCGATAACTTTCTTCAACAATTTGAGAAAGACATTTGATTTAACTCATCCAATCATCCTGCATTTAGGTCCATTTAAGTTTTCTATTGCTTTAGCATTCCTGTGAGCCAATTGATAGTGCTTCACCAGACGCTGCCTGAATCATATTCTAGTTTCCTGTTTATTCATATCAAATCAGATATATATTTGTTTCATGCTTTCTTCTAATATCCAAGTAGTCCATTTGTTTTCCCCTCTTTGACTTTGTATGATTTATTATGGACTATTGGTATACTGCAGCTGGAGTTCCATTGGAGAACATTCTTTATCTTGGTGGACCTAATATTGCTTCTGAAATTTACAACAAAGAATATGCAAATGCACGTATTTGTGGAGCTGACAAATGGAGAAAACCTCTTGCAAAGTTTTTGAGGCAGCCTCATTTTATTGTATGGGATAACAGTGATCTCATCACTCATGAAGTCATGGGTGGCTTAAAAAACGTCTATGCTATTGGTGCTGGTAATGTCTATTTGTCTTTTTCACTGTTTCCTTTTTTTGTCGAACGCACATGAGAGCTGTGTATATCATTATATTAAGAAGAAAAAGAGGGGTTAGAAACCCTTGCAACACCACACATGCCACCCCCACCACATTTTTCACTGTTTCCTCCCAACTTGAATTAATGTTCTTTAATTTTCTGATTCCCTGCTTCCTATGAATGTGTTGTCTTAAAGGAAACTAATTTTTTTTAAGTCATAGCATCTCAATTACTGATGTCACCAATAAGAAAGATTCAGTGGACAATAAGTGATGAGAAATGCATGGTGCAGTGAACTTTATTCTATGCACATAGCTTGGCGCTCAGTGACAACCCCAAGTAGGCCTATGGTTTCACTAATTTGCTGAACATTCTGATATATTGCAGGTATGGTAGCTGCACTAACCAACGAGAGTGCAACCAGCAAATCCGTTTACTTTGCACTTTGCACATCTGAGATGATCTACATCACACACCTTCTAGAAGAAGAACCTGAAAAACTTGCTGGACCCTTATTAGCTGACACTTATGTCACATTGTTGAAAGGTCGTAATGCATGGTATGGACACAAGTTAGCTAAAGGCGAATTGACATTAGAAATGGGTGACAGCATTAAAGGAAAAGGAACCATTCAGGTATGCCCTTTTAATTTTGATTGACATCTAAACTTCAAAGAACTGCATGAATGTGCCTAAATGGTTCATGTAATGAATTATCCTGTTGCCATTTCATTTCAGGGTGTCTCTGCAGTTGATGCGTTTTATGAGCTTCTTAGTCAGGATAGCTTAAGTGTCATGCATCCAGAAGCCAACAGATCTGTTGCGCCGGTTGAGATGTGCCCGATCCTAAAAGCACTACACAGGATTTTAATCACGAGGTTAGGACCTAAGACCAACGCCACGTACCCTACTCCAGTTATATTTTCAATGGATTACCTGTGTCAGTAACCTATATTACTAACCCATACATACTGAAACGTGATTGGCATGGTTTCCTTCTGCCCCTGCCTGTGAGACAGCTATTCTACTTTATGTTTCAATAGTTTGGAAATAATTCAGTGAACTAAGGTTTTTATGAATTCTGATATATAATTGATTGAGTTGGTCTGTTTACATATATGCACAGGGACCGTCCTGCTGATTCGATTCTTCAGGCTATAAGAGATGAGACAATGTGTGATCCACGTGAAAGAATTGAGATGGCACAAGGCCATTCACTCTACCGACCATCTCTTCTTGGTCAACCAAAAGAAGTGAAAACCTAGAAGTTATTTTCTTTCCCTTTCCCTTGTTGGTTAGAACTTAGACGATCTTCCAAGTCGCTATATGTTTATGCACGGTGTCATTGTTGTTGTAACATTAGTGAAATCTGAGAAGGTATTGATTTAGCTTGTTAAATTTCTAAATACATAGCTTTTGCTATGCATTTAGATAAACAATATGTGTAAAGCAATGAATCTAGAAAAATAATTTGGAATGGAGGGAGTAGTATCCTTGTACTCCCTCTTTTTTTTTGGACGAGGGGAGTATGATGTAGGGCATGATTTTAGGGGGGGGGGATAAATTAATATTTTTCTGAGTTAAAACATTTTTTCTTATATCGAAATGGATTTTAGTATTATAAATGCATATTTTTCAAAGAAAAAATATTTGATTTTTTTATAAAAAAATCTACAATTTTCAGGGAGGTAGAACCGGGTGGTCTCGAAAGTTGGGAAGATTCTGTTTTCTTATTAAAGAATTATAAGAAGGTATAAATTGGATTTATTGGCAATAGTTTTGTAGGACAAAATGAAAGAGCATCGGCCCGTCTTTGTGGGCCGTGTTTGCCAACAGAAGAGGTTTTCTCCTTGGCCCACACGTGTTACGTTCCCTGTGTTGCGAAAAATGGCAAAACCCTCTATTGTTTTCAGTTTCCCTGCTACTACGACGAGGATGCATCAAATCAATGTGGCTCTAGGCCTCTAGCTGTAGCCGACGTGTTGAGAGTTGCTGTTGCCTGTATCTGTTGTAGCCATAGCAGCAGGCCTCTCTGGCCTCCTAAAGTTTATCCAACTCAAGGTGTTCGTAAGGCACACACGTGAAAGAAGGGGGAAGTATTGCTTCCAGCAGATTGCATTCCTAATAACTAGTATATTTATCCGTGCTAACGCTACGAGTTATATTTCGTCCAAAGTTAATTCTATCAAATTTGAAGTACTTCATTAAAATTTAGTCAAAAGCATAATTTGCAAAAAAAAAAGAGCAATACAAGTTTAAAAGATATATAGACGTCTTTTGTCGAAAAAATAAGAATTCAATCCTATTTTATAAAAAATCATATATGACAAAAAAATACTAAAATATATCGTTCCTTCCACGCAACTGTACCTAGGCGTCTGCCCCCACCGTGCACCATAGATAAAAAATCATATATGAAAAAAATTACTAAAATATATGAATCTTCAGTTCTATCTTGGTGAAATGATGCTATCACTAATTGAAATGATCAGAAAAAACATTATCTACACCAAACATTAATTATTATATAGTTTTGAGCTTTGAACTTACAATTACAAGTTATTCTGGGTAGCCCGTAAAGGAAAGCCACCAAAGAGCTGGTTATACAAAAAATATGTACAAAAAATAATCCAAAAATTAGTCCATATAAAAACAGTAGCAATATATATATATCAGTCACAAATGTTTTAGTAGGACTAAAAAAGATACGGCCTTTGCTTCATGATATCTGATTATATGAAACATTGAGAAGGACATTTCCTATCAAAAAGTTTACTTTGGCTGCCATATGAATACCTCAGCTTGAGTCAGAAAGCAACTTGAGAATCGATCGTGGTGTCACGCGACCTTGAATTAGCCTCTGGATATTGTTGAGGCAGGGCATCGATCGTCTCCCTGATTAAAGATTAAATCTTTTATTCATCAATCAATAATAAAAAAAGAATCAAATGAATGGAATATGTGGTGCCGCAAGATCTTGAATTAGCCTCCGGCAGGGCAACGTGCCTCGATCTGAAGGAGCCTCGATTGGATCGATCGTTGAAGGAGCCTCAGATCGGATACAACGGCTGCGTCTCTCACGGACGGATTACATGGCCGCGCGAGCTGACCGGGAGCCGCCGTGCGTCAGCAATATAGGTTGCGTCTCTCACGCCGTGCTCTCGTGCGGGCGTAACCGGGAGCCACCATGCTCTCGTGAGGACGTGACCGGGACCTCGTTATTTCGCGGGATTGGACGCCGTATTGGTGAGGAAAAAACATGAATAATTAAGACAATTCCAGGATTCGAACTCTGGTCACGTTGTTGTGTGTGGTGGGAGCGTGGGAGGGTGGGAGCGTGGGAAACGACTTCTAACTTTTTAATCTCAACTGTTGCATCCGTAGTAGACGTTCTGTGAGTCGTTTATCTTGAAGGAGGGAAGTGGTCTGGAGAAGTTTTTAATTATAGTAAAGATAATTGTTGTTGTTGTTGACCATATAATTGGAAAAAGTAAGTTTCCCGTCGAAGCACTGATCCTGCTGATGAATGTGGAGGCAGACCAGGCACGGAAAGTTTACGTGGTACCGAAGCAGTAGTCCCTACGGCGGACGCGCAGTTTCTATCAGGCGTCATTGCATCAACCGCCTCATCACGGACTCACGTAGGCGGTCAGGCCGTGCGTTTCGGTGCCAACGCGGGCCTATTTGGGTCGTGGCCAATCGATGGTTGAAGGGCCCGCCCTTATATATATATATATATATATAGGGCCGAGCCGTGCTGGAGGTGGAGGCGGAAGAGGGGCAGAAGGCAGCGAGAGATTTTTTTTTTTTTTGCAGAAAAGAAACAAGAACTGCCTGGGCTGCTCCAGCCTCCAAGCTTGCCGGAAACCGCGATGATGAGGATGGCCCCAGCTCTGTGGTTGTGGATCACCGCCTGCAGCTTGCTGCTCTGCTCGTCGTCCTTGTCAGGTGATGAGCGCATCGCTTGGCTGCTGCCTGCCAGCTAGCTGGTGATTTGGTTTACCTTCGTTCACCTATTAATGTTATGTACAGTATGTTTGAGGTTAATTTCGTTCTTACTTTATGTGCATCTATCTAATGTCTTGAGTATACGGTGCCGTAGGTGCACATGCATTGATTCTTGGTAGGAACATGAGAACAGACCCAACGTTACATAGTCTGATTTATTTCCTTTTCTTTCGAGAGTAATTGATTCTTGCAAATGTCAGATACTGTCGCTGTTTGGTTTCTGTTTACTACGATCCTTTCTTTCTTAAAGAAGCGGCAGGAGTTCTGCCGAGGCATTAAAGATTATAGTAGTGTCTACTTTCACCTGTACACCTTTCCGTTTCACGAGAGCTCTTAACCTTTTAGCTTGGATTGTTAGCCATTACGGCCTGTTCTGGCTCTGTTGCTCTTACATGTATACCTCTGTTTTGTATTTACATCGAGAAATCATTTGAGCCCCTTGTTTAAATACACATATATCTCTCTTAAATGTTAGAGTGTATTTGAATTGATTTTCATTTCAATCCATATTGTTTTAGATAGATGCGTGCGTATCTAAACAAAACCTTACACAGTAAACAGCAACCTTTATTTTGTTTGTTGTACATAAGCTCCTGCTGGAGGGTTGCTTTCACTGTTCTGTTCTTCAAGACTTCACGTTAATGCATGGTCGGGGTCTCTCGTCTAACCCCCTTGGCAGATGGTCAGCTAGCCTGGTTGCTTTAATTTCTGTACGGCTTCTTGTTGCCATGTTCGTTCGCCTGTCAATCTGAAGTTATGTGTTCAATTATGATAACGAAACATCAACAGAGTATTTAGATAGCCCCTTGTGAAGAGTACCAGTACTACAATGCACGCCTTAATTGGCGATAGCCACAAAGGAGCGATCCAAAAGTACATTTTCTATTTCTGCCTGTGCACTTTCCGTTTCAAAGTTACTGCTCCTCCCCGGAATAATTCAAGGAATTTAGAGGATCCATCATCATGTCCATAACGATGAACATTTCCCCAACAAATCGGTAGGAGTTGCATTGTACCATGTTGGGAGAAACAAAGGTTAGATTAAACTACATAAATTAGTGATAACATACCCCATCCATGAATTGCATTGCCTTTTTTTTTTTGTTAAGTTTAGTTTTAACAGGTACTGTACGTACAACGAGCCAACGCTCGAGGCTTTACTCCACGCATAATGCTTTGATCAGTCGTTCTCTGCTAAGTGCTAACTGTTCAAGAGTCGTTGCGTCGTGCAGGAGTCCAAGGCATCGGCGTGAACTACGGCATGATCGCCGACAACCTGCCGTCCCCTGACAAGGTGATCGCTCTGTGCAAGGCCAGGGGCATCACCGACGTTCGGCTGTTCCACCCGGACACCGCCGTCCTCGCGGCGCTCCAAGGCTCGGGCCTGGGCGTCGTCCTCGGCACCCTGAACGAGGACCTCGCCCGCCTGGCCTCCGACCCCTCGTTCGCCGCGTCGTGGGTGCAGACCAACGTGCAGCCCTTCGCCGGCGCCGTCCGCTTCCGCTACGTGGCCGCGGGCAACGAGGTCATCCCGGGGGACCTCGCCCCCTACGTGCTCCCAGCCATGCAGAACCTCGAGTCCGCGCTCCGCGCCGCGGGGCTCGGCGACGGCGTCGTGCGGGTCACCACGGCCGTGTCGACATCCGTGCTGGGGTCCTCGTACCCGCCGTCGACGGGCGCCTTCTCGGAGGCGGCGCTGCCGTCGATGGCGCCGATCGCGTCGTTCCTGGCGTCCAGGTCCACGCCGCTGCTCGCCAACGTGTACCCTTACTTCGCCTACTCGGCCGACCCGTCGTCGGTGCCGCTCGACTACGCGCTGCTGCGGTCCGCGTCCACGTCCATCGTGACGGACGGCGCGGCGTCGTACGGCAACATGTTCGACGCCATCGTGGACGCCGTGCACGCGGCGCTGGAGAGGGCCGGCGCGCCGGGCCTGGAGGTGGTGGTGTCGGAGACCGGGTGGCCGTCGGGCGGCGGCGGCCCCGGCGCCACCGTCGGGAACGCCGCGGCGTACGTCAACAACGTGGTGCGCTACGTCGGGAGCGGGCGCGGCACGCCGCGGCGGCCCGGGAAGGCCGTGGAGGCCTTCGTCTTCGCCATTTTCAATGAGAACCAGAAGCCCGAGGGCGTGGAGCGGCACTTCGGCCTGTTCGAGCCGGACATGACCGAGGTGTACCACGTCGACTTCACGGCGGCGTCTTCCTCGTAGAACGAACAACGAACGAACTACTACGTGCCCTGCATGGATTATTAAGGACGCACTGGCAAATTTTTTTTAAAAAAATTTATTACTGTCGCATCGACATCTATGTGCTTTATTTTGCACGAGCTATATATATTAGGAGATGATTGATTAGTCGCAGCTAGTACCAGTAGGATTCATTTGCACATATGAGTGCGTCTTCAAGCATGAATCAGCGTCACGTTCTTACTATGCACTGCATATTGCCATATATTATTATTAATATAGTCTTGTTATCTCTGCTTTGAGAAACTTTCTGGGTTTTTTTTTTTGGTTTGGTTGTGTAACTGCATAAGTACATACAGTATATATAATGCCTGTTACACAAGTTTCGTAACAGTCGACTATTGACGAGTTCGTACCTGAAATGCTGAAACAGTTGGGCGTGTGTATTTGCGCTGTGTGTGATAGACGGGCGACACCATTTCGCTCTTGCCCATGTAACTGGGCCCTAGATTAACCCACGAGTTAGGCGGCTAATCTGGACCACGGCCTCCTACATCAATCAATCAATAAAGATTTTTTTAAAATATTTTGAATACTATACACAGCCGTAGATGTACGGCCAGCACCTCTGCAGGATCACACAACCCCTGTGCCCCTTAGCCGTTTGGGCAAACTCGTGCCAAGCGTAGTCACGTCCAGGGATTTCAAAACCGAACGGTTACCGCGGTAACCGGTCGGTTACCGACAAACCGGCCGGGACCGGTTCGGTTTCGGTACCGGTTTGAATTCAAATTTCAAATTTAAAAAAAAATCGAAAATGTTGAAAAAATTCCTAAAAATAGTTCATGATTTATAGAGTCGAATGGTGTACAAATTTTTCAAATTGGAGTTCGTTTGCTATTTATTTTGACGTGTACAAGTTTGAAAAAAAAAGAAAAAGGATCTTTTCTATTTTTTTCCAAACTTGTACGTGTCAAAATAAATAGCAAACGAACTCCAATTTGAAAAATT
This sequence comes from Microstegium vimineum, assembly GCA_022036555.1. Classification (NCBI taxonomy): domain Eukaryota; kingdom Viridiplantae; phylum Streptophyta; class Magnoliopsida; order Poales; family Poaceae; genus Microstegium; species Microstegium vimineum. Next base: position 13,884,315 of record CM039137.1, on the reverse strand, counting down.
TGTACACCATTCGACTCTATAAATCATGAACTATTTTTAGGAATTTTTTCAAAATTTTCGATTTTTTTTTTCAAATTTGAAATTTGGCTTGAGGCGGTTTGGGGCGAAACCGTGGGTAACCGGCCCAAACCGGTCGGTAACCGGCCCTAACCGACCGGTTACCGGTCCAAAACCGTTTGCACTGCGCCGTTTGAATTCAAAATGCGAACCGTTCGGCTTGGACCGGTAACCGGTCAAACCGGTCGGTAACCGCCCGACCGGCCCCCGGCGGTTACCGGTTCCGAAACGGTAAGTAAACCCCTGGTCACGTCTGTCCAGGTCTACCACGCCTGTTTAGTTTCTCATAAAATCTAAAATATTTTAGGTTTTGTCTATTCATTTTGTAAAATGAAACTAAACATCACATAAAATATTTAGCAAAAAATAGTTTATTCATCATTTTAGATTTTGGACTCAAGATGTCAAAATAAATGATTTTTTGTATTGGTTTATGTGCCTTCCAATCCCTATCATTCGAATCTAAAATAAGTTAAATTTTAGTTGGAACTAAATAGTCTATTGAAATATTTTGTATTCTAAATTTAGAAATCCAAAATAGTTAGAATTTTGGATTTTGGATATTGATTGGAACTAAATGTTGGAGTTGTTCCAAATTCACTCCAGGATATAGTCCGGGCTTCTGATGGAGCGGAGCGGAGGCCCGTCGCCGGAGGCTTGGGCCGGAGTACGGTATATATACCCTTGCTAGGGTTTCGTGGAGACTCGATTCTCTTGTAAGCCGCGTGTAACCCAAACTCTTGAGATAGTGAGATTGTTGTTGGCTGGTGCCCGTGGTTTTTCCCCTTCACATCGAAGGGGTTTTCCACGTTAAATCGTGTGTCTCCTCTGTGGCTTTTCCACGTTAAATTGTGTGTCTCCTCTGTGGCTTGATTCTTTACTTCATATTCCTATACGTCGTCCATAACACTAAAGAGGGCCTAAATCAAAAGGAGAAAAACCCTACTGTTAGTAGGAGTACTGCTCCTTTTCGACAGAAATGACTATTCATTATTGAGTTGTATGCACCGATTAGGATTCGAACTCGAGACCTCTGTCTCTGATACCATATTGAGTTGTATGCACCGACCAGGTCAACCTAAAAGCTTAAGCTGATGGAGAGAGATAGACAATTCACTTATATTCCAACATTCATCACCCTAGCGCCTGCAGTTGCACGATTGAGCCCTAGCCAAGATGAATACCAGTATGAATAAATAAAGCTTCGTCGACCCATCAATTCTTCAATGCGATATAGTAATAAATAAAGCTTCCCCGCCAGTTTCAAAAAATAAAATAAAGCTTCACTGTTGTCGCGTCGGCTGAACCACACAGGGTTGGGTTTGCGTTGCCAGTTCTTCGCAGAAATCTTGTACAGTCGCACTGAACGGCGCCGACTGACGTCCACGGTGAATAAACGGACGCGTACGATTCCAGTTCCAGGCCATTTTCGGTGTAACGGCGAGAGGATGACCGGCGACCAATAATAATGGGCGGCGAATAGGCAACGGCTGAAGGAAGCAATGCTCGGACTAGCCTAGGAAGCCGAGCCGAGCATCGGCTGGCAGCAAAACAGCTGGGCAAAGTACCGAGTCCTCATCGCTGTCGCCCAGTCGACATCGCTTGCTTTATCGGGTGGTGCGGACGCGAGTATCCATGGCTTCTGGCTTTCCTCAAGATTTTTGACTTTCAAGGTTTGGTTTCGTTTCTTTCGATTAGTTAAATTATTTTCTAAAATTAAATTTAGTTATTATTAAAAAACCATCTATATTAAACTCTGTAAATGATTTTCTAAATTTAGATATTATTCGTTTAAACTACTCTCATCTTATTTTAACTTAATTTTTATAGAATATTATTTATTTAGCTTATTCTCTCTCACGTAACAATATTTGATCAACGAGCTTTTTTACCGGCCGAACATGCTCTTAGTTTTCTATCCCATCTCATTCATTCTCTATTTTCAAATAGCTTATCTCAATAGCTATCTATCTTTTAGTTTGACAGAGTCTGTTAGAGTACTCTAGTATTATTATCTATTTTAGAGAGTAATAAAATCAATAAATTTAGTTAGTTTTTTTTGGCTAATCTGTTGGATATGTTTTAAATGAGAGGCTTAATATTCGCTACTGCTCCTTTCATTCTACTAAAATATTTGATTTTTGTACCTTCTCTATGTAGATAAAACTAAAATATTTTATAATTTTGAAAATGACAGCAGTAGGCCAGTAGCTAACTATTTAGCAGTCAAAGATGAAACACTATCAGATGTCAAAACGGATTGTCGAAAAGAAAAGGATCAGATGTTAAAAGTCAAACGGAAGCGGCCGGAAGAAGCACATGGAGTAAGGGTGTTTAGTCTGATTGGCTAAGTCACTCAAATATGAAAGTGCAATCAAGCCTTAAGTAGGTTTTGGTGACATGACAACGCAATTAAAGAACTAATGAGACTTTATAAGTATGATAAGCAGGTTGAACTTAAGGTGGTTGATGAACAGGTTGGCAGACCCCTCCAATTACAAAAATGTATGGCAACAAGCTCAAAAGAGTTTAAATTTTTTTATACTTTGAAATTGAGTTAGGTATGCCGTACTATTAAGAAGGATTCAACACGCATGTCAACAAGTGAACCAAATGCAATATCTATCAAATACATTACACCACCACATACATAGAAGGCAAATCAGCCAACTATTCGAAGATTCATCCTTTGCTGGTTCTGCCAGGCCGGCACTGCCGCGACTTGATCTGTCTGTTGGCAGTGAAGGGGTATTTAACACCTCCTCACTTCTCCCCAACGGCTAGTTCTGTCATTCTCACTCTCACGCTTCGCAGAAAACAGAAAGAAGAGCTCTCTTCTTGCTCCCCCTTCTCCCTTGGTACTCAACCACTCTCCCCCATTGATTTTCAATTAACCTTTGAGAGATTGAGCCTCCAAGCTTGAGAAGAAGCTTCTCCTTCGGATCTTCAACTCCTACAAACATTTGGTTCGCGTGGTGGCCGGCGGTTTGAGTTTGTTACTCTTAGAGCTTTGCTTCTAGCCGGTTAGGCGTCGCCCTTGAGCTTGCCAACTTGTGTGGCAGCCTAGGGAGGTTTGTAACACCACCAATTTGCTAATACATTGCCCCTCATCTCAAGAGTTCATTCTCTTGACTTGAGACCGAGGAAAGAGCAAGCCTTTGTGGTGAGCTTGAGCCTTGTGTGGCGCACCTCAACAACGTAGACGTAGGCAAGCCTTGGTGGCGAGCTGAACCACGGGTCAAATCTTGTGCCCCCTTGTGATTGTCTCTCTATTGTGATATATATTGTTTGTAAGGTGATTTCTAGGGTTTGGACCCGATCTACTTGGTGGGTGTGTTGCTACCATTTTCAGGTGGTGCTAGAGGTTCCCTACACCTCTAGGAAGATTTTCATTCAAGCACAATTTACATTCAATCCTTACATTTTGAACTGTGTTGATCTCTGTTCTGGTGACCAGCACTGCTGCCCTTAGCCCAGCAGTGCGAGCCACCCCGGCAGTGCCGGCCTCAACTGACAGCAAGTTGCTAAGTTAATTTTAAACAGGCCTATTCACCCCCCTCTCTAGGCTAATCAGGTCCTTACAAGTGGTATCAGAGCTTGGTTACCTCAGTAAGCACTTCACCGTGCAAGGTAATGGCCGAAGAGGGAAATGTTGTGATGGTTGATCCCAAGAAGGTGGATTTACATGAAACTTCAAGAAGCGATGAAAGTGCCGACATGAACAAGTACCAGACCTCTGCTGGTATATCCGCTGGAGAAATAGCAAGAATAAAAGAAGCTAGAAGATTGAGAAGAGAAGACAAGAAGTTGCAAAAAGAAGAAAAAACAATCAATGATGCCAAAAGCTTGAAGCTTGCCGAGAAGCTTCATAGAAGAGAAGTTAGAGCTCTCAAGAAGGAGCTCAAGGCCAAGGAGGAGGAGCTCAAGAAAAGCAAAGAACAAGCCTCTTATGTGGAGGTTGATTCAAGCAGCTCTAACGGTGATGATGATGTATCATACCAAGCCTTCAAGACCGCAAATAAGGATAAGAAGAAGAATGATGGTAGCAAGAAATACTCCGCCATATCCTTTGATTATTCATCTATCTCTAAGCATGAGCATAAACCTTTATTCCATGTTCCCGCCGGCAAGTTGCCTCATTTCGATGGGACCAACTTTGCCAAGTGGAAACACTTGATGAAAGCTTATCTTTTAGGTCTTCACCCCGGTGCTTGGGAGATTGTGCACAAAGGAGGTGATCCCCCGGTTGATCCTACAAGTTCCACCACCATCGAACTCCGTTGCATACAACTAAATGCACAAGCAAGTAGTGTGTTGCTAAGTGCATTGGATGGTGACGAGTACAACAAGGTAATGGGCTTGGAGGTTGCCAAGGAGATATGAGACACCTTACACCTTGCACATGAAGGTGTAAGCAAAGTGAGGCAGTCCAAGATTGATTTGTTGATGGCCAAGCTCAACCGGTTCGTGATAAACGAAGGTGAAGAGCCACAAGAGATGTTCGATAGATTGATGACCATGGTTGGCAAGATTAGAGGCCTTGGTGGTGAAAAGGTCAATGATCACAAGGTTGTCAAGATCATGCTTGAAGCCTATTCTCCAAGGAATGAGACCGTTGTGACATTGATTAGAGATAAGAAGAGATTTGAGTACTTCACACCAAGTGATGTGCTTGGAAGGATCATTACCTTTGATCTACAAAGAGAAGAAGCACTTGAGAGGAAGAAGCTTGGAGAGATGCAAGCAAGGATGGAGGGGATGAAGATCAAGGATGTGGCTCTCAAAGCCAACAAGAGCTCAAGGAGAGCAGCCTCTAGTTGTCCTAAGAGCAGCAAGTAAGCCTCTTCAAGCAAAGCTCAAGCAACCAAGGCCATCAAGCATGAACCCGAAGCTTCAACATCAAGTGATGGTGAAAGTGAAGATGATCAAGCGGAGAACATTGATGACATGGCCCTATTCATGAGAAGGTTCAACAAGGGCATCAAGAAGAATGGGTACAAGCTCACAAGATGAAAGTTCACCAACAAGAAATCAAGAAATTGCTACAAGTGTGGTAGCACCGAGCATTTCATTGCCGAATGCCTAAATAAGGAGAAAGACAACAAATTTGACAAAGGCAAGAAAGAAGATAAGGGTGACTACAAGAAAGACAAGAGATATGTGGGAGAAGCTCACATTAGATATGGTTGAGATTCATCAACCGATAGCTCAAGTGAAGATGAGGAGATGACCACCATAGTTATTCACAAGCCATCTACTTCACCAAGGCTCTTCAACAACATGTCCGATGATGATAAAAACTCCCCTCACATTTGTCTCATGGCAAAGGGTGAGAAGGTAAAATCAAAACCGAAACCCATAGCTCCTCCCCCAAAGACATCTCTAGTAGTGATTCTAGTGATTGCTCTAGTGATGATGAATCTAGTGATGAAGATATAAATGAAATAACTAATAACATGGATTGTAAGACCAAACTATTCATAGCTAATCTATTGGATGAATTAGAGGCAACCAAGGCTGAGCTAGCATCTAGAGAAAAGACTCTTATTAAACAAGAGGATCTCTATATTGCTAGTGAGGAAGCACTTGCTTTAGAGAGGAGTGAGGTGAGTTCTTTGACCAAGGCTTTGGCTAAGGAAAGAGAAGATCATGCTCTCACTAAGAGGGAGTATTGTGAACTCAAGCAAAAACATTGTGACTTAAGTGAAAAGTATCAAGAGCTTGAGGGACAATATAACCTTCTTTGAGAGAGCAACTCACATCTCACTAAGGCAAATGATGCCTCTTCTCCATCCATTAGGCAAGGTTGTGGAAAATGTTATAATATTGAATTGAATGACTATTCCACTAACCTTGCCAACATGGAGGCTATGAAGAAAGAAATAGTAAGGCTCAACAATGTCATCTCAGTTTCAAAGAAGAATGACAAAGACAAAGTTAAGCCAAAGAAAGTCCAATACAAGGATGGAAGGCATCCATCAATCAAAGATGGGCTTGGTCACACTCAAGGAGGTAAAACCAATGGTAGAAAAATGGTCAAAGGCATTGAGTGTGTCAAGTTTGAGAAGAAAGGAAGCATTGGTGCAGATAAGCCTGCACAGACAGCAGCTCTGCTGGACCACAGGCCGGCAGTGCCGGACCTGAGGCCGGCAGTGCTGCGCCCCAATAAAGGGAAGGCTAACAGTGCTTCACCTGATCAAGCTAAGGCAAAAGTCCATGCCAAGAGGGTGCCCAAGTAAAAGCAGGTTTCTCAGAAACCCAAGGACTCAATCTGGGTGGCCAAAAACAAGTTTGCTTATCAACCCAAGACAAGGTCACCTCAAGGAAGTTTGTCCTCATGCTATGTGTTGAAGTGCAATGACCGTGGTAAAGTCATTAATGAGTTTATGAGTGATGAGAAACATGATAAGAGAAGCATGAACATTTGGGTTCCAAAAATTATTGTGACTAACATGCAAGGCCCCAAGATTGATTGGGGACCTAAATCTAGGAACTAATTTATTTTGTAGGCATACTCCTCCGGTGGATCAAGTTGGGTGCTTGATACTGGATGTACAAATCATATGACCGGAGAAAGGAGTATGTTCTCATCATATTCCCCAACTTCAAATGCAAGTGAGAATATCGTCTTCGGTGATAACTCCAAAGGGGAAGTGATTGGTATTGGTAAAGTTGCTATCACTCTTGATCATTCCATCTCAAATGTATTATATGTGAATTCATTGAGTTACAATTTGTTGTCCGTTTCTCAATTGTATGAGATGGGCTACAATTGTCTCTTTACGGATAAGGGTGTGGAAGTCCTTAAGAGGGAGGATTCCTCTATTGTCTTTATGGGTCGTTTAAAGGGCAAGCTTTACCTAGGTGATTTCAACAAAAGTAAGGCTAAGCTTGAGACTTGTTTAGTGGCAAAATCTAGCATGGGTTGGTTATGGCATCACCGACTAGCTCATGTTGGGATGAGGACCTTGGCCAAACTCCTAAAGGATGAACACATTCTTGGACTAACAAATGTTTATTTTGAGAGGGATAAAATTTGTAGTGCGTGCCAAGCCGGAAAGCAAATAGGTGCACCTCACCCACCAAAGAGCATAGTCTCCACCAAGCAACCATTGGAGTTAATTCACATGGATCTCTTTGGACCGGTGGCCTACATAAGCATTGGCGGTAACAAACATGGTTTAGTTATTGTTGATGACTTTACTCGTTTCGCTTGGGTGTTTTTCATGTATGATAAGGCACAAGTGCAAGATAAGATGAAAACCTTTATTAGAAGAGCACAAAGGGAATTCGGGTTCCAAATCAAGAAAATTCGTAGTGACAATGGAACCGAGTTCAAGAACACTCAAGTGGAGGAGTTCTTTGATGATGAGGGCATCAAGCATGAATTTTTAGTTCCATACACCCCTCAACAAAATGGTGTAGTAGAGAGGAAGAACCGGACACTTATTGACATGGCAAGGACAATGCTAGATGAGTACAAAACTTTGGATATCTTTTGGGCCGAAGCCGTCAACACCGCTTGCCATGCCATCAACCGGCTCTACTTACACAAGATCTTGAAGAAGACTTCATATGAGCTCCTAACCGGTAACAAACCAAAGGTGTCATACTTTAGAGTTTTTGGGTGTAAGTGTTTCATACTTAACAAAAAACCCAAAACCTCTAAGTTTGCACCTAAAGTTGATGAAGGTTTTCTTCTTGGTTATGGATCAAATGAGCATGCCTATCTTGTATTCAACAAGACCTTAGAGAAAATTGAAATCGCGATAGATGTGACATTTGATGAATCTAATGGCTCTCAAGTAGAGCAAATTGATCAAGTGATTGTAGGTAATGAGGAACCACCATGTGAAGCAATCAAGAATATGGCTATTGGTGACATTAGGACACAAGAAGTCTAGGCCATAGATGTGGAACCTCAAGATGGTGATGCTACTGTCCTAAAACTTGAAGAAGATGGCTCAGCAGTGCTCCCTGGTCAGGCCTCTGCCCCTGACCCCGGCACTGCCGGCCCCAGCAGACAGACAACAACAAGTTCACCACCTAGTCCAATAAACCTGCAACCTATATTTGAAGAGCATGAGTATGATGACCAAGCTGATCAACAAGAAGCCACAGAATACCCAAGATTGAGGCAAATAATTCAAAAGGATCATCCCGTCGACAATATACTTAGGAGACTCCGAAGGGGGGTAACTACTCGTTCACATTTGACAAATTTTTGTTAATTTTACTCTTTTGTCTCCTCTTTGGATCCTCTCAAGGTTGAGCAAGCTCTAGATGACCCGGATTGGATGATGGCTATGCAAGAAGAGCTAAATAGCTTTGAAAGGAACAAAGTGTGGTCACTTGTGGAAAGACCAAATACCAATGTGATTGGAACCAAATGGGTCTTTCGCAACAAGCAAGATGAGCAAGGCATGGTGACAAGGAACAAGGCAAGATTGGTGGCTCAAGGATTCACTCAAGTGGAGGGCTTGGACTTTAAAGAGACTTATGCACCGGTGGCAAGGCTTGAAGCAATTCGAATGCTTTTGGCCTATGTTGTCCATCATGATTTCAAGCTTCAACAAATGAATGTGAAGAGTGCATTTCTCAACGGCCCTATCTAAGAATTGGTGTATGTTGAGCAGCCACCGGGTTTTGAAGATCCCAAGTTCCCTCATCATGTTTTCAAGCTCCATAAGGCGCTCTATGGGTTTAAGTAAGCACCAAGAGCATGGTATGAATGCCTTAAGGAATTCTTGATCAAACAAGGCTTTGAAATAGGCAAAGCGGATCCTACGCTCTTCACTTATAAAGTCAATAATGATATCTTTGTGTGCCAAATATATGTCGATGACATAATATTTGGTAGTACTAACCAATCCTTTTGTGATGAGTTTAGTAGGATCATGACTAAGAGATTTGAGATGTCTATGATGGGTGAGCTAAAGTTCTTCCTCGGTTTTCAAATCAAGCAACTCAAGGAAGGGACTTTCTTATGCCAAACTAAGTACACCCATGATATGTTGAGAAAGTTTGACATGGCAAATGCAAAGCCAATCAAGGCTTCAATGCCAACTAATGGACATCTTGATCTTGATGAAGGAGGGAAATCCATGGACATAAAGATATATCGTTCCATGATCGGCTCTCTCCTTTACTTATGTGCATCTAGGCCGGACATAATGCTTAGTGTGTGTATTTGTGCTAGATTTCAAGCTAACCCGAAAGAGTGTCACTTAGTGGCCGTTAAGAGAATCTTGAGATATCTAGTTTTCACTCCTAACCTTGGCTTATGGCATCCTAAGGGCTCTAAGTTCGATCTACTTGGGTATTCGGATTCTGATTACGCCGGTTGCAAAGTAGACCGAAAAAGCACTTCGAGGACGTGTCAAATCCTTGGATGGTCCCTAGTGTCTTGGAGTTCTAAGAAGCAAAATTGTATAGCTCTTTCCACCGCTGAGGTCGAGTATGTTACAGCCGGCGCATGTTGTGCTCAACTACTTTGGATGAGGCAAACCTTAAAAGATTTCAGATGTCAATTCACCAAGGTGCCTCTCTTGTGTGATAACGAGAGTGACATCAAACTTGCAAACAACCCGGTTAGTCACTCTAGAACAAAACACATAGACATTCGTCATCACTTCTTGAGAGACCACGAATTAAAAGGAGATACTGCAATTCGCCATATGAGCTCCGAAAAGCAACTAGCCGATATCTTCACCAAGCCTCTCGATGAGACAAGGTTTTGTACTTTGCGTAGTGAGCTGAATATACTTGACTCTCGTAACGTGGTTTGAACTATAGCACACATTTGTTTGTCCACCTAGCGACTTAGGCAAAACTTTGAAAATTTTAATTATGTGTTTCAAAACCAATTTTGAAAAAACTTGAATATGTTGGTCATAGTATGATTGTTGATTTTCTTACTGACCAGCATATGGCAAGGGGTATGTGTCCACAAGTGCATAAATATATAGTATGAAGGTGGCATAGTGCCTCACTGCCTAGCAAGGCCAGCAGTGTCGGCCCCTGGCCAGCAGTGCCGGGGTGCCCGGCAGTGCCGGGCTAAGTCCAGCAGTGCCGCGACTTAACCGACCAGAGAGGGTTGGGCCCAAGTCTGGCTCTCGGGTTTCTCTTTTATCTCCTACCCCAAATCCGAGGGGACTCTATCCCAAGCCATATCCCCCCAACAGAAACATCTTTTCTCTCTTCTCTCAACCCTAAGGAGACCCAGGAAGTCCGGAGGTCCCTCTCTTCCTCCCGGCAGTGCTGCCCCTTTGGAGGTGCTGCCATTGGAGGAGGTGTGGAGGATCTTCCTCCCTGCGTCAAGCTTCATTCAAGTCCGACCTTCTTCGTCTCATTCCCTCTATTTCAAAGGTAATAACTTGAAACCCTAGTTTTGGCTCGATCTATGCAATGTACGAATTTTAAGATGGTTTTAGGTTGTTAATAGTTGCATTATGTATGGTGATGTATCTCCAGTAGTTAGATTCCATGGTGGATTGGAAAAGCATGCATAGGTGTTGTCTGCACCAGGCCAACAGTGCCGGGCCAGAGGCAGCAGCACCCATGCAGTTGCTTCTCCAATCAACTATAGACTCTCGTTTTTTATCAAATCTCTCAACTAGAGTTCTAGTTACTATTCTAAGTGCAGCAACTTACCCTTACTCCCTTTTAACACATAGATGGACACCGGTGGATCGAGTCGTGGAGGAGGAAAGAAGTCAAGGACCAAGACTCGCACTCCCTTGGTTGATGATGGATTAAATCCCAGGCAGAGGATAGCTCAAGAGGAGGCATTGCAAAGGGCAGGGAGAACAATCAGTGATGATGTTTGCCCTAGGATACCTACGGATTTGGGTCTATTCAATGCTTTTCATCTTGTTGAGCATTCTGAGGAGGTGCTTGTCAGAGAGCCTCAGGATAACTATGCAAGGCCAAGAGTCAGCTATAAGAATCAGTGGAGGACTGTCCAAGAGCAGAGGGCCATCTATCCCTATGATGTGCCAAAGGACATGGGTGTGGACTATAGGTTCTGGAACACTTTTCACTCAGATTACTATTCTAGTGTGCTTCTTCATGCTGATAAACCCAAGATCATCAAGATGAAGTATGTTGATTGGGAGCACTTGGAGAACAAGAGAGATCTTGTGTTTGACAGGGTCATTAATCAGTACAGGCAGCTTGGCATGTATCACTGGATGGGATTCTAGAATGGCTGGAACACTGAGATCATCCACCAGTTCTATGCTACTTATTATCTTGACAGAGAGAACTTGGTGATGCACTGGATGACAGAGGGCTTGCATTACAAGATTGACTATGTGACCTTTGCTCGCCTTCTTGGCTTTGGAGAGGATGACAGGGAGTGCTCCAACATAAGTGGTGAAAGAGGGCTGACCAATGAGGAGATCTCACAGCTATACATTGAGCCTCAGTATGCAAATGGTCTGGTGAAGGGTTTGAGGAGTAAGTATTACATCTTAAACAATCTCTTCAGGACCACTCTCTATCCCAAGGTGGGATCAACCTCCAACCTCTATGCTAAATCAAAGAATGTGCTTAGGAGGATGAGAGGTGGAGCACCACCTTTCTCAGTGTCTCGTTTTCTTTGGGATGAGATCTTTCTTGCAGTTGATGATGCCAAGAAGGGGCTTCCTTATGCACCCTATCTGATGTTCATCATTGAGATAGTGGCTGGCCGGATCAACAACAAGGACACAGCACATGAGCATTTTAGAGCAGAGAAGACCATTCACTCCACTGCTATTCAGGAGATAGTGACTCCTCCTAGAGACACCAGTGCAGCAGCCCCAGATGTTCCTGAGTCCTCCAGAGGAGCAGCAGCTAGCAGAGGCAGGAAGAAGGGCAAGCTTGGTAGGATCTTGAAGAAGATCTTTGCTGGCATCTGCTATGCAAATGATCATGCTTACCAAACCAGGCTTGAGATCAGGGAGCTCAGACGAGAGCAAGGCCTCACACAGATCCCCCCGCCTACACCTCCACCTTAGCTTATTGAGGAGTCTACTTTTGATGGTAATGATTCTGAGGATAAGGATGATGATGATGAGGAGGAGGAGGAGGAGGAGACTCAGCAGCCTTAGACTCGGAGGTTGAGCAAACGTGCTTCTGCTCCTGATATTCACTTCTCTTCACCTCCAGATGCTGATGATGAGGAGGAGGAAGATGAAGATGATAATGATAAGGACCACATGGAGGAGGACAACGACTAGTTTGTATCTCTCTTTGCTTTGTTCTTCTCTCTTTTTGGTGACTTGTTGCCAAAGGGGGAGAATTACTAAGTGAAGGCGGTACAACATCTTCGATGGTTATGGAGGAGCAACTAGTTATCTTAGTTTTTCAGTTTTAGCTTATGAGATGAGAGAGCGTCATTCAAAACTATATTATTGTAATATTGTCACTTAAGTACTTTATTTGTGTTATTTGTGGACATGTACTCTCTCATATATCATGCTTGTCTTAGTTTGTTTTTAGTCTTTATATATATCATGTTGTGTGGTTTGTGTGATAGCTTCCGCAGGTTTGCTGCCAGCAGCAAGGCCGGCAGTGCTGGCCTCCAGGCCGGCAGTGTCGGGCTTGCTCTGACAGCAAGTAACTCTGATGTGTTGAGACAGGTTCATATGCATCACGTATATTCTTGTGACACTTTTTCAGCACCCCACGACAGCCATGGATGTAGGGGGAGCCCTATTTCACTCTAATATGTGAATCTTGGTTTTTCATGCCAAAAATTGGAAATTCAAATTCCTATTCACATATTTAGGGGGAGCTCCTACACTCATGACTTGCATTATCTCAGATTATTATTTACTTTTGTAAGCTCTAAATGTGTTGTCATCAATCACCAAAAAGGGGGAGATTGAAAGTGCAATCAAGCCTTAAGTGGGTTTTGGTGTCAAAACTAATGAGACTTTACAAGTATGACAAGCAGGTTGAACTTAAGGTGGTTGATGAACAGGATGGTAGACCCCTCCAATTACAAAAGTGTATGGCAACAAGCTCAAAGGAGTTTAAATTCTTTTATACTTTGAAATTGAGTTAGGTATTGTAACACCCCGGGTGTTAACCTTGCTAATCTCTTAATTAAAAATTTGATCATGTCATCATATGCATTAAGCATCTTTCATTTGTTTGAAAACCTGGCTATGCATTGAACTAAAATAAGTTTACTTGCTGGTGTTTGATCTTTTGTTTGTATGCAGGTCACCTTTTCAAAGTCTCGAAATTAAAAATTTGAATCCAAACCCTTTTCTCCGAGGGGGTGGATTAAACCCTAAACACAATTTTCAAAATCTATAAAGTTTTTGCTTGTGGTTGTTTAAGCAAAGTTGTAGATCTTGACATTTTGAACATCTTCGTGTTCAAAGTTTTCCTCGAAAACCCCTGGAAGCTGGTGCATTTTTGCAAACAGCCGCAGGGTCAGTTCTGTCTTTTCCTCGAGCCCTCGAGCAGCTGCATGGCGGGGTCGAGCTCGACGTCGCTCCTGGCCGACACGTGTCGACAGCCGCGCTACGCCTGTCTGTGGACTCCCGTCCTGTCGTGGGTACGTGGCGATCTTGCGGGGCCCGTTGTCGTCCTTAAAAGCGGAACGCCGTTCCCTCTTCCTTTCCTTTCCGTGCCACTGCTCCACACTCCACTTCGTTTCGCTTTGCTCCGTTCTGTTCCGCGGAGCACTTCACCGTAATCGTTGACGAACTCGTCCGAGCTCGTTAGCTGCTTCCAATCACTCAATCTTTCGTCATTGTCTTCGCTTTGACCTTGCGCGTCTTCGGGGCAAGTTGGTTGAAGTCGTCGAGCCCGCAGTCGTCCAGCGCGGATCTGTCTTCCTCAGCTCCAACGCAACCGCCGCCGCTCTGGTCAGTCTTCGATCACGCTGCGCAGGAGCCGCATTGTCTTTTTGCCGTATATTTCTTGTTCCTGGTTCATCTCTGAGTCTTGTCGGGTTCTCCGTTTTGCAAATGGTGGACCACAGCTCCGGGATCATCTTCGTGCTGCGCAGTTCTTCGTCTCCGCCGGCAGATCTCCATCGACGGTCGTCTCTGCTTCACCTCCGGCCACGCTTGCTAACGCTCCGTGACCAGGGTGAGCTCCTCGACCTCTCCGCTCTTCTCGTTTGTCCTTGTATCGAGCCTTAGCACTCTGTCCTCGAGCGCTGCCGCTGTGCTTGTTCGTCGTGGCGGTGTGATCGACGTCTAGTCGTTGTAGTTGATCTTTTCAAGATCTGAGTTTTGCGCTAGCTTCGCCTAGTCGTCCTGAGTCGGTCTCGAGGGGTAGTTGCCCTCGAGCGCGTGCGTGTTCTCTTCAGCGCGCGTCGCGCAGATCTCCGTCGACCGCTAGTGCTGTCGTCGAGGATGTTGCTTTTAGCTCTGTGTTTGTTTGGTTTGCGCTTCACGTTGTTTGGAGTTCGCTTAGCTTGCTAGAGTTGTGGGTTGTTTCGTTTGAGGGTCTTTCGAGGTCTGATCGAGGCCTAGTGTCTCTGCTCGAGGCCTAGCTCCTTTGATCGAGGCCTGTGTCCGTCGGCATATGTGTGCGGTCGAGCTCAGTTCACCGCCATGGTCGTCGACGAGGTTGGCTGTGTAGGTTTTAGCCTTGTTTCTATGGGCGTTTTGCTCGCGGTTGTCTTCTGAGTCGTGATCGAGGCCCAGTTTCATCGAGCAAGGTTTTCCTTCGCCGATCGAGGCCCAGTTTCATCGAGCAAGGTTTTCCTTCGCCGATCGAGGCCTAGTTTCATCGAGCAAGGTTTTCCTTCACCGATCGAGGCCCAGTTCCTTTCGATCGAGGTCTCTCGTCAGCGATCGAGGGTAGTTCTTCGTTTGAGGTCTGTTCTCGATGGTGTACGATCGGTCGAGCCTCGTCCGATCGTTAGCACCCTCGATGAGGTGTCTCTGTAGGTTTGTTTGAGTCGTGGCCTACCTTGTTGGGTTCGGCTCGGCAAGCCGAAGCAGGTTCGAGGGGTAGCCGCTCGGTTTGGTCGTCGACGGTGGCTCGCCGCCGTGTTTTGTGGTTCTCGACGTCACCGCTCGAGCCTCTGTGCTGCTGATGGTCGAGTCTCAGCCGTCCGAGGGTCTTGCGCAGAGTTCTTCCTGTTTCCTGTTTTTAGTTCTGTAGCATGCCCTGTTTAGTTGTAAAATGTTTAGAAACCCTAATACCTTTAGGCTTTGAGTGATTTTGGGTTATGTGATACATATGGTCATTTGTCCAGTGACAAACACAAGTTGGACATGCTCGATGTAATGATGTTTGCTCAGCTCTTTTAGGTGTAATCTGTTTTAGTTTTCTCTCGATAGCATGCTTGTTTGTGTTAAGCATCATGTTTACTATCCAAGCATCATCTAAGACATGTCATTTATATCGTGTAGATTGTTCGTTGGTTGGGTTGGATACCTCCAGTGCAGAGGTCTTCTCTCTTGAATCTGAGCCGAGTTCGTTTATCCCTCCAACCAAGGCAAGCCCCGGTGCATTCAAACACTTCCTTGTAATTAAAACGTTTGTTTTAAATACACTTATGTTATACTATTGCATTACGGTATTCAATCAAATTCCTACTTGGTGCATAGCCTTACCTTGAATTATTTATTCCTGGACCTTGGCACTGTTTTAAAGCTACGAATGTTGTTAGTTGCTGCTTAGCAATGCTTAGACCGATAGAGTCAGATGATCTCCTGTCATCTGCGAGAATAGGTGTTAACCTGTTTGCTTCGGCAATGGTTCTGTTTCTAAGAGGAATAGCGTATTGCTGCGGCAAATGACTATGTCTTCTTGGTGGAAGTAATAATCTGAGACCGGGCGGACACGGTGTTGGAGAGCCACCGGATGTGGATATCTGGTGAGCGGGTTCTTTCCGCCTGTGTCGATTAGGAACCGTCCGTTGTAGACGTCCAAGGGTTGTGACTTTGGAGTACTTATCACATACTCCGGGAAGCTGGACTCTGGCTATTCTCGCTTGAAGAACGGTTAACCCGCATTGGGAGTGGAGAGATGGCGAGAGTAGTGTGTACCCTCCAAGTTAGCGAACTGGATGGAGGTGTACTGTGCTCTCGGGTGGCGGAACCCCGGTCTTGGCGAGAGGATCCAGGGAAAGGTAGTTATATGTGTGCTTTAAGCGGCTGTATATGTCGTGTGATAGGGAAGCCCCAGCTGGGATAAACCGGTTCGAATCGTCGTGTTCCTTGGATATGGAAACATGACCCTGTCCTCTACCGCGTAGTAATACATTTTAACCGGATACTTGTTGGATCCCTTCGTGGATGGTTATTACCTTGTCATCGATCATACATCAAGGTCGATACTTGAGTAATCTTATGGATAACATAAATGATTTCAATTCTTTTTATAAATGCTCATTTATGCAAAATACTTGATTCTTGCAAACCACACCTTGAATCCTATGACTTGCATACTGTTTTGTCCACCAAATACTTTTCTTTGTCGGATAAGTCTTGTGGAGTACTCCCGTACTCAGGGTTCGTTAACCCCTGTTGCAGATGAGGATCGCAACCCGGTGTGTGTGGCTCCTTGCTACATGACCGTGGTCAGTGTAGATGAAGATGAAGAATAACCTGTCTTTGCTTGACTCTTGGGCAAGAGTAACTCGGTTATCTGTTCTTTCGCTATCAGCAGCTTGATGTATCTTTATCGTATGACACTAAGTTATGTTTCAAAACTATGGTTTGTAATATGACTTTAAATTTCCGCTACTTTGATGTAATATAAGAATTTCGTATTACTTCTATCATGATTGTGATAAGGTCGATCTTGCTCGGAAAGAGGTGGATGACCCGCTGCAAAGTGGCGACACCTGATGGGCTAATTAAGATTTGGATCATCTGTTGGAGATTAAGTGGTTAATCCTGACAAGTGGGCCCGGTCTTAAGAGGTTCTGTCACAGGTATGCCGTACTATTAAGAGAGATTCAACACGCATGTCAACAAGTGAACCAAATGCAATATCTATTCAAATACATTACACCTCCACATACATAGAAGACAAATCCGCCAACTATTTGAAGATCCATCCTTTGTTGGTTTTGCCAGCACTGCCGTAACTTGATCTGCATGTTGGCAGTGAGGGGGTATTTAACACCTCCTCACTTCTCCCCAACGGCTAGTTCTACCATTCTCACTCTCACACTTCACAGAAAACAGAAAGAGGAGCTCGCTTCTTGCTCTCCCTTCTCCTTTGGTGCTCAACCACTCTCCCCCATTGATTTGCAATCAACCTTTGAGAGATTGAGTCTCCAAGCTTGAGAAGAAGCTTCTCCCTCGGATCTTCAACTCCTACAAGTATTTGGTTCGCGTGGTGGCCGGTGGTTTGAGTTTGTTATTCTTGGAGCTTTGCTCCTAGTCGACTAGGCGTCGCCCTTGAGCTTGCTAACTTGTGTGGCAACCTAGGGAGGTTTGTAACACCACCAATTTACTAATACATTGCCCCTCATCTCAAGAGTTCATTCTCTTGACTTGAGACCGAGGAAAGAGCTAGCCTTTGTGGTGAGCTTGAGCCTTATGTGGCGCACCTCAATAACGTGGACGTAGGCAAGCCTTGGTGGCGAGCTGAACCACGGGTCAAATCTTGTGTCCCCTTGTGATTGTCTCTCTATTGTGATATATATTGTTTGCAAGGTGATTTCTAAGGTTTGAACCCGATCTACTTGGTGGGTGTGTTTCTACCACTTTCAAGTGGTGCTAGAGATTCCCTACACCTCTAGGAAGGTTTTCATTTAAGCACAATTTATATCCAGTCCTTACATTTTGAATTATGTTGATCTCTGTTCTGGTGACCAGCACTGCCGGCCTCGAGCCCGGCAGTGCCGGTCTCAACTGACAGTAAGTTGCTAAGTTGATTTTAAACAGGCCTATTCACCCCCCTATAGGCTAATCAGGTCCTTACAGAACACCACTCTATAAGTTCTAAATTTGATTCTTCGTAGGAGCGAATTTCTGTGATTTTTTTAGATTTATTTCTTACCAGTGCTATGCTTTCAGTAACAGGTGACGTCCCCGTTGACAATGATGCGGATTTACTGGCGCTATGCTTTTAGTAATAGATGACGTCCACGTTGACAACGAGATGTCTATGGTGACTTCTTGTGATGTTTTGACTTTATTTTGTTTTTTTTCGGCGTTATGCCTTTAGTAACAGGTGAGGTCCCTGTTGAGAATAAGGCGTCTGGTGACTTCATAAAACTCGAGATCTGCCGCTCAGTCTTCCGGATATGCTCGTAGAGATTAAGTTTACGTACGTGTATTCATATAATAGTGTGTATTTTTTTATAAAAAAAAACAGCACATGGAGAAAGTCCCTGCGCCTGAGCTATCGGCGGCGGTACACGCCGGCAAAAACGTGCGGGTCGCACGATAAAAATCCCAGCTTTCCCTGCTCTTTTTAACCTCCCCCCCCCCACCCTCGGCCCGGCCCCTCCCTCCCGCGGGCCTTTCGCCGCTCGCCTGACTCGTTCGCGTTCCCACTCGACGCCGAAACCGGGCGCGCCGTATCCGGCGGCAGCTTGCGCCTTTCGGGTCTCTCCGCGGGCCGCGTCCGCGCGCGCTGGGGGTGAGGCGAGGCGGGAGGGAGTCCGGGCGCCTTTTCTCGCGTGTTCCGCCGAGGGTTGGGCTTAGGGAGGAGAGGAGAGGTCCGCAGCGGCCGTCCATGGCGGAGAGGCGGCCGATCTACAGGGAGTCCGGCAAGCCACGGCGGCCGCCGCGCTCTCAGGGTACGTTCCTCGATCGCTGCCCGTCCTGTTTACAGTCTTAGCATGCGTTCTGATTTGGGCTGGGTTAGATTGGTTCTCGGCTCCTGATTTTGTCGAGTGATTTCTTCTGGATTTTCACAGTTCACATGTCAAATGTGTCGGAATTCCGGGTTGGGTAGTGAATCCGAAATCCCCCTCTTTTTTTGGTCCGAATGTCCCTGCCCGAAATGCCAATGCTGGCGAGCAGCGACAGTCCGCGTACAATTGGCTGTCGTGTCACGGTGTCAGTATTTGATGCCGTTTCTGGTGATGACTGATGAGTTCGTGTGGGTGGCACTTGCGGCTTGCTACTCTCTCTCTCTCTCTCTCTCTCTCTCTCTCTCTTGAAAATGACGTGCGAGGTACCAACTGTCTTCAGGGAACTCACATTGAAGATTTACGTGTGCCACCTGGACCGCCTTCACTCCAGAAAAACTAACATGTAGTATGCCATGATATGTCTTCCTAATTCCCTGGTAGTAATCTTGATCAGTTTGTGCGCTTGATCATTACATGTGCTGTAAAGGAGAACCTATTCCATTTTAGCATGAATGTTTACGACATAATAGCACACTTTACTAGCAATTTTGGAGACCATTTTGTGAATGACATTGCAACAGCTTGGTGAGTATTTAAACCGGATAATGGTCAACGGTCATCTGTACACCTACGCCCCCTGCCAGAGCTTGAGTAGGAAATACTTTTAAATATTAAACAATAACTTCTTGTCTGACAGTGAATTTCAGGAAAGGTGCTCAGTTTGATCTTTGATGTGTTATGATTTTTGTACACATTTATGGCTATATGGGACCATGTTAGTTACCACATAAAACACACAATTCATGCTTAAATCCATGGAAGTTAACACTTGAGCCAAATTAATTGGTAAAAGTTTGATATCTATGACTGACCTAAGCTGAACCTGTACCCAGTTTTCCATATAACCCATAATCCCTACTTGATGCTTTACAAATAAGAACTACATAATTGTTGTTGTTTTTTTCATCGTAAATTTGTCTTTTTCAATATTTGCTAGCATTTAAACGAACTATCCCTTGATTTTTCCTATTATGCAGACAAATTACTGGTAGCTCTTTCCAGGACAGCTACTTATTTGGTTCTGTTATCTGCTGTTGCCCCATTCCTATTGTACCCTTCTTCTTATCAAAATTCTTGTTGTAGTGTTTCTTCTGAGTTCCGATTGGTATTCATACAGAGAAAACCACCAGTATTGTGGTGATATAAGTCTAGGAGCAAACAGAGGTTCTTTTTCTCCGCATAGATTAGTTCTACTTTTATGTATTCACTAAGTACAGTTTATGTGTTATTTCAGGCAGTGGAAATTTCTCAGTTCCGTTGTGGGAAAAGAAATTTTGCACTGATGCTTGTGCTATCCCCTGGGCTAAACTGTGTGAGACCAAGAGATTGATGTCTCTGTACAAAAGTGTGGTTGATTGGGATGACTCAGCTGCATTAGAAGCCTTCAATGATGCAAAGGCGCGCTTCTGTGCTGTATATCATGGTCAACATTATGATATCCCTTTGCCTGACCCAAACATGTTTATCGATATAGTCAACCCAGATGAATATGTTGATCCTGAATTGGTGGCTGATCTAGAGAAGTCACGTCGTCGTGTTCCCAGAAAAGATAATGGTGTTCCTGATGTCTGGGACTCTTTTATTTTCTCTGACAAGCCAGTTCCAGTTACAGGATGGGGTGACACTGAGCTCTCTGTAAACTCGGACAATCAGTTTAAACCCTCAGTTGAAGCAAATCATAAGCAGATGTCAGCAAATTGGGATCATTCTGTCAAGCAACCTGCTCAAACAATTGGTCAGCAAAACTCAGCGAACTGGGAAGTGTATGAGGAACAGCAGGATCAAACCAGCAGCTGGGGGGAGCAGACGAATCCTTGCATTACCAACTGGATCATGAGGGATGGCTCCCAGGATGCTTGGAAGAATGACCACGGCTGGGGTCCTGCAGTTATTCAGACTGATCCATGGGACAACCATCAAGGTAGCTATGAGGTGCCTGACAGCCAGGGTGTGTCATATGGACACTGGACACACTGGAGAAGGCGAAACAATGACTTGGGTAGAAGAAACACCAGGAATAGAGGAGGCCCCATCAGCTCAAAGCCAATGAAATCAAAGTACCAAATGGATGAACACAATGGTGCAACCAATGGTTTGAGGAACTGCCGAGTAAGGAATGATATGCATTATTACTCCTATGGGCAGGCTGATTATACCAAGCAGTCACTAGCTATGTGAGTAAGAAGCTAAGGAGCTTACGGGGCAAGTTCCCCTCTGTGCCGCCCACTAAGCATTGGAGGTGTCAGTAGTTTTACACCAACAACAGTAATGGTGGACATCTTCAGATGAGCTAGAGTAGAGTTAGTATTTCATCTGTAGGTTATGTTCCCCCTACCCCTAGTCCCCCTTAAGCTGCTGTATATATAGTACTAATCATCAGCCTAATGATTGTTTTGTTTAGCCATTAGCGGCCGTTGTTTGTGTATATATCTGTCTTGATATCTGTAGTTTTGGTTTACTGGCT
The DNA here is from genome assembly GCA_022036555.1 of Microstegium vimineum. Taxonomy (NCBI): domain Eukaryota; kingdom Viridiplantae; phylum Streptophyta; class Magnoliopsida; order Poales; family Poaceae; genus Microstegium; species Microstegium vimineum. The sequence goes on along the minus strand of CM039137.1, from coordinate 13,862,956 downwards.
ACTTTGCATCTTCAGCGTTGTAGCAGTGAGAATAAGGATGGTGCTACTTCAATTTACATCTTCTGTGGTTATAAGAACAAATGTTTTGACTGATTTGTATGTTGGTGTTGAAATGGCACGAGTAGAAGCTTATATCCTCTACTACATTGCTTTCTGGTATTGTGATTTTCTCCTTGTGCCCATTTCCTGTGGCTGTGTTCTGAAGAAACAGAGCATTGAATTATGCCAATTTTTTACTACGAGCTTAAAGTTTTGGGTTGAACTGTTCAGGTCATGGAACTAAGATGCGCTTTGTTTGCAATGCCAAAACTGTGAACACGGGCAAACCCTTATGAAACTTCACACATAGACAGTTACACAATATTTTAATAGCAACGCCATGTGGAGCATAATGCTTTGTTTGTTATCAGTTAAGTGGACTAAGAGCAACGCCATGTGGAGCACAATGCAGTATGTGGACTAAGAGCAACGCCATGTGGAGCATAATGCAGAGTTTCAGTTATGTGGAGTAAGCAAACCCTTCGTCTGGTGGTCATGAATACGGGTAAATGCAAGTTAGACATATATGCATGGGAGAACAAAGATAGTTCCTTCGCAAAACACTCTAAATTCAAGATGCCAAATTGTAAATGTAAAACGATGCGTTATTCGGTGGGATGTATTCACGAGGTATAAGAACAGCAGCTAATTGCTCTAGGCTATCTTTTAGCTTCATGAACACAACGTGAATACGTTATCCACAACATCCACAGACCACAGGAGATCACGCGAAGTACCACCACCTGAGTTTGAATAGTTTTCAGCCTACATAAGCAAAATATTTCTACAAGTCTTGCTTAAACTTCATGCTTCAGTTGTCAAATACTAGCTGAGAGATGCATCAGTGCCTACAACTTCAGCACAAGGCCAATTGGACTGTGATCGCTGAGCGATACATCTGGCAGAGTATAGGAATCATGGACCTTGTCGGCAATAGACTCTGACGCAAGAAAGTAATCCAGTCTCCAGCCTGTTAAATTTAGAACAAAAGGTGAAAACAGACCATTCTACATTTCCAGCAAAGAACAAAAAAGCCTACGTAAAGAGGAGATAGTTCTATTACTACTGGTAGTAGGCTGTTCAAAGCAATAATGATTACGATTGATAGTGTCACCGCAGAATAATGTAGCCTACGGACTGCTCCGTCGCTGTAATTTAATCTAACAAAAAACAAATCGTATGGTGCAAAGACAACCACATTTGAAAAATTAAGTAGCTGGATAATCACCAAAAACACTATACAATACCTTTGTTGGTAATGCGCTGGTTTTCACCCCAGAAAGTGTAGGCCACAGCATTCGGGTGTTGTTTACGGAATGTATCAATAAGGCCATTGCTAGAGAAGTTCTCCTCGAATGACTCCCTCTCTTCAATTGTGAAACCTGCAGCCTCGGTTTTTGCCTAAAAAAAAGGTTTGAAATGAGTTATCCACCTAAAGGAAACAGCCTACAGCAAGGGACTGGTGCAACGAGAAAGCAAACATAAAGTAAATGGGGACTCAAATATGTTCAGCCGATAGTTTCTGCAGCTGATAAGCCGGCTGATGTTGTTTTGTTGTGAGAGAAAAACATCATGGCTGATAAGTTGAAACGAACATGAGCAAGCAGGAGCCTTCCTTGTTTAACTTTTAGCAAAAATGCATGTTTAATATCAACTCACAAGTTCAAGGCTATGTTTTGATGACAGGTTCTGGATATGCCTGCTTTGTAATATATCTTTCAGAGTTTTTTCTTTTGCCTTTTGCTGAAAAATATTATAAGCTTTGTGTACCTATGATTCTACGAAACATAGTATTGGCCGCTCATGTACAGAACTAAAAGTATTTCCTAACACTGCTATATATATAAAAAAGTATTTCCTAGCACATTAGAAAAGTTACTCCCTGTCGTTCTTGCTTCCCGGGAAAAAAATTTGACTAAATTTATTAAAAAAATATTAATATTTATGATATATAATTAATATCATTAGAAAGATCGTTGAATCTATTTTCATAATAAATTTATTTGGAGATACAAATGTTGCTAATATTTTTACAATTCTAGTCAAATTACTGGCACGCAAACCAACGGCAAAAAATATTTAGGGACAGAAGTATATTGTAACCCTAACAAGGGAAGATGTCAATAAACACCTATTAGTTTCTCTGAAATTTTCTCAGAATGAGGAACCATGTCAGAGGACAAAAAAAAATGAGAACAATGCTCAGGAGGACTTAAAAGGCAATTATGTTTCATAACTAATTGTTCTTTTAGTAGAGAACAATATTTAGACATGACACAGTAGAACATCCTTAAATTTAAAACAAAAACTTGTTTCTAACTACAGCATGGTATACCTGCCTATCATGTTCTCTAGACTCTAGAGGATAGAGCTCTTAAGTGAAACTATGTACTAAAAACAGGAGCCATATCTCCTCAAAAGGGGGAAAAGTACAGTCTGCAATTCCCCTTAAAAAAATTGACACATAACAATGTAAAATGCAGTCTGCAATTCCCTTAAAAAAATTGGCACCTAACAATGTACATATATGATAGATCCCCAAAAAATTCCACTGGTCTTTTATGGTATCATGTCATTGAGAACCATGAAAACAAAACAGTAACATGTGCAAATGTTTGGACAATATTTCTAAGGAAAGGGTGAGCAAATACACTTACTTGAGGATTGTGAATGTCAATACTTTGGCGAGCACAATTTAGATCCCCAGCAACAATTACTGGTTTGGAACATTCCAGTTTCTGCAGACCAAAAGCGCATCTCAGTTGCGCTTTGCAAAGTTATATTTGAAAGAAAGATCACAAATTGTGAAGCTGGAGTACAAGCCATGGTGTAGAACAACACATAATAAGATTATAAAAAGCACAATATAATTCCTCAATCGACATAAAAAATAACAATGGGTGATACTAAATAAGGACATTGGAAAGCTAAGTGGATGCACCTTTATGAAGTCGCTAAAGCATGGATCCCAATCATCGACCCTGTAAATCTAAAGACCAAGAAGCAACAAAACAAAACTAGATATGCTAAGCAATTTCAGTACAACATAAATGAACACTAACAATATGAAGGAAGAATAGCCTTTACCAGTCTACGTAAACCACGGCCAGAATTTGGGACATAAGCATTAACCAAGTAAAAATCATCAAACTCCAAGGTAATAAGCCTGCCTTCCTGATCATGCTCTGGTATGCCAAGCCCATATTGGACTGAGATTGGTTGTACCTGTTAATGCACATGGAAGAACACAGATAGTGAGGATATATATATATACTACTTCATTTGACTTTTTTAACTCAAAGTTTGACCACTCGTCTTATTCAATTTTTTGTGCAAAATATCATTTCATTTGGTGTGGCTTGCTTATTTAATAAATGGTCTACATGAATGACTTAAATTGATTATGTTTGCATAATTTTTTTTTGAAAAAGACGAGTGGTCAAACTTGTGGTAAAAAAAAGTCAAACGAATTATAAATTGAAACGGAGGGAGTATGTATCAACTGATGGTATTGGGATCAGAAGATTTACTGCAATGCTGCTTCCCACTAACTTTTAGGTCAGTACAAAAGGGAGGTGTTGGGCATTAACTGCAGGAAGAACATACCCGTGATATCACAGCAGTTCCTGAATAACCAAGCCTCGCAACACTGCATGACCAATAGGTGTAATCATATTCAGGTATCAGGTTCTTAAAAATGTCAACATTGCTCTCCTGAAAAGAGAATGGAAACCTGGTCATGAGACTGATATGTGCATCATAATGAAAGATCGCCATATCATGATATATTGGATTATGGAGAAACCCCATGTACACATCAAAGCAACTTGCCCAGAGGTGTATATAGGAGGGAGTAGCAATGGAAACACCAAAACAACTTGCCTCCAAGTGTGTCTCTTGAAGGCATAAGACGTCAAAGTTCTCTCTTCCAACCAATTCATGTGCAGAAAATCCTGACTGTACAATAGTTTGCAGCCCATTAACGTTCCAGGACAGAATCTTCATAGAATTGGTATCAGTGCTAAGTGCGGGAGGCCTCATTGTTCTTGGATTATAAGCAATCCATTGTGGTCGCCTCTCTTTGTGGGTGAGGCGAGTCCAGGGCTCAGACTTCCGGGCAGGGTAACCACGCTGAGAAGATGTGGAGCTCATGTTCACCGAAGGCCTCTGGGCAGGGTAACCACGCTGAGAAGATGTGGAGCTCATGTTCGCCGAAGGCCTCTGGGCAGGGTAACCATGCTGAGAAGATGTGGAGCTCATGTTCACCGTAGGCCTCTGGGTAGGGTAACCACGCTGAGAAGATGTGGAGCTCATGTTCGCCGCAGGCCTCTGGGCAGGGTAACCACGCTGAGAAGATGTAGAGCTCATGTTCGCCGCAGAGCTCCGGGCAGAGTAACCGCGAGAAGATGTGGAGCTCATGTTCGGCACGATGCGTTTGATTTCAGGAATCAGGCAGACACCACTGCAGAAACAGGAATTCAGGACCCTTGGAACTAAAAGGCACACAGATAAAAACAAGAATGTAGGTGACAGTTGATCAGGAAACATTGCAAATTTGACAACAAGTAATTCTATCTAAGCAGAAGAATCCAAGAATAATGGTGTGCATCTGCTACCCGGTTCCCCATTGAGCAAATACCCATAGATAGAATCCCAACCGTCCATAGGCGCCAGTGGCGGCGAGGCGGCGGGCAAAAGCGGGCAGCGCGGCGAGATGGGTGGCACGGAACATGCGCAGGCCTGCGGCGTGCAAAATCATGGTTGCGGGCACAGGCGCCAGTCCTACGGCGGGCGTCTGCGCGAGAGAGTCCGGCGGCGGGTGTTCGCGCGCGCAGGGTCGCGAGCGGCGCCAATGGCGGGCGGTGGCGGTCCCGGGCCTGAAGGAGGCACGGGGCACGGGAGGCATGGTGGCCGGGAACGGGCGAGGCAAGTAGCACAGCCGATCGGGCTCTATATAGGTACCAGGCTACAAAGAACGTCCATCGCCATCGTTTCCCATCTAGAATTCACGGAACTTGGGAAGCGAGCAAGTAATCGCAGAGAGAGAGAGAGGAGAGACGCACCGATGGAGATTGGTACAGACGCCCGCCGTCTTGCCGATGATGCCGTCGAACAGGTGATTTCTTTCTGGTTTTGTAAAACCCGCAGGATATTTGTAGGTCTCGTCTCGTTGGTCTCTTACGCCGGAGGCCCGCAACTGACTCAAGTTCTTTTTATTATTTTTTAAAAAAAATATCTGACAATCTGTTAGGGGCTACGTTGCCTGGTTCTAGTCCCAGGGGCTACGTTGCCTGGTTCTAGTCCGGCCACGCTCTTCGTGTGTGTGACTTGTGGATGTTTGGTTGGCTGCATTAGCGGACCGAGCCCGACACCGTTCGTTTCATCGTTTTCGGTGGTTGATAAACCGGCTGATGTGTTTTTTAGTTGTTTTTCTGTGAGACAAAAACACTGTTTCGGTGGCTGATAAGATGTTTCTCCCAATCAGGTCCACGGGAATCGTAGGAATCGATCGTTTATTTTAACCAGGCCGGGGTGATGCAAGCTGGAGCGTGCGAGCTGCATAAAAGAGAGCGATGGTGCAAGGCTAGCTCGTATGTCCAGGTAACCAATCAACTTCTTTTTTCGGCCATGCTACATACGCCTAGGCAACCAAGCGATGAGCAATTGCATGTCTTTTTTCGGCCATGCTACATACGCCTAGACAACCAAGCGATGAGCAATTGCATGGTGGTAGCTTGGCCAAGGAGGGCCTGGCTTGGCCGATATGATTCAGGTTGAGTTGTGCTGGAAACCAAACACACCCTTAAGAGCTCAGAGGGGTCTGCCTTGCTGGCTACAGTACACTTTGGTTCAACAGGAGTACGCGTCAATGGCATGTCAGTTAGCGGCATCCTCTATGGACCCGTGTTAAATTGTATTGCATAATTCTTCTTATATATAACCAAAAAAAAAGAGAGATGTATTTTTCTTTAGAATTCAACTGTAAAACATAAGTGTTTTCTTCCATATTCAAGAATCTTGAAGAGTCAAAACATCTTTGACAAACAAAATAAACATACTATGAAAACATAATTGATAACAAATCTAATAATCCTTATTTGGTTATATTGTCATATAAGTTGAATCAGGTCAAACTTGACATACAACCCTCCAAAAATTTTAGAATATCTTATAATTTAGAATGAAAAGAGTACAAACTTGATATACAACCCTCCAAGATTCTTAAAATGTCTTGTAATTCATGATGAAGAGAGTAGATCTTTAGACTCACGAAGTGATGTGGACAAAGATGTCGTCTACCACAGTTGAGAAATTGAACCCAGATGAACATATGTTTGTGTAAACGTTCACGGTTTTGCAGTGTCCCTACCCTGAGCTTATATATACACAACATAATTGATTAATTGTGACGCTGTGCTAGTTTTCCCAAGCACATGCCACAAGTGACAAGTAGTTCTTCATTCGAGTCCTAGGTTACGTCCAAGAACAGTTTTGGCTATGCGTGAAACTGCATGGCACAGTTTTACTGACGCCATCAGCGGCACAACACAAGACAGGATAGCTTAATGAGCTCAACAGGCTAAGGTCAGTAGACAATGAGCTTTTCCTGCTGTTCATACTGAGCTGCACAACTGCAGCACAACATATGATCCATTGATCTGGCCGCATACCTACATGACAAAGTGCAGAATCACTAACAGCAGTCGTCCACTAGACTTCTGAATTCTGATGGATATTCCAATCTGTTCAGTGCATTACAAAGCCTAATTGTTTCACTAATAGTCTGATACAAAAACCACAGACCCTGCCACTGCACGAACCAAAACCCTCAGGAATAAGCATCGCTGTCTGAGAAATATGGCACAGGCTTCAGACTGAATGTTTGGCATAGCCTGGGAGACAGACTACAGCTTCAGTACGAGGCCAAGGGGGCTGTGATCACTGGCAGAGATGTCCGGAAGAATATATGAATCATGCACTTTTTCAGCGATTGACTCCGACACCAGAAAGTAATCCAGGCGCCAACCTTCGATCCAATGAACAAATCAAAACAGCAAGTGAAATGGTGAGCGTGGTCTTCAGTTATGTTGGAATAACAAATGAATATGCCAATTTTGACATAGTGCTTGTGCATGATGATGTAAGATTGCTCAGAAATCATGCTAAATTATAGAACCTTCCATGTATTGTGGCACAAATTGCAAAAATCATAGGTATGTTTGTAAGTGGCACATAATCTCAAGGATGTGTCTGAAACAGCACATAAAGTCATAAACACACAACAACAGGTGGCAAAGCCCATATCACCAGCCATAGTACATACCTTTGTTTGTCTTCCGAGCATTATGCCTGTACCCCCAGTAACTATAGGCAACCACACTAGGATGTTGTTTCCGAAACGTATCAACAAACCCTTTGGACAAAAAATTGGTCTCAAATGATTCTCTTTCCTCATTTGTGAAGCCTGCACTTTTACGATTTCCCTGGAAAAAAGTATTAAAAATGGCTTAATACCATGTAGAAAAGATAGATGAAGCAGCTAAAGCAAAACTGTAAGTGGTAACATTTGTTACATATTCCAGTCTGATGGAGGGCACCGAGCATATACATACATATATATGAGCAACAGGGAGTACATTTTGCTCAAAAAACAGCACCATGACAATGCAATGTAAGGTATGTGTTTATCACAACTTGGGCAATAATTTGCTTCACTCTTCAAGCTTTCTAATTAGACCGGATAGGAATTCTCAGATCTAACAAGGGTCTAAAACCAAGGCTAAATTTCTCTGTAATTTTACTTTATTACAAGGATCATGATGTTTGTAGCACAAAACAAATAGCCAAATATAGGACACAATTCAGGGGATGATCGGTTGCCTGCATGCGTGTCATCCAGCCTCGCCGGATGCAACCTATCGTTGATTGGTTGCCTGCAGCAGAGGTTGGGGCAGGCCGGCGCGATGCAAACGCCATCCCTCGGCCTGCTTCCAGCAGTGTGAATTTTTTTGTCGTTTACCTGGAGCCTGTTCCGCGCGGTGCGGGAGGGAGCATGTGAGCGAGCAGCGCAGGCATAAAAAGGAGTGGGCACTTGAATGAACAGGCAACCAAACACGATCCCCTGCTGGCCTGCTTGTGTGCATACATGAACCAAACAACAAGCTGTGGCATGGCATCCGGTGAGCCTGGCCAAAGGGAGCCTATATCCAGCGTGCGAGCCAGGCTCCACTCATCCCAGAACCAATCAGGCCCTAAGTGTAAGACTACAAGTTTACAATACATTCAGCATAAAAGAATTCAAACAGATGGTTACTCACAGCAGGGTCATGTATATCAATCTCCTGGTGCGCACAATTAAGGTCACCAGTTAGTATGACAGGCTTCGATTTCTCCAATTCCTGCACGATCATAAGAGATGTGTATGGTCATATCAGAACTTAGCAGCACGAGATCTAAAAAATAATTTGTTGTTAGCGGTGCAACAATCACTACTGAAGCCTGTAAATGAAGGAGGTGAATTTGTGTTTGAAAAATCATCCATATCTGAGTAGCATTTTTTTTAACAACAGCCGTGAAGAATGTAAAAAGAATACTAGGGTTTAGAACTTCAGATGGTCATTACTTTGGTAACTAGGAAAACACAAGAATTAGATGGCTATTACTATGAAAAAGTACACTTGAGGTTTTTGAAAATCCCCTTTATTTGAGAGGAAATCTTTCAATATGCTAACTTGATTGGTAAAGGGCAAAGAAAAATAAAAGGGTATTAATGATAGACAATAAAGGAAAGAGGATGTGCCCTAAAAAATAGACCCAAAATTAGTGTATTAAAATATTTAAAAACTGCCACTCTAACTAAATTTGGACATCTTGATACATATTTTATGGGCCTGCCCCTAATTAGAAGCTTCTTTCAATCTTAGTTCTCACTAAGGCTTTGTTATGTGCAAATTTATACAAGGGAGACTCCTCATTCAAAAGATTGTTTGGATGAAGTGATTGCTCTAGAAATTTTTATGTTTAGTCCAATCTGTGCTAAATCCTATATATTTGACATTTTGGATCCAAATCCCCATAACCTAGAAAAAAAAGAATCAATGCAATGACAAAACGACATGAACAAAATGCCACAATTAGTTCTGTACTTCTGTTTCAGTAAAAACATACTTGACGCTTTGACAGAAGAAGAGGTGTAGAGGATAAGTAGCATGAGCAAGCTACTTCAAAATAATAATCAGAGTAAAATAAGAGACATACTTTCATGTAGTTACCAAGGGATGGATCCCACTCCGTGACCCTGTAAGTCTGCACAGAAATACATGCTCATGTACTTCAGATTGTAACCTTAGATGATTTATACTAGAAACAAAAATACTAATTATTTACCAATCTTTTTAGACCATCACCAGAGTTTGGTACATAAGCAGTTAACAGGTAGAAGTCATCAAACTCTACAGTCACAACCCTCCCTTCAGTATCATGGTCTGGTATACCAAGCCCATACTTGATCGAGAGTGGTTTGACCTACAGGAAAGAGGAAACACATGACACATGATGAATAGAAAGAAAATATAAAACACAAAATTGTTCACAAAAATCTTGCAGGATGCTAGCACCTCCTGTTGATCAAGAGGTTTATGCTTAAGGCTACCATGTAATAAATTGTAGCAGAAGGAAGGTTAACAATGATCAGACCAGGAGCCCAGAACCCAGGATCACAATACAATAAATATGTCTGTGTAGTATTGGACTAAATATCAGAAGAAATCAAACAGTGGTTAATCAGGTTGCAATATAGCCCAAGGGAAGAGGAAACTAACAGTGATTAATCATTGAAATTTTGGCTAAAATATTTAAAATACAGTGATTAATCATATATTTTAAATGTTTCTTTCCTTTTTTCATTAAAGTATATCTCCCAGTGAAGCTTGCTTTAGTGTGAGTGGCGCAAATTTCTTTCTAGCCATGGCTTTGTGTGAGTGGGGTGTGTTGGGAAGGTTTATTATAGCCACTCCCGTTTGTACGACTCCTTTTTTAATGAAATGACACGCAGCTCTCGTGCATTGTTCAAGAAAAAACAGTGTAGCTTGCTTTAAATTTCAGAAATGGAAAACCCTGAAATCTCAAAATTGAAGAGACATAGGTGTGATTGTTCCAGGTGAGGGAGCGCATCATGGCATTTTGCTCCTTCTTTCCATTTCTTTCAGGTTTCTGTGCAGTTCTTCTAAAGAAATAAAACAGAATAAACCAATATGTGTTCATAGGTGTTCTGTTTCTACTAGTTACATGAATGAGGCATTGGGTAGGTGATGCGTACTCTTGAAATTATTGCAGTGCCAGAATAGCCAAGCTTTGACACACTGCAAGTAAAGAAACTATTTGTGTAGCCATCAAGCAAAGTGTCCTTAATAACTTCAACATCCTTCTCCTGCCCAGAATAAAGGAAATATAGTAAATTTACTATCAGGAAATATTCAGAAAGGATAGAATGTGCAATGTTAGCAAAATTATCTTGTCATTAACATTTTTTAGGATAATTCCAATGAACTTAGCAAAAATAACTAAGATTTTGCCTGCATTTTTGTCTCTTGTAAGCATAGCACATCAAAGTCCTCCCTCTGTGCTAACTGCTGCACAGAGAAGTTTCTTGATTTGAGCAATGCTTTCAATCCATTGACATTCCACGACATAATCTTCAGAGCCCGTGTATCCTTGCTAAGAGGTGGAGGCCTCATAGTCTTAGGATTGTATGGAATCCAGCTGGCTTGTGGTTTCTTATGCACGAGTACAGTCCAAGGCTCTGAATCATCATTAGGAACAGCACCTTGGACTGTGTGGTAGAGTAACAAACAGTTAGCCAAGGGGAAAGTGATCTTTCAACAGGAATAGTAAAGATAAGTCAACAAATGTGCATACCGACAATTGTTTCCTTCCGAACAATAGTCTTACTTAGCGTGACATTAGACACAGAATTCTCCTCAAGGTGGTGCTCTTGCTTGACTTTTGTTTTGTTCTACTTTTCTTGCTAGGTTTTTCAGAAATAATCTCAGAACTTTCTAGTTTTTGTTCAACCACAACAGAAGCACCGCATTTTTTTTTAAAGGTACTTCCGAGGGGCTAACCAGCTCAATTGATGACTTTCCCTCTTCACCTGTGAAAGAAAACAAGCTTCACTCAAACACTATTTAAACAAGGACATATATGCGTGAATATGGTCTATAAGAGATGCATTCATGCCACTGTATTTCCTGCACTATAAAACCTTGCTATGTTGATAGAGAAGCCATAAGATCATGAAGATCTCATGCAAGCAACATTTTCAGAGAACTGACATATTTGCTTCGCTATTTCACTAGCTAACTACATTGTAAGTTTGGGGCAAATCTGACAAGAGTCTTATCTTACTGCTGCCAAGGGCATAATGACTGAAACTAAAGAGATCTAACACAAAAAACAAGAATTTAGCTCAAAGCTACTACTACAAGTCTGAACTAACCCATACCATTTGCTTCCACGCCCAGAGAATTCATCAGGGCTGATACTAAATCTTTCTTGGTACCTTTCACAGGAACACCCATCCTCCTTCATATTTTAGTGCACAAAGAGTTAAAAGAACACACCAGTTATCACCAATGGACAAGAAGGGAAGAGTGGCAGAGTTTAAACCTGGTGAGCTCCCTGAGCTCCTTGACAGTCATTGATTGGAGCTGACTAGGGTTGTTCCTTACTCGCTCTATCTCCAAATCACTTTCAGCAGCATCATCCTAGGACCCAAACAGAAAGGTATGAAACAAAACTACAATGGTCGGAGAGTATGAGCACAAGGGGAAACCGACTAACCTTCTCTATGACTGCCTGCTCATCTTTCTTGACCTCACTGTTCTTAGAGGCAGCTCTACGTGAATATGTAGCCCGCATTCCGTCCCTCCTGGCGTAGAGATTGCCTAGTACGGGTACTCTTGAACTGAAATTGGCACTTTGGAGCCCACAGGTACACCTATTAGAGAAGAAAAGCCAGTGTTTAACTTCTACTGATGTAGAATTGCGCCATTCCAAGCTAAACGATTCTTGTGACAATGAATCCAGGTATGAGACAACTGTGGACAAACATCCTCTTGCACTGATGGATACTTCGAAGTTGACAAGCCGAAGTAATAATTTCTTCATTAAAGAAAAAGCCTTAAGCGCACCCGCGCTTGTGACATGTGTTCCCTGAGACCCTGACCATAGTTTTTTTTAATTAATAAATTACATAATCCACAACAACGACGCTGTTGACAGTTGAAAACTTGAAAGTGCACAATAAAAGAAATGGGTATTTCCATTCGTGGCCAAACCCTCGATGGACTCGTCTCCCTAATGAGGGATTGAGGGTGCCCCTTGGATGGCGAAGAATCGAATCGACGCACTAACGCAGACCAGATGGGATGAACCGACTCGAAGGTAGAAAATGCGCCACAGGAGAGGAGAGAGCAAGGGAGGGTGGGGGGGAAGATGGGCACCGTACTGGTAGAGGCGGAGGAGGGAGGCGCCGCGCAGCAGCAGCGGCATCGGTCGGCGAGCGAGTGCGCGGAGACGCCGCGACGTGGAGCGGTATAAGGAGTGCGCTGCGCTCGGCTCAGCGTGAGGGAGTGGGCTGTGGGCCTGTGGGCACCTGGGTGGCCGTGCGGGCAAGCCGGCGAGGGCGACTCACATGCGGCGCGTTTTGGCGTGGGTAGTACCACTCTGATGGGCTCTACTCGGCCGGCCTGGCAAGCCCAGCACTGTAGGCCTGTTTGGCAAGCCTAATACCTTTTTCTTGATTCCTTCTATAAACATCTTTTTCTTGATTCTTTGTATAGAGGCAGAAAATGTCATAGCATATGCAGAGTAGAGGCACAAACAGATGGTCGTCCAAGTGTCATGTGTATGGGACATGTGAATCTGCCATAGGTCTCACGGCCTACGTGTCTACTTCCCTATCTTTTTATTTCAAAACGCGACCAAGCTAGTGCCGACGAACAAAGCGGAAAAGGTAAGATGGTGCGAAGGCCAGTGTAATTCGACAATCATCACACAAACACAAATTTCCTCGAAGAAGTATATGAACAATTACAAGATGAAAGCATTGTTAAACGGGGAAACAGCAAATGAGAGTTCGGTTCAGGTCGTTGCACTACTGCCTACTCTACTCTAATGTTACAAAAACTCTACTCTACTCTGCTCTGTTTCTCTGAACCGGAATTCTCATTCGACCGTGCACGAGATCATCGAAGAAGCACATGCATTCTACAAGAGGAAATGCTGCAGGTACCGGAGCCCGTCGTCGGCGCCCACGTACCGACACTCGCACATCACTCCAAGCCTCACCTTCTCCACCACCATCTCCTCCCCAGCCACAGCCAGCTCGACGACCACCTCCGCGTCCATCTTCGCGCCGCCGCATCCAGGCGCGGGCAGCCTCGCCATGACCCCAGCCTCACCTCTGCCGCCAAAGGTGACGGCGCCGGCGGCCCTCGCCGCCGGCACCTTGGCGTCCATCATCAGGACCGCCGCAGGCTCCTCCTCAACCTCCTCCCCCCGGCGCGCCGGCCGCACCGCCGTCCACCTGACGCGCCACTCCCCCGGCCCGATCGCCGCGTTCCGGTCGGTCAGGTCGACGCCGAAGACGAACAGCCCCGCGAGGTTCTTGACGTGGGCGGCCCTGTCGTCGGCGGCGCCCACCAGGAAGGACAGCGTGCTCTCGCCGCCGGCGGCCGTGACGATGTCCACGGCGAAGGAGACGTCCGCGAGGGCGAGGCGCCGGGCCGGGAGCGCGCGGCAGCGCACGGACGCGGAGCGGAACAGCTTGAAGAGGCGTCGGTGGGGAGAGGAAAAGGAGGAGCGCCGCCGCCCGGCGGCGGTGTCCGGGAGGAGCAGGAGGAGGCCCAGCGCGGAGGGGAAGTGCTGGGCGCAGAGCCGCGCCTAGAGGTAGTTCACGGCGCAATGACAAAGGTCATTGGTTTGGAGCTCCCACCCAGGATTCAAAACCTGGGTGAGATACTTTATTCTGAATTTATTCCAGAATTTTCCGGCGCTACGTATTAAGTGGTAGGCGACGTTCTCATCGACAGCAAGGCGTCTATAGTGACTTCGTAAACTTTAAGATTTACCGGCTCAGTCTTTCGAAAGTGCTCATAAGGGTCCACCGTCGTATTGCTCTCACCTCGCCAGGGGCGGATCTACAGGGTATGCCAGGTATGCACCGGCATACCCTGCAGCTCCAGCTAGTAGAATACGTGTATATGCATTTGTGAAAAAAGAAAACAAGAAAAAGATACGAGAGAAGACAGCAGCGGCCGCTGCTGCTACGGCCTTGTCAGAAGGTCTTTTTTCAGGCCCACGCAGCCACACACACACGGTAGGTCCACCGTCCACGAAGGCGCGTCTTGAAGGGTAGTACGTGCATGCAAAGCCTAATTCAAAATGATCAAAGGGTATTTTCTACTATGGTTTCCATTTAGTAAAAAATAAATTTAAGAAATAAAATGGACGATAATGTTTTGTTGATTGTCTAGTCATATTTATTAAACGACATATTTTCATTGTAGGGGATAAATTGATATAATCGAGATATTTATTGTTCGTTAAAATGTGTTGGCTAAAATGTTAGACAAATATATAGTATCATAGGTCTCTTACACTCAATGCAATTTTTCTTTTTTTCATTCCACAAATAATATATTCATCCGTTATTTTGCAAAAAAAAATCATCTCATCATGTTATGTCCTGTGAAATACATGATGACATGTCACATAAGCTTTTTTATGAACTGTGATTGATATTGCTTCAATAGCATTCAGAATACATCAGATAAATAAGTTAGATAAGTAGTATTACAAGTCTCTTTTATTACTATATTTACAATAATTTGTATTTTATTTGAACTTTATATCATAATTTGTCATAGTTTTTAGTATAATCTTTAAATTTAAGGCTTGTCATGTTTTTAATGTATAGAATTTTACCAAACTGAAAAAATAGCTTACTTATTTGAAAATGGTTTGACCGAATTATATAAGATTTTTTTTACGACATACCTGTACTAAAATCCTCGATCCGCCACTGCACCTCGCCCTCGCCGTGCATCTCAGATTGGGTGGGTAGCCGCGGCTGAGCTCGTTGTCGTAGGTAGCTCGGTGTTCTCGCGATCTCGCCTTTACGTGATTGATCCGTGCGCGTCACTGCGTTTATTATACGAGCGAGAGGCCGAGAACGTACGGACTACGGACGCCGAAGTACGGCATCGGCAAGGATGCGGGGAAGGAACGGATTGCGAGTTTGCGATGGGTGGGAGAAGGCGGGACGGGGCGCGGGGCGGTGTGCGCGCGCCTGTGGAGCACACGTGGCCGGGCAGGATCGCGGTGGCGCGGCGTGCGCTAGGCGCGTGGCGCGCGAGGAGATGCCTTCGAACGGAGCATACGCTGACAGCTACTCCATGCTGCTTTGCAGCCGAGTGATCATGTATAGCACTTTGTAGATTATTTTTTTTCGATCACGTAAAAGACTTGTGTATTTTTTATTAAAAAAGAGAGAAGGTTTAATACAACACGCTTTAGAAGCATCCTAGAGAGTCAAAAGAATTGTACAGGTCTAACCAAACTTATAGAGAAGAAAAAAATTATGACACTAAATTGAGACGATTAGATATTAATTTTACAGATTGATTTATCCAGAAATTAAGAAATCAGTATTCTTATTCGCCTCAGGGTCTCATTCATTGCACATTGAGATGCAATTTCAGTAGAGGGTTCATGCTACATACTTAGACTGTGCCACTAGGTCCAACAATTCTATTTCTACAAGTACAACGTCGTCCATCTCAACCATGCACATTAAGTAGTAGCATCTTCTTGTAAGCTTCAGTGACTATATAAGTTTATAGTGAAAGCTTAGAGGGGCTCTATACAGCCATGCGGATGTGTGTTTAGATTTTCCTAACCACTCTCCTCAGATATGGATATTACTTGGCTACTGTCTTACATCATAGTAACAATTCGAAGATGGTGAATAAATGAAATGAAATAAAGTTAACTATTCTAATTGCTTACCATTTGCTTGCAAGTAGCCACAGGATAATTTCTTAGAATGGTTAAGTTAATAAACTTATCGTGACTTCTAAATTTTGATTATAAGGATGAATTGTTGGTATTCTTTGCAAGAAAAACAAAACAATATCCCCACATATTTTGAGAGTCAGAAATATATTTTCACCCAGTTGGGTAAGTTTTGCAGAGTAAATTATATATACAGGTGATTCTAAGAGGACAACTGTGCAGAGTGATTGGGTATTCCCCAAGCATGATATCTTTGGTGTGCGGATTTGTTCTGGTGGACACAAATAGAGGATTCTCGTTTATCTCATTCCGTAGTTTTCTTTGTTTACACTCCTATTTCTGCATTGTATCACTTTTCATTGTGTAACTTATGTATGTAGTAATTATTGTTTGTGAAATTGATAGTACTGCCTCCATCTCAGGATATAACAGGATATAAGGTATGCATGTATTTTAAAATTCAAACTTCGTTATCTTTAATCAATAATTAGTTTAATAATATAAAAATTATAGTACAATAGTGGTAAAATTAGATTTGTCTTTACAAATACTTTTTAATGATACTTTTGTTATTACCATAAATTATACATAACAATATAAATTAATGATTAAAGTAGGATCTTGAAGACCACACCATGTCAAATCGCGTCTTATATCTTGAGACGGAGGGAGTATGAGAAAATTGGCTTAGACGAATCTGGTAATAGTGTCAAATCAGATATTTAACTTCAACATTGGATTTCTCTCATCGAGATGATGGAAGCAAATATAGAATGTCAATGGAGTCTAGATATTAATCCTAGTATAGAAAAGCTCCTTACCTGTGAAAACAAACTACGATGATTTTCAAAACCGTCTAAGCTGGATTTTGAGCTAAGGTGATTTAAAGTTATAATTTGACATAATTTTGTATGGGATTCTAGTTTTACTTTGGGTAAAACCTTTCCACCTTATAAATATAAATGGACATGGCCAATTGAGTGTATTCGAGCGGCCAAATACATCAATATATTTGTCTTTTATACTTTTATGACTTTTATCCGTTAAGCCCTACTTTTCCAATTCCACGTGGTATTTTTCTCTCATATGCCAAGGGAGAAAAAGTAAATGTACATGTGAAAAAGTGAAAGAAAAGGAAAATTTATACACTTGGGAAATTCAAGTGCACTATATTCACGACATGCAAGAAACCTACAATTGGTAAAATTGAGATATGCTTGAGCACGAAATCGGTTATTGGAATCATTTATTGTTATGGATATATCTCGATATAAATACTTTTGGATAGGATAACAAAGATGTATATATATTGTATACTTGGAACTATAACATATATTTGTTTAAGTATGTAAGTTTACGTGGGGTATTGACATATATTTTTGCCAATACAAGAAGAGATAGAAATGGGGACAGCATCATTTCACTTATATTTTGGACCCATATATTTGGTCTGCGGAATACCTTTGTGCGGTTTTATATATATAAAGCAATGATTTAAATTGCGCGCTAAAGATTTTCGCGGCAAGTTTTTCTGGACGCTATGCACCGCTATAGCGGCAGCTAAATGATGCAGCGCCAGGTAACTTACATCACTATAGCGGCGCTGTAGCGCGCTATTTTATTACAATGAGGCAAAACCAGTAAAACAGTCAATCAACTAAACACTAAACATATTCCCATGATAATTATAAGTTCATAAGTCATAAATTCATAATATGATAATAATATTAAGTTCATAAGTTCACAACTCATCCACAGGAAAACCAAAACCACATCGACATAGTACTTGACATAGTTTTTTTGGATCTTGTATGTTTATTGAATCGGGCCCTCCGGGCCGTAGTTTTTTTTTTTCTCAGCTAGAGAAACGGTGATAGCGACAATTTAGCGGCGCTATGGCGCTATTTCAGTTTAGCGGCGCAATAGCGTGCTATAGGGTCAATAGCGCTTATAGCGTGAAAAAGAGAAATAGTTTCGCGTCAAGCTCTTTGGGCCGCTATAGCGGCGCTATTTAAATCATGGATATAAAGATGATATAGAAAAACTATACTCCTATTTTTTTGCTCCTATTCGTGAAAAATGTGGACCACAAATCAGTTCATGAGCAATCATGAAATTTGTAGAGAAGGCTTTATTATTAGCTCAGAATATTTTCGATACACCAATGGAGGTCTTACACCTTACATTAGTCTCAACATGGCCTCACATTGTACAACCATCAGAAGGTAGATCCGCTATGGCTGTTGAGATCTAAGGACTATGTCTAGCACTTCTCTCATATGATCTATTCATTTTGTAGGAACTGTGTAGCCTGCAAAACAATTAATTTAAATTAAAAGAAATACCATGGATATAGTTAATAAAATAGCACATATAAAGTTCACAATTTACACTATACTCATATAAATAAACACAAAAAACACTTACTTCCGCACTGGAAGCCATGCTGAAATGGCCTCTTGCATTGCTCACCAACATACACAACCTTCTCCATGCACACGATTTTCTCCGTCTCCTTGGTGACCTTGGCGCATAGGCAGGGAACATTTGCCTTCTAGATGACACCACAACAACCATCTGAAGGAGGGATCTTTGGATTCGCTGGAAACATCACGTACTGCTTGCATTCACTAATCAGGTTCTGGAGGTCATTATCACAGCCCCCATCAGCATGGGAGCCTATGACGGACATGGCTACTACTAAAGAGAGGACTAAGAACAAGCTCGGAAGTTTTGCCATGCTTATTAGTTCTGGGGCGCCTTGTCAAAGGTTACTAAAAGAACTATGTTGTGATGTGTGATTTTAGAGTAGCACTTGGGTTTATATAGATGTGGTGGGAGAGCCATCCAACTTTGTATCAAGTTTATGCCATACACTCAATGTGTTTGATATAGTGTGGAGTTGAGATATGTGGACAAATGCTAGTATTAATTTTGCATGTAATACAAGTGTCAAATTTAGCGTTGCATGTGAGACATGTGTCATATTGACATTATATGTTACACATGTGTCAATACTAGAGCCGCATGTCAGACAAGTGTCAAAATTAGTGCTACTGTATAGACAAGTGTAAACAACTAGTGCTTCCATATTCACAAGTGTTAAAGACAATGATGTCATGCGGGTAAGTTGTTTGGGTGAAAACAAAAGAAAGACATAAATGAAAAATAAATGTAATGCAAGGAAGACGTGTACATTCAAGAACCATATATCATGTTAATTTGTTTTGAGTGTAAAATGTGAACCTGAATATAAGAAATGTTGATATAAAATGAAGGAAGTGACACTTCACATATATTTTGGACTCCCAAGTGTTTGTTCGCAAACATTTGTTTTGAGTGCGGAATTTGAATTAGAGAAAGAAATATGCATAATATCTTTTGGAAAACAAAAGGTATACTTCAAACTAGAGATATGATTGTAGCCGATGATCTTCTTTCATAAAAGATGTTATAAAGAATTTTGATTTTTTTGTGAAATGATAACTATTTTTTTTGCCAAGAACTAGAAACTAACAAAAAATGGCTTTGGTTAATCGATTACTGCAATACATAGTATACTTTTGTAGGCTATAATTTAATATCATCAATGCTTTGGGAACCACCCAACAAAAAATGCATCATGTAATAAAACAAAAGGAAAAGTAACAAAAACGATTCTAACAAATAAACTCTCTTGGATATATACTTAAATATACAAATAAACCACACAACACCAAAGTCTTCACTAAATAGACCAAGAAAACTTTGTTTCAGTGAATTTTTTTCATTAAATCTGTTTGATTAATTGATTTTGACGATATTTTTCTCGCCCCTAATTAATCAAAGGGACAAATATCCATATGTAAACAAATCTAGGCTTTACGGTATTACCTAGATGTGTGCTGCTCTAACTCATGGTTACAAGAGACTTAGGCTCCATTTGGATTCCTGGAATTAAATTAAATTTAATAATCATAATTTAAAGACATAATAATTAAGCTATTATGATTGTATATATATTATAATTGCATATTATTGCTCACTATATGAGAACAATACTTATTTGTTGTATTTTCTATCGTAGGAGAGGGAGTTTGAACAACATGTTATAAGTTGCAAATAGAATTATGGAATGGTGATTTATAGAATCAATTTCCATCTCTCACCCTATAAATTTAAGATAGGCTTAAATGTGGACATTGAAAAGTGGTGGAATGTCAAATTCCAAGCTAAATAGCTTAATTTATTAAGATAGATTTCAATTCTTCTAAATGAAGGAATCCAAACGACCCCTTAGAGATTTTATCAATGATGGTGTCATGTATTTCAATTCATTTTGCGATTGAACTCTATAATATGGTTTTCACTCTGCTCTTCTCTGACTCAAATGTGTACACGAAAGAGTCCATGACCATAGAAACTTTTCGTATTCTAATTCATTTAAGAATCGAACGGCACATCATTTTTTTTCTCGATCACGCAAAAGGTTTACGTGTATTTATATTAACATAGAGAAAAAAAATCAATACAACACGTCATGAGCATGGGCGGATCCATGTTGATGCAAGGGTATTCCCAGGAATACCCAACTTATATGCCAACAAAATATTTATATGTATGTATATATATATATATATATTTTATAGTGGGTTTTATTCGTCTTGTTCGACTGATCGTTTCGCGATTGATAAACCAGTTGATGGTATTTTTAGTTATTTTGTTATGAGAGAAAATCATTGTACCGTGCTTATAAGTCGGGCTGATAAGTTAAGCGAACAAGACTAACTCCAGTCCGATGTGCACGTATCCACTCTCATGCCCATCTCAAAGCCTATTCCTACCCAATTAATTCCTAAGATTTCCCGAGATGGTTCAGTAGTAGTTAGTACGTACTCCCTTCGTCTCATTGAAAGTGTCATTTTTAACTTTTAGATTTGACCGTTCGTCTTATTCAAAAAGTTTATACAAATAATGAGATAAATAAAATATTATAAAAATATGTATAATGATAAAATAAGTTATAATAAAATAAATAAGAATTACACAAAAAAATTTGAATAAGACGCCAAAAAAAAATCTCAAATTTTAAAATGACACTTTTAATGGGACGGAAGGAGCAACTGTATGTTAGCATGGGTCAGGGGATGATGTCGTGACGTGGTGAGCACATCTTTCATAAATCCTATTACCTTAATTTCGGATTATTTGTAGTATGATTATCATAAGTTTTCAATTAATACTAGTGTGTACATCTAACTCGTGGGGATCAGGATCAAGCGAGATTGGATCAGTGAGATCCTCGTCAGGCGGTTTTGACAATGATGGATCAAGAAGCCTTCCTATATTAGATTAAAGAAGTAGAGTAGAGAAGAGGAGAGGAGAAGAGAGAAGAGAGAAGAGAAAAGAGAAGAGAAGCAGAGTAAAGAAATAGAGGGCCAGGATCACTTAATACATATTATATCATAATATAATACAAGTAAATGCAACGCATACAAACTTATTTACGAAACAGTCCGACATACAGTCCAAGCCTGAAGCCTCTACGCCGAAGACACAGAGGATGTACACAGCACTTGTTCAGGTGTAGGAACGAAATACTAGCACCGATCTTCGTCATATATAATGGTGGATCAAATGCACGAGCATTAAGCAAGCGCACCAGGAACGTGATAGCCTTCAAAAAATCAAGCACAGCAATCTCAAGTCAGATGTGGTATATAAGTTTTTTACTGTTACACACACAGTAGTCAGTAGGCTACTTACTTCCGCACTGGGAGCCAGGCTTGAGGGGCCTCTTGCAGTAGCTGGCGACGTAGACGACCTTGTCCATGCAGATGATACCCTCCACCACTGGGGTGACCTTGGAGCAGAGGCACGGTATGTTCACCCTCTGGACCACGCCGCAGCAGGCCGCCGACGGCGGGATCTTGGGATCAGCCGGGAAGCGGACGTAGTCCTGGCAGTTGGTCATCAGGTCCTGCAGGTCCTGGTTGCAGTCGCCCGTCGGCGGGTTGGCGACCGTCGTCGTCGTCGCCGGCCTCGCCGCCGCCGCGGCCATTGCAAGGCCAAGCAGAACCATGCACGCGAGGAACAGCCTTGCCATGTTTCTGGTTGCTACGGGCCGGCGCTGCTGCTGGCCTGCTGCTACCGCTAGTGTCAGCTTGTAATTACACTGTGGCCTGCGCTAGCTTGGTGTGTGGTTTTGCCGAATGGATGACTGGGCTTTTGTAGGCATCATGGTCCGTCCATAACAAGAAAAAATACAACGGTGTTTGCGTCGCATATGCCTTTGGTTTACCGCAAGTTCAGCCGTCCGACTGCCACGGCAAAGCACAGATCGGAGGTATATAGAAAAAAATCGTCAGAGCCGATGATCGCTCTTGACTCGAGTCTGGACGCTAGCATATATACTACCTTGGTATATCCCCATCATACATGCTAGTGTGATAGGTAGTGTCATTGATGCATATATGACAAAACAATTCTGAAATCTCTCTCAGAAAGTGAAGACTAACATTTTTTTTGTGAAACGAAAGTGAAGACGAGTTATCCACCATTCCCAGAAAACTAATACGTCGGCTTCCAAATTAAAATCCAGAACAAAATTGACGTCGTCTGTCCAAATTAAAATCCAGAACGAAATTGACGCTAACTTGTCGTTGCAACCCCGAAGGCCCGAACACACAAAAAAAGTACTAATTGGCTTGCAGATGATGGAAGATCTGCTATATTTACAAGGCGTATGTCGATTCCTTCACTGAATTCAGTTCACTCCAGGGACCAGGAGATCGACATGATGTAGCTTTCGCTTCATTTCCTTCACTTAATATATTATGCAGAGCTTAGATGTTGCCGTAATGGTTTAGCATACTTTGATGTCGAAACAAATTTTACTACCCTACTTTCGATGATTGCAAACTAAGCGAAGGTCAGCTGATTAAGTTCCTTACAATCTTACAATAGAACATGTCTATCGGGTTCAAGTCATTACCTCTGTACTCATATTTCTTTTTCTCGTGCTCATCGATAGAGAGCATATGTCGGTTTCTTTTCCCGTGTGTTCTCTTCTATTGTGTATACAATGCCAATACACAACGGCTAACCTTCAAAGTTCTGTTTAGGAAACCGTAATGTTTGGAATGCTGGTTTTAATTCCTATAGTTTCAACAATTCTTTAGTAATAAAACTGTAAATTAAAACTTATAAGTTCAGGAGGCCGTGTTACCCTGTTAGCTAAAACTATAAAAAAATGGCACTCGTGGATCAATATACTCCACAGAGGGAGATGGAAGAGATGTCATACAAAACCATACACTACACACATAACTATAGAACTTATTAATTAGACAATGCGCGCCATTTTTTATAGCATAACAAAAATATAAGTAGCTCCAGTTCCATCTTCTTTTCCATAAACTGCACTACGGTTGAACTGGCTGGTTCCGTAGCCTCTTTGCCGGATCTGGCTTCACAATTCTAAATTGGTCGCGAACCTCCATCGTACTTGAGCTTACAAACTGAAGAAAACAGAGTAACAATTGTTCAGAGAGAAATGCCAAAACGGTGCTCTTTCGGAATTTTCTGGAATTTTCGTTATTCAATGCCACTAATCTCTGAATACTATTTCAATCAGATGTGAGAAGATAGAAAACATTGAGAAAAGGAAGGAAAATACAAAAACTGACCTGAACCAGTATATCAACTCTTGTGGCATGCACCCTGGCATACCCGAACTCTGAAACTCTTGATAAGCTCCATTTGTTCAACTGATTATTTGGAAATCAAGGCAAGATTGTTAACAAGCATGTATAGTATTGGATATCAATTTAGGGTCATAAACTTAAAACTATCTCTCAAATATATGTTCACTGAATAATTATTACAAGAAATCTCATGTATATCATACTTCTTCAAGATCATGCACTACTTGCTTTGGACTACAAAAGACTTGTTACTATATCTCTTACCACAATCCTAGGGAACTTGTCCAAGCTAAACCCTCCAGCTCCAACGATGGCATGAACAGGTGCAGTATATTTGCTGTTGTCATAAGTATCAATTCCACTTGCATCCTTCTTTGGATTGCCTTTGCATATGCTCCGGTATACTGCACAAGTCCTCTCATAGTTGTGTACATGGCCAAAGAAAACCAAATCCACCTACTCACCCAAAAACCAAAACATGCTACTATGGTTAGTTCAGATCAGTTGGTCATTTCTTTTCGTACCAGCCTGATGTAGTTAAGTTCCAGTTTTCAAGCGTGATCTTTTACCTGGTACTTGAGCAAGAGTGGCTCAACGGACGCCACAAAAAATGGATCTACATTAACTGGTATTCCGATATGGGATGAGTACATCGGTCTATGCCTGCAATTTTCATTGAAGTATGGTGATTCTGTTTCTTGTATCTGAATAGCACATATTACAGATTCAAGAGAAACAAAATATAAAATGAAAAAAACTTAAGTTTGTAAATTTACTGGGTTAGCATGATCTGTCCATAGCCAAGCTACTTCAAAACAAACATGCTTATTTAACGAAACTCACCCAATGAAAATTACCCATGGCGTCCTCGATCTATTGACAGATGACAAATCTTGATTCATCCATTTGTACTATTCAAACAACAAACTTTTCAGAGAAACAATACATATATTACAAGTCTGAACAATACATGAAAAGTTCCAATTAATTTATACCTGCTCCGACTTCTCTGACCACTTATGCTCAGTTGACATCACGACAAAGTGAACGCTCCCTTGCTCAATTGAATACCATGGCTTATCCTTACTGACAGCTGGCATGTGGAAATATGACTCATATGCAACTCCACATTCGCCACCTGAATCTGGGGTCACATATACAGAACCAGACTCTGCATAATCCCTGAGGACGCAAGTTCATGGTCAATGATGGTGCATTTCACAAAACAAATCAACTGTTCAGATTACACTGCAAACATACGATTTTGAAAGTAGCAGTTACCTTTCGTGATTACCGATAGCAGTCATGTAGGAAACTCGAGAAGCGACTGGTGCTATGAGGTTTAGGAAGAAATCCCATTCAACCAGAAAGCCCGTAGCATAGCTTATGTCTCCTATGTGGAAGACTGAATCGACCTTTCCTGTCTGGATTTCTTTAGCCACTGCCTTGGCCACAGAAATTGATCCAGGCTGCAAATGCATGTCGTGAGAGTTAATACTTAAACAAATTCGCAATTTTGGATTTAATGCAATCAGTGCACCTCAGAAGGGAAGTTACAATCTGAATACAAAACCCAGAGTCAAGTGATTGTTGCTCGAGGCAACAATTTTGTCTACCTGAATGTAGTGTTCCACTGATGGGTCCAGCGGAGCCTTCCCCATATCACCATAGATCAGAAATGATGTCTCGGGTGAGCCCGCAGCTGGTGGCATTCTGAATTTGGTTGTGTTACTCCAACCCACAGATTCACTGCACAAGCACAAATTCAAAATCTGTGTGAACATATGAAACATTCATCTCCTTGGCTGACATTTTTAAAGTTAGAAAGCTTACTAACATCCATGGCATTTTTCTAATTCTGAAGCGTTGCTGATCAGTTGTTTTGTTTGCAAGGATCTTTAAGTCGCAAGATGACTTTACCTTCCGTAACGGTAGGTGTAGGACTGAGAAGGCTGGAGCCCGGTCATGACGGCCGTGTGGATGTAGCCAGGGTCATGCCACCCGAAATCCTTGGCAGGACTTGGTAACAAGGGGCTAACTGCACGGAGATAAGTTTGTCGAAGCATTCCAGAATCAAACACTAACACATTTCCCTGCTCTATGTGAATAAACAGACGATCACGACTTACTGCACATATCATTCTGCGTGAACGTTGCGACTTGAGAAGTAGCAGACTTGCCAACTCCGTACTGAACCTGCTGCGGCCTCCGGTCGCCACTCACCCAGGTAAGCCTCATCTGGCGACAACCAGAACCAATGCTTCCAGAGCTCAGGCTCAGATACAGTGCGCCGCAAACCTGTTGCTACTGCAGAAAACCACCGTGGAATGAACGAAGAAAACGGTGGGCCGACTGCTCACCGACGTGGCCGTGGAGTCAGTGCTGGAGAGGTGGCCGTAGAGCGGGCTGGCGGGGTTGGCGAACCGGAGCGCGCCGGACCGCTTGAGGACGCACGGCGTCCGGAAGCCGCCGGAGAAGAGCACGAACTCGACATCGGTGCGGAAGTTGACGACGTGGAAGGTGACGGTGGCGGCGCAGGTGCGGACGCTGCAGGCGCCCGACGCGTCGCGCTTCTGGCACGTCGCGGTCTTGCAGCCCAGGTAGCCAGGGTTGCGCGTCAGGTGCTGGGCCTGCACCACCCCAGGTTAGCCCAGGTAGCTCAAGCTCAGTTCGGCCCGAAACATGGCGTTTGTAGCAGCCTATAATTTGGCCCATTATTTGGGACGGCCTTTGTTGAAGATCATGGGTGTGCGAGAGCACGGCTGCCAAATGCCAACACGGCAGCGATGATGATTCTACTACTACAGTACTTTCTAAGCCCCAACTACACAGCTTGCCCATTTGAACCATGCAACGCACGTCATGCATGTGATGACAAGCAATGTACCATACCATACGGATGGCCAATGTTTGCACGCTACCTTATTAGGCTTGCTTCATTCAACATGGATGCCCATTCTTGTGAGACATGTTGCGTTGGGCCGGTACCGAAAAATGTCCCTGTGATCAAATACTAAGCCACCTAGAGCCTGCCTTTTCGTAAACTCAGCAACCTCTTAATGGAGAGAACAAACTTGAACATGGCAGAAAGAAGTTTGTATAGCAATTCGTGGCAACTAGTACCCTTAGTACGTGTAGGCAATGCAAGAGGGGGGGGGGGGGGGGGGGGGGGGGGGGTTGAAGCAAGCTGCCGTACCCGTACGTGGCTACGTGCATATGCAATCGGAAACTTGCCTTGACAGGGTAGTGGCACAGAAGCGGGTGTTGCGCTAGATCGCCGGTCTGGGCGTAGTTAGCACCACTCAAAGGGCATCTGGAGACACTGCGCATGCACCAATTCACGGAGAGACGACGACGACGATCCGCCATCAAATCAAATCAAATCAAATACAAAAAACGATCGAAGCACAGCTAGCGGTCAGTCAAAAATACTGCTAAATTTACCTGGAGTTGGAAGGCGTGATCATGGCGACCCAGTCATCGGCATCGGGCCTGAGGACGCCAGCCACGGTCACCGTGAGGAACGCCTCGTCGGGGAGCGGCGCCCCGCCGGTGCTCACGTTGATCGCCAGGTACGGGCTCGGATTGGAACACGAGGCCAGCCTCTTCCGGTTCACCGTCCTGAACTCCGACTTCCCTGCGAAGCTCTCGTGCAGCATCTCCGGAGGCGGCGGCGGCGTCCAGCACGACACGGTGGCGCAGAGGCCGAGGAACACAAGCAACGACGCGACGCCGGAGCCGGAGAGACCCATCGCAACGTACGCACCGCGTGTGGCTACTATACGGCCGCGCACAAAATGTGCCTCAAGGCTCAAGCTAAGATTATATAAGCACCGGCCGGGAGGCGCTGATCGACCGAGGAGGCGCGCGAGTGCGGCTCCGCGTTTAGGACTTACTAGGAGACTACTGGGCCACACCAACACTCACAAAAGGATTTCTTCCTATTCGTGGGGGTACAGCTTTGATTGAATATAAAAAGAAAAATAATACGATGTTGTATCTTCATTGACATTATTTATAGCCTTGACTCGATAACCAATAACAAATTGTCGTCCTATTCGTTTGGCTGTTTTTTTGGCTGATAAGTCGGATGATACTGTTTTTAGGTGGTTGATAAGCCAAGCAAACATGGCGTGTGTAGTTTGCATTGAGTTGTATAAACCCCGTTCCAAAATAAATCAATTCTATCTTATAGCATTGATTAACTTTATAAAAAATATTAACATCATTTATGACATCAAATAAATATATTATAAAAATCTATTCAATGATACCTCTAGTGATATACTTCTCATTTTCAAAATTTTTAAGAGTCAAAACATTTTAAGTTTGACTAAAATTATGTAAAAATTTATAAAAATTTATGATATCAAATAGGTATACTATGAAATATAATTGATGAAAAATCTAGTGAAACTTAATTGGCATCATAAATGTTGTTATATTATCATATAAATTTGGTCAAACCTGATATAGTTTGACTCTCCAAAATTTTTGTAATAACTTATCATTTAGAATGAAGCGAGTATTGATTTAATGTCACAAATATTAGTGCTCCTTTCTATAAATTGAGTAATAAATAAAATTTCTTGACTTGGAACAATTCTAGAAGTTGATTTATTTGAGATGGATATGTATGTGGACAATTCTTTCACAAAGGGCACAAAAATTAACTAACTTTGGAAAGCAAAAAAACAACAACATGATATTGCGCACTATATAATTTATTTCTGCATATCAATTGAATGGTACCCATAGGGTGTCACACTCCCACTTTTGATTTTGGATTGCGATATTGGGAGTATACATAGCTAATTTACGAAGGGCCCAAATACACACACGGGCATTTTACCCTCTCCACACCTAAATTGAATATTTGAATTATATCTCAATCCGATTGTTATTGTATTGTCATCTTCACTGTCTTACCCTCTCCTCTGTATGTCAAGCTAACAGCATTTTCGACCATTAAATCTGAATCCAATTGTTATTGTATTGTCATGTTCACTATCTCGCTCTCTACTCTGCAGGTCAAGCTATCAACCATGACATGTTCACCCCCTGTTCCACCCATCTCACATATTGTCTTCAGCAGCCCCGTTGAGAGATCTACTACTTGCTAACCTGTCGGAGCAAGTTGCCCCTACCCTGATCCTCATGATCAGCAATCCTCCCTCGCCCAAACCTATGACACACTCTCACCACCCACCCACCTAGAGACGGTAATGGGCTCTCATTGTGGGTTCCTCACAAGGAATTTTCTCTATTAAGGAACGGGATCGGACCGATTTAGTTTTCATAGAGATTGAAATGGGAAAATAAATCATGTTTTATCTAAAAAAATCATGTTGGGTTCCGTGGAGATGGAAATGGGGAACCATCTTCATTCTCCGCGTACCCGCCCTGCGAAACACTCTACTCTGAATTACATCTTTGGCCTATTAAAATCATACTACTAAAAAACTCAACATATAGCTTGGTATAAATAGCAAACTATACCTTAAGAGAAACTATAAGAGTTTCTCTATACTTCCTAATTATTAGGAATAGGGAGTTTCTCTATACTTCCTAATTGTTAGGAATAGAGATTTTGGTGAAAAAATTGCTCCAACAACACTTTAATTAGATATCCAATATAGCTTTCTTCTATTTCACATTTCTCGCTAGTCAAAGATTGATAGAGAGATGGACTCCCTAGAGCGTACACAAGATATAGAAAAACTATTGGAGAGTGAAAAGATATATATAATGATTTTTTTATTTAGATTGTTCTACATATGATGATTTAGAAAGTGGGTTTAAGAAAGACTCTTGGACATTTAAACTAGATGTCTCTTCTAATATGACGAAAACATATATGTGTAGAAGAGAAAAGAAAGTAAGAAACACTCAATCATCATATAATAGTTTCATTGTTTAAATAAAAAATAGAAGCTTCATCAAATATCTAGAGCTTCTATACTCATGAGAGTTTGAGCAGTAAAAGGATTATACTAATAACCGCTTCGACAACAAAATTGATGACGCGCCAAATTGCAGTTTCATCTCTTTGTTTTTCGGTTTTGTATTACTAAACTACAGTGTCCAATCATATAGTTCTTGTTATATATCTTTACGATATGATGCAGGTTTTAAATGGCTGCTTATAATATTTTAGTACTTAAGATTATGAATTTATGATATATTAGTATTTACGACTATGGTCTCTAACCTAAAATTCTTATTTAAAACTACAAAAGTAATGCTAATAAAATAAATAATAAGCGCAAGAGTTTCAAATTAACTTGAGGATAAAAAACTTACAACAATAAATAATATTAAAAATATATGTAATTTAATATAAGCTTTTTTATGTAATAAACACAAGATCTGTAATTTAAAAGCATATAATAAGCACAATGGTTCCAACTTAACTTGAGGATAAAAATATATAATTTAAGAAATCTGCAACAGTTGGTAAGATTAGAAATAAAACCAGATACAGACTACAAAGTATGTATTATGACTATTGTGTTCGGAAATGAACAAAGAGAAAAATATGCAGTTAAATATAAGTAATTTTATTAGCCAAAGGTATTAAACAATAAATAATACTTTATCTCTCACACGAGCTGATGCACTAGTAAGGGACTAATTTAAAGGATCATGTATTGATGTAAATGTTGTAGATACACAGGTATGAGGTATCTGTAGAATATACAACAATATGTTATTTAGCACCTATTTACTTACAGTATACAAAAACAAATAGTATTCTTCTTCCAAAAAAGGCAGAATAGGTCCAGTTAAATCTTCTTTCAATTGTGAGCAGCAGCTATCATTGAATTATCAGACTCGGTGTCTTGTTTACCGGAGCTCCCTTCACAATCCTAAATTGGTCTCGTACCTCCATCGAACTTGAGTTTACAAACTGAATTAAAGAGGTTAACAATTATTCAGACTTCAATGCAAATGCAGAACCATTTTAAAACACAAAAGTGGTGTTTCTTCTTTTCAACATTTTCTGGGAGTTAGTTGAGTTAACGCTCAACTGTCGCATTTTGTTTATCCAACCACTTCAATATTGGGAGTACTTTTAAATATGCTAAAATAGATGGACAGAAACACGAAACCTGGAGGAACTCACCTGAACCAGCATATCGGTTCTTGTAGCATGCACCTTGCCATAACCAAACTCAGAAACCCTTGATATGCTCCAGGCCTCCCCTAAATATTTGGAAATTGGGAAAAATATCAACAAGCATATATCAATATCATCCAAGACTATCAATTCCCAACTCTCTAGATTCCTAACGTTGACTGAATCATTGTTAACACCCTACAGCTTCAAGAGTATGCAGTGCCTGCTTTGAACATACAACCCTTGTTAATTGTTACCATGACTCTTACA
Organism: Microstegium vimineum; assembly: GCA_022036555.1. Lineage (NCBI taxonomy): Eukaryota > Viridiplantae > Streptophyta > Magnoliopsida > Poales > Poaceae > Microstegium > Microstegium vimineum. The sequence continues at coordinate 13,831,765 of CM039137.1, read as the reverse complement.
TTGTTAGCGAAGTTGTCCAAGCTGAACCCTCCTGCTCCAACAATGACATGAACAGGCGCAGTATAGTTGCTATTGTCATAGACGTCAATTCCGCTTTTGTCCTTCGTTGGCATGCCTTTACAATCGCCCTGGTATACTGCACAGGTCCTCTCATAGTTGTGTACATGGCCGAAGAAAACTAAATCCACCTACTCACCGCAGAACCCAAACATGTCATTATAAGCAGCATGTTGTCTTTCTCAGGAATAATGTGGCACGGTCCATTCTGAATTTTTATTTTTTTAGCGTGATTTCTTACCTGGTAGTTGAGCAGGAGTGGCTCAACAGAAGCAACAAAGTTGGAATCCACATTGGGCAGTATACCCCCATGGGAGGAATACATTGGTCTATGCCTGCAATGACCAGTGAAATGCCAATTGTTATTTCCTGTATCTCGCAGAACAGATTCCAGAATCCAGAGTGCAACATAAACAATCCAAGAAAAAAAGGTCCGGTCTCATGCTGCAGGCTTTCTTGCCCCACTTGATCAGTCTTTAGCCAGACTATTGTCAGGAGAGAAATGACTAATTCACTCACCCAATGAAGATCACCCATGGTGTTCTTGATCTATCAACCGATGACAAATCTTCGTCCATCCAATTGTACTGCTCAAACAACAAAGTTTTTTTTTCAGAGAAGGTTTTTGTGTTTCCAAGACTTAAAGCAGAAGTAAAAAATGTACAAATAAGATCATACCTGCTCTGACTTCTCCGACCACTCATGCTCGGTGGACATCACAATGAAATGAACGGTCCCTTGCTCAATGGAATACCATGGCTTATCCTTACCAACAGCAGGCATGGGGAAGTATGATTCGTAGGCGACTCCACATTCACCCCTGAATCAGGAGTCACATACACAGATGCAGAGTTCGCATAATCCCTGAGGAAGACATCATCAGTTCATGATAACAATTATGCATTATATAATTATTTATATTACCGTGTAGATTCACTATTACTGAAAATTGCACTGAAAGTGTACGATTCTGATTTCTGAATCAAGGAAGTCACCTTTCATGATTACCGATAGCTGTCATGTAGGAAACTTGAGAAGCGAGTGGCGTGATGAGGTGAAGGAAGAAGTCCCATTCGACCAGGAAGCCCGTCGCATAGCTGATGTCTCCTATATGGAAAATGGAGTTCACGTTTCCTGCTTGGATCTCTTTAGCCACTGCCTTGGCCACAGAAACCGATCCAGGCTGCAAAGGCGTCCCATGACCATTACAGACCCAGTTCATGTTTTGCCGGACTTAATACAAACACATAGCATGCTATACTTTAATGTACAGTCTTCACAGAAAAGATCCGGTCTTAGAGCAGTTTTGCATCAACACTACATTTTGATCTACCTTATCCCCTTTATTGATTAAAATAAACGGTAGATCCTGCCAGTTTACAAACTTTTACTTTCAAAATATTTCCATATACCTGAATGTAGTGTTCCACTGATGGGTCCAGTGGAGCCTTCCCCATATCACCATAGATCACAAAGGATAGCTCATCTGAACCAGCAGCGGGTGGACTTTTGAATTTAACTGTGTCACTCCAGCCCACAGAATCACTGCAAATAAGAAAGCCACTAATTGTAGATCATTTTTTTTCAAGGATCTTAGTCGTGTTAGGACTTAGAAGGACTCAAGCTCTACCTTCCGTAGCGGTAGGTGTAGGACTGAGATGGCTGGAGCCCAGTCATGACGGCGGAGTGGATGTAGCCGGGGTCATGCCAGCCGAAATCCTTGGCAGGGCTCGGCAGCACCGCGATACCTGCAATTTAATTTGTCCGAGGAAACATGAGATCATAGGTTACAGTTCCATTTTCGGAGGATAATTAAGGTGTGACATGTGGATTACTCACTGCACATATCATCCTGCGTGAACGTTGCGACTTCAGAAGTAGATGACTTTCCGTCTCCATACTGCACTTGCTGCGGATTCCGGTCTCCACTCACCCAGGTAAGCCTCATCTGCGACAATAAACGCCCAGGTGTAAGGGCGCTGTTCAGCTGTTGCAAATGCAGAGAGCAACTAACGGTGGAATAGAATCGAATGGTGGGTTCCTGGAATTAATGTCTCTGCTCACCGAGGTGGCCTTGGAGTCGGTGCTGGAGAGGTGGCCGTAGAGCGGGCTGGCGGGGTTGGCGAACCGGAGCGCGCCGGACCGCTTGAGGAGGCACGGCGCCTTGAAGCCGCCGGAGAAGAGCACGAACTCGACATCGGTGCGGAAGTTGACGACGTGGAAGGTGAGCGTGGCGGCGCAGGTCCGGGCCTTGCAGGCGCCGGACGCGTCGCGCTTCCCGCACCCCGCGTTCTTGCAGCCCATGTACCCGGGGTCGCTTGTCAGGTATTGGGCCTGCACTTCCGCGTCAGCAAGATACGAAGTTGAGTATTCATGGGAAAAAAAATCCATTCGATCGCTACAAAACTTTTCCGAAGTTCGATATAATTCCTTTGATTTTTTTTGAAACTTTATTTCACTCGTTAATTGGAAAACCAGTTTTTTTACTTGAAGTTTTGAAAGAAAAATTTTGATAGCAATTTTGGCCGACATGATGTCACATCGACCATCCTTCGCTTTCAAAAAAAAATCGATCATCCTATATGGCGCCACTTTTTAGATGCAATAAAGGTGTTCCGTCCTAAAATACTTAACTTATATGATTTTTTTAAATACTTGATCTTTTTATTTTTCAATGTACATTTCTGTTTTCACAATACATTTTTTCTTTTACTAATACACCGTGGCGTAGCTAGGATCTAGAGCAAAGGTGGTCCACTATAGATGTAAAACAAATTATAGAGTGATCCATGTGTAATTTTTATGATTTTAAAGAGATAATCTATTAGTTTAACCTTAAGCTAAATTTTAGGGTGGTCCACCTAGCTAGCTACGCCACTGCTAATACATCTCTATCTCATTCTTATTTTTATGCACCACACATTTGCCTCGTCCATAATTACATTATAGTATTGTTCGTTTCGCTAAAATTTAGCTTTGTGTTAAATGTTTATGTTGGTTTGTTACAAGAGACTATAAAATATTGTTGAAGTAGTGCTAATGAACCAAACCTAATAGTTCAAGAGTTAAATAACCTATCAAAAAAATCACAATTGAGGCAAGCAAACTATACTTTGCTAACACAATTTGTAGGAGACCAAATGCATTCTTTCTCCGCCCCAAGTGTATTCCTGGATCAGAATTGAGCTTAAGAGGCCGATGTACACTCTAGGCCCAATAGATAGGAACGGCCCTAAAGATCACGTGCAAGGTGTTTACGAGTTTGCCCGTTTGAACCATGCACGAACGGATTGTGTATCACGCTATATATCTTTTATTACATCGTTATCAATACTTAAGCTAGCATCTGTCTTCTCGTAAACTCAGCAACCTCTTAAAACGCCAAATCTTTGTACTTGAATTGAACTGACAAGTGACAAGAGGAAGAGGTTCATATGTAAAGCAATTCGCAACCACTAGTACTGCTTCTTAAGGAATAAGGAGTAAGGAACAGGCAACGACAACGAGGAGTGCAAAAACGAACGGTGGAGAACAGAGACTCACCTTTACAGGGTAGTGGCAGAGAAGCGGGAGATTCGCCAGGTCGCCGGTCTCCACGTAGTTCACTCCACTCAGAGGACATCCAGCAACGCTGCGCGCGTGCACGCATCATTGCCTCAATGCAAGTTGATATGATGCATCGGACTATCGGAGAGAAGAGAACGATCCACCAAATTAAATCAGTACGGTACCTGGAGTTGGAAGGCGTGATCATGGCGACCCAGTCGGAGGCGTCGGGCTTGCGGACGCCGGAGACGGTGACCTGGAGGAACGCCTCGTCGGGAAGCGGGGCCCCGCCGGCGCTGACATTGATGGCCAGGTAGGGACTCGGGTCGAGGCACGAGCCCAGCTCCTTCCGGTTCACCGTCCTGAACTCCGACTTGCCCGCGTAGCTCCCGTGCAGCATCTCCGGCGGCGGCAGAGGCGCCGCCGCCGCGGAGCACGAGACGGCGGCGGAGTGCAGCAGGCAGAGGAGCGCGAGCAGCGGGGAGCTGCAGGAGCGCCCTTGCCGGAAGAAACCCATGGCGAGCGACTGCGCCCGCCGCGTACGTGTGGGCTTCGTACGTGCGGCCGCGCGCGAAAAATACATGGAGTGCAGCGGCCGGAGAATTGAAGGTTATATGCCGGGCCCAGGCCCAGGCCGCACCGACGGCAACGGCGGCAGCGTCACGTCTCCTCCTCTTTAGCCGGTGTGGACGGCAATTGGCAAGACGTCGCGAACTCTCGATGGACGCATCTGAGCGAGCTCGCAGCGGCAGCGGAGGGCGGAGGCACTAAAGAGATCGATCTATCTATCTATCTATCCTGCCGCAGCCTTGGTTCGTCCACGAAAAACACGAACGCGGGTGGGAACGGGCGGAGCTGCCGATTCCTCGATCTCCTTGTGCTGGCCCGGCGTACGTCGCGATCAGTCACCGGCAGAGAACCGGCCGGGCTTATATATACGTAGTACGATACGAACCAGTTAGCCAGCCCTGCCCTGCCCTGCCCCTTTGCGTTACGCGCCGTACGTTGCCGTCTGATGGATGGGCCATCGTCTTAGGGGCCACGGCCAGCGACATTACTAAATGGTGACCGCCTGACCGGTGAGACGACGGAAAAGAGGGCCGGAGGGTAGTAGTCTGATTTGTGCACAGACAGCGTTAATTGTGTACTACGTACGTAGTTTGATGGTGACGGACTGGTAAGTGCACACGATGAGCCGGGCGTGAGGGACCATCTCTCTGTGTGTGTGTACGCTTTCGGATGCCACAGCGTCTCAACCGAACAAGCAGGCGGATTGTGGATAGAACACGTGCACGGCCGGTGCGTGCCAACCTTAGGCGAGGCGAAACGAGACGAGACGAGAGGCGCATTAAATTTGTCGTCGCGACAGGCGGGGGTAGTTTTCAGATGGGAACGCTTGAAGGCGGAGTACTCGTTGGCTAGCGGCGGATTCGCCGGTCTGGCACGGCTCGACGATCCTGCAGAATATACGCTTCTCCGCGCGAGGCGAGGCTGGCTGGGAGCAGAGCAGGATCCGGCTCGGCAAGTCGGCATCAGTGCAAAAACCCATGTAATCAGTTTCCAAGACTTTAAAATCCACCATGAAATACTTCTCCATCACAATGCATAATTTCAATTTCATAGTACAGTTTCACATATAATTCACTAATAGATCCCACCTCCCTCTTTCTCTCTCTTTCCTTCCTTTCTTCCCCACCAGGGCACCACTCCCTTGGGATTCTTTCTTTCCTTTCTTTCTCTTGCCATGGATGAAGGCCTCATGGTCTCGCCCGCAGTGGACCTCGCCCGCGCGACGACGCTTGTCCGCAGCGGCGCTCGCCCGCGGCGACCTTCCTCGCTCGTGCCCTCGGCGACCCCCTGCGCGACGGACGGCCTCGCTCGCGGGCTTTCTGGAGATCGGAAATAGGCTTCGGAGATTTGCCATCCCACAACGGGCCTTCGCCGACTTCCCATTATGAAAGAAGACCCACTCGCTAGAATGCCATCAGATGATTTTGACACCCTTTTCTTCCTCTTCTACCTTGCCTGTTTTTACTGAATGCCTACGGACGGAAACTGTTCATCTTCTCCAAGTGTTCATCTGCTCGGCTGCTCCAGCATGCCGAGGCCCAAGCCTAGCGCCCCCATGCCCGTCTTCCTCTCACGCCGAGCCTGCCGCCCCATCGGGGCGCAGGGCTGCTGCTGTCCGCGAGCAACTGCTCCCCACGGTGGTGAGGTCGCACGCGACGGGGAAGAAGGCGCCGCGGAACACTGGAACTTGCGCTCGGCGGGCGTCGATGGAGGCGTCCACGCCGGCTTCCGCGGCGCCGGCGGGCACTCGGTCGGCGGCCGCAGCTGGCTGCCCTTTGACGTCGGCGCCGTGGGCTCCGCGGGGCGTAGAGCTGCTGATGTCCGCGAGCAGCCGCTCCCCACGGATGTTCTCAATGGCCAGCGTAGGGGAGGGTGATGGCGAGGCGCTGCAATCATGCGGCGAAGGCGGGCTGGGGCCGGCCATGGCGAGCAGAGCAAGTGGGCGACGCCGCGACGCTGCGCATGGGGGCACTGTGCGCGGGGGAGTGGGGAGGCAGGCTCTGGGCGTGGGGGCGCTAAGCGTGGCAGAGTGGGGAGGCAGGCTCGGCCTGGGGAGGAAGCGGGTCATGGGGCCGTCGCGAGCTCGCCGTGCTCGGAGAAGACGAGCATTCGTCTGAGCTCTGAGCATCCCCTGAAACAAAAAGAAAATAAGCAGGGGTAGAAGAGGAAGAAAAGGGTGTCAAAATCATCCGAGGACATTCTAGCGGATGAGACTTCTTTCGTAATAGCAAGTTGACGAAGCCCCGTTGCCGGATGGCAAATCTCCGAAGCCCATTTTTCATGATGGTCGATTTCCAAAAAGCCCCTCGCTCGCACCTCCAACGGCCGCCCCCGCGCGGACGGCTTCGCTTACGCCCTCGGCGGCCGCCCGCGACGACTGAGATTGCCCGCTCGCGCCCGCGGCGGCTGCTCCCGCGGCGGCCGCCCCCGTGCGGACGGCTTCGCTTACGCCCTCGGCGGCCGCCCGCGACGACTGAGATTGCCCGCTCGCGCCCGCGGCGGCTGCTCCCGCGGCGGCCGCCCCCGTGCGGACGGCTTCGCTTACGCCCTCGGCGGCCGCCCGCGACGACTGAGATTGCCCGCTCGCGCCCGCGGCGGCTGCTCCCGCGGCGACGGACGGCCTCGCTCGCACCTCCAGCGGCCACGCCCGCGGCGGCCGGCCTCGCTCACGCCCTCAGCGGCCGCCCGCGCGGCGGAGACGCTTGTCGGCAGTTGGATCCCACGCGTCCCTTGCCGATGAAACGCATTTTGCGTCTCAGTGGAAGTTTCGATGTCGTTTCACCGTGTTGGAAACGCTGCCCAGTTCGTGTCGTGGGGATGAAACGGATCCTTTCTCATACCTCATCGTTTCATGCAAAATGACCAAATCTGCTGACATGACACCCTAATAAATATGCATGACACCTCCTATGAAACTCATTGAGACTGGCCTTACAGTCAGTTACAGAGGCTTTATTTGCGCACGATTTCTCATATACGCACGTGCCCTTCTATCTCTCGAGATATTTCAAGCATGAATGCTCAAAACAACCTACGGTTATGAGTTATCGGATCGAAATTAAAACACGACTTCAGGTACATATCAACGGACTGCTTAATGGAATACGCACTTAGACGTGATTGGAAAAAAAATACATACATATCAACCGAGGACCTGACGTACAAGCGCAGAACAACACCAGGGCGTATGATATCCAAAGGGATTCAGTGACTGATAATGTCTAATTTTTGTATCTTAGCGTATGAACAAAAACAGAGAGAAGTGGCCAGCGGCCAGCCACGTTGCCGTGATCGCATTAATTGATCATTAGAGAGCTGCTACTGCACCGCATTCTCTTGAGGCTAGGGGGTATCAGATTTTGGGGGTAAATCATCAAACATGCCAGTCTGAGCAAGTTTCATCAGTTTAGTAATCGAACGAGTTCTCACCAAGTTTCAGGCTGTCACAAATCTCCAGGTCAAGTTCCGGTGGAATCAAGTTTCCATCCAAGTAAAGTGACAGTTTAACACATTTGAAATAATCCAAGCAACATTTTCGTTCAAAATAATAATAATAATTCAAGCAACTGGAGGAATCAAAATTCTTGAAGTAATAAATCATATAAACTCCCACAATAATCCTGTTCTTAAACAACTCCTATAGGTTGTTAGGCTTCTATATAACAGGGCTACACTGACAAGATTGTGCCCACAAAGCACGAGGAAACCTCAAGAAAAATGATCTCTTGATATGCATAGATACTACCTTTATTCCAAAAAGAATAGATTTCTGGAGTTGTCCTAAGTTAAACTTTTTGAACTTTGACTAAATTTCTAGAAAAAAACATTAAATTATGGTATCAAATTAGTATCACTTGATTTATTATAAAATATATTTTCATATGATGCTTATTTTAAGTTATAGATGTTGTTATATTTTTTAATAAAGTTAGTCAAAGTTAATTTTTTTGACCAGTACAACTTTTATGAATCGATTCTTTCAGAGACAGAGGGAGTGCTGATGATTGTTTTTTTCTGCTGAGATGGGCTCTCACCCCTCCCCCCTAAAAAAACAAGACCAATGCTGATTCTCGACCAAAAGGAACGAGAGAGACGTCCTCAGTTTATATCTGCTATTGGCGACGCTTCTGATACACACTACGCCACATTCTTGCTACGGAAACAGGAGCATTTTTACTGTAGGGGCGGCTGAAGTTAGAGGCGCCCCTACAGTGGGTGTTCTCGGGCCCCAGCAGTTGAACCTCCCCTATAATGATTACGGTAAGAACGGCTGGTAACCTGAAGTGCCCTTATAGTGCTTAACTATAGGGGCGGTTCGGCAGCCCCGGCTCATAACTAGCCCCTACTGTTGTCCGACAATTGGTCGCTATAGCCCATTTTTTTTTTTTTTGCCGTGCTCAGCCCAGCAGCCCACTCGCGGGCCTAAAATTAGCACGGCCCACTTTCACCCCAAACCCTATCTCCGGTACTTGCACACCAGCAACCGCATCTCACGTAGCAGCCGCCAGCCGCGCGCATCCCCGCCGTCGCCCGCAAGCTCGGTCCCTGCCTCCCGGCGAGCTCGCCGTCGCACCGTCCCGCCGTCGCCCGCGAGCTCGTCGTCCCGCCGTCGCAGCCGCCGTCAAGCCGTCGCGACCGTCGTCCGGGTCGCTGTCCCCGCTGCACGCTCGCCGGTGTGGTCGTACTCGCCCGAGCCGCCGGAGTCGTCGTCCCCACCCGGCCGGCCCGTCGTCGCAGCCACGGTCCCCTCCGAGCGTCCCCGAGCAGGTACTGGTTCTCTTCCCTTTCATCCCTATCTGCTGTTCCCTTCGCTTCCTAGTTCCTATCCCCTTTCTGTATTGCCATGAGGTCGGATTGTGGAAGGAATTTCTCAATTAGAAAAGGAGATTCTGTAGTTCGTTCGCTAGATTAGGAATTGGAGGGGCAGGCAGTGGACACGATGCAGTCTCTTGTTTACAACAGCTCCGAATTTTTTCAACCTGAATGCAAATTTCCGTTTAGATATTTTCTCATATAGAATGCTATGTTGTCAATGCAGGCCATCTTTCGTTGAGCTCTCTATTAATCTGATGCATGTTGGAATTGGCACAAATTCGAAGAAAATGAATGCACAGTATATCATTAATCCTAGGTGTTGTTACAGTTGATTATTGTTGTGCTTCATGAAATTAGCATGAGACTAAAGGAGTTTTTTTTTTGTGAGAATGTGCCCATTTAGTGTCAGCATATGTTCTGTTATTGGCGCTTCACCTTCTATACTGGCTCCTATGTTTGCATTACTCAGTTTATTTGTTAATGCTGCCGTGCCAATGTGTATATTGCCCCAGTCTAATTTAAAGTACAAGTGATTGCCACTTTCACAACTCACCACAGCTTGTTTCTTCTGTCATGTTAAATGACTGTTCTTGTATGTTATTATTTACAGAATTGTAGTACTAATTAATCATTACATGTTAAGTAATCATTACAACTTTGCTAGAATGCCATTTTAACGCAATTCCTCTGCATCCCTATAATAAAATGCAACCAGCACAAAAACTATTAGTAGTTATGACTAGAGACTCACTGAAAAAAATTCTCATTGTGTTTCCCCAGCTGGTTCTCTTTTTTTTCATGTTGTGAAAGTTTGTAAATTCATTTTGGAAAAAGACAAGTGAAGTCCGTGAGCAGTTGATATATGGATTTCTAAAAGGGTATCAAACTAACCTTACTGTTGTCCAATTGTAGGACTACATGTGACCCTGTCACTGTTGGTAGAATTGCAATGGTAGAATTCTTAGTACATTATGCTTTGCCTTGCGGAGTCAGATTGCATCTTGGGACTACATCTCAAGATTAGCACCTGAAAATAGTCGTTATGCAAGCAGCAGTTAAGGTTTCCTCATATGCAGGTACGTATATATTTTCATTGCCTAGTATTAGCGTTGTTGTTTTCCAACTATTATTGTTTCAGTACCTATGATCAATGAAACTTAGTATTAAGTATTTGATGGAGCCCAGCAGCTACTGTTTTGTTACAGATAATCTGTACGACATCCTAGATAGGCACATCATATATTATTCCTATATATTTTGTGGAGCCTTTCTTTTTCTTCTTTCCATCTCATCATATATTATTACAGTCTGTACTTTTGTTTAAGCATTGTTCTTTTTAGTTTCCCAATAGGTCTTAAGGGCCTTAGATAAAAAATCCTAATACAGAATCATTGGAGTCCATTGTTCTGATTTGCCTTCCTTTGAGATGCTTAAGAATAGGCCTTCTATGCAGGATGGAGCAACACCCACAATGCACACATTCTTTTCCCCCATGCTTTCCATGTGGATATATTTGGCCTGTCTTTTTGCTAAATAGGAATGTTGGTGTGTTCCTCTCTGTCTTTTTGCTAAATAGGAATGTTGCTTTCCATGATGGAGTCCATACTTTCTTATTTATTTAGTGCCACCCAAAGTGTCTAATTTGTCTTTCTTTATTATCTTATTTTAAGGTAAGATCAAGTGCAATTGTGCCCATCTATATAACAAATGTCTTGTTTACCTCTAGGCTATTTTATTGAACTTGTATCATTATTTTAATGAACTTGCAGTATTGTCTAGTGGCGGAGGGTGAGGTTGACACAGTGTGCCAATGTGGTTCTTATGCAGGAAAGGTGTGTGGCGGCAACTCTCGCAGCTGCAAGGTAGCTTCCTCACGTGCGCGTCCTCACTTGCATTACTATGTTTAAGAAAATGATAATTTTAAATAAACATTTCCTCTATTCCAACTGATATGATGAACCAGTGTACATAGATCAATTGCATATATACTATTTTGATATATCTAGAAGAGAAATAACTACTCAGCCTTATTTAGTTAGATCACTAAACAAATGCAGTCACTAGAAATTACTACGATCTAGACAAGGCCAGTCAGGCACACACTTTGGATGGTCCTTGTGATGTGATTTAGAGTCTGATACCTTTATGCTTCAACCTTGGTTTTCAACTTAGTACATATTTCTAGCTTTGTAGTTGACATTGAAAGAAAGCCTCGACCTTGGTTTTCAACTTTTGTTTAGTTCCTGAAAGGACTGGAAAATAAATGTTGAAATTGTGAGCAAGGCTTGAGATAGCTGGTAACACAATCTTTAATTTTCATGATGTGTTAATGCGTTATGCAATGGTTTGTCCCATTGGATCCTTAGCTTAAAACCAGAATGTTTATATTGGATTCAATGGACTATGTTGTAATGATGGATTGTGAATTATAACTTGTGATGATGTTCTAAACAATGATCTTGTGTTTGTGGATGTATATATGTCTTGGTCAGATTAGAATTAGAATTATATATATGTGGTTAGATTTGAATTTGAATTGTATATTTTTTTTGCTACAAAATCCACTATAGGGGCGGTTCATGAAAGAACCGCCCTTAAAGATACATACAATAGGGGCGGCTGATGAAACAACCGCCCTTATTGTAAGGCACTGTAGGGGCGGTTTAAAACACCAGCCGTCCCTATAGAAGTCACTGCGAAGTCACTGCAGGGGAGGCCGCGAAACCGCCCCTACAGAGGGTACCACTGTAGAAACACCCTGGGAAGGGCGGGCTGGCCCAGCCGCCCCTACAGAGGCTTTTTAGCCGCCCCTACAGTGGGCGTTTGTAGTAGTGACAGATACAACGACTAAATATAGAAAAGAGAATTCCAGGTTACCAATCTACTGTACAAAGTAATTTCCAGTAGGCACATACTCTGTACGACTATATCTTTGAGTGTAGCACACAGAATATGCAAGCAATCCCATAGTCCAATAAAAGACAGTGGCAGATATGACATCTGGGCAGAACTCAGAAGTATTACCGACGCTGGAGCTGGAAACTGTTAGCAACAAAACCAAGTGAATATAGTTTATTGGCAATAGCAGGAGCTACTACGTGGCTTAGCACAGTAGTGAAGAAAAAACAATAGACGGAGCTGAACCCAAAATTTCCTATTTCCTTTGAGTACTCTTTTGAGGACCATATCAGCAGCATGTTCCGAACTTTTTTTTGCAGGATGCGTGTTCCGAACTTCGGATTGGAGTCAGGGCAGGCGGGAACATTGGGTCGGGTAGGTAGGGCCGCATATGGGCCGCCCAGTCCAAAGATCCTTTTTGTTGTTGTTGTTGGGAAGCGACGTCGGAAGATCGTTATTGTTGTGTGGACGGTGGAAGCCCAAGAAGACCAAGACGTTGGACGCCGGGAGCCCAAGAAGACTAGAAAGACGCTGGACGCCGGGAGCCCAAGAAGACTAGGAAGACACTGGATGCACGAATGTCTCAGCGCGATTGCGTTGCTATAATAACCAAACAATATTCTCGCCTCTCCCGTTATTCTCGGAACTCCGTTATTCTAGAACCTCTCCTCTCCGAGACAATGGCACCGGTCCCGTGAATCCCCCGTCTCCCCACCCTCCACCGGCAAGTCCCCCGCGTCGCCGTAACCTCCGACAAGACCCCAGGCGTCGTCCACGTTGTCAAGAACCCCCGTTGTTGAGAACACCGGCGTCACCCTCGTCCCTGTCTCCGCACCCTCCACCAACAAGTACCCGGCGTTGACGCAACCTCCGAGAAGATCCCCGACGTTGTCGATAACCCCGGCGTCGCCCTCGTCGCCGCCACCACGGGAAGGGCGAGAAGTACAATATCGCCCCCGTCGCTGCACCACCCACTACCGACAAGGCTCCCGTGGCCCTCGTCGCCGCCACTGAGAAGAGCACCGCAGACGCACCCCTCGTGGCCGCATCCACCAATAAGGCTCTCGTGGCCGCCACTGAGAAGGCGAGAAGGGCCCCATCGCCTCAACCTCCGCCGACTTCGCCCCCGTTGTCGGGAACCCTGGCGTCGCCCTCGTCCCCGTCTCGGCACCCTCCACCGATAAGGCTCCCGTCGCCCTCGTGGTCGCCACTGAGAAGAGGGCCGTCACCGCACCCTCCCTCGTCGCCGAGAAGGCCCTCGTCCCCTTCTCTGACAAGGCACCCGTCCCCAAGGCTCTCCTACCCAACGAGCGCGTAAGTTGGTTTGGTTTTGGTTCCCAGGTTATTTTCCTGGGAACGAAACATGGCTGAATAGTTTAATTGTTTTGTAATTGTTTCTAAGTCTGGATTGTGTGTGCAGGATGAGATTAATGGGCTACAAGTAGAACTTGATGATGAAGTTGTGGAAGAGATTATGAGAGTTAGCGGGATGGTGCGTAGTATTGTTTTGTGCTCAATGTTTTGTATGGATATATTGGGTTCATAGTATTGTTTATGTGTACACTTCTTATTTTGGTGATTATTTTCTTATTTGCTGCTGGTTGTCCTAATATTTTAGGATGTACTACCTCCGTCGGTAAAGATAGCTCATGTTTGACCAACTTTATATTAAATAGTATTAGCATTTATGTCTTCAAATAATTGTAGTATGAAAATATATTTTATAACTAATCTAATGATACTTATTTAGTACCATTAATGTTATATTTTTTTATATAAAATTAGTCAAAGTTCAAATTATTTGACTTCTCGAAAAACGAGAATTATATTTTTTTAGGGACGGAGGAAGTACCATTTCCCGTGCCTCAAAGCCTAAGAAACCAGGGCCCGATCGTCAATGATTTGAACATTAAGCTGTCCACAACTTATACCAGCATTATTGCATTATTTTGATGAATGAAGAGTTCATACACCACAATCCTATTATTGCTATGGACGCTGATGTGTTTATACACCACAATCCTATTATTGCTATGGACCGCTGATGTGTATGCTTATTATTTTGGTGATTATTTTCTTATTTGCTGCTGGTTGTCCTGGTATTTTAGGATGTCCCATTTCCAGTGCCTAAAATCCTAAGAAACCAGAGCCTGAACATTGAACATTAAGCTGTCCACAACTTATGCAAGCATAATTTTGGTGAATGAAGAGTTCACAAACCGCAATCCAATTTTTTTGTTAAGGACCGCTACTCCTATAGAAGACAAACCAATGGGTGGACTGCTAACCAGACCAATGGGTGGACTGCTAACCAGACCATTTCATTTTATTCCTGATAGGTTTCAGTTATGACTTCTTTGAACTGATCTCTGTATATTTGATTGCAACCCTTAGGGCAAAGATTCGAGATATGTTTGAGAATGCAAAATGGTTCATGCTCGATATCAAAGCTCTAGGTGGTACTGCATTTGGTTATCCTCCTTTGATTTCAGATCTCAAGCAAAGTTTCTAGAGGTAATTTGTGTAGTATCTTTATCCAGTCTTTTGTCGTTTTTATATATATAGTATAATTGGAGGAATTGTTGTATATTTATTACAACTACTTTTGTCATTTATGCAGGTATGCAAGCTGAAGTTGAAATCTTCTCGTTGTAAATATGAATATCATACTTGGAACTGCACTTTAACACGCTGGCCTCATAGCTATGGTTGATACGTTTGTCTGATCCCTTTGGCCTGGATGCTTAGCATAGTTAAAACGCTTGTTCGAACTTCTGCGGGAACTTTTAGCAATTACGTTTTCATGTTTGTCTGGTCCCTTTGGCCGGGATGCTTAGCATAGTTAAAATTCTTGTTCGAACTTCTAGGGGGAACTTGTTAGCAATTATGTTTCTTTACGATAAATGAAGTTATCTGTGATTGTTCATTTGAGAGTCTTGTTTTGATTTGAGATGTCTGTCGTATTCATTTGAGAGTCTTGTTTTGATTTGAGATGTCTGTCGTATTCATTGGGATAGCTATCGCTAGTAATGGGTTGTGTTTGTTATTCTTTCAACGAACAGACTCGGAATCGATGCACTTCCAAGTTTTACATATGAGCTCTATGATATACCCACCAAAAAAAGAGTTACTGACACTTGTCTGGAGGAGGCTCCCAAGTTTCTAGTGAAGTACTAACTCACTTGTGCGTGTGTTGACATGTGCCCTCCCAAGTCTTAGTGAAGGTGTATGAGTGTTTGAGTGCTAACTCACTTGTGCGTGTGTTGACCCGCGCCCTTTGCGGGGCGTCTTGCTCTCTCTTTTATAGGTGGAAGTAAGCCTGGGCACAAAAAACCGAGAATCGAAAACCGAACCGAATAACCGAAACCAAAAATTTCGGTTAGTAGTTCGGTTCTCAATTCTTAGGAACCAAATTAACCGATCAAATTTCGGTTCCTAGGCTCGGTTAACCGAAATAACCAAAATTCACAAACAATCCTAATAAACTTTATAATTTACGCCTAATACCATCTTAACCTTCGATATAAAAGGTGGATGACACCCGTCACAACATCATTTTTTTTAATCTTGGCATCATGCTTTTTAAAATATTTTTCCCTATTTTTTCTAATTATTTTTTGCTATTTGTGTAAATTTCGGTTAGTTCGGTCGAAATCGAAATCGAACTAACCGAAACCAAATTTGCTCGGTTCCAGGTTTTGCAAAGAACCGATCGGTTCCTGATTTTAGAGAACCGAATTTGTGTTAAGAACCGAGGAACTGAACCGATCGGCTTCGGTTAACCGAACGCCCACCCTGAGCTTGTAGGCCAATGCACCTACACGAGCAAGCACCTTGAAGGGGCCATAGTAGTTGAAGGCCAACTTCGGATTGGCACGAGCAGCCAAGGTGGACTGAACGTATGGTTGCATTTTGAGAAAGACCGTAGCTCCCACCTAAAACTGTCTTTCAGGCCTGGCCACAAGACGTTGTAGGTACCATTGCTCTTCGCTTGAGCTAGACAGCGGACAACTCGCGACTCCAGACCAGCTGCTAGCGTGGCAGCCCAGAGCCACGGCGTTGTGGAGCTACTAGAGCACGCGGACGCGAGAGCACAGAGAAGAGGCAAGTCAGAGAGAGCAAGAGAGGAGAGGGAAGGATGAGATAGAAGAAGCCTAGACGCGGAGTCAGTGAAGCACACGCCGGAGCACCCTGTCGCACCCACCGACGTCCGAGCCCGTGCCCACGACTGGGCCCACCCACGCTGCCACAACGCCAAGCCGAGGAGCGTGCTCGCCCCACACAACGCACACAACGGTCGTGGGGGCGCGCCACCAGGGGGAGGGGGGAGGGAGAGAGGAAGGAAAGAGTGGATCTAGGGTTTAGGAGAGGGGTCTGCATTATAAAAGATCGAAATTACTTGAGCAACGTTGAAAATTTCAAAAGTTCTTCGATACTCTTATCTGAAACTTCTTTTACCTACATGTCATTACCGTCTATTTTTGCTAGTAACAGCAGCTAACTGTTAGCGAAAATGGCGGTTTTGCCTTTAGTTAAAGAATGCCTCAAAAATCTATTCTTTCCTCTCGTGTCACTACAAAAGTCTGTGTTGCATAAAAAAAACTTCACTTTTTCCTTGTGCCACTGTAGCAGTGTGTGTGCACATAAAAATTCCAATAAATATAATAAGTTTGCAATGCATCTCAAAATTTCAACAATTGCATCCACCAGAATACTTTACAGAAGATGGAAATACTTGAAAACTGTGGATATTGACTAGAAAACAGCCTGTCAAAAAAGATAGGGAAAGTTGTAACCTAATGTTTATGTGTATTCCACAAGAGTCATTGCAAGAGTATGATTGTAGATAAAACTGTGGTCACTATTGTTGACAGGCAACTCTGATAATAAAGGAAATAAAAAAATGGCAGACTGAATATAGCAGCCAGCTACTAGAATCCTAAATGCAACGTCAACTTTTAAAAAATCCCTCCTGTCGACTGCCGCACGCGCCCTCGGCTGGCCGGTCCTCACGCGAAGCCTTGCCCTCGCCCGGCCTGCACACAGTGCGTACGCGCCCGGACACGCCCGCACGCATGGCCTCCGTAAGCGCCGGCCGGGCCCGCGTCCCTACCCGCAGCAGCAGACGCACACGTCGCCTCGCCACACCCGTGCCTGCAGAAGAGCCGCCCGTGGTCCGCACGACCTCACCTGACCTCGCCCACCTGCGCCTTGGATGTTGCCCTCTCTAGGGTTTGGGCTTAGTGGACTGATGCGGAAACAGGAGGAAACAGCTTAAGAAACAAACTGGATAGAGGGATGGGCAAAAGAGTCATTTTGCGTTCAGTTTGGACCCCATTGCCGTTAAAACTAGGCGGCAATGGACAGTAGTGGCGTGTAGGTAAAAGAAATTTCATACCATGGTATCGAAGAACTTTACAAATTTTTAACGATAGACAGATAATTTTGTCTTTTATAATGGCACACGGCTAAAAGGGAGAGAGGAGAGAGCGCGAGAGACATCAGGAGGAGATAACAGCACCAATGGGAGGACCCAAAGAAGACTTGCTACCGTGGCTGATTACCCTGGAAGGCCATCGGCGCCTGAGCTTTATGGAAGTTTTATGTTGTAATGTAAATATATTTCCATTCACTAAACAAACACAAACTTTTAGTGTTGTAGTTGTTCATGCATGAAAACTAAACCACAAACTTTTGGTGTTGTAGTTGTTCATGCGTTAAAACTAAACTACAAACTTTTAGTGTTGTAGTTGTCCATGCGTGAAAACTAGTGTAATATTGTTGAATGGTTACAGATAGAATACACTTAAAAGTATTGTTTTCTTGGGTAGAAGTTCTTTTAATGGTATAAAATACTTTTAAACTTAAGTTATAGTTATGATATTGTTTTTCCTGTTGCAACACATGATTCTGTTGATATAAAAGTCAAATTAACATACAATTTGAATCGAAGGAGTATAGCATACTAACATTACTCTATTATAACTGGCTTATAGGCCGATAAATAAAGATTATAAAATTCACCTGGGTAACCAAATAAATACTGAACAACGACACCAACACCAATAGATAATAATAAGAAGTCCATAATAAATTTATGGACCATAGATAAGTCTAAATAAATTATAACAATATCCAAAGCTTAGATGATGATCAATTGTCCCTCGTCGTCGGTTACCTCAACCTCGCGTTCGACATATCCAAGGGTGTCAAGCTCCTCACGGGCGTACTGCTGCTCCCGCTTGATCTGCTCATGCGACTTGTAGTAGACGTCCGCCCACCCCATGTACCTCTCGCGCTCCGCGGGGTCGTGGATCCTAGCAAGAAACGACTCCGACACCATCGGGAAGGGCTTTCTGTGCTCGGGAACAGACAGCATCCGGCCGATCTCTTCCTTCGTCAGCTTCCTTTTCACCAACTTCGTTTTCTTCGGCTTTCCCTTCTCCGATTCGCTCATCCCTGTGCAGGGGGTCGCCTCCTCGGTCATGGCGGGCTTGCTCATGCCCTCGGGCGCCCCGCCGCCTGTACTGGAAGGGGTCGCCTCCTCGGTCTTGGCGGGCTTGCTCACGCCCACGGGCGCCCACCGCCTGTAGTGGAAGGAGGCGAGATCCTCTCCTCACGCATCATCACGCTCCCTCCTCACCGAAGAGCAAGACAAAGCACTCTGGATCTGGAAATTCTATGCGGCGCAGCGGATATGGATTATTAGCGGATATGGAGGGTGGGGAATTATATAGTCGCCGAGCCCTAGGTTTCCTATTGGAAGCGGATCCGACTCCGCAGTCTCTTTTTTTTTTGTGACTTGACTCCGCAGTCTCTTCGGCCTCCAACGTTGGACGCTGGCGTACAAGGGGCTGTTTGACAGAGGGGCTGGGGCTTAGTCCGTGTCACATGAGAGTTTGAGCAGTAAAAGTATTCTACAGGTAACCGCTTTGACAACAAAATTGATGACGCACCAAATTGTAGTTTCATCTCTTTGTTCTTCCGTTTTGTATTATTGAACTACATTGTCTAATGATATAGTTCTGGTTAGCTACTCCCTTCGTACCCTTATTAGTTGACGTTTAGGATAGCGACACGGTCTCCAAAGCATAAATTTAAATGTTTATATTTTGAAAAATATTTATCAAAATATAATATATGTATATTTTTATGAAAGTATTTGAAATGATCAAGATGTCCAAGAGGGGGGTGAATTGGGCTCTTTTAAATTTCTAAGCAAGAATTAAATCTATCAAGAGCCAATTAACCTCCTAGTGCTTTTCCAAGTGTGTCCTACCTATACAAGCAAGAACATGACAATGAAAGCGATAAAGCTCTATGCAATTCTACTCAAGCAACACAAAAGTAATGCGAAAAGTAATACTTGAATGTAATTGCAATAAGTAAGGAGAAGGGAGTAAGGAAATTGACACGACGACGTTTGGCCGAGGTATCGAGAAGTCGACACTCCCCCTAGTCCTCGTTGGAGCACCGCGCACGGTATCGCTCATCTTAGTCCGCACAAGGACTAAGTGCTCTCTACGGGCTGATTCTTCGCCACCCTGGCTCAGTGAATCGCCTACAACCGATCACAACAAAAGCTTGGGTCATCCACAATGATCTCCACCAGATGATCACCAAGCGAACCTCCGCGAAGCCGTCTAGGTGATGTCGATCACCAAGAGTAACAAGCACTAACTCTCACTTGACCAAGGCTAGTCTAATGATTGAATGGATGCACACTTGCTATCTCTAAGCAACTAGTGAGGATGAGCTCATGGATTATCAAATCACTCTCTCACTAGGGCTCTTGCACTTTCTTGCACTCTCAAGGCTTTGTTCGGCTATCCAAATGGGCAAGAGTGATGCCAAGGGGCTGGTGGAGAAGTATAAATACCCCCCAACCAATTCCCTAGCCGATAGAGGCAAATTCCTCTTTCCTGCGTCACTCCGGACGCTACTGCAAGGTGGGGTCCAGACCAATGCGTATGCGTCCGAACCTCACTGGATCACTGTGTTCAACACTGAAAAGCAGGGTGTCCGGACGCTAAGTGACGTCTGGACCCGAGCCTCCGGACAACGTCTGGACAGGTAGAAGCTCTATGCTAGCTCTCTGCATGGTGTCCGGACCCTAACTCTTGTCCGGACCAAGTGCTCCGGACAACGTCCGGATCTTTTTCTGCTCTCTGGAACTCTCTGTGTATCGTCCGGACGCATACCCTTGTCCAGACCTCACACTCCAGACGTCATCCGGACAGAAACTTGCTCTCGGGAGCTCTCTCTGCATAGGGTCCGGACGTTATAGCGTGTCCGGACCCTCCACTGTTCACAGCGTCCGGACGCCCTCTCGCAGCTGAGCAAACTCTAGGGTCCGGACGCATAGCCAATGGTCCGGACCCAGGGAATAACTAGCATCCGAAGCTCTTTTTCGAGCTGGATCAGCACACTTCCAACATGGAAGTTGCTCAACTTGATCTAATGACTATTTTTAAAGCTGCCTAGTGCTAGTTTTTACAAGTGTGCACCACACCTAATCACTTAGCCTCTCCTAGGTTAAGCTACTAGATAGTACCCCTTAATAATACGGTCAAAGGAAAAATAAAGTGCTAAACTACTCTAAGTGTCTCTCAACTCCAATTGACACTTAGACCTAGTCTATGCTTCAACCTTGTCGTCAATCCTTTGAAAACCGAAACGATTCCAATAAGAGGCACAAATACCATTGATAGCCCAGTCAATCATCCATTACCATGACCTAACTTTCTTATTGCCTCTACAAAACACACGTTAGTCATAGTAATCTTGCATTGTCGTTAATCACCGAAACACTAGAGGCCTAGATGCTTTCAGTATTTTTCAAGACAAATCTATTGCTATAATTATCATTTTTTAAACTTAATAACTTAAAAGTTATTCATGATTTATATTCTTAATGTTTGACTCAAACCTTATCTAACTAATATGGATATGGAGGGAATATATATGTTAGGCCACATGATTTAGTCACGGAAAGAAGTTTCAAACGAAGCAAAAGTAGATTGCTTGAGTGGTTATATCTTACTAGCCTTCGAGATTCCATCAGAGTAAACAAACCATTATAAAGATTAAATATTAATAATGTTCCCTTGAGATTAGCGTTGTTGTCCCATTCTAGATCTCAACCCAAGCTTTACCACCAGCGGTGACCGGCCCTAAACGATATGATGTAGGTTTTAAATGATAATTGTTCATTTGACTTTTTTAACTTTAAATTTAACCACTCGTATTATTCAAATTTTTGTGTAAAATATCACTTTCTTTTAGTGTGACTTACTTATTTAATAAATGGTCTATATGAATGACTTAAATTTAACTATATTTGTACATTTTTTAAATAAGACGATTGGTCAAACTTAGAACGAATTATAAATTGAAACGGATGGAGTAGTACTTAAGACTATGAATTTATGATATCTTAGTACTTAAGACTATGCTCTCTAACCTAAAATTCTGAGTTAAAACTACAAAAGAAATGCTAATAAAATAGATAATAAGCACAAGAGTATCAAATTAACTTGAGGATAAAAAAATTACAACAATTAATAATATTAAAAATATATGTAATTTAATATAAGCTTTTTTATGTAATAAACACAAGATATGTAATTTAAAAATATATAATAAGCACAATAGTTTAACTTAACTTGAGGATAAAACTATATAATTTAAAAAATCTGCAACAGTTGATAAGATTAAAAATAAAACCAGATACAGACTACAAAGTATCTATTATGATTATTGTGTTCAGAAATGAAAAAAGAGAAAAATATGCAGTTTAACAATAAATAATACTTCTCCTTTCGCATGAGCTGATGGACTAGTAAGGGACTAATTTAAAAGGATCATCCATTTATGTAAACGTTGTAGATACACAGGTATCTGTAGAATATACAACAATATATTATTTAGCACCTATTTACGTACAGTATACAAAAACAAATAGTATTCTTCATTTCTTCTTCCAAAAAAAGAAAGAATAGGTCCAGTTAAATTTTCTTTCTATTGTGAGCAGCAGCTATCATTGAATTACCAGGCTCGGTGTCTCGTTTACCGGAGCTCCCTTCACAATCCTAAATTGGTCTCGTACCTCCATCGAACTTGAGTTTACAAACTGAATAAAAGAGGTTAACAATTATTCAGACTTCAATGAAAATGCAGAACCATTTTAAAACACAAAAGTGGTGTTTCTTTTTTTCAACATTTTCTGGGAGTTAGTTGAGTTAACACTCAACTGTCGCATTTTGTTTATCCAACCACTTCAATAGTGGGAGTGTTGGCCTCTTCATGCACGACCCGCGCGAGCCTCATCTTGCAATGCTCAAGCGTGTCCTGCGATACGTCAAGGGCACCCTGTCCACCGGGCTTCACATCGGCACTGGCAGCATCACCAGCTTGACCGCCTACTCCGATGCTGATTAGGCTGGTTGTCCAGACTCTCGGCGCTCCACCTCAGGCTACTGTGTCTTCCTCGGCGATAACTTAGTCTCTTGGTCCTCCAAACGACAGACTACTGTCTCTCGTTCGAGTGCGGAGGCTGAGTATTGTGTTGTTGCGCACGCTATGGCTGAGACTTGTTGGCTTCGTCAATTACTTCAGGAGCTTCACGCACCCATCTCTTCGGCGACGATCGTCTACTGCGACAATGTCAGTGCTATCTACATGACTGTCAATCCAGTTCATCATCGCTGCACGAAGCATATTGAGATAGATATTCACTTCGTCCGTGAGAAGGTTGCCTTGGGACAGGTTCAGGTGCTCCATGTTCCATCGTCTCATCAGTTCGCGGACATTATGACCAAAGGGTTATCTGTACAGCTATTCACTGACTTTAAGTCCAGTCTTTGTGTTCGTGACACTCCCACTTAGACTGAGGGAGGGTGTTAGAATATAATTGTAACAGCCCATATGGGCGTCCGGCCCATTGGCCTTGTATATTGTAACCCTAGCCTATTAGGCTATATAATGAAGGTCACCCCCCTGATTAGGGCGTGCGGTGTTATTCTACAGGGAGTACTTTTAAAAATGCTTAAATAGATGGACAGAAACACAACACCTGGAGGAACTCACCTGAACCAGCATATTGGTTCTTGTAGCACGCACCTTGCCATAACCGAACTCGGAAACCCTTGATATGCGCCAGGACTCCCCCTAAATATTTGGAATTTGTATATCAACATCATCCAAGACTATCAATTTCCAATTCTCTATATTCCTAACATTGACTGAATCATTGTTAACACCCTACAACTTCAAGAATATGCAGTGCCTGCTTTGAACATACAGCCCTTGTTAATTGTTACCATGACTCTTACATAGTTATGGAAGTTGTCCAAGCTGATCCCTCCTGCTCCAACAATGACATGAACAGGCGCGGTATAGTTGTTGTTGTCATAGATGTCAATTTCGCTTTTACACTTTGTTGGCATGCCTTTACAATCGCGCTGGTATACTGCACAGGTCCTCTCATAGTTGTGTACATGGCCAAAGAAAACTAAATCCAACTACTCACAGCAGAACCCAAACATGTCACTATAAGCAGCATGTTGTCTTTCTCAGGAATAATGTGGCACGGTCCGTTCTGAATTTTTGAATCTTTAGCGTGATTTCTTACCTGGTAGTTGAGCAGGAGTGGCTCAACAGAAGCAATAAAGTTGGAATCCACGTTGGGCAGTATACCACCATGGGAGGAATACATCGGTATCCAAGAAAAAAAGGTCCGGTCTCATGCTGCAGGCTTTCTTGCCCCACTTGATCAGTCTTTAGCCAGACTATTGTTAGGAGAGAAATGAGTAATTCACTCACCCAATGAAGCTCACCCATGGTGTTCTTGATCTATCAACCGATGACAAATCTTCGTTCATCTAATTGTACTGCTCAAACAACTGAGTTTTTTTTTGGGAAAATAGCCGTTTTGGCCCCTTAACTATCACCAAAGGCTCAAATTGGCCCCTGAACTATCAAAACGGTCACTTTGACCCCTCAACTATCACCGAAAGTTCAAATTGGCCCCTGAACTATAAAAACGGCCACTTTGGCCCTTAAACTTATGATTTTCGTCTCAATTTCATCCATTATCCCAAATCGATGGACACGTGGACAGATGGACTGTGAAAAGGTCGAAACTGCCCCTCATTATTTTCTTTACTTGTTGGCCGCTCACGATGTTTCTAACCTCGCCGTTTATTTTAAAAATACCAAAATATAATCTAATATTATAAAATTCATAAAAAAAATTATTTTAACTTAGAAAAATCAATGAGCACAAATCGTTGAAGGTACATAGTAGAGAATAATCTCTCTAAACTAACCTGGATGCAAATTTGAGGAGTTACTCTTCATGAGGAGCTATCCATATGAAATATGATCTTGCTAGTTGGCGTCGTCCTCCGTGTGGGTCATGTACCACAGATCGTTGTCGCCCGCCACGTTTGATTACAAAACATATAAAGTTTACCTGGTTAAGCTAGACTAGAATTTACCTCCATTTGCATCCACTGTTTCACTGTAACCTAGTTTTTAATTTTATGAGATCATATAAGTTTTAAATATTCTAAGCGAGTAATAAAAAAGTATATCATGATTGTAGTAAAACAAATTTTGGTAAAACAAAACCGGTTTCGAACATTAAATTTTGGTAAAACAATTTTTTTTATGAATTCTCTAACATTAAATCAGATTTTGGTATTTTTAAAACAAACGGTGGGGGTGAAAACACCGTGAGCAGTCAACAAGTAAAGAAAATAATGAGGGGCGGTTCATCCGTCCATGTATCTATCCAGCGATCAGGGATAATGGATGAAATTGGATGAAATTGAGACAAAAATCCTAAGTTTAAGGGCCAAAGTGGTCGTTTTGATAGTTCAAGGGCCAATTTGAGCCTTCGGTGATAGTTGAGGGGTCAAAGTGGACGTTTTGATAGTTCAGGGGCCAATTTGAGCCTTCGGTGATAGTTGAGGGGCCAAAACGACTATTTTGCCTTTTTTTTTCACAGAAGGTTTTTGTGCTTCCAAGACTAGCAGAAGTAAAAAATGTACAGATTAAGATCATACCTGCTCTGACTTCTCCGACCACTCATGCTCTGTGGACATCACAATGAAGTGAACGGTCCCTTGCGCAATGGAATACCATGGCTTATCCCTACTAACAGCAGGCATGAGGAAGTATGATTCATAGGCGACTCCACATTCACCCCCTGAATCAGGAGTCACAATACACAGATGCAGACTTCGCATAATCCCTGAGGAAGACATCATCAGTTCATGATAGCAATTGTGCATTATATAATTATTTATATTACCGTGTAAATTCACTATTACTGAAAATTGCACTGGAAGTGCACAATTCTGATTTCTGAATGAAGAAAGTCACCTTTCGTGATTACCAATAGCTGTCATGTAGAAAACTTGAGAAGCGAGTGGCGTGATGACGTGAAGGAAAAAAGTCCCATTCGACCAGGAAGCCTGTGGCAAAGCAGATGTCTCCCTACATGGAAAATGGAGTCCAAGTTTCCTGTTTGGATCTCTTTAGCCACTGCCTTGGCCACAGAAACCGATCCAAGCTGCAAAGGCATCCCATGACCATTACAGACCCAGTTCATGTTTTCCTGGACTTCATACAAACACATAGCATGCTCTACTTGAATGTACAGCCTTCGCAGAAAAGATCTGGCCTTAGAGCAGTTTTGCATCAACACTATATTCTGACCTACTTTATCCCCTTTATTGATTAAAATAAAGGGCAGATCCTGCCAGTTTACTAACTTTTACTTTCAAAATATTTCCATATACCTGACTGTAGTGTTCCACTGATGGGTCCAGTGGAGCCTTCCCCATATCACCATAGATCAAAAGGATAGCTCATTTGAACCAGCAGCTGGTGGACTTTTGAATTTAACTGTGTCACTCCATCCCACAGAATCACTGCAAATAAGAAAGTCTAGATCATTTGTTTCAAGGCTCTTAGTCGTGTTAGGACTTAGGACTCAAGCTCTACCTTCCGTAGCGGTAAGTGTAGGACTGAGATCGCTGGAGCCCAGTCATGACGGCCGAGTGGATGTAGCCGGGGTCATGCCATATCATCCTGAGTGAACGTTGCGACTTCAGAAGTAGATGACTTTTCGTCTCCATACTGCACTTGCTGCGGAGTCCCGTCTCCACTCACCCAGGTAAGCCTCATCTGCGACAATAAACTCCCAGGTGTAAGGGTGCTGTTCAGCTGTTGCAGAGAGCAACAGTGGAACCGAGAATCGAACAGTGGGTTCCTGGAATGGCTCTGCTCACCGAGGTGGCCTTGGAGTCGATACTGGAGAGGTGGACCAGAGCGCGCCGGACCGCTTGAGGAGGAACGGCGCCTTGAAGCCACCGGAGAAGAGCACGAACTCAACTTCGGTGCAGAAGTTGACGACGTGGAAGGTGAGCGTGGCAGTGCAGGTCCGGGCCTTGCAGGCGCTGGACGCGTCACGCTTCCCGTACCTTGCGTTCTTGCAGCCCATGTACCCGGGGTCGCTTGTCAGACCATGCACTTCCGCGTCAGGAAGATACGAGGCTGAGTATCATGGGAAAAAATCCATTCGATTGCTATAAAACTTTTCAGAAGTTCGATATAACTCCTTTTTTAAAAAGTTTATTTCACTCCTTTATCGAAAAACCAGTTTTTTTAACTTGAAGTTTTGAAAGGAAAATTTTGAGCACAATTTTGAGCTACTATGATCTATTATCCAAAGGGAGTCAGTGACTGATAGGTCTAATTCAGGTTGTCACAAATTTTCAGGTCCTGTTCGGATCGAATCAAGTTTCCATCGAAGTAAAGTGACAGTTAACGCATTCAAAACAATTCAAGCAACAGGAGGAAACCAAATTCTTGAAGTAAAAAATAAATCCTATAAATTCCCACAATAATCCTGTTCCCAAACAACTCCTATAGGTTGTTAGGCTTCTATAACAGGGCTACACCGACAAGACTGTGCCCCCAAAGCACGAGGAAACCTCAAGGAATAATGATCTCTTGATATGCATAGATATACTGATGATTGTTTTTTTCTGCTGAGATGGGCTGAACTGCCCATGAACCAAAAAAAAAAAAAGCCCGAGAGGCCAACGCTGATTCTCGACCAAAAGGAAAGAGAAAGACGTCCTCATTTTATATCTGCTATTGGGGACGCTTCTGATACAGATACAACGACTAACTATAGAAAAGAGAATTCCAGGTTACCAATCTACTGTACAAAGTAATTTCCAGTAGGCACATACGGGCTACCTTTGAGTGTAGCACACAAAATCTGCGACCGATCCCATAGTCCAATAAGACAGTGGCAGAGATGGTACCTGGACAGAAGAATTACTGACACTGGAGCTGGAAACTGTTAGCCACAAAACCACGTGAATATAGTTTATTGACAATAGCTGGACGTGCCTTAGCACGGTCGTGAAGAAAAAACAATAGTGGGAGCTGAACCTAAATTTTACTTACTTTCCTTTGAGTGCTCTTCTGAAGACCATATCAGCAACATGAAAATTTCAAGCTCAAATTTCACCTATCAACTTCAGTACAATAAGAAGAGTGAAACCCAGATCACAGAACTGCGACTGCAGAAAGTGCATTTGAACTTCAAAGTTATCAAGATGCCAAGGAATTCAATAATGAACTGGGCTTGCTTAAATAAATTTGAATGTTTATTTGTATGCACATGTTGTATAACCTAAATCCTTCTTCCAATATTTCAGTGTCTCATCCCACTGGACCATAGAAGTATAATCCATCTCAATATAATTCCCAAATTTGAGCAGAAGTTTGTATTAATCTTGTTAATTTCCAGTTTTGGGTTACATCAAACAACAAGTAGACATGTCCTATGAATACATCCACAATGAAACAAATCAAAGAGTCTTGTGTTCACTATTTCCGCCAAAGATTTAGAGGTATGGGCCCCAATTTAAGAATCAATTGACTAAAGCAGATGACAAACCCTAGGGTCGTCCACTTTGATTCAAACCTCTGTTCTTCCACACATTACGCTCCTCCACCAGCCTCCTAATCTTCAACACATCATCCCACCGTCCACCCATAGCATAAAGGTCACATATCAACATATATAATCCAGCGTTTTCATCGGATATCTCGAGTGCCAATAATTTCTCCATTCCCTCGATTGCAATCTCAAAATTCTTGGCCTTCTTGCATTCCGCCAACAATGATGTCCATATGATGACATTTGGTTCCACTTTCATGGTTTTGATAACCTCATAAGCATCCTCCAACAACCCTGCCTTTGCATAGAGATCAACCATGCACCCATAATGATGTATATTTGGCTCAAGGCGATATCTGTCAACCATAAGCTTAAATAGCTCCCTCCCTTTCTCCACCAGCCCAGCATTCACACATGCACTGAGCACAGCTGTAAATGTCATCTCATTTGGTTGCACTCTTCTTTGACACATTTCCTCAAACAGATGAATAGCCTCGAAGTTGCGCAATTGTGAACCCATACCACAGATCATAATTGTCCAGTGCACAACATTCCTTTTATTCATCTGAGCAAACACACGGGTAGCATAGTCAATGCGGTTGGTCTTGGCGTAGCAATCAATCAGCGCCGTTCCGAGGTGCATACTGGCAGGGACGGAGTGGCGTACAGCATAGCCGTGAATGGCCCTGCAGAACAGCGGTAGAAAGCCAGCTGACGCGCAGGGCGTAAGGAGGGTGGCCAGCATGGCACAGTCCACAACAATATCGGTGGTGAATATCATCGTACGGAAGAATGCAAGCCCATTAGCGAGTTGACCATTGGAGAAATAGCAAGCGAGCATGGTCGACCAAGACACTACGTCTTTGTCAGGAATGCCATCGAAGAATGTGCGCGCAGAATCGAGGTCAGAGGAGCGGCACAGTGACGCGAGCATGACGTTGAGGACGTAGAGGTTGCAGGTGGTGGAGGGTATTTGATCGAACAGTTGGTGGGCAGCAGGCGGGGAGAGGAGCGAGTAAGAGCGAAGGAGCGAGGAGGCGACGTGGGGGTAGGCGAGGAGGTTGGACCTGAGTAGGTGGCCGTGGAAATGGGTGAGGAGTGGGAGGGAAGAAGCGGCGGAAAGCGGCTTGAGGGTGAACACGGCGGCGCGCCAGGCGAAGTAGGATGGTTCCGAGGGGCGGAGCCGGAGGCGGAGCAGGGAATAGAGGTGGAGTGCCGAGTACGGGCAGGACGCGCCGCGGAGGGCGTTGAGGATGTCGCCGGCGGCGAGGGGGTGAGTGAGGGACATGGGGAAGACAGCAGTGGTGCAGCGCGGCGCCGCCGCGGCTTGTTCGGACTGGAATCAGATACCAAGGGCCCGTGGCTCGGCCCAGCGTTGGCATTGGGTCGGGACGGTAAAGCCGCATGTGGGCCGCCCAGTCGACAAGGCCACATTGCTGCAGAAGAGAGGACCATTTAGTTCTCATCTCCTGGATAATGATTTGTCGGTTCATCTCCAAGCGGAGTTTCAGTTGATCTCGACCGAATTTCGGTCTCCGAGTCAGGTACGAAATACGTGTCCTTGCTGTACAAGATTTCTCAAATCCAGGTATATGAATTTGAAAATTTTGAAAAAAAAGGTATATATAGGGGTAAGTCATGAAAGCATAAAACAACCCTGCACATGCCAGGGAGAGGGAAATATATCTGGTATAGTTGGCATCCATATATCAAGGAAACTAACTAGCTTTCTTGGTAATTAAGTTTTCTTATAAAATGTGAGATGGACTTGGACTCTGCTTTTCCCATCAGATTCTTGAAGATTTTTTTCCTTCAGGATTGATACTAGTCCTAATTAGTATAGGACTCCCAACAGATCTAGAGTTAGTTACTACCAAGAAAAGATCTAGGGGTGGTTTCCTAGCCTATAAATATGCAACTTGGATTCCCTGGTGTTTTTCCTTAGAGAATTATTATTATATAAATATTAGCAAGTCTAGGGTTTTGTTTTGTCATTGCCATCAAGGTATTGGCATTCAAGGAGTGATCATACCAACACTTAAAATCCTTGGGGTTGTTTGATCTAATCCATATCAAAAGTAAGATCTGCAGTTGCAAGGGCAAGAACAGATCATTCAAAGCCTTGGAGTCTTTCTTTTATCTGATCCATCTATCTATACCAAACTACAGTTGGAAGGCAACTAGGAAAAGATCAAGATTGAACTGCATTCTAGAGGTAAGTTTTTTTTTAGAGTGTGTTTGCTGTTTTTATCTCTCCTGTTCTTGAAAGACATGATTTGGTTGTGTTCCTTCATATTTGCTTCTCTTTGTCTTCCATCATCAAGTTAAGACATGCATGATTTGGCTGTGTTCCTTCTTCATATTTGCTTCTCTCTGTCTTCCATCCTCAAGTTAATCTATATTTAGGACCCTTCCGCTTCTCTAGGATCTCTGTATATTCAACTGTTATTTATGCATGGACGGTTCCTTTGCTGTTTGTTCCCTTCCGCTTTCTTCAGGCGTGAAGCGCTCTTTGGAGGTTGAGCGGGCGGATGCTCGAATGATATGATTTTTATTTTAACCAATGGATTAGCCATGCTAACTGAATGGACAGATATCTAAAATCTAATGCAATTGTCATCTGAGCTAATTGGTAAATTGTGATCTAATTATTCATGAAAGATGGTCTCTAAAGTAAAACAATAATAATAAATTGCCGGGCTTTGGGTTTCCTCCCTTTCTCGTGCTGCAGCACCCTGCCATTTTCCATCCTATCAAGATGTACTGTGGCACTGAATCTATGTGAAATACGACTTTTTTTTTCTATTGTTTCAGTTTTCAATTTAAAAAAAGGTGGGTGCTGAGTTGCTGACGATAGCTGGACTCTAAATAACCTGATGAAGATACTTATTAAGCGGCTAGGAATATTGTTTCCAATGGAGTTTGGGTCTCTCTTACTTAAATGCTCAATGATGTAACATTCATTCTCTCTCTTGAAGAGCCCACTTAAAATTTGAAGAGTGCACTTAAAAATTTATAGATTATATGTCCTACTCCCTCCGTCCCTAAATATCAGTCATTTGTGCTTTCTAAAAAATATTTTTGACTAAATATATATTAAAAATATTAATATTTATGCTATATAATTAGTATTATTAGAAAGATCTTTAAATCTAGTTTTTTTATAAATTTATTTAGAGATATAAAAGTTGTACGTATTTTCTACAAATTAAGTCAAACTTGTGGCATGAATACCAACGGTGACGGTTATTTAGGAACGGATGGAGTAGCTAATAAATAAATTAAATTATTGAAATGATAGCTTTATTGATCTTTAGTCCCTTTATGCTTATATTGGGATGTCTAACACGTGGAGTTGGGCTGCAATTACTCGATTAACACAGAGGGCAAAATATTGGCTTTTATCTGACCGGACCGAGGGGCAAAAAAGGAAAGCTATATTCTATCCTTGTGCTCCTTCCTTTAGACTATTTCTCTCTTTCCTCTCTCTCTTTTCCCCTTCTCCAACTCTAGAGAGATCGGATCCTACCATCTCCGTCTTAGATAGGTTTTAGCCCTCTAATCCAACTTCGACGATATTTGATACCATCTTCTCCGTCTTCCGTGAATCCGCCTTCGTCTGCTACAAGGTTAGTCTTTTAATTTAAGATTTGGGGTTAGGGTTAGGGTTAGGTTAGGAATAGTCTGCAATACCCTCTAGGTTCAACGACAAGCAAAGAGAGGTTCTACCTAGTCGTGCTAGTCACCGAATGGCGAGACGGCAAGTCTAGGAGGATCGCGGACTAGGCTACGAGGGAACATTCATGGGGCACAACTGGATGCGTGTAGCGGAGTTATGCCTCGATCATCAAGTGAAGGGGTATGATCTTGTTGCAGTCAAACTCGACATGATGTGTTGAATGATGAGACATTGTTTTGATTTTGTTTTTTGGATATTTCTTCGCCTTTTGTGAATTTTATTTGTATGGAACACTAAGCTTTCTTTCTCAAATTTTCTCTGGTTTATTAATAAAGATACGAATTGTTATTTCTTTCTTCTAAAAGTCATAGTTAGTTAATTAATAATTTGTTTTCTTCTTCTAAATGATCTATCTTTTAGAATTCTTGATTTTACCATACCTGATGTTTCAGGTTTGCAACCGCAACACATGTGCATGTCCTCACTAATTGCTCCTACTCTTTGTCAACAGCGACCATCTTGAGGAAGTGTCGACGAACTACATGGACACGGAGAGAGACATCAAGCCTTTCGTCTCCTCTACCGTGGCCACCACCATCCAGCAAAACCTCCATGGCCCCAACGCTTCTCAGCCAACCGCATTGCCATTGGAGCGCGGTGGCACTCGAGTGTTGGCGCAAATTCAGCCTCAAGCCACATGCGTCCTGAACCAGGCCGCTTCGGAGCTGTCGGGTGGCGTCAGCTACCGGTCCATTAGTGCTGATGAGGCACTCGAGGGTACCTCGGCTCGTCGACCTTTCTCTGCACCGCGGTTGAGTCGGAAGTTTTGGGGCGCCGGCGATTATGATGCGGCCGCCGGGGGGGCTGCTGCACCACAACCTCTGAGTATGTCATAATGCTGAAGGTTTTCATGTGAATTATATTAATTCTTCGCAGCATATCTCTAACGCTTGAAGCTGAACACCTTGCTTCGTTGTTGTAGGTCTAAAGAATCGCATGTGCGTCCACCCTGAATTTCTCCACTCCAATGCGACTTCGCATAAATGGCCGTTTGGAGGTACGCTGTTGTGTGGTTTTAGACTTCATTTTCAGACTACAATCTTAATTATTGTTGCATGCGTCTTACTTTCTTTGCCCTGTTACAGCCGTTGCAGAGTTGTTGGACAATGCTGTGGATGAGGTAATTAAATAGATTCCTTGCTGAGCCATACACTTTGTTTATCCATAGTTCAATGTGTGACTAGATTATTTTTGGTCAAACAGATCGAAACTGGTGGTGCTACAACAATATTGTTTGACAAAGTCATCGACAAACGGAATGGATCACCGGCTTTGCTAATTCAAGGTTCTGATTGTTATATTATATTAATGTGATAGCATTTTATAAGTGATATTTGATTGGATAATAAATAAACTAAATATACAAAGTTATAAAGTTCACTGATCTTTTACAGAGTTTATAGGAACTAGACAGTTTGCTCATGCCTTCACTGTAATGAATTTCTTTTAAATAATTAGGCAAATATGGATAGATCGATGTATTAATTTGAAACTGCTAGAGCACATAATTTATGGTTACCATGCAGATGATGGTGGAGGCATGGATCCTGATTCTTTGAGGCGGTGCATGAGCTTTGGATTCTCAGAGAAACAATCAGGATCTTCTATTGGACAATGTATATTGCCAACTTTTGTTTTTATAATCTGCAAGTCATCTCCTGAGACCCACTGTCTATCATTTTGGCATTTATCACTTTGATTAGATGGAAATGGATTTAAGACTAGCACAATGCGGCTTGGGGCAGATGCTATTGTTTTCACTCGCTGCACTAAGAGCAGGTGCCATATACCTCACTTAAATTTCTTTCCTTTTGTAAACCACTTCTTTTTATCAATTGAAATAATGTCAAGTCATTACTTGTTTTCAGTGGGTCTACACAATCTATTGGTCTCCTCTCTTACACTTTCTTGGTGGAAACTGGACACTCAGATGTTGTAGTTCCTGTGGTACGCTTTGTGAATTTATTTATTTTTTTGTTTGCATAAGGCACTCAATAAGTTCATATGCCCCACTTCCTTAATTTTTGTTGATATATTTTCTCTTCTTATTAGGTGGATTATAAATGCAATCTAATGAAAGGACAAACTCAACGATTGGAGCGTCATGGTTCGGAGCAATTCTCCTCAAACTTGTCAGTGTTGTTGAAATGGTCCCCTTTTGCAACAGAAGACGAGCTGATGCAGAATGTATGTTAACCTGCCATCTGTCATCTATTTGAAGTCTAAAGATACAATACTTTATTTACTCTAAAGTTATATATATATATATTATTATCTAAAATGCTAATGGTTGTTCCAATCTATGGTTGATGAACAGTTTTGTGACATTGGCCCACATGGCACCAAGATTATAGTATTCAATTTGTGGTCCAATGACGATGGTAATTTGGAGCTCGACTTTGACACGAATCTGGAGGTAACCATCAAATATATCACTTGAATGATTTAACATAAATATTGTTTTTATTGTTTAAGTAACATCCTTAACTCTGATGATTGCGTCTATTGGAATACTGTTGCCAACAATATAAAACTGATCTTATAAATTTTGCTATGTTTTGTAGATTGTTTTTTTTTTCAAAATATGAATTTGTTTTCTTGTTGTTTATGTTGTATATTCACTGCTACAAAAAAAGATTAATCGTGACTTTTTCAATAAACCCTCCGAGACAGGCAGGAATATCAACCGCCTCGGCATTAAGCGAGGTGGAACCGCAACCTTTCTAAAACCCCCACTGAGGCAGACAGGAATATCAACCGTCTAGGCATTACTGCCTCGTAAAACCCATTAACCGAGACGGTTACAAGAAACCACCTCACAAAATTCATTAACCGAGGCGAACACCATAACGCAACCGTCTCGTTAAATCATTAACCGAGGCGGTCATTCTAACACAACTATCTCAGTTAATAGGAATTAACTAAGTGATTGTCTTAGGTGGCTCGTCTCGGTTAATCGATTAACTGAGACGTTTGATACAATGCATCTGCCTCGATTAAGATGTGATTAACTGATATGGTTGCCTTATAATATCCGCCTCGGTTAAGCTTGGAATAAATTAACTACTAAATTTCAAAAAAAAAATAAACGTTTTTGGATGAAGATTTGTCCCAATCGAGGCAGTTAGCGCAACCACCTTGGTTAAGGCCACGATTAACCATGATCTTTGGTCCAAGGAGGTTGCAAAAACTGTCTCGATTAAGCGATTTGCCCCACCTTAGTTTAGTTTATTGTAGTAGTGACTGTCAGAATGTCTAACAGATTTTTGTGTTCCCTACTGCTTTTTTTTTTTTTTACGGAAGTTCCCTGCTGTGATGCTCATCAAAGTTCTTGTTTGATTGTATTTCAGGATATTATGATTAGTGGAGCGCCAAATCCAGAAGAAATTAGCAACTCTGTAAAAAGGGCTAATGAGAACCATTTGGCAAATCGACTACGCTATTCTCTAAGGGTGAGTATCATACCTATAGTTTAACACTCCCTATACTCCCAAACAATACCAGTGAGAGTTGGTTGTTGGCATAACATTTTGCATGCAGGTGTATGCGTCTGTGTTGTATCTGCACCTACCAGATTACTTTAGGATCATACTTCGAGGGAAAGAAGTTGAGCGCCATCGCATTGCCAATGACCTAATATATCCTGAATGCATCAGTTATAAATCCCAAATTTACAGAATAAAAGAGGTTTGCCTTGGTTTATCTTTTCTTAGCCTCACCACATAACTTGTTGATCTACATGCTCTTTACTGTATATGAATTAAGAGTTTCATACTCTTGTTCTGCTTGTTTCTCCTTTTTCCATGCACTCTCTTTGGTTGACTTGATCAGGCTGAGGTTCTTACAACTATTGGATTCTTAAAGGGTGCCCCAACTATTAGCGTGCACGGATTTAATATCTATCATAAAAATCGCCTTATTTTGGTGAGCTTCCTCCTGACCCCTTACATTGACACACTTTATTTAAGGATGCATACACATAAAACTAAGATTTTACACCATTGTCCTTGTCTAAAATCTCTTGCAGCCATTTCATAGAGTTCTGAGTAGTGCGAGCAGCAAAGGTAGAAGCATCTGTGGAGTATTGGAGGTAGACTTCATCAAGCCCACTCATGACAAACAAGACTTTGAGAAGTCACAGCTATTTCAGAGGCTGATCAACCGCCTGAAGGAAATGACTAACGAATACTGGTAAGTTCCAGCTAGGTTCTTGATATCTGTTCCTCCCAATTTCCCAAATCTATTTGCACCGATTCTTACTTTGCCTCAAATACCACCATGTAAATAATGCCTCGATTCTTTCTCAGGGATCTTTACAGTGAGAAGATTGGGTACGTGAAACAGCCACGCGTGAGTGCAGCTCCTCCTCCTCCACCAGTAATGCTGCAGATAGAAGATGGCACCGCTGAAGCATCAGAGAGGAGTGCACCTGCGCCTGCTCCGACACGTCTCTTAAGATCGAACAGCAACTACGTGAATGCAGTTCCAATCGCCTTTGCACCCGCCCCTGGTTTCCACTCAGCACCTGTCAAAACAAAGATTGCTGTTGCACCGGGAGCGCCTACGGGCGGCTACTCCTCATCCTCCTCGCCAAACGTGCAGACCGTGCAAGTCGACCAGACAAAATCGCCTTCCATGGCGCCTGCAGGCACCGATTTGGTAGAGACAAGAAAGAGGAGGAACGAAGATGCTACCATGGCGACTGCTGCGTCTAAAAGGAAGGCTGTGGAGGATTTGGCTGGCAGCAGCTCCGCTACTGATCAGGTTAGTACAGACAACTACCTTGTCGTCTTAATTGCTATGCAATCTGTATGTTGTATATTGATTTCTGTGGACAAAACAGGTATCTCAATATATGGGACTGGGAGAGCGAGAACTGAAGGAATTGTCCTACATGAAGCTGGAAAACCGGATGCTCCGTGAAGAGTGAGCCTAACAATCTTGCCTTGGTATATACTAGCTAGTGGTTTTGGCAAAGCTTCTAAATACCATGTTCGTTTTGTTTTGCATTTCTTTTCTGAATGCAGGTGCGCAGAGTTTGAGATGTCAGAGAAGGAACTACAGCTCAAGGTAAATTCTCTACCCACCCACCCTGTGCAGTCGTGATGATGATCATTAGAGCACATATATAAGAATGAATGAATCGATCATGACTCGACTATGAGTGTGACGAACGTGGTCTCCTTGTGCCGAACAGGAACAGAAACTACGGCTCGAGGTTGAGAAGGAGCAGGAGAAATTCAAGAGCCTACTGAACGAATTCGTTTCGTCGTCTGCTGCGCCGACACAGAAACCATAGTTAAGCGGCGGCTTGTGCACTCGTGCTAGCTCTCCATGACATGTGGTGATTTATACTGTATTTACATTCAGCATGCCAGAGAACCGAACACTGGCAAGGAAGCAGTGATTGATGCTTTTGGACGGCCGTCCGGCCGGTGCAGACATAGCGCGAAAGGCGCGTGTAATGTACCCGAGCTCTGAGAAACTCGGCTTTGGTTTCTTCTACCGTGTCCAGAGTAACTGGATCCTGTACAGATTTGAAAAGATCCATATGCGAAATTGGGAAATTGAGATGTAAAATGGAGATTTTTTTGTAGTAAAGTGCACCAACGGTCCCTAAACTTGCAAATCGATCGTTTAGGTTCTTAAACTTGTCCGGTTGTGTCATTCCAGTCCCTAAACTTGTAAATCGATCATTTAGGTTCTTAAACTTGTTCATCTGTCATCCCGATCCCTAAACCTGTTCGGCTGTGTCATTTTAGTCCAAACAGAACGATCCAAAAACTACATATCAAAAAATAATTCATAACTTTTTCATATGAACTCGAATGAAGACAAATTTTATATCAAAATTGTAGCTCTCGACGTGATCTACAACTTTATAGTTCAAAAGTTTTCTATTTGAAATCATTTAGTGTTCGAAAACTTAATTTTAAATTTTACATTTCAAAATCTATAAACATACACTAATATTTTGGAAGCCTAAACAATTTTATTTTAAAAACTTTTCAACTACAAAGTTATAGATCACGTCGAGAGCTACAATTTTGATATAAAGTTAGTCTTCATTCGAGTTCATATAAAAAAATTATAAATTATTTTTTAATATATGTAGTTTTTGGATCGTTCTATTTGGCCAAGATGACACATCTAAACAAGTTTAGAGATCGGAATGACACAGTTGAACAAGTTGAATGACTTAAGTGGTCAATTTCCAAGTTTAAGGACCGGAATAACATAACCAAACAAGTTTAAAGACCGAAATGACACAGATGAACAAGTTTAAGGAGCTAAATGACCGATTTGCGTGGGATGACACAGAAGCAAGGATCGCTAGTGCACTTTATTTTTTTTTTCCTTCTTCCGTGTTAGTTTTCTGTAGAGATCGGTTCTAGTGTAGTAGCCCGCGAAGGCACGACACGCTCGTGGTTTCCTCTTGCAGTTTCAATTCTTTCCGATACTTGGTGTCGAAGTCACCCGCGGGCCGCGGTCTTCTTCAAGACGCACCCACGTGAGGCACGCCGACGCGCGCCCGGTCCCGATCTGTGGCTAGAGCACCGCTGCCTGCCCGCCCGCCGGCTGGCGGCCGCACACACTCGACACGCGGTTCGCCAAGGCCATTCCACGGCGGATCCCCACCTTCTGCTGTGCGCAGCGCCGCATCCCCGATTCCTCTTCCTCCACCAGCAGCCGCGGCACGGCAGCACACCCGCCTGCCCCTCGCGCTCGCGCGTGAACACCCCCACCCCAAACTCTGCCAAATTCCCCCAAACCCAGGGCGGTCGCGGACCCCGCAAGACCTCGCCAAATCGCCCCCAAATCAACGGGACCGGGCCGGCCGACACAGGCCCGCAACCCGCGGCGATGGAGCTGGCGTCGACCGACCTCGCGGCGCTGGGCGCGGCGGAGCTGGTCCGCGTCTCGGCGTCGATCCCGCGCGCGGCTCCCCGCACCTTCGCGCGGCTCACCGCCTGCCTCGTCTTCCCGCTCTCCTTCGCCGTGCTCGCGCACTCCCTCTTCACCCACCCCGTCATGCTCCGCATCCAGGGCGCCGCCCACTCGGACCTCCCGCAGTGGCTCAGGCTCTTCGCCTACCAGTTCCTCTACCTCATCGTCCTCTTCACCTTCTCCCTCCTCTCCACCGCCGCCGCCGTCTTCACCGTCGCCTCGCTTTACGCCGCCAAGCCGGCCTCCATCTCCTCCTCGCTCGCCGCGCTGCCCCCCATCCTGCCACGCCTCCTCCGCACCTTCCTTTGGGTCTCCCTCCTCATGCTCGCCTACCACCTCGTCTTCGCGCTCACCGTCCTCCTGCTCATCGTCGCCTTTATCCCCCCCAACGCCACCGACTCCGCCGCGCCGCCCTCCCTCTCCTTCGTCCTCTTCCTCACCCTCGTCGTCTTCGTCTTCCTCGGGATCCACGTCTACATCTCCGCGCTCTGGCACCTCGCCAGCGTCATCTCCGTGCTCGAGCCGCTCTGCGGGCTCGCCGCCATGGCCAAGAGCAAGCAGCTGCTCCAGGGCCGCACCGGCACCGCAGCCACGCTCGTCGTCTCCTACTTCGCGGTCTGCGGCATCACCTCGTTGCTGTTCCGTGCCGCTGTCGTTAAGGGCCGCACCGAGGAGGGGAGCTTCGGCCTGGCCTTGCCCGGCCGGCTGCTTGTGGGCGCCGTGCTGGTCTGCGTTCTTGTCTGTGTCAATCTGCTGGGACTGCTCGTGCAGAGCGTCTTCTACTACGCCTGCAAGGCCTTCCATAACCAGCAGATTGACCGGACTGCATTGTATGAGCACCTTGGAGGGTACCTTGGAGAGTACGTGCCACTCAAGAGCAATATCCAGATGGAGAACCTTTGAGATTGGGGAAGCATAGGGCAAGGGTAAGCTGCTCACCTCATTGCTTCATACTATCAGTTTCCTGTGGATCTTTCTCAAAAGATGAGTGTGGTTTACAAGGATCTATCTGGTCTTGTTTCTAGTACCCTGTAGTAGTTTATAATCTGTACAAGTGATAATGCGCAGTATGGAATCATGGAACTAATCTATATAGAATGGAACAGAGATGCATGAACAAGGTTGCCTTTCGTCTTATAAACGGTGTTCTTGATTATCCTTTCCTGTGGGTCATGTTATTGTCCGTGACTGTGAGTCATGATTTAGAGATTGAGGTGGGTTAACATGCACTGATGCGCAATTGGTTTCCTCTATCCTAACGTGAGACTGTTATACCATGGGATGTCCCTCCCTTCAGCGTTTTATACCATTTGGTAAGAAATTGCTTTAATAGATAGTTAGATACTGATTGTTGCTCTAGAAAAATCTCTGCACATCAGGATCACGAGTTTCCCTTTAGGTTTTCTATATACCTCATGTGTTGGAATATTTTGAAACATGCTTGCAGAATCCATGTTTGTTCATTCTATTGGGAAAAAGATTGTGCGATCGACTCTTAATTTCTATCTTAATATCTATGATCATCATGTCCTACTTAGACTTCTAGGAAATTCCATTATTATGATGGAGAACTTGCTACTATTTGTTATCTTTGAAAGAATTTAAAACATGCTAGGTTATTGTGTCTGTTGATTGCTTGGTTGAACTATAACAATCCTGGCATAATAATACTATTCCTTTTTTGGGCAAAATTTATGTATCTGTGATTTCCATCCTTTCTGAATACTACGAACTTTGTTGGTAGGGTGGGGTTTATGGCCTTCGTGTCAGTGAAGTTATATCTGGTGATGGTGTGGTAATGCTAATGTTGCAAACCATACAGCCATATCACTGAGTACTATTTAGGAAATGGAGCTTAAAGTGAAAAGCACAAATCACTATTTTTTATTTTTTCTGAAGCTACATAAATGGTCACGGTGAGTCAGTCATTCTAGTTGATATCCTACATGAAAGAGCTTCCTGCTACAAGGATTACTTGTTACATAAATCCTTGAGTTGCCTGGGAATTGGGACAAAAATGTTTTCTTGGTATTACCGCAGCTGCTGCCCAATTGCCCCTGTCATTTGAACAAAGCCAATGCTACGCCTCCTTATAGACTTGGCGCACATGCCAGTGGCGACTGCGATAGAGGAGAAGAGGGGCGAGGGGGAGAATGGCGAGGAGAGTGATAGTTGTGTTTGGACCTAGTCTATTAGGGGAGATGCAACTCCTCTATTTGAGAGGGTGCGAGGGAAATATTGGTGGTGGGGTGGGGGTGGGGGGATAAGTCCCCACCTTATTTTATTGATTTGTAGCTCCTCTTACATGATTACAAGGGATGTACATGGGGGTTTGATAGAGAAGGAAGGAAAAGAAAGGATCTATTCTAGATTACATTGGATCGGTGTTCACTGAAATGTCAAGAACTTTGGTCCACTCTTCTATGACTCTTTTACTTTTCTTTGGCACTCTGCTCTCCAAAGATTTGCCTCTGCTTTGCACGATAGAATGAGCTGCCTGATAGTGAATTGCTCGCTCCTCTCTGAAGACAAAAGAATTCCTTCTTTTCCATAGCTGCCAACAGCACAAGGTTACAAATACACTGTATTAGTCGCATTCCTTCTTTTCCATAGCTGCCAACAGCACAAGGTTACAAACGCACTGTATTGGTCATCTGGAATGCCTCTGATCTTCTGAATGTTGTGCCAATTGTTACACTAGAGGTTGGCACTTGACTGTCGTCCAATTTTTCACCAAAACTGGACAGCTATGGAGCACTGGAATATTATGTGATCCGTTGTCTCTTGATCCACACCACAAATGTGGCAGGCTAGAGTCTCTACAATCTTCTTATGGAATAAGTT
Organism: Microstegium vimineum; assembly: GCA_022036555.1. Classification (NCBI taxonomy): domain Eukaryota; kingdom Viridiplantae; phylum Streptophyta; class Magnoliopsida; order Poales; family Poaceae; genus Microstegium; species Microstegium vimineum. Next base: position 13,790,360 of record CM039137.1, on the reverse strand, counting down.
GAACCGGCATTGAATTTTGTCTCTGAGGAGCAACCAGAAGAACATCTGTACCCGTGGTGGATCAGCATTCTTCCAGATGAAGGAGGGCTAGATGTAGGATCATTTTCCTGGCCTTTAGCCTTGAGTAAACGGTAGATCATTTTCATGGCCTTTAGCTAGTGGGAACATTGTGTATAGCTATTGTGCTGCTTTTTGCCTCATTTTTGCGTATGTTCAACTTCCGATGGACATTTGTTGATGCCAAGTCAGAATGCATTATGTTGTGTGACGTCGTACCCTTGCTAGCTGATACGGGATAACTGGACAGTGAAATGGTCATGTAGCGGAATAGCCGTCTAGCGTTTGCAGTTTCTTCTTGCTGTTGAACATCTGACGTAAAACGAGTGTGCTCCTTTTTTTTCTTCTGTGTATTCCTGTGTTGAATCTCGTGTTGTTTTGGTTCTCACTCTTCATGTTGATCATCCCTCGTCGCTGATAGACTGATACTGACTGCCCTTGTGCTGGACTGCTGGTCATGAGTTGTGCCTTGTGTGAGGCTGTGCAGCTGTGGTGTCTGTGACTGCTTATAGATTCATTTTTTTAACTTTCTAAGTATTGAGCATCTTTGTATTGAATCATTGTGTTGACTCTTGAGTCATAGGTACCGTAGTGTTGGTCGCCACCCTCTTCTTCGAGGGAGCGCTGCTCGCGTCAGACTATGCGATGCTCATGGTAGGCTGCTTCGTCGCACGAGTCGGGGTTGGTTACGCCATCGTGATCGCGCCCGTGTACACGGTGGAGATGGCGCCGGCGTCGGCCAGCGGCCTCCCGCCTCCTTGCCGGACGCGTTCACCAACTTGGGCATCCTGCTCGGCTATGTGTCCAACTATGCGTTCGCCCGCCGCCTCCGGCTTCACCTCGGCTGGCACGTCATGCTTGGCGCCAGCCGCCCTGCTTGCACTCTTGGTGCTGGTCCTCCCTGAGTCGCCCTCGCCACGGTGGCTAGTCATGCAAGGCCGCCAGGCGGACGCCAGGGTAGTGCTGCTGCTGAAGACCTCCGACACGCCGGAGGAGAGGAGGCTGCAGAGCGCCTAGCTGCCATCAAGGAGGCTGCCGGCATCCCAAAGGACCTCGACGGCGACGTGGTCAGCGTGCCCAAGGAACAGAAGAATAGAGACGAGACACATGTCTGGAAGGAGCTCATCTTAGCCCCATCCCCAGCCATGCGGCGCATCCTTCTCACGGCCGGCGCTCGGCGTGCAGTTCTTCCAGCAAGGGTCAGGTATCGATCACGTCGTCCTTTGCAGCCCGCGCGTGTTCCAGAGCGCCGGCATCACTGACGATAACCGGCTTCTGGGCACCATCTGTGCGGTTGGCGCCACCAAGACGCCGCTCTTCATCTTGGTGGCCACGTTTTGGCAGACCGCGTTGGCCGGCGGCCTCTGCTGCTGAGAAGCGCAAGCGCGGGCGCCGGGCGGGATGGTCGTTTCGCTCCTTGGCCTGGGGACGGGCTTTACTATCGTGCAGGGGCATCAAGCATCACCCTGACGGCGACGCCAAGCAGATCCCAACGTGGGCCGTCGCCCTGTGTATGGTGTCCGTCCTAGCTAACGTGTCCTTCTCCATCGGGCATGGCCGGCCCCCTTACGAGAGATCTTTCCACTGCGGGTGCGTGCGCTGGTCTTGGCTGATGGCGTGACATCCAACCACAACACTACCAGCGGCGTCATCTCTATGAGCTTCCTGTCACTCTCAATTCTCAAAGGCCATCACCCTTGGTGGTAGCTTCTTCCTCTACGCCGGCATGGCAACGCTCGCGTGTCTCTTCTTCTTCGTCAGGTACTTTACCTCCCAGAGACTCGCGGCCGAACGTGAGAGGAGATACGACGCATGCACGATCGAATGCACAAAGCCCTGCTGGTGGGAATGAAAAGGTGGTGGTGGAAGTGCCCATCCACAAACTAACGGAAATAATTAACGGTGGTACTGGTAGAGATCCCAATTTGCCATTGTCTTGATTTCATTATTCGTAGATCAAAACAAAGATTTCGAGATCCACCGCACGCAAATAATCTTGCAAACCTCACAGCACTTGACGTATTGCTTTTGTAATAGTATAAAACACTTTTAACTTAAAGTTATAGTTATGATATCATTATTTTTTTTCGTTGCAACACATGATTCTGTTGAGTGTTGATATAAAAAAGAGTCAAAATTAACTTATAATTTGAATCGAAGGAGTATAGCATATAACCATTACTTCTATTATAATAACTCGCTTATAGGCCGTTAAACAAAGCTTATAAAATTCACCTGGGCAACCAAATAAACTAAACTATACTGAACAAGACACCAAAATCTAATGAGGGGTCCATAATAAATATATGGACCACAGATAAGCCTAAATAAATTAGAACGATATCCAAAGCTTAATTAGTTGATGATCAATTGTCACCGGCATTGTCCTCGTCATCGGTGACCTCAACCTCGCGTTCGACGTATCCAAGGGTGTCAAGCTCCTCACGGACGTACTGCTGCTCCCGCTTGATCTGCTCCTGCGACTGGTAGTAGACGTCCGCCCAACTCATCTACCTCTCGCGCTCCACGGGATCGTGAATCCTGGCAAGAAACGACTCCACCATCGGGAAGGGCTTTCTGTGCTCGGGGACGGACAACATGCGGTCGATCTCTTCCTTCGTCAGCTTCCTTGGGGACGGACAACATGCGGTCGATCTCTTCCTTCGTCAGCTTCCTTGGGGACGGACAACATGCGGTCGATCTCTTCCTTCGTCAGCTTCCTTTTCACCAACTTTGTCTTCTTCAGCTTTCCCTTCTCCGATCCGCTCGTCCGTGTGCAGGGGGTCGCCTCCTCGGTCTTGGCGCCGGGCTTGCTCACGCCTGTACTCGAAGGAGGCGAGATCCTGTCCTCATGCATCATCACGCCTCCCTCTTCACCGAAGAGCAAGACAAGCACTCTGGATCGTGAAATTCTATGCGGCGCGGCGGCTATGGATTATTAGGAATTTATAGGATAGGAAGGGGGGCAGGTGCAGGGTGGGGACTGGGGAATATAATCGCCACCCGGTTTCCTATTCGAAGCGGATCCGGTTCCACGGTCTCTTGGCGTCCGGGCTCCAGCTTTCGGGCCCGACAACTTGAGCACCGCCTTCGATACGGCACGACTTCAGTTAATGCGCCAAAAGGCTGAAGGGTTTCGGGCCACACTGCTGCAGAAGAGAGGCCCGTTTAGTTATCTTCTTTTGGATAATGGTTTGTCAGTTGTATATCCTAGTGGAGTTTTAGGGTCCGTTTGGTAGAGCTGTGTTCCTGATTCTTTAGTTATGTTTTCTGATTCACTGGTAAAGTGATTTTGTAGCTAAAAATAATTCTTTTTTATTGTTTAGCCTAAACTCTCTAAATCAGCACGAAGAATCACTTCACATAATCAGGTGAAACTATTTTTTTCAGCTCTCAGCCAGCTAGTTCATTTCAGAGAATCACTTCACATAATTGGCAGAGAATTTCAGCTCTCAGTCAACTAGTTCATTTCAGAGAATCTCTTCACGGAATCGGTGGTGAATCAGTTCTCGCTGAAAAAATCGTTTGGCAGTCAGGGAGTGATTCTCCCTGAGAATCAGCTCTGCAGAGCGCTCCCAAACGGCCCCTTAGTTGATCTCGACCGAATCTCGGTGTCCTGAGTCAGGTACGTGTCCTTGTTGTACAATAGTTGTCAAATCCAGGTAGATGCATTTGAAACTTTTGAAATAGTATATGGTAATTAAGTTTTCTTCATGTGAGATGGACTCTGCTTGTCCCACCAGATTCTTCAAGAGATTTTTCCTTCAGTCTTATACTAATTCTAATTGGTGTAGGACTCCCAACAGTTCTAGAGTTAGTTCCTACCAAGAAGATCTAGGGTAGTTTTCTAGCCTATAAATATGCAACTTGAATTCCCTGATGACCTTGTCTATTTCTCTTTCTCCACGTCAAAGCTTCATTCTTAGGGCATCTCCAAAAACCTTTCTAAATCTCAATCTCTAAATCACATTTAGAGAGTCATTTATATAAAAATTGCTTTCTATATCTTTTTATCCTCCAACAATTTTTCTATATATCATACTCACTCTAGAGAAATCTAGCGAAAAATTCAGAATAGAAAATTGCTATATTTGGATATAAACTGTTGGAGAGTAATTTTTCACCAAAATCTCTATTGCAAGCATTTAACAAAGATATGGAGAGTCTCTTGCAGATACTAATCCACATTTTGTCAAAGCCTCTATAGAAGCTCCCCCTTCTCCTCGCCTTAGAGTTTCTTTTGTCTTTTTGTGAGTTGTGACCCATAGGCCTCTTGAAGAAGAGTACCTCCAAATACAGTCTTGAAGAAGATTCAACAGAATGGAGCTTAATGTGGCGGTGCAGACACTAAGCTTCGTCCAGTGCAGCTACTCCTGGGAGCTCCTTCCCTTCCAGCAACTCCAAACTTGCACCACCCCCAGTTGAAATGTGGCTCATAGAGTCGGAGACACCTGCCTTCTCAACAGCTGCAACAGAGTCTCCACCGCCAATTATTGTGGTGACGCCCTTGCCACTAAGCTCGGCTAACTTCTTTGCAATTGCCTAAAGAAGAGAATTCATGGTCAAGTTTTCTTTATACAATTTCCTCAAAAGTGTCATAGCAGAAACAATGGCGTCATGCATTACCTTGGTTCCAACTGCAAACTTGTCAAATTCGAAAACTCCCATGGGCCCATTCCAAATGACTGTCTGAGTAGTTTCCAGGGCAGAACTGAATGCCGAAATTGAATCTGGACCTATGTCCAGACCCATCCATGCATCAGGAATTGCAGATGCAGGAACAACCTGAAGAGCAATCTCATGTTCAGATCATCTCTGCGTGCATACATCGATACTGCATATGTCGTGTCAATCAATACAAGAGCAGCTGTTTTTTCCCCTAAAGTTTCATGCATGCCTTGATAATACTACTAGAAATAAATGTAACCAACCTGACTGTTAGCATCAGGAGCAAACTTATCAGCGATGACCACATCAATTGGCAACATAAGGGAAACACCCTTCTCGTCTGCTTTTTTGAGGATAGAGGTCGCAAGCTCAAGCTTGTCATCTTCAATCAAGGAAGAACCTATTGAGTGTCCTTGTGCCTTGTAAAACGTGAAGATCATACCACCACCCAAGAGAAGGATGTCACATTTCTCCAATAGCGATTCAATAACTCCGATCTTAGATGACACTTTGGAGCCACCAATAATAGCAGCAAATGGTCGTTTGGGGTTTGAAACGGCTCCTACAAGGTAATCAAGCTCCTGCAATTTTATTTTGTGTAGATCAGCATACAGAAGAACTAGACCTGTTCATGGAAGAGAAATACAGAAAAAGAAAAAGAAATAACGGCATTTGCTTTTAAAATTTCCTTGATCAGGATTCATATTATTGACATAAAAGACACAAACCTTCTGCAAAAGGAAACCTGCCACAGAGGGCTTCAAGAACTTGGTAACTCCCTCAGTTGATGCATGTGCTCTGTGAGCAGTTCCAAAGGCATCGTTCACATAAAGATCAGCTAAGGAGGCAAGCTTCTTTGCAAACTCTGGGTCATTCTTCTCTTCCTCCTTGTAGAATCTAACATTTTCAAGGAGCACAACATTACCATTTGGCAGTGCAGACACCAATTTCTCAACTTCTGGTCCAACAACATCATCTGCCTTTTGCACCTATTTGTGCATGTGCACACGATATACTTTTCAACATAAATAAAGCAATAGATGTGCATTAATTTTGAAATTGTATCATTGTGAAAACAAAAGGTACCTGTATACCTAGAAGTTCAGACAACCTTGGTACAAGGGGAGCCAAGCTATACTTGGGAGTAACACCCTTAGGGCGACCCTGCACATCCACAAGGGGGGAAACCAAGAACGAGAAAAAATAAATAAATTTCGTTTAATAAAAAGTTTAACCGTTAGGGAGACCCTGCATACCCGCTCCTCGTCAAACTTACGTTGTGATAATGTTACTCCCTCCGTTTCAAATTATAATTCGTTTGACTTTTTTTTACCTCAAGTTTGACCACTCGTCTTATTCAAAAAATTTGTGCAAACATAGTCAAATTTAAGCCATTCTTGTAGACCGTTCATTAAATAAGCAAGTAATAACAAAAGAAGTGATATTTTGTAAAAAATTTAAATAAGACGGTGGTCAAACTTAGGGTTAAAAAAGTCAAACAAACTATAATCTGGAACGGAGGGAGTATCTAGTAAAAGCTTCACCAGCAGCAAATACAAAGTGCAAATCATTCAGAACTTATAGTTTCCCCGAAAAAGAACTACTACCCCTACATAATCCACATTGAAATATTATGCTAGATCTGAGACATGTAAACTTGAACACTAGCTTCCCTGACGCAGAGTTAACTACATCTCTTGGTAATTCGATTGTGCAGGTTCAGTTATCTTAGAAGACAGAAAAACGAATTGCAGAAGAATGCTAAGGAATATGGCTAGTCTAAGTAAAAGTTTTCAAAAATTTATGCCCGTGTTATCATAAAAAACCAAAGAAGATGTCACCCAGCATACACACATGTGCCAATGCAGCTCTGAATCCACAGCTAATATATGTACGTATGTATGGGTCATTCAGTTTTATGGATTTGATCGAAGTACCGAACCAATTTGAGTTTGATGTACATTCATATGGGAGACATATGCGTGGATGACACCATAGTAATCGAGGCTCACCAGGTGACTGGTGAGGATGACCTTGGCGCCGTTGTTAATGAGGTGCTTGATGGTCGGGATGGCGGCGCGGACGCGGGTGTCGTCGGTGATGTTCTGGCTGTCGTCGAGGGGCACGTTGAGGTCGGCGCGCACGAGCACGCGTTTCCCCTCGAGGTCCGCCGCGGCGAGATCGCCCACGCTCCTCTTGGCCATCATCGCCGCGGCGCGCGTCCCGCGCCCGGCCGACGACGCAGAGCGGCAGCGCGAAGCAACGTGGATCGCCAGCCGCGGGTCGGTGCCAGCGCCCAGGGAATCGGAGCCCAGCGACCGTTCCGGAGGGAACACTGCGGCGAGGCCCGCTCGGCGTAGCGTCGCGGCGGGGCCGGCCGAGGCCGCGGCCCGGCGGGCTGCTGGGCGAGCCAGGGAGAAAGAGGCCGGCGCTAACGCCGACGCCATTGACAAGGCCGTGGCAGGCGTGGAGCTGGAGGGAGGGTTTTGTGGAGCCAGGGAAATGCCGTGAGTGAGGGTGAAGGGATCTTCGCTGATCGCCGCCACGTGAATGTCTCGCCAACGGCGAAGGAGGCAGGCAGCAAGGCACACAGCCAAGCCGGGTGAGGGGAAAGTGGGAGACGGGTCTGGGAAGAAATTAAAGTTTAGAGGGAGAATGTAAACAGAGTCTAACTGATCAGGAAACCAGAAATCTCTTTTTTTTATATATTATATAGGGAAAAAACTAGAAATCTAAATGCCATAAACAGGCCCATGTACAGTACACCACCGTTATACAAGCCCACGGGCTGTCGGGCCGGCCCCTGCTTCTCCTTCAGCCCGAACACGGACCAGCCGAGCTTACGCTGGTGTTTAGCCAGTCTGATGCGCAAAATCTTGGCCTTAATTTGTGCTTCAATGCTAGCAAACGCACCAGCTCACGGCAAATAAACCCAGGTTCACAAGGGCGTTTCATTCCTACTACATTATATAGGGTTGGCACATCCCTGGAGAGTGGAGACTGGAGACCGACCGATCGATCGATCGAGGACAGCCATGGCGAACGGCAGCCTCCGAGCGTTCCTGGTCCTCCTCGTCGCCAAGGTTTGCCTCCTCGTGGCGATGGCGGCGTCGGCGGTGCAGGGCAGGCATGGGCCTGGGCCCACGGCCCTGGAGTCGGTTCCGGCGTGCTGCTTCTACCACCCCGAGTGCTGCTACGACGTTGCCAGCAGCCCTGCCTCCGGGTGATCTAGCGTGATCACTGATCAGGGTGACGGCGCGGCGATCGTTGTTTCGGTGCCCGTATGAGCTAATTCTGTTTATGGCACCGTCGCTTGCGTATAATAAAATAAAATAAAATGGGAGTTATGACTTATGAGTATGTTTTCAGGTCAGGTTATGTGTCTATGTTCGATTCTTTCAGCAGATCGTTTTGCCGAGGGAGATACAGCATTATGATTTAGCGTTATAATTGTCTCCAGTTTTGCATTGTTGTTAATGAACTCGTTTGCCTTTCATGTCTGCATACAGGGTTTGCTAGATGTACGGAATGACTAATAAATCACAGGAAAAATACTGATATAGTGACGATTAATGTTTTTACAGGAAAATGTACAAACAAAATCGAAGTTAGGAAGCAGACAAGAATCCGCCTCAGACATATCCTGTTTTATATTAACATAGCATGACAAAAACATAGGCCATGAGAAATAGTAATCGTAATGGCATCCACAAACAAAATTCTGGAAAAACAACTGCAAATGAGAAATATTAATCGTAATGGCCTCCATAAACAAAGCTGGAACACAACTGAAAGTAGACAAGCAGACTAGGGAAACTGATATATTTAGTGCAGCTTACAGGTTGGTATAGCTCACGATACAAGTGTGTGTACATTTCTCAAAGTCATTTCAATATTGACATAGTCCCATTGAAGCATATATCCTCAAGCAACAGTGATACAATATAACTGTAACATACAAGGGGAGAAAAACTTCAAACTCTGGTGCACCGATCAACACAAAAGGAGGGAGGAAAGTAATATGGTTGTAACAATCCAAGTTTTAGCATATGAAAGCAACATGAACATGCTCATCGCTGCAGTATAGCCCAGGCTGTTGAGTGTACCCTTGCTTGGACAGCAGCTCACGTGCTTTCATCACGAGATCCTTATTTGTCACCTTCCCGTGCTTGTCTTCAAGAATGGTCTGGACAGCATTGCTCAGAGCACCAAATGAGACACCCTGAGGTGTGGTTGCATCCGCTGATGTTTGGTTAGTCTGACACCCACTGATCAGAATGCCATTGTTTGGTGCCCAGGCCTTAGTCCCGGCATACACCTCATCAACACTGTTAACCTCTTGCTGTAATGCTGGCTTGAAAGCCTCTTCCTCGTTTCCTTCAAGCTTAGCCTTCAAGAACTCCTGAGCAAGGGCACCAACCATGCCCAGGACACCACCACCACTGCCATGTTCACCTGACTCGCCCTGGTGGAACTTTCCGAGCATGATCTTCATGAACTTCTTGATCTTTGGGCTGGCATCATCGCCAAACATGTTGAACAGCGTCATCCGGATCGAACCCACATCAATGTCATCCTTCCCACTTTGTTCCTTGAGCATCTCTATCAGGGTCGAGAGTGGTAGGGAGCGGTTTTTGGTGCGGCCATCTCCAGTTGACTGTGCGTAAGCATCGTCCTGATCATCACCCCCGTGGCGGCTATGAGGGATGCGAATCCCCTCAGACTCTAACAAATCACGGGCAGTCTCTTTGAGAAATGACCGGAAGCCGCTGCCAGAACCAGAACGAGGACGCTCATCAGGTTCACGGGATTCGGTCTTATTCTGCCTGGTACTATTACCTATCTGCTCCTTAGCACTGTCCAGCAGGCCACCACTATGGCATGAGTCAGAGACGATGGTGAATAGGCAGCCCTCAGGGACCTTCTGCACGAGTTCCCTGAAATCCTGATCTGCAGATCGAAACAAGCTAACTTGACGCTGAACTTTGTCCATCAAAAGTAACAAAAGAAAAGCATGAGCTGAACTGAATTACATCATCCTTCTGTAAAGACTTTTGATCTTTGCAATCAACAAATGCTCAGTTATACTTGGATGGAACTAAATGATTCATTAGACTCAAAACCACCATTGCTAATTAAGTTATCTGAGTAACCTATGTAACTGATTCATTGCCATTTGCTACCATGTTTCCAAATGAAAACCAATTTGGTAAACAAATTTGCATAGTCAAAATAGTGCTAGCTTCTTTTGCTAGTTATTATCAGTGAGCCACGTGATCCAACTCTAAGGTATAACCCATCCAAACATTGTAACGTACTCTATGAAATTGCTTTACACGTCAATAACACCATAAGAAAAGCAGACATATACTGTGTCCCAGACATATCTGAAATTCAATCAGAGAGTATAACGACTAAAGATATTGTCAGATCAGACTTATACAAGGTTCCCCCGGTGCGAAACTGGCAAATGGAGAAGCCTATTCATCAATCTTAAGCAATTGCTTCCAGATCACAGGATAACAAAGCTGCAAAAGCTATGCCAACTATTTGGACTGGAGCAGATCCGCGAACAGATCCACATCAGGTAGGTGTTGACCAACTGTATGCACGCTTAGATTCACATCTCAAGGCATCAGACTAAACGCTGATCGTATCACTTTACCATTTCCAGAGTGTTATTTTCAATAAAAAGAGGAAAAATGAAGCACCGAGGGGAATAGCGAAACCGCCGATCGCACCTGTGATGAGGTTCATGTCGCTGGGCACGATGCACTCATCGTACCCGGTGTCGTCGTTCTGCCCCGTCTCGGCGGGCAGCCGCGTGCCGTGCCCGCTGTAGTGGAAGAAGAGGAAGTCCCCGGGGCGGGCATCCCCGACGAGGCGGGCGAGGGCGCGGCGGATGTTGGCCCCCGTGGGCTGCGGCGCGGAGCGGTCGGCGTCGGTGAGGACCCGGATGTCGGCCTCGTCGAAGCCGAAGCGATCGATGAGGCAGCGGCGCATGCGGTCGACGTCGTTGTAGCAGCCCTTGAGCTCGGCCTTGGTGCCCGGGTAGTTGATGCCCACCAGCAGCGCGAGCTTGCGGCCGCCCATCGTGCGTTCGCGCGCGCCTGCGTGGATCGCTACCCTCGTGGGTCGTCGCCGGCGGGGGTGGCCGGAGTTGTAGTGGGCGCTGATTCGTCGGGCGGTGGTCGGGGAAACGGCCCGGCCTTTTTTAGCTGGTGCGTCCTGCGTCGCGTTCGCGTCGCGCCCGTGTCGATTGGCCTTTTGCGTTTCTGATCTGAGTCGCTGAGTCGTGGGGATTGGCTAGTGGCAATATTTCGCCGCGTGGATCGCTACTACTTGAGCGCGTGGATGGCTCGATGCAGGAGGACCAGCCAGTCAGATGGTGTAACTCAAAAACAAGCTTGCATTTTTCTGTCGGCAGCAGGTGTTCGTATGAATAATAATAAAAAAAAAACTTGTAGCATGGTTGTAGACTCGTAGTGCTACCACATCCAATGGTCCTATCTCATCCATTTTTAGCCAGCAAGCCTGTATGAATAAACGATGACTCAATTGTGGAGCTTTCTGATGAGATGGGAACGCCGTAGATTGATGGTTTTGGTGATTGGTGAAGTTCAGAGATCAGCGGGTGATTGACGGTAAAGTTCTGAAGGGTTGTTAGACTTGCTGCAGAAAGTTGATGTAGATGGCCAATGTCTCGACCTCAGTCCTGACTGATTGCCATGCTTTATCGACTCTTGACTCCTTAATGCATCCGGGGACTACTCATTAACCTTAACTTGATCTCGATATTTTTTCTTAACACTCGCCTTTTTTTTGAAACAAATTGCCCGAAAACCAAACATTAATCTTATTTCAATAATATCATCTCACCACGTTCACCCATAACATGTAGCAATTTTTACATTAATCAAGAAACCCACAACGGTGGAATTTCTTATGGTCTTTTTTTCCACCAAGCCAAAGCCGAATTTCATTACTAAAGAGCAACGAAATTACAAGAGTTTGTAGAGCCTAAAATAGATAACACCGTATCAAACTGCTTAGATTAAAGCAAAAAAGGTTCATGCCTAATGCAAATAAATAAATAAATAAATAAGAAAAATAGCAATTTGGTTTCCATGCAAGTTGGAAAGTAAATACCTAAGAGTCTCTACAAAACGTAATTAGTAAAGGTAAGTGTAAATTAAAACTACAAAAAATTAATAGTTTAATCTCCAAAAAATCAGGATAAATAAATAGTCCATATAAATTATAATTAGTAAATACTACTTGAATTAAATTACGAAACAAAAATGTAGTTTGATTTCCACATGTCGGAACAAGCACCTAAATAAAAATTTATTGTATTACAAAGTACAATAAAGTTTAAAATACACCTTTCACTCATAAGGGCTAAGGGTCACATTTGTTGCATAATTCTATATTACAATAGGTTAAACCTATCAAAAGAGATGAAAAAATGCAAGAATCCAATACCTATGTCTTGGCACGTCCATAAAATAATAGTGTAGATTCAACCAATGTTCCAACTGGATTTGCAATGATAATAAAAACAAGAAAATGTAACGGACATCTATGAGAGAAATTAAGCCCGGGCAAAATACCCGATACCCATTACCCGAACCCGAATTACCCGAACCCACGGTACCAGATTCTAAATTCGGATAGTGATTTTGATTATCCAAAATTAGTTTGGATAATTCGGGTAATATCCCCCGATACCCAAACTATTAGAACTACCCAAAGTTTTGTCTATGTCTTTGTATTTATTATCATGTATTGTTATTTGAACACTTGAACTCATCACTTTATTAAAATAAAATTCTCTCTCTTTGAACAAATGATTGTAATATACTATTCTATACGAATTTTTGTTCAAATTATATAAAATAGCTACTAAAATTATATACAAATTGCTATTTGATTTTTGTCTAATTTGCTGATTTCTGTAAATTTGGGTAAGGTAATACCCGAACCCGAATTATTGGGTACACGAAATTTCGGGTAGTGTTTTTTCGAGACTAATATCGGGTAGCAGTTTTCATTACACCGAATTATCTAACCCAAAAAAATCAGGTAACCTAGACGCCCAGGCTTAAGAGAAATTATATACTTCATACTCGTGCACGCGAGCTATAGGATATGACAAAAATGAGTTGACACGCCCATAAAAAACACCTAATAACCTCGCCATTCAGTCTGCTTCTAGGTTCTAGCCCTAAGTACCTCGTTCTTTCCCGTGCTTCTTGCTAAAAAGTTTTGGCATCATCACCAACGTAGGGTAAATAGCCAAATATAATGTGCCAATTCCAACAATCAAGGCTCAAGCAGTCAAGCTTTCATGGCAATGGCCTATGGAAGGAACATTATTTGTTCTCGAAGATTGACATCCCGAACCATGGAAAAGGCTTATGGCAGATTATTGGTTCTCAAAGATCATGGCAGAGGATAGGTCCCCATGTCCTATAGACCATAGGTTAGAATAATAATCTACTTGTACGCCGTGCCCTCTTTGTAATATAAGAAATATAAGGGATACAGGTTCCTTAGAGAGGATCCTATTTGATCCAACTCAGTTTGAACAGAAGCGACTAAAGAGCTCTAGTATAGCACAAATCTTCTACCAACTTTCTCTCGATTTTCACTATTGTAGCCTTCAGGTTAGCATTTCTAAACGAGGATCACTATACAGCTGGATATAGTGCTAAAAAATCTAAATCAACATAAACCAATTTATGTCCCTTCTGTGTTTCGACTGTCCAAGACACCATAGACCCACACACCGACCTCGGAAGCCGTGACACTAGTTATAAGAAAAAAAAACATGGTACTCTTTCCGTCCCTAAATAGATGTCATTCTCGTTTTGAAAATACCGACAATTATATAATAAAATATATAAATAATTATGTTAAGTAATTAGTATCACCGGAAAGATCTTTAAGTCTAGTTTTTTAACAAATTTATTTGGAGATATAATTGTTGCACGTATTTCATACAAACTTAATCAAAGTTAAGGTAGTTTGACCTACACGCATCTCATAGCGACCTCCTTTTTGGGACGGAGGGAGTAAAAAATAGCAGACAATAGTGCAATAGATGCATGGGTAGTAGACCTAAGATCAACAATTCCTTTGCATCAATGATGATCATAGGCCTGCTTTTTAGGACTTGAGACACCAATGAGTGTTGGTGCGATGATAGGGCCAAACAATTATGATCATAAGTTGTTAGACTTAGGCTCTGTTCCATATAACTTCACTATTTTTTTTATCAAACATCTTTTATAAAAAATAGTTTTATGGGTGAATTTTTTTTTTGTCAAACATCTTTTTTCTTTTCTCACAAAAGGATAAGTGGAATGAAGCTAAAAAAAGTAGAATTTCATAACTCTCTTCCTTATTTCTCTCTTAAAACCATGCTTAAAGTTGTGTTTTGCCAAATAGTTTTTCAAAACAGTTCATAAACCTATTTAAAAAAACAATTAGTGAAGCTGATCTGTGTCAAACATACTTTATTTGCTGTAGAAACTAAATGTTGGTAGCTAATTGCCCTACTTGCCACATGCCATGCAGTTATTTAAGGAATTGACAACTGAAATACGGAAACCGTGGACCCTAGGAAAGCCAAACTGAGGGCTCGACTCTGACTTTTGAATGCAGCCTGGGTCGATTGATTCAACTTTTGCCTATCTTTTTGAAATATACTCTACCCAATTGGCTCTTGTCTTCCCTGAATACGGATGAGCTTCTATTTTTTTCCTTACATATCACCAGGTGGACTGCAGTAGTAGGAACATGAGTTTCCATAGATGTTTGATGTTTTTTTGGAGAGTGGCTTCCTGAACTACGGTACATGTGTGCTTTTGTCCTAATTTCAGATTCTCCGCATCGCTTTCAGTCAGCTTGCTGCAGCCTGTAGGCGCTGCGCGAGCGGTAGAGATGAACCTTCCATGAGATTCAGAAATTGTATACTGTACTAAAGAGACAGCAGGAAGGTCAGTACAAGATCCTGAAAGTACCAAAGACTGGAATTGGGCACGGGCAGAGACTTGTCAAAGAACAAATTCGAAGGTTAGACAGACTGATGAGCGCCGCAGCCGTATCCACTACCCATCACCCTCGTATGATCTGGTACCCAAAATACACAGCAAGACGACGTCAACTCCAGTGGCTACATCCAAGTATGGGCCAAAAAAGTCATCACACACTTGGTACTGAACAAGAAAAGAATCGAGCACGCACGCCAGGCAACGGCATCATCAGCACACTCCCCAATCCCGGTAAGAATCGAAACCAAACAGCCTGGTGGTCGGTGGTCCTTGCTCTTCTTCCTGTAGTGACTAGTGAGATCATCATTATCCCTTGGAAGAAGAAACGCAATGGCATTCTCGCCAGATCAATCATGGAGTCGTAGCCTGAGGGATAGATGGAGCAGTCACACACATTGGCGAGCGCGCATGCAGAGATTCTCAGCTCGCGGGCGGAGGGGAGATGTGCGCTGCGCATGCAACGCACGGAACCAAACGAAACGACCCGAAAAAGATTGCTCAGCCTTAGTGGCGAAGCTAGAACATTAAGGACCCGAGTGTACACGGTCACGGTAATACACATGTTTAGGCCAAGGTGATACGTAAGAGGTAAAATTTACTACCTATTAACTAATTTTTTCATTTTACCCTGGTGCCCGTGCACTCGGGTAGCTCCATGTGGCTTCACCACTGCTCAGCCTCATCCACTCCACGTCCACGAAGAAAAGATTGTTCATCAACCGACAAAAAAAATAAACAAAGGGGCGCTGGAAGCATCGCATTCGCATCGCACCAGACGAACTCTCTCTGCTCATCGACTCCACGGAAAGAAGACGACATTGTTCATCGACCGACCAAGAGGGAGAGGGGCACGGGTGTGCAGTGCAGGAGACATCGCGCATCTCTCACCAGTCACCAGGCGAACACGTACACGGTACACCCCTGTAGGAGAAGATGCCTGTAGTGTACAGCTCAGTAGCTGGTACAGCATTTGTGCTCTTGTTTCTCGCTGCCTGCCAATACAGTACGTTAGAGTAGCGCACACGGAGTCGTCGCACGCAGTGGCGGATCCAGGGGGCGGACTGGGGGCTGCAGCCCCCGGCCTCATTTCTCATTAAGTATATATATAGTCGGGGCAGAGTGTACGACGGCCGAGGGCCCAAGCAAAGTAGAGGTCCAAATCCAGGTATAAAACTCATACAATAGATATTAAATAGTTGTCATTCTTAGGGGCTAGAAATCGCCAAACTTTTTCTTTTCCCTGCAACGGATCCGGTTGCCGCACATATTTGGCCAGAGAAGAGCGAAGATGACAAAGTCGTGGACCCTATGGTGCATTCTGCTAAATCGAGAATATGACTACATGATAGGACTAAACAAGTGAACTACGACTATGAATTCTACAAAAAGGCCATTTAGACTTTCTTTTTCTTGTTCAATAGTTAATTCAAATTAATTATTTGTATACTATTATAATTTCTAGTAATTATGATTTGTACTTCATATTTTTCTTCTAATTTAGGTGTTAAAATTTTAGATTTTTATTTAAAAAGAGGCTATGAAAAGAAAATGAAAAAAAGAAGATTATTTTTTAATTATAATATGGTGCTATACATAAGTTTTTATATCTAAGATTTTTTTTGCCTGAGGGCCCTCAAAATCCTAGAACCGGCACGGTATATAGTTCACTCATTTATTCATTAAATTTCTACAAAATTCACCTATTCCTCCATTAAATCTCTATAAAAACACTCATTTTCTCCATTAAATCTTTATAAAATTCACCAAAATTTTTATTATTGATCATGATATTATTACTTAGCCCCCCTTAGTCGCATCCTGGATCCGCCACTGGTCGCACGCATAACGCTACGACACGAGCACGAGCGGCAGTACGTCACGTCGTCCTGACGTGTCATTTCCGCCTGCTAGCGGCTGGTCATGATGCACCACATGCATGGCATGGAAGATGGCTGGATGGGCGGACCGGACGGACGGCTCATCGCAGCTGGCCTGCCGGGGAGATGGCTGGCACGGTCGATGGTGGGCCGGTGGCAATGCATATGGGTCCGGTCCGGTCCGGTCCGTCCTGCCGTTTTGCTCGCAGCACAGCGCGAGGATTGAAGAAAGAAAAGTGCGCGAGCTGATGCGGCCTGTGCAGGGTCACATGCGCCGGCAAAGCGGCCGGGCGCGGGCCTCTCCTTTCGGCTTTCCCTCCGTCTATCTCTCCTTCCTCTTGCACATGCGTTTGCCTGCAACACCACATGGCCTGCCGTGAGTGAGGGTCTGCTTGGAATTTTACAGGAATTACGTAAAAATTTCACAAGAATCAGTTCATTTTCATAGAAAAAACATACGAACGAAAAAAAATTTCTCGTATTCCAAACAGAACCTGAGTGAGAGCGCTGTTATTATCGCACTTTAATCAGGGCCAGCCAGCCAGCCAGCCACATGCAGGTAGCCCACACGGCCGGGCTTCTCCCTAATCATCATCATCATCCTTCTCCTCTCCTCATCCATCCCTATCGGAGCAGACTTGAGAGCATGCACATACTAGGCCAAAGGCCAAAGGCGTGCAGCGGCAAAGCAAAGCTGGCACGCCACGTGCACACACCTACCGCGCGCCTCACGAACAATGACTGCACAAAGTCCTGTAGTGGTGGTACTCACGTCACGACGTCACGTGCTGCTTAAGGCAGGCAAGCAGGCAAAATGGAGGGGCATGCAAATCACAGCAAGCAACAAGCTTCATTAATTGGCTAATTAGGGGGGAGGGGCGTAATTAATCTACACAACAAGCACACTGGATCATCATACACACTAGCAAACCAGCACTCCGTTTTGTATACTACTACTACGTACTGCTACTACTCTCTTTTTTTTCTCGTCTTGGTTGGCTGTTCATCCTTAGATCGATAAGTTTCTTCTTCTCCCTTGTGTTTCGCTCGGTGGTCAGTCAGCGGAATCAGTTAACGCGGGCGGCTGCGGCTGCGCCGGCGGCGGAGGAGGAGCAGACGCGGTGGCGCGGGCACGAGACGAGGTGGTCGTTGGTGAGCCCGACCGCCTGCATGAAGGAGTGGATGACAGTGGGGCCGACGAAGCGGAAACCGCGCCGGACCATGTCCTTGCTGATGGACTCCGACTTGGACGTCTTCACCGGGATCTTCCGGCTGTACTTGTAGCTCGGAGACAGCGGCTTGTTGTTCACGAACGCCCACACGTACTTGCCCAGCGAGCCGAAGTCCCTCCGCAGCTGCAACGGAGAACACCATTAGATTATTAGTTATATTCCTCGGCATGCCATGTACGTACTACTCTCAGTACTCTGTATATACACATGCTGATGATAATAATAGATTAGTTTAGTTGGTGGCAGCTACTGACTCACATAAGTATACTAGTACTACCTACATGAGGTATATACTTGATTGGTGGTTAGTGGGAACCGGCTAACAGTCCCGTTTTGGAAAATAGGAACCACCTTGTCCGCGACAGATTGGTGTGCAGTATAATACAGTACAATACTCTCCAGTCTCTACCGGAGACGACTGGATATCATTTTGAGAATGTGAAACAAAGCTTAAACTAAAGGCATGGCGCAAACAAGTACGATTAGCATCTTTTCAAAATGCCCCATTAGGAAGGTCTCAGTCTTTTTGGCCGTGTCCAGCTGCTTCATAATATACTGTAGGAACGCGGATGCCAACTTTGGAACGCGGATGCCACCTGCTTCCGCAGCGTATCCATTCATTCTTTCATTGAGCTGTCTACCAATCCAATCAGGGGGTTCAGGGATTCTGTTTTAGACTTTGCTTTCAGTTGCTAACTGGATTCGTTTCATATATACTACATACGCCTTCATTCATTGACCGCCTCCCTTCATCTTTCGGTTAAGCTTCGGTTGCGAGATCTATCTTATCAATAATCAAATGAGGCCCAACTGAACCGATGGAAAACACACTACCAACTTGTACCGAAAACAACACGTCGATTTTGTCTTGCTTCTGATAGTTAAAGGCTCACTTTCAGAAGATTCTAATCCTTTCCCGTCAGCAGTTAGCTACGATTATATATATATATATATATATATATATATATATATATATATATATATATATATATATATATATATATATATGGAAAAGAGCTACTCTTTTTCCAATTCCAAGTGAAAACATGTCGATTGTCGAGTGACAATCTTGCTCAGCTGAGGTCAAGCAGCTCAGGGTACCTCGAGAATCCGGCAGGCGTTGTTGATGGTTCCTCTGACGGTGCCCAAATCCAGCCCGTAGTCATTGCTCAGCGACGCCATCTGCTTCTCGGTGTACTTGGCGACCGCATCCACGTTGAAGCCGGAGAATGCCTCCCTGTTTGTGATCAGACATTCGAGCAAATACAGATCGAAATCAGAACACATGTTTCACGAACGTAGCAACATCTCTAGCGGCAGCGCAGTAACAACTACTACTACTACAGTAGGGTGCCATGTTCCCCACCTGTAGACGTGTCTTTTCTTGAGGATGGAAGTCCAGTCGGCCCCGACTTGCACGCCAGACAGTGTGAGCATCTCGAATAGCAACCTGTCATTTCGGTGCCACCAAATACATGTGAGGACAACTGTTGCCGTGACATAGCCTCAGAAGCTTGTGATCAGGGAATGGATGAATGGCGACTTGCTTACTCGTCGTCGTGCACGGGCACTCCCCACTCCTCGTCGTGGTACGCGACATACAGGGGGTCTGCACGTACGCCGCAGGGCACAGCAGAACAGCTCACGTTAGCGCACAGCACAATTGCGTCAATCAAGCAGTAAAAGTAGCTAGCATGTGGCTTTGTTGTCTGTGCTTTGCTTTTTTACCTGAGTAGGGCGTGATGAAGCTGCAGCGCTTCTCGTCGTGGCCGGTGGGTGAGGCGGGGACGGCCGGGTCGGTGGCGGTGGCGCCGACTCGGCCCTCCACCCGGGAGAAAGACGCGGTGCGGCCGTAGTGCGCGATGCGCATCTTGCGCTGCGCCTGCGCCAGCGCGACGTGCTCCCGCTGCGCCGCGGCGATGCTCCCGGCTGGCTCGAACGCATCCAGCGCTGCGAACGTCACCAGGGGCAGCACGGCGCCGGGCTTCCTGCTGGCCTTGGTGGACCTGCTGCTCTTCTCCGCGGCCACGGCGGCAGCGCCCGCCGCCTTCGCCGCCCTCGCGGTGACCGAGGCCGGCGTCGCAGGAGGCAGCAGAGAGGCCACCGCCGCCGCACGGGCGGTCTCGGGCGGCGCGAGGCGGGCGGCGGTGGCATTGTTGTTGTCGTAGGAAGCCGGCATGGAGAGCGACTTCTGCAGGGACTTCTTGAGCGGGCGGGCGGCGTCCGCCGGCGCTGCCACGCGGTTGCCCGCCGGCTGTAGCACCGGGCGGCCGTCGATCTGGGCGACGCCCGCGGACTTGACGTTGGAGTTACACATCTTTGTCTGGACGGGCAAGTTGTCTGCTTTTCTTTCTTCTTGGCTCCGGCGGTTGGGTTGTTGGTTGGCTCTTGGCTGGCTGGTTCTCAAGTGATTCTGCTGCAGGCGCTGCGAGCTGTGAGTGAGTCCGTCTTATGTGATGATGAATGAGGTGGGAGGCGAGGCGGTTATATATAGGCGAGGAGGCCGGGAAAGGAAGAGGAAGGTGGTGGGGCCGGTAGGTAGGGACAGGTGGCGTCACAACTGACAGGTGAGGTGAGAGGAGAGGAGGCCGTGTATGCGTGCACTCGTGACTCGCCCGCCATTGGAGGGAGGTTCCGACTTCGGATCCGAGCTCAGCTCCTGTACTACCGCGAGGCTGTTGATCTTTACCTTTCCCGTTGGATCGAACGGAGGGGGATGGTCGCTGGTTGGTCGGTAGGGAGAGGAGAGGAGGGACGCTCGGCTGGGCCGTCAAAGCCATGGCCTTTGCCGAGAACGTCAATGGAGGCAGTAGGAAACGCAGCGCACATACCAACGGACAGACAGCGAGTGCGGAGTGAAATGCTGCTGGTTCTGGTTCTGGTCCTGGTTCTTGTCCTGGTCCCTTGAAAGTGGGCAACACGACGGCCGATGCGTGAACAGTCCAAGGAGGATAGCGACTTTGCTGGTGGTAAAGAGACTTATCGCGAGGAACAGTGATAGTAGACCTCTCAGGCGAACCACCGAGCGTCCGTGCGTTCTCTTCTGTCAGTAGAAAACGCAGGTAATGGGACGGGACTAGGTCGTGCGCGAGATGAAATATGATAGTGAGGTGCTTTTCGGTGGTTAGTGGTGCTCAGACTCACATACAATCCTCAGAATGTGGATGTACATGTGCCATACTCTAAAGAAACAGCGCAGAGATAGATAACTGATTCCTGACCGGCCAAATAAAACAGATGCAAATTCGCTCAACCGCAGACTGCCGACCATTCCAAGAGATACCTTAACCGCCATTTTTTTTAAAAATAAAATAAATATAAGGTATACTACCTCATCAACTGCTTAACGTACGGTGTGGAGAACCAACTTGAACGAATGAATGAATGAATGAAAGCCAACATACATTATATATATAGTAGAAAAATCAGTAATCTCGGCTGCTAGTGCTAGCTAATCGAGGAGTCCAAACGACTCCAACTTGTTGGTTGAGCCTACCGTACGTGGCATTCTGATTTTTGACTGCACACTGACAACAAATGCCCTCGACCGACCGGATCGAGTAGTCCGTACGTGGCTCACATGGCCAAGCGCGTACGTACGCGCACGGTGTACCGCCGTGACATGACAATAATAAGACATGTCCTGTAGTAGTAGCATCCGTATCCTACTGGCTACTGCTATACTGTAGTACGTATGATTGCGGCGGTGGTCGGCCTGCAGCAGGTCCGACAAGGAGCCATCCACAGCCGTGGCGCTCGGCTGCCTGGCTGTGTAGAGTGGGGGAGAAGAAAGGGATGGCGGCCGGCGAGGCAGGACAGGCCCTCCGCCCCCCTGCCCACCACGTTCTCCCCTCCCTCTTTCGAGCTGGCAAGGAATCTTGTGCTCATTCCCTCAGCGCCCCTGCCTGCTGCTCCCGTGCACCGTCCAATTCCAATCCCCTCCCCTTTCCAGTCCGTTTCCGTCGAGCTACTCGATCATCATCGCGCGTTAATGCACGGCTCCCGTCGCATATAATGGAAAGCAAGCGCAGTGTGCTGTATTAATGGACTACTCGCCGTTGTTGCGCATTGCAATTGCAACTCGTCTAAAATCTAGTCTCCCGTGCCGTTGCAACCGGTGTCAATCACAAGCAGTTATGATGGGATGGGGGGCAAATCATTGAGCGCCGTGGCGAGGCAAGGCGAGCGAGCTGAGGGGCATTACGTGGTGGAGAGACACGGGCACACGGCATGCAACCGACGCATCGGCCCGGAATCCGCTTTAGCACTAGTTTACTTGCGCGCGTGTAGGTTGGCCAGCGATTGATCGGGGTCGGGCGGGGGGGATCGCGGTGCTTGTCATGATACGACGCGCACATGCGTGGGTTCCGTCGGATAAAGCCCCGCGTCGCCGTCGTCGGCCGGCTACCGCATCCATCGCTCTCGTGCCGCGGGGATACGTTCGGGCTGGGCTGCCTGCTGGTGCTGTATTATTGCGGTGGTTTTGGGCCTGGCCGCGGGGAGGGGGGAATTGGTGGAGCGATGCGCCAAATCTGGTGGTTGGAACAAAGCTCTTTTCCCGCGGATGCGGTGCTGCAGGCAGGCAGGCAGGCAGGCATGCGTGATGCTCTGATGGTTGAAGCAACAGCATGTCTAAGGGCATTGGAGCTAGCTGATCAGTACGGTATCTCTCGCATTGAATTAGAGACGGATTTAGTACAGTTGGAGGAAGCTATAAGAACGTGTTCAAGAGACCTTGGCCCTAGCGGAGTGATCTTCAAGGCTATTCGTCAGATTCTTCTGTTGCGTTTTGAGCTTTCGGCTCTTATACATGTTCCCCGTTCTTGTAACTCGTCTGCGCACGAGGCTGCTCAAATAGCTAGAGAATGGGATCCGGACCAGAGACAAGTATGGACGGATAATCTTCCTAGCCGTGTAAACGTTGCTGTAGCTCACGATTCAGTCGAGCTACCTTTGATTAATACAAGGCCATAGAGCCGCGGTGTGTGATCAAAAAAAAAAAAAGGCAGGTAGGCATGCGGGCTCTGGTTCTTCTTCGTGCTGTCCGATCTCCGGTTGCTGTGGGTACGTTGTTGAGTTTCTCAGTTCTGCCATGCCATGCCAATAGGAGATGTTGTTACTGTGGCGGCGGGATTCGGTTCTCTGAATTGTATTGGCACCTCCAACAGCAACCGGATAAACAAGCCCATGTTCTCGGCAGTCAGTCGTCAAGCGGCTGCACAGGTGCTGTCGCTGTTAGGGGGAAAAAAAAGCAGAAAACGTTAATGCTCGTGATCTGCAGCGGCACCGTTGATCTATCTCGGGTGTCGGAGAGGTGCCCAAATGGAGGTGGAGGGTACCGAAATGGCCAAATCCAATGCAACAGGGGGTGCATGCAATGCATGGACATGAACCTTATGGGACGGCAGGGTCGCCATGCGCTGCTTTGCCCTACCACAGTAAGGGCAGGCATCTGATGGAACGCAAGCTGCGCAGTGCATGTGTACGTACGTGTATATATCCATATCCATCGCAGCGATGGCCGGCCGGCCCTAGCTCCCGGTGTCTGCTCATGGGTTGCATGAACTTGATCCGACCTGAATGCAGGTGCCATCGCCCCCTGATGGCGAGGTTCGGTCGTTCGGACCGCCGACGAGTCCCTACAGATGAAGCTATGATGAGAAATTTATTCACGCTGCTTGTATGATTAGATCGATAAACTTGAAAGGGCACCCAATGGTTCCTTGGCCACTTCACTTGCCAGGAATATGGAGAGGATCATGCATGCATACGTACTGTACATGAACATGACTGCCCCGGGGGCCGGGGAACTGTGCAAGCGGCGGCCATGTACCAGGCTAGCACTAGCAGAAGCATCAAGCATGCCGATATGATTGTCAGTGCACCGGTCGTTTTCAGAGGCACCTACTGTTTCATGTGCTCTTTCGATGGGTTTCGATCTAACGCCGGCTGCCTACTACAAGTCACAAAAACTGGACTGGCAGATGAAACTTGGGAAGCCTGTCAGAGTCAAACCGCTGCTCCGTTTCATGCTACTAGTACAATACTTCTGTCGTTCTGTGCAGTGGAACGGATCTCCTGCACACGACTTCGGTCAAACACACTTCTGAATGCCTGCACACACACTGGTCATCAAGTATTGTCAGAGTTACCAGGCATGCATGCTGCATGCATGCATGAGCACTTGCAGATGTACTGTGTACAGCAGTATAGACACAGCATGGGCGATCGCTACCAGTCTAGTACTAGCACTAGCACTAGCACTAGCACTAGCAGCGAGCAAAATCGTACGCGAGCTTTGCATTGCAACCACCGAATCGTGCAGGTCCACGAGCGCAGGGAACACAGGAGCACTTGGGACCGATTGGCCTTTACCGACCATTTCGTTTTCGTCAGTGGTCAGTAGTAGTACCACACAGAGGGCTTTTGGAAGCACCATTGCACAAGGCGGCAATCATGCATGGGCATGGCCGGGCTGCTGGCCGCACCGCAACGAGCCAACAGCGGCGGCTGCGAACATGAGCTTTGCATTGGCGTCGCGTCGCTACTTCCCCGTACTCCGTGCACGGTTGGGCCTGGGCGCCTGGATGGGCTCGATCGCCGCATGCATCGGATCGGAGTAACATCCATCTCTACTGGTACTGGTGCTGGTACTGGTACTGGAGTACTGGACCATCGTTGGCGTCCTTCGCCGCACTAAAAACCCGCCGGTTCCACTTCCACCCCGTCAGCAGATCCAGAAGAAACACCGGCACGATCGTTTTCTCTCGGGAGGGGGGGCGGGTGCGGGTACAGGCACGAAGGGTGGCGACTGTCGCGCGCATAAATCTCCGCAACCAACTGGATTCGGCCGAGCCGGGGAGGTGACCGCACCCGCAACGCACCGGTGGTGGGGGTGGGAGACATGGCATGTGCAGCCGCCCCCGGCACGTCCATTATTTGGATGCCAATCTCGCAGGAAAGCGCCGGGAGCCCACGGGACCGATGGAGCTAGCTGCCGGCCGGGTGAAAGAGCCGTGGGGGCGGTCGCGGTCGCGGTCGCGGTCGCGGCCAGGCACATGACATGGAAGCGTCCCGCCAGGCGCCAGCCCGGGCTGGGGCTGGGCGTGTGGCGCCGGCCGGTGGATCGCTTGCGCTGCTGGCTGGATGTTGGGTTGGAGAGGGGTGATGCGGCGTCAATTTTTTGGGCAGAGGTTGGGACGGATGGGCCGGCCGGCCGGCCGGCCGGCGTGCCACGCGGGTGGATGGACCGATGGGGTGCCTGGTTGGTGGATCGCACAGCCCCTTGAATAGCGGCTGGTGCAGGGAGCTGGGGCGACGGCGAGCCAGCACCGTACTGTACCTAGCCTGGTCCATGTCTGGAGCTTCATGGTAGATGGAATGATTCGGTTTCGCACTTTGGAATCACCGCGAGATGTCACTGCGAAGATTGGACAGGCTGAACATGTGCAGCCGTTGTTTTGTTTCATCAGAGCCTTGCTGATGCAGTAGTCCGTATTTGTTTGGATGTATGAGCTATGAGTCAGAGGTTAAAAGCAATAGCAACATACGAGCGTCCATGTTAACTGGCGCAGTAGTTCAACTGAGAGGCCATATGTGACAGTGTGAATGTGACACATTCAGATCATCAGATCTCAAGTAAGTTGCACTAAGGAGCAAATGAACAATACAGCCTGGAATGTACGTTTGAACCTGTCTGGCCTGATCAATCCGGACGTTCAGGTGAACAAAGTGCAGTAGAAATCGCATGATCCGCAAAACCAGTTTGCACCGTGAATCTAGAACCGCAGGCATCTTTTTCAGTGTGGAGCAAACATATGGCAGAATAGTTGCTAAAACCTTGTTCAGTTATTAGCATGCTGAGCCAAACTCAATTTGCTTCGTGTTGTTACAGACTTCAGGTACAAGTGCAACCACACCTACAAGATAAATTCAGAAAATTGTACTAGCCGTGACAGTTCAAGACATATATAGGAAGGTGAAACCAAAAAATATGTTGGTTTGAGAAACCTACTGATAAATGCTGCAGAAACACATGAAGACTTCATCAGTTCATCCTTCAGTTGCAATATGAGGTAGCAAGGGCCTCCAGTTTCTGAACAACAACCAACGCTTAATGGTCTCGTCATCCCATATTAAACTGTCCCACCACATCTGTTCTCCAACAGTAGTCACAAATGGGCTATTTTCATTCACGCCAACTGGGATTTTCCGCAGCTTTGCACAGCCTCTCACCTTGAGGTTCTTCAGAGATGGCAAGACTCCACTACAGACAGAGGTTAGCTCAGGAAGCTCCCACAGTTGCAGCGACTGCAACCTAGGAAGAGTGTCCTCTCCCAAGGCCGAGCTGTCAAACACCCTCTCCAAAATGTCACAAAATTTTATATGCAATGTTTCAAGGTTCGGAAAGTGTAGTACTGAAGGAAAGAGGCATATGAGATTTGGACAGCAGTCGAAGAGCAAGTGCTTCAGACAACTGAAACTGGTCACGTCTTCCACTCCTTTGCAGAAGGATGACAAATTTTCCATGTTGGAGATCCATAAATTCTGCAAGTTGCCCACGGCAGACAATGCCTGGACTATGTCAGCTGACAGCAAACTCTCTAGGTGTTCACAGCTTTCCACCCAGAGTTCTCTTAACGCTTCCATACTACTAATTTTCAGATCAGAAAATTGGTTGGTCATTGCTAACCTTTTTAATGATATCAGCTCAGCATGAGCGAGAATACCATCAAGATCAGATGGAACACCAACAATACCATTTATTTCCAGGTATCTAATGGGCTCGATGGAATGTGTGAAGCGCTTTGTCCTAAAATGAGAATTCTGAAAGATGGAATATGTCTTCTTTGCTTGAACATCTGTGTCCATGGTTTGGTTATCCATTGAACGGGAGATGACAATCTGAAACTTCTGAAAACAGTTAAACCACAGCGGAGAGTCTTTTTTCAAGCAATTAAAGAAATAGGCATCACTGGCATAAACATATGTATTACCACCCATGTTAGCATCAAGTGATACTTCTGAGCCATGCCTATCAGACAGATTGAAAATTAGTCCACATGGTAACCACCGCATGCCCATCCAATCTGCTATATCTTCAACATCGCCAAGCGACAGATTCAGTACATCACCACTTTTTGACACCCCATAAGTCAGCCCAGACCTTAGAAATGGGCACCCCTGTAGATTTAGGTGGCGAAGCTCCATAGCTGCTGGAATTGAGGTCAAGAAAGTGATGGAAGTCGCAGAAAGGTCAAGGACCTTGAGGAAAACCATACGGTTAAATGACCCAGAGCCTACAAGCTTCAAGGAACCACAACCTGAAGCATCCAGCACCTCTAGCCGCACCAATGGAGTTATGTTTCGAATTTCCTTTAAATAATCACACCCAATCAGCAATAACATTCGTAGCCTAGTCAAACAGGAGATGGAAGGTGGCAGAACTTCGATTAGTGTAAATGACAGGTCGAGTATCCCTAGTTGTCCCATGTGGCAAAAGAATCCTTCCGACATAGCTTTCAAAAGATAGTTTCCTCTTAAAAGTAATGATGAAATAAACGAGCAATGCGGGCTTCCATGAAGGCATTCCATTTCAGTATCCATTAACGAAATTCTTCTGCTATACTTGGCGAGATGCTCTAATCTGAGAATAGGATTGCTAACATGCCAGTCATGCTGCTCTTTGTAACCATTATCCTTTCCGTAACTTGACACGGTTTCCCTGATCACATCATGCATGCGTATATAACCATTATCGTCCAAATATACCATGCCATGTTTTATGAGGACATCAAGAATTTCCTTGCCAATATGGTTAGCCTCATCAAAATCAGTAGTTTCCTGGAGTAGACCATCCGTTTTCCAGTGCCAGATTAACTCTTTGATTGAGATTCCTTGATCCTCCGGGAAGAGTAGGCAGTACAGTAAGCAGTGTCGCACATTATCGCTAGGAAGCTGATGGTATCCAAATTTCACCACGCGCTTCATGGTGTTGAAGACTGATGTCTGGGCTTGTAGGGTGGCATGGGCTTTTGCGACCAACTCACCCAATGCTTCTTGTGTAGGTGCGCCGCACAGAACCCCAGCTAATAGGACGACTGTTAGTGGCATGCCAAAACAGTAGCTGATTAAGTTGTGTGCAAAACTGATATCTTTTCCAATCTTCTCACGCAGCAGGTCGTATGACTCTTCATAAGTGAGAGGTTGTGGCATTATAACTATATCTGGCTCCATGATTGACTCTCCCCTCACAGTTCTTGTAGTCACAAAGATTTTTGAGCTAAGACTTTGTTGTTGAGGACGAGGAACTCCCAGGCACTCTAAGATACTTTCTTCAGTGAAATAAACATTATCAAGAACAAGGAGAAATTTCCGGTTTGTGAGATATTCCTTGATTTTGGCCTTGGTTCTTTCTATGGACAAGTTATCTCCTTTGTCACATGAAAGAGATGCTGCAATCTTATTGATACACTGTCTCATGCTACAATTAATTGACAATGGAATCCAGACATACTCTTGAAAGAGATTCAAAGTCCTTGCTGCCCGGTATGCAGCCTTTGCAGCCCATGTCTTTCCAGAGCCACCAATACCTTGGATGACAACTACTCCAACATCTGGATGAACAAGCAGCCCGAGCATATCTTGGAATGAAATCGTCTGATCAGGAATTTGCACGCTTGGAAATCGGCGCCTTGGTTTCCAAAAGCAACAATAGGACGCCATTATGCTGCTTATCCTGTTTTGTTTTTTTTCAGTTGCATTTCCTGAGTTAGTCTAGTGACCTGGTCAAGCTGCCAAGTGCCAATTCGTGGCACTTGCATGGAGGACAAATACATGTATAATAGAATCACACACACCCTACTTATATTTGTTACAGAAATTTGTTGGCATGGGCGTATGTCATTTTCTCCGTTTAGATAAGTATCTTTTTGCATGATGCAACTCTAATTTCAGGGGATAAAAGTGACGTGGTAAATTGCTATAGAGAGCACAGTATACTAACATTAACATGGCACAAATCAGAAACCAAAATTCAGAAAAACAGAAGGCACTCACCGGCTGTCCCGCGCGGCTCAAAGATGTTGCAGATGAGCACTCGCAGGCGCGATTTCAGTGGCCCTGCAACCTAAGATATGCCGGCAGGCAGCAGCCCTGGAATGGGAGAGATGAAGGAACGGAGGAAGGCGAGCAACGAGCATTGTCCATGTTGAAGACGAACCCGCCAAATTTTGGTGAGGCCTAGAGAGAGGCGGGCCGACGCGGACAGTCACGCGGTATTGTGAAGGGGAGACCTTGACTTGAGAAGGGTAGTCGTATCGACAATTCGAGACCCTGCCACTGACACACTCTGTTTGTGATGAGGTATAGACAGTCGCGTAGAAAATCTGGTGGCTGGTTCAGGGATGCCCCGCCTCGCCAATCCGTCAAACACCTTGCCCGCACCGGCGACTTGCCCCTCGGACTCGAGAGTCTTCTCGGCAATGGAGGAGCGCCTCACCCTCTGTCCTTCTACTTCGTATACGCGTCTACTCCAGCAAGCTTCAACGTCGCACCAGGACCAGTGGGACCACTGACAAGCGGGATTCCCGGTGTTCGTTCAAGACTTGAGAGAGATGCCGGGCCGAGTCAACCAGTCTAATGGTCGAGGCGAGGCTGTCGTTTAGCAGTGGTGGTCCCACTTCTCGCTATGTCGCCTCCACTCGTGGGTTTCGGCTGGTTTCGACTGAAAATAGTGGTCGATTTGTGTTGATTTTAGCTGATATGCTATGAGAGAAAAATATTGTTAAATAAGCGCTTTTTAAGCGAACAGGGCGTCGCTGGCGAAGTCACCGAACTCGGTTCGTGGCTGTGACCCGAGTTCGCTTGATCGAACCAAAAACAGCACCGTGCTAGAGCAGAGCAGGCGTCCCCTACGGCCGTACCACCACAGCAACCGCTCCAACCTCAACTACCCCGAGCGCACCGAGCCTCACTGACGACTGACGAGCCCTTCTCGTATCTCCATCACCAACGAGCTTGTCGAAGAGCGCCTTCAGGGGGCCTTGGTCTTGTGGGTGCGAGGCCCAGCGCGAAGAGGGGCCGCTCCGGGCGGATGCTCGGTAGGTCCTGGCGGCTGGAGAAGAGGACTGGAGGAGGTTGGAGCCTGTAACCCATTGTCTGCGGCAACCCTCCTGTGGAGTCGAGTAATCCAAACATTGGAGGTGAGTTCGGTCTTTTCCTGGTATAGCCTCAGACACTCTTCGAGTAATCCAAACATTGGAGTTTACAGAGACATATTGTTATTAGATGTATGTATTGGTTCCTTGAGTTTTGTATATTATTTATAATATGGTGGTACGTTCATAGATTTGCTGATGACAGAATGGCCGATTTTCAAGTTAAACTTGTGGTTGAATATTTTATTGTGCTGAAATTTTGGGGAAACTAGTGGAATTGCCTTCACAATTGTGCGGCTAGATCCAAAATACAATGTGCAGTACTCACTATCCAACTCTAATATGCACAATTAATTTGAAAAATAGCTATATCTGTTGTGCAAGACATTTGTGATACAGTTTCTTAATCTAGTTACCGAAATAAGCAATGACACATACTCACGTAGTTTGATGATTGATGTTGTCAAGAATTCTAAATCCAAATTTATACTGAATGATTGAACTACATTGTTCAACTTAGATCCATAACCAGAACTACACATGTATTCTTTTCTGTAATTATCGTAGGAATTTCTAGGCCCACACGGGGTGTCTGTGCAAAACACCAGGGACAAAATTTTGCTAAATTTGCATTCCATTTTAATAAGTTTCACGACACTGGCACCTGTGCAAATCACCAGGGCTTCTGCTTCGTGTCTTTATGGGGAAAACCCAGGCTTCTCATGGGTACACAAACTACCAATAATCAAGATAAACTCCTTTGTAAGAACATTAATCAAGATAAACTCCTTTGTAAGAACAACGTATTCATAAAAGGCAAAATAGCCGTTTTGGTCCCTCAACTATCACCAAAGGCTCAAATTGACCCCTGAACTATCAAAACGGTCACTTTGACCCCTCATGTTAGAGTCAAGGGACTATTGGGCCTTAGCCCATTAGGGTTAATTAGTACCTTGCTTAGGAGTCAAGTTAATCTCTCTATATAAGGAGAGGAGATGTATCAATCAAATCAAGCAAGAGATTAGAAGGAAACCCCTTCCCTCTTGCCGGCCGTGGGCAGAGCCCCGCGGCCGGCGTTCCCAGCGACCCCCAAACCCTAGCCGCCGCCGCCCTGTGAACAGTACTCGCGGCACTGTAGCGCGAGTACTGTAGCGCAGTAGCAACCGTCCTCTTCCTCGTCCCTCGCCCTAGCCCTCACCCTAACTACTGAGCTATAAACATAACATCTGGTATCAGCGTTCATGGCTTTCCTGGGAACCTCCGCTGTCGCATTCTCCACCGCCCCGCTCGTCGTTTCGCAGCCCCAGCACACCGCTAGTCCCAACGACGTCGTGGGCGCATTCACCGCTGCCGTCCACGACCTCCAACGCCAGATGGACGAACTGGAACATCGACTCATCCGGGTGGAGCAGCAGCAGGTAGCGCCGGCGATCTGGCCACCATTGCCACCGATCGGTCTCCCGATTCTTCCGCCGCCAATGTTCCGTCGGCCACCACCGTCACGCCATCGGCCGGCGCTGCCACCGCTGTGCCTACGGCCCCGAGCGTCGGGACCGTCTACGGCGGCACCGACGGGACGCTGCTCTACGGCGGCGCCCCTGCTCCCGCTGCAGCAGCGGTCGGCGCACCCACTGACCACGGCGCGCCCGGCGGCTTCCACACCGTCCCGCCTGGCGGCGTCTATGGGCAGCGCACCATCTTCAAGCGGCGGCGTCGTGCCATTCCTGCAGATCGTCTAGCTGCTGCAGCAGCAGCCTTGCAGCAGATTGAGAAGATGGAGATGGAGCGGGAGAATGCCGCCCGTCAGGCGTCAGCGGCGGTGCAGCTGCAGGCTGCTGCGCGCGGCCTCCTAGCGCGTCGGCGGGTGTGGGAGATGCGCGATCTACAGCTGATTCAGCCCTGCACCCATTCGCAGCTCCTCCACGTTGCGCTTCCCCGAGTGGAGGGCTTCGATCTCGTCCGCTGCGTTGGGGATCTTCAGCATGCAGTTTTCCCAACGGGCAACGGGCATGGTGTTTTTCCTGCGGGCAGCGTGCTCCAACTCGGCGGAAGCGACGGTAGGGGAGGCGTGTTCCTCTTTGTCACCGGCAAGGACGCACTGCCTAGCGCCCTCGTTTTCCGCTACCGGCCACCGCGAGGACGTCTCCGCTGGTCGCTGTCGCGACGAAGTCCAGGTGGCCGTACCCGTGCACCCCTCTCGTTTCGATGGTCTCCATGGGATCCAGGCGGCTACACATGTGCAGGTCCAGCTCGAGGAGGGTGTCCGCCGTATCTTCAGGAGTCAAAAATAAAGAGTCGCAGTTTATTCAAAATAAGCCGAGATGTAAAAGGCTTGCTTTTAGGTATTCGGCTTGCGTCTAGTGGAGTCATTGTTAGCATCATCGTTAGGTTGCAGCTCGAGGACGAGCTGCATGTCCAGGTGGGGTGTAGTGTTAGAGTCAAGGGACTATTGGGCCTTAGCCCATTAGGGTTAATTAGTACCTTGCTTAGGAGTCAAGTTAATCTTTCTATATAAGGAGAGGAGATGTATCAATCAAATCAAGCAAGAGATTAGAAGGAAACCCCTTCCCTCTTGCCGGCCGTGGGCAGAGCCCCGTGGCCGGCGTTCCCAGCGACCCCCAAACCCTAGCCGCCGCCGCCCTGTGAACAGTACTCGCGGCACTGTAGCGCGAGTACTGTAGCGCAGTAGCAACCGTCCTCTTCCTCGTCCCTCGCCCTAGCCCTCGCCCTAACTACTGAGCTATATACATAACACCTCAACTATCACCGAAGGCTCAAATTGGTCTCTGAACTATCAAAACGACCACTTTGGCCCTTAAACTTATGATTTTCGTCTCAATTTCATCCATTATCCTTGATCGATAGATACATAGACAGTTGAACTGCGAAAAGGTCGAAACCGCCCCTCATTATTTTCTTTACTTGTTGACCGCTCACGGCGTTTCCAACCCCATCGTTTGTTTTAAAAATACCAAAATATGATTTAATGTTAGAGAATTCATAAAAAAATTGTTTTACCAAAATTTAATGTTTGAAACCGATTTTGTTTTACCAAAAATTGTTTTACTACAATCATAATATACCTTTTTATTACTCGTTTAAAATATTTAAAGATGGCAGCGGGGCGGGTTTAAACCCGAAACCCGCGGGTTTCAGACCCGGTGGGGGCAGGGGCGGGTTCAGATCTCGCCCCACAGGTTTGCGGGTTCGGGGACCCGAAACGGGTCGGGGCGGGGGCGGCGCGGGTGCCCGTGGGGACCCGAAATTACTAGGCCACCCCGCGTCCACGTCGGCTCCCGTCTCTTCTCTTCCCACCCTTCCCAGTTCAGACTGCCGCTCGGGCGCTCCCGACTCCCCTTTCCTCTTCTCAGTCCCGTTCCTCCGCCCTCGCGCTCCTCCGTCGGCCCTCCGTCCTGTTGCTTCGCCGGATCTCGTCGGCCCCGCACCTCCGCCGGCCCTCCGGCCCCCGCACCTCCGCCGGTCCTCTGGCGCCGGATCTCGCCTCTCGCGCCTCCGCCGGTCCTCTGGCGCCGGATCCCACCGCCCCGTGCCTCCACCGGTCCTCAAGCGCGGTGGCGCCACACGTCCGCCGGATCCCGCCGCCCTCGCCTCCGTCGGTCCTCTAGCGGCGAACCTCCGACGGATCCCGCCGCTCGACGCCTCATCCCCGCGTCGTACTCTTCTTCCTCCCTGTCGGCTCGCGGGTTTCGGGGACCCGACGGGTTCGGGGGCGGGTGTGGATGTTGCCCCGTCACGGGGTTCGGGGCGGGTTCGGGTTTTGTTGTTGAGTCTCGGGTGCGGGTCCGCGAACGCTCCACGCGCTCCGAACCCGCCCCGTTGCCATCTTTATATATGATCTCATAAAATTCAAAACTAGGTTAAAGTGAAACAGTAGATGCAAATGGAGGTAAATTCTAGTCTAGCTTAACTAGGTAAACTTCATGTATTTTGTAAAATCATGCCACGGTACATCATTGAAAGCCTAAGTTTGGTTTTGGTTAATTGATGACACCTATGGACTAACCCTATTGTTAAGTGAATGATCAAGATAGGGTGAACCAAATTGACAACTGGAGCTAGATGAAGAATCATGATAGATCAAGTGCTCTATGACTAAAGAAAAGAAGAAAGAGAAAAACAAAAATGGGCTCAAGGCAAAGGTATATCATAGGGTCATTTTTGGTTTAGTGATCAAGACACTTTAGAGAGTGTGATCACATTTAGGATAGATAGCCGTACTATCAAGAAGGGAAAACTCGTGTCGATTGCGGTTATCATGTGCCACTAGGTTTGCATTGTATGCATAAAAAAAAGGGCGTACCCAGTGCCGTAGGCTCCCGCACTGCGGGGTCTGGGGAAGGGAAATAGCCCGCAGCCTTTCCCGCACAAATGTGCAGAGGCTGGGGCTCGAACCCTGGACCTCTTGGTCACAGGCGGTAAAGCTCTACCGCTTGCACCAGGGCCGCCCTTCATAATTAAAATAAACCTAAGTCACATGAAAATAGAATTAAATCCAAGATAATTCAATGAAAAGGCTAACACACGTGAACAAATGTATGGATCACAAGGTGTTAGCATATGGAAGCTTGGAGAAGAAGAGGCGGCTCGGTTTGACACTCAAACGGGCTCCGGACGCAGGGTCCGGACGCAGGCAAGATGCCGTCCGGACCATTGGACATGCGACCGGAAGCCAACCCTAAGGCTCGGCCTCGGCACACAGAGGATCCGGACGGTGATCAGCGTCCGGACGATGGACTCCGGACTACCGTCCGGGGGTTTTGAGCTCTCGGGGAGCTCTCTGCTGGACTCCGGACCCAAGGCGATGAAGGTCCGTACGCGCCCTGTTCCCCCCGTCCGGAGGCGACGTGGAGGCTCCCAGTGAAGGCGCGAACAGTAGAATTCAAATGGAGGAGGGACCGGACGCGCACGCAATGGTCCGGAGCCCCTTTCAACTGCGTCCGGAGGCAGCGTCCGGATTTGAAGACAGAGGCTCTGCGGCTCGACTGATGAAGGGTCCGGATGCTATCAATGGTCCGGACCCCCCATGCAAACAGCGTCCGGAGCTACGCAGGAAAGCAAGGATGAGGAGCAAAACGGTTAGCTCGGTTTGGAAGACTATATAAGTGTTTTGGCCGGCTCCTAGGGCTCTCTCTTGCACCTCCCATTCATTCTCACTCATTGTGCTTGCTTGAGATAGCCCACAACTCATCTCTCTTTGCTTTGCTTGCTAATTCATGAGAGTTTGAGTGAACCAAGTGCTTGATCATTGCATTGCATCTTAGTGGCACTTGGTCATCGTCATCGCCGCGAGATTTCTTGTTATTCTTGGTGTTGCCAACACCTAGACGGCTTGACGATTGTGGAGAAGCTTCGGCGCGTGTTGGTGATTGTTCGCGGCCGGCTTCATCGACTTGTGAGAGGGCTTGTACCCACCTCGGCGGAGCGTCAAAGGGTAACTCTAGTGAATTGCTTGTGTCATTGAGTTACTCTCATTTGGGTGGATTCTTGTGGCGCCCGGGTAGTGGGCTAGGCTTGTGATCGCCTATTAGCCACCGAATCACCACTTGAGTAGTCGACACAACGGGGACTAGCTTGGTGGCAACCAAGTGAATCTCGGGAGAAAAATTCTTATGTTCATCTTGTCTCCCGGCTACTCATTGACTTTCATTGTGATTGATTCTTCATATTGACATCCTTTGATCACAAGGCATCGGTATAACAATCACCCTTATCCTTGCATTTACTTTCGTTCATATCTTGTCTAGTTAGCTTGTTAGTTAGTTCTCTTGTTAGTTGTTTTAGCTTTGCATCCCTAGTAGAGCTAGAGCAAAAATCTTCTAGTGATTTGTAGAAATTTTATTAGGCTATCCACCCCCCCCCCCTTCTAGCCATCTAGGACCTTTCAATCATCATATGTGGCTGGCGACAACGATCTGTGCTACATGACCCACACGGAGGACGACGCCGACTAGCAAGATCATGTCTCATGTGGATAGCTCCTCATGAAGAGTAACTCCTCAAATTTGCATCCAGGTTATATGTTTTGTACTATATTTGTTTAGAGAGATTATTCTCTACTATGTACCTTCAATGATCTATGCTTATTGATTTTTCTAAATTAAAATAAACTTTTTTATGAATTTTCTAACATTAAATCATATTTTGGTATTTTTAAAACAAACGGCGAAGTTGGCAACGTCATGAGCGGCCAGCAAGTAAAGAAAATAATGAGGGGCAGTTTCGACCTTTTCACAGTCCATCTGTCCACGTGTCCATCGATCAAGGATAATGGATGAAATTGAGATAAAAATCATAAGTTTAAGGACCAAAGTGGTCGTTTTGATAGTTCAGGGGCCAATTTGAGCTTTCGGTGATAGTTGAGGGGTCAAAGTGACTTTTTGATAGTTCAGGGGTCAATTTGAGCCTTCGGTGATAGTTGAAGGGCCAAAATGGCTATTTTGCCTTCATAAAACGACCCAACCTTTACTCTAATTTTAATAGTCACATTCCTATGGTTTCTTATGTGTGACAACTGCCTACTCTGCAGTTGGCTTGCTCTTGCAACACCTGGTGCTCACATATGGCATGTATTGTGTACATGGGTAGACAGCTGCTGAATTTGCATGTTTTGCATGCTCCCTGAGACTTCGGCTGCCTCATTTTTTTTAGGAAACGGTTGCCTCATTAATAGTTGGATGGCATCTTGCAAATAATCTATTTGCTTTACAACTGCCAATATCTGAAGCTTCCAATTGGTGCTTATCCAGGGCTAAGGAACTCTCTGTCTTAGTCGGCAGTCAGCACTACAATTAGGGAGTAATCAGTTACTTCTCCACATGGCCATGCTGTCTGCCTGGTTGGGCTTATACGGTGCAGCTATATATCTCCTTATTAATATATGCCGGTCAGAATCCGGATCTTTCACAAAAAAAAAAATACAGCTGCCAGTAAATTATTTTTATCTAGTGAGACTCCTTCAAATGATAATAAAATTGGTGCACAATGGATCATTGCTAAGTTAATGTCTGTACTCTGGTCTATAACCTTCCTCTGTAAGTAACTAGGCCCGTTGGATTCAATAAACACTGGCATCTCTTAAAATAACACAATAATACACCATCTTTTTACCTAAAATGGCAGGAGCTCTACCTATTAATTAAGGGGAAAGAAATTTATATACAGAATGGGTTTTGAGCCCAAACACAACAGTAGACACAAAGAGCGAGTGGTAAATCAAAGGGGCGAAACGTGGGACACAAAAGGCCATTGAAGTTTGTTTCAAGTGTATAGGATATAAGTTGCAGAAACAAAATGAAGCAACTATATTCAGAATATGCATTGCAAAAAGGGAAGTTTTCTACATATATTGTTGAAGCCAACACATCAATTTTTCATTTCCATTGTCTTCCTTGCAGGTGATTGCTAAAACCAGCATGTCGCAGGAGCGGACATTGGATGAAGTCATTTCTCCATTTCTAATGCAATTGGAAAGGGCAAGAGCTGTTCCTTTGGGTCTAGACGAGGATAGTTCACATTCAGATATTGTACTTCTGTTCGAAAATATCAAGAAAGAAGCCTGTGAAGTCAAGGATATACTCCTGAGAGTATCTAAATGGGAAAATGAGATAAGAAATGATTTTGGAGGAATAGCTCGACATTTGGATGAAATCATAGAAGAAGGCAACCAGATCAATTCAATACGTTCCAAACTTGAAATTGTAAACACTGAGATGTCCAAGTTAAAAGATCGTATGCAACTTCCTCTCCATGTTCCCATGATTAAGCCAATATCTCCCATAACCTTGCCGTCATCTGTAACATCCAAATGGGTTCATGCAAAAGTTTCAGAGCAGTGGAAAAAGCTAGAGATTGAGAGGAAAATCCTTGAGAGCTCGACCATGTCTAACTTGCAGGTCAGCTATGATAATCTTGATCCGCAGCTGAAGCTGTGCTTGTTATGCTTCTCTGTCTTCCCAGAAAATACCATCGTCAGCAAGAGGGCCATGATCCATTGGTGGATTGGCGAGGGGTTAGTAGCAGCCACAAGAAGCCAGACAGACGAAGATGTTGGAAAGGCATGCTTTGAGAAGCTGATAGCTCTAGAGATGATTGAACCGGTGTATCAGAAATGCAGGTATGGGGTCAACCAATGCAAGTTACACCCTTGGATTCGGCGTATGTTGATTAAAGTTGCAAAGCAAGCACCGTTTTTTGAATTTGATTCAGATGGCAATGCGACATGGGACTGTTCAGCTGCTCACCGTGCCTGTCTAGTTGAAGAGCACCAACAGGAAATTGATGTGGCATCACTCAGAAACCTTATAACAATATTTAATGTGAATGAGCAATACCTACAATTTGATAAGTCTTGGTTCTTGGATTTGGGGAAGATTGCAGTTCTCCAACTAGGAAGGTGGCACAACTTACGTCGACACCATATTGAGGTTGACAGTACTGATTTTTTGGAAGGACTTCAGTCATCCAATCAATTGAAATATCTTTGTCTGAGGGGCATCTCTAGAATTATTGAACTTCCTGCTTCCATTGGCGGACTCTCAAATCTCAGGATCTTGGACCTTCATGCCTGTCATAACCTTGAGAGACTGAGTGCTAGCATCACATCTCTTCAGATGCTCACCCACCTTGATGTGTCAGAGTGTTACTTGCTGGAAGGCATGCCAAGGGGTATTGGCTTGCTTACTGAACTCCAAGTGCTGAAAGGGTTTGTCATTGGTGGTTCTACTGGAAATTACAACTGTCGGGTAGCAGAGTTGGCTAGGCTGGACAAATTGAAGAAGCTGACCATATACATTGGAAGCAAAATTACAGTTACAGAAGATGAACTGAATGAGCTTGAGAACATCAAAGGCCTTTGCGTACTGAAAATTACATGGGCTGTATCACTTTCAAAGAAAGAACGAGTCCATCAAACTTCTGATTCTACACCATTCTTAACTTCAGTCTCCCTACCTCTAAATCTTGAAAAGCTAGACCTGCGGTGCTTCCCTGGAGAGAAGATACCAGATTGGTTAAGTTCGAGTAAGCTGCTAAGATTGAAGAGACTCTACTTCACTGGAGGAATGCTAAGAACTTTTGGCAACAAGAACATGTCAGAGTTTGAGGTGTGGAGCGTTGAGGTTTTGCGCCTGAAATTCTTGAATGATTTATCAGTACAATGGAACCAGGTGCACGACATGTTTCCAAAACTGAACTTTCTGGAGGTCTTCAGATGTAGGAAGCTAGAATCCTTCCCCTGCGATAAGGATGGGGTGTGGATGAACCATGATACGAAGGATATCAGAAAGTAGAAGGCAGGAATGAATCAATTGAGCTTTCATTATTCCTTTTGCTGTGTCACTACCTTGGTCTCATGGTCAGCAACAAATACATGGACGATAACTGGATCCAGAATGTGCACCATAGATGATGTACATCACCATTGTCGTCAGTCGACTTCGACTCTGTGCCTTGCAGTCGTATGGAAAGTGGAGTTCATTTTGGGAGCTGTCATTTGGTAGTGCAATGTTCGGCGATCAACGACATGTTGTCATCAGGAGGTTAAGCCTATAGTTTTTCTGTTCCACACTTGTATCTTGTCGGTGGTTGTTTTTCCTTGTGTTGTGTTGCTTTGTTGGTGCTTTCGTGTTGTTGTTTCTGTCTCACCCCTGCTATTACCACTGGGGTTTGTCCCGGTACTGTAACCTTCCATACTCGGCTTGTTGGTATCTGTGGAAATATATTCAGATGGGACTATCGTCCCCTGGTGACTCGTAAAAAAAATCCATTAGGCCATGTTTGTTTATCTCGGATTGAAGACCTGGAACCAATCCGACTAAAAATACATGTGTAATTTGTATAAGAACCGGAATAATTCCGGCCGGAATCAACCCATTCTAGAGAAAGTGAACAAACCCTTCAAAAAGAATGCAACCCAAGCAATAATCAGGGTAATATTACATAACTGAGGAAATTTGAGCGAGTCTTACTGTGTGCATACGACCCCTTTTTTCTGCTATGTTTATGCTACGACAACAGTACAAAACATTCTTTCATCTAAAATGGATTTTTGAAGTCACTATTCACTACTCAGTACTACCCGATAAGCTACAGATGGATCTACCACATATTGACACATGCGTTGCCTATTGTTGGCTTGTTGCCTATTTCAGACTTCCGCTGTTACCTAGCAGTGATGATATGGTTACTCTTGCCGAGTTCCTGGCTAGTAGATGTCGATGCCGGTGGCGAAACGCTGCTGCTTGCGAAGATGTCTCCCATCGTTTTGGCTGCCGATGGAAGCCCGCCACAGGTCTCAAGGATCTCCTGTTTCATATCATTAACAGTGTCAAGATCGAGTGTCCTTTTCTCCTGGGGCTGCTGGGAAAGAGCATCCGTGAAAATTGCCCAGCAGCTCTCGGTGTCGGCCAATGGCCGCACACGGTACAAGCAGCTCTTCCCCACCATCGCCTCTGCCGCCTGCTCCAGCCGGCTGGTGACGATCACCAGGCCACCTCTCTCTTTGGGCAGCGCGAACGCGAGGCGTTCTGACCAGTCGTCGGTTCTCCGCGGGCCGTCGTTCTGGCGGCCAACAACGTCAGCGTACCAGCCGTCGACGTGCCAGACGTCGTCGAACACGACGAGGAACCTCTTCCCCTTGAGCTGTTCGTGGACGGCGATCACCAGCTCTGCCAGGCTATCATCGCTGCCATCGATGGACAGGATGGCATCCTCCTCGTGCCCAAGCGCCATGAGCATGCCCTGCAAAACCTCCTTGCGCCTGTCTGCTCCAGCAGAGGCGGTGCGCGACATGCACATCCATATCCTGGGGGAGAAGCGGCCTTTAGCGCGCGGGCTGCTGAACAGGAGCTGCGCCAGCGCGGTCTTCCCGATGCCGCCCATGCCGACGATGCCAACGCCGTGAAGCCTCCCCGCGCCACCGCAGTCCCTGAACGCCATGGACTCCAGCTCCGCCAGCTGCTGGTCGAACCCGTGGATCCTGCTCCGTTCGAGCCAAGACGTCGTCCAGCGCTCCAGCCCCACGGCGGCGGCGGCGAAGTCCTCCTGCTGCGACGCCGTAGCGTTGCCACAGGAGCCGTTCTCGACGCACTGGAGGAGTCGGCGCCTGACCGCGGTCACCCTCTTCTTGGTCTTGGGGAAGCGCCAAGCGTCGGACTGGGCAAAGCACCAGCGCTGATGGTTGGGTCGGTTGGCGAGCCTGCGGCACTCGGCGAGCAAGTCGTTGAGTTCGTAGAGGCACTCCCGGAGCTCATCGGCGTTGGCGGGAGAAACTGCCGCCTTCTCCAGCTCGGCCCTCATGCCGTGGAATTGGGCGCGGAAAGGGAGCTCCGCCTCTGCGTCCGATGACTCCTCGGTGAAGCTATCCACGAACTTGTTCACAAGAAACTGGACGACTTCCACGGCCATCGGCCTTTCTCTTCAGCTTCAGGATCAGCAGTGTGGCTCGCTTGTAGAGAGACTAGAGAGGAGACGATTATTCAGCCCAGCCGTTTCTTGGACCGACCGGACAAGCGCCGAGAATAGCGACTTGTCGTGTAGCAGCGCAAACGCGTAGCCAGTAAAACGGAGACTGACTTCAGGCGTCAGGACAAGCCATGGCCACATCGGCGATCGCCGGTCGGTCACCACTCACTAGTGTTGACCTGACCCCAGAGACGACTTGATTCTTTTTTCCAAAATAAAAAGGAAGGAGCAAAGAACGGAGGTAGACAGCGAGCGAATCCACAATGGATGCGACGAACTGGACATACATGGACAGCTTGCTGGCAACATGGAACGAGTGGGAAATCCGGATGCTTGTGCTCACCAGCCTCGCCCTCCAGGTGTTCCTCCTCTTCTCCGCCGGCATCCGCAAGCGCAACGTCTCCGCCGTGCTGAGCCTGCTTCTATGGCTGGCCTACCTGCTCGCGGACTCCATCGCCATCTACGCGCTCGGGTACCTCTCCCAGACGCGCGTGCCCAAGGGCGGCGTCGACCCACAGTCCTTCCAGCGCACCCACCGCATCCAGGCCTTCTGGGCTCCGTTCCTCCTCCTCCACCTCGGCGGCCAGGACACCATCACCGCCTTCTCCACCGAAGACAACGAGCTCTGGAAGCGCCACCTGCTCAGCCTCCTCACCCAGGTACGCGAACGCGACGGGCCAGGCCGCCTCATGCATGCGTGCTCCCAAAATTGTTCTACCCTGCGCCTGCCGGGGCCCTGCCCCCTCCTACAGACTCTAACGACTAACGAACGCCTGACAGGTTGCCCTCGCCGTGTATGTCTTCACCAAGTCGCACCCTGGCACCGATGCCCTAGCCCCCGCCGCGTTCATGTTCTTGAGCGGCATCATCAAGTACGCCGAGAGGACATGGGCGCTCAAGTGCGCGAGCATGGACAATCTGCGGAGCAGCATGGTCACGACGCCGGATCCGGGGCCCAACTACGCCAAGTTTATGGACGAGTACCGGTTCACGCGTGAGGCGGGGCTCGAGGCGGAGATCGTCATCGAGCAGGAGCGGCGCGCGGCGGAGGCCGTGACCGTGGCCGTCGCGGAGGAGAGCGTTCCCTACACGACA
This sequence comes from Microstegium vimineum, assembly GCA_022036555.1. NCBI lineage: Eukaryota > Viridiplantae > Streptophyta > Magnoliopsida > Poales > Poaceae > Microstegium > Microstegium vimineum. The sequence goes on along the minus strand of CM039137.1, from coordinate 13,747,734 downwards.
GTCATCACCGAAGCGAGCCACTTCTTCGTCATCTTCAGGCGACTCTTCGTCAACCTCATCCTCAGCTTCCAGGAGCGCACCCGGAGCCAGGGCACGTTCCTGCGGCTCATGCCAGAGCAGGCCTACAAGATCATCGAGATCGAGCTGTCGCTCATGTACGACACCCTTCACTCCAAGGCGGCAGTGATACACACCTGGTACGGCCGCCTGTTCCGGTGTCTCACGCTCCTCTCCACGTCGACGGCTTGCCTCCTCTTCAACTTGCTTGACAACAGGGGTAAACACAACAGCCGCATCGATGTCTGCATCACTAACATCTTGTTTGGAGGAGCGCTTTCCCTGGAGGTGTATGCCATTGGGATGATGCTCGTATCCTACTGGACATATGCCGCTCTGCAAGACTGCAACTGCCGGTCAATGGTATTCCGGAGCATTCAGTACTTCCGGCCGGAAAGCCGGGCGAAGTGGTCCAATTTGATGGCCCAGCACAATCTCATCAGCTTCTGCCTCCTGGACAAACCAACCATGCTCACCAAGGTCCTGCGCGTCCTCGGGCTCAAAGCGCACTGGGACAGCTGGCTGTACGTCCGGCACATCGACGTGTCACCGGAGCTCAAGGTCTTGGTCTTCAGGGAACTCAAGGATAAGACGGTGGGCATCGTGGACGCCGAGAGTTACCGCAAGTTCAGCAACCACAGGGGCCAGTGGGCTCTGCAGTGCAAGGGCTACTACAAGGAGCTCGGCTGGAGCGTCGAGGTGGAGTTCGACGAGAGCATCCTCCTCTGGCACATAGCCACAGACCTCTGCTTTTACTCGGAGGATGGCGGCGATGACGGCGACAACGCCGCCGCCAAGATCTCTCGTTACGTCTACATCAGCCGGGCGATATCCAACTACATGCTTTTCCTGCTCGTGGCGCGCCCCTTCATGCTCACCGCCGGCATCGGGCAGATCCGGTTCGGCGACACCTGCGCGGAGGCCAAGAACTTCTTCGAGCGGGCAGAGTCAGAGACGGACGCGAGGGCCGCGGCGAGGATGGTGCTCGACGTGAACGCCGAGATCGCGCCGAGGGACGTGAAGGGCGACCGGAGCAAGTCCGTGCTGTTCGACGCGTGCCGCCTGGCCAAGTCGCTGCTGGAGCTGCAGCCGCACAAGCGGTGGCGCGTCGTCCGCGTGGTGTGGGTGGAGATGCTCTGCTACGCCGCCAACAAGTGCCGGAGCAACTTCCACGCCAAGCAGCTGAGCGCCGGTGGCGAGCTCCTCACGGTCGTTTGGTTCCTGATGGCGCACTTTGGGGTAGGCGAACAGTATAGGATTGAGGCCGGGCATGCGAGAGCTAAACTGATTGTAGAGAAGCACTGAGATTAACAACGAAATGTTGGTGAGCGACGTTGAAATTTATGCAAATACCGTAATTGCATATATCTTGACAAAAAGTCTTGCATTTTGTAAAAGTTAATCTTTGAAGGCGATGAACAATGGTTTCACTGGGCCAGAAATGGTTTGACGTGCATCACATAGGCATATAGTTTTTTTTTTCTGATAAAATAAATGAGCAAGTTGCTGAAAGCAGCATGTACACCCATATCGAGTCAACAATTTGGCTGTGTACATCCCTGAATGTAGAGGCCGGATTTTTTTATCCATTATCTAAAAAAATATCGAGTCAACGATCTAAATCCAGCCTTGCGACCGAAGTGCATACGAGCAGAGTCGACGAAACGTCGAAGGCTCGGCTTAAAACAAAGGCTTTAGTCAAAGGCTCGACTCTAGTCGGAGGCCCTGAGTCGATAAAATGTCGAAGGCCCGACTTTAGTCGGAGGCTCTAGTCAAAGGCTCCGATAAGAAAAGTCGGAGGCCCGGTAGCGATGAACGTCGATAGAACTAACCCGCGCAGAGGTCCGTCTTGTGATGTGTGCAGGCTGAACCAACAGTTAGAGGCTCTGATGAGAAAAGTCTGAGGCCCCCCGCCGGAGCGGAGGCTCCAATGGAGAAGGACGAGTCGAAGGCTCGGATGAAACGACGGAGGCCAGGCTCCAGAAGGGGTTAATCGGAGGCTATAACAAAGAGTCGAAGGCCGATGCTCCGAGAAGATAAGTCAGAGGTGTCTGGCTTAGCGGGCGATGGGCCGATGGCCCAAACTCGATGGCGGCCCATCGGCTAAGACGGTGGCGAGGAGAAAAAGACTCGAGTGCCCCGGATGTAGGAACACATTGTATAGGAATATACCGGGATATGCCCAGGTAGCCCTAGGGGTTTTCTGCAGTCAGCAAATGATGTAACCGCACGCCTATAAAAGGGGGAGCGCGCTATCAAAAAAACAGGAGCATGATGATAAGAGACAAACTGCTAGACAAAAACATACCTGACCATCCTTGCCCAGTTAGACAAATTGGGCCTCCCCTTCGCCATATGCCTATTAGTACCACATACAGTTAGCATTATAATAACACTTGACAAGCCAGTAACCCAGCAGTAAAGGGTTCAATGATTTTTTAAAATAGTATAGTCAGCATGATAACGGAGAAAACTTACCCGCACCACCAGAACCCCTAGAAATCCAATTAGTGTTTTACAAACTTCAAGCTCTTCTCCTGTAGGTTGTTCATCAAGGAACAAAGCTTACTCTCACAATGAATCGCATCTTAAATATTAAATTTGTGCTACGAAAGAAAAACATATACCTTGATTGTCTGTTTCTCCAGTGATTTGATCTTGGCAGCACCATCTGCATCCTCTTTATCCGTAGACCTGATCGCCAAAGGCGGCACATGAATATTGTGCTTGACCAAAGCTGGCGGTACATAAGTAGCATCAATTGGCCCTGCCCTGCATGATAATGTAAATTCAATATCATCTCAGTTGGTTTCGAGTGATATTCAGATTATGAGTATCACACCTTGCTTTTTTTTATGCTAGCATGCAAACAAGATGTTGAACACCTGTCATATCTGATAGCTCTTCAGCAGCAGCTCTTCTCTTTAGGTCTCTCCGAGTAATCTCCTTCCTCTTATCCTCGGGAGGTTTCCCGTCGAACACATAGATAGGTTTGATCCGCTCCTCCAAAAACGTCGTCGTTCTCTGGAGAAGCCCAAGAAAGTGGCTCTTCCGTTGACCATTCCGGTTCTTCAATTCATGTGCTTTCTGTTGAACGGAGCGTATTTTGGTTTGGTATCATAAGTAAGATAATAAAAACGAGAAATGATGTTTGATGGCGGAGCATACCATGAACTCGTAGATGCATATGTTTGTATCGAATGCAATTGTTTTTACTATGATAGTACTCAAGCGGCCGTTGCTTCATCGACTTTGGGGTCTCGTCAACCAGCACCTTGAAGAGTCCCTACGCACATAGAAGACGCAGACTTAGCTTGGTGGCGGAAGCTAGGAGAGAGAGAGGGGGTATAAACTCAGCTTGGTGGTGGGCTGGCGGCAGGCAGAACTGCCGGTCGGAAGGGAGGAACGCAGGGGCAGCTAGGCTTGGGAGCAGACCGTGGACAGCTCACTCCAGTCGATCTGTCTGGAAGGGAGGAAGGCAGGCAGGGGCAGCTATCCTAGTCTTGGCGGCTATAGATTTGGAAGACGGCACACTGCAGAGAAGCGCCGCCGGAGGGGATGCGACACGCATGGATGTGACGCACCGCTGGGCACGACCACGTCGCCGTGCGGATCTGCATCAGCGACCCCTCTCAATCTCTCGTCCTTGCCTCCCTCCCTCTTCTATTCCTCTCGGATTCTTTCCATGAAGCATGCTTAAAGAACATAAGGCTCGCGCGGGGAATCCAAACAGGAAGTGAGAGGAGGACTCACCTCGATGCCCATCTCTCCTCGGTGCGGGAGCGACGCGCGACGGCGAAGCCGGAGTGGCTAGCGGCTCCGAGGCCTTGGTTGAGGCCGGGCATGCGAGAGGGCGCGTTTGGTTCTCGTTTTAGAGGAACCTGGCCCGTATCCCACAGCCAAGCGCTGAGCAGTTAGGTTCTGCGTATGCAATCGCAGCTTGATTGGTTGGCTGCAGCGAGATAACATGGCTCATTGCAGACTTTGTTTGGTTGGCAGGACTCTGCTACCGAGCTGCATGCGCGTGACTGAGCGGAGCCAGTCGAAAAGGCTGCGCTGCACCACGCCGGCAGCCTCGCGAGAAACGAGTTTTGATTTTGTTTCCGTGGAGCCAGGTTGGGGAGGCAGCTTTGCATCAGCGCAGCCAGACCCAGGTAGCCATCCGGACAACCAATCAGTCCAAGCATGCATCCCATGGGCCCGGTCAAGTCATATCCAGGCAACCAAACGTGCCCAAACTGATTGTAGAGAAGAGCTAAGATTAACAACCAAATGTTGGTGAGTGGCTGAAATCTATGCAAATACTGTAATTGCACAATGGTTTCACTGGGCCAGAAATGGTTTGACGTGCATCATGTAGGCATATTTTTTCCCCCGGTGAAATGGGCAAGTTGCTCGCTGAAAGCAGCATGTACACCTATATCGAGTCAACGATCCAAATCCAGGCTAAATGCAGTGCAGTTATCTATTGGATGCCAACTCCCAACGACTAACTCAAGTTGGAAAGACATGGACAACACTATGCCCCCACCCACTCGCCGGCCCGGCGGCATGGTTCTCCACCACCGCCACGACTCTCGCTGTCTCGCATATAGACCTACTTCTCCCGTGCAGCATGCCCATGCATCAAGGTGCTGGCATTCCTATTCCGGATCAAAGGGGCAAGCCCTCAGCGCCATGTCCGGAGCGGCGCCCGACGCCGAGTCCAGCCGAGAGGGCTTCACCTGCAGCGCGTTGCTCATGTGCCTCTACCTGCCGGGCCTCTCCAAGAAGAAGCCGGAGGAGGCGATCAGCACGAGCCCGAGCCCGCCGATAGCAGACCCGGCACCGGACCAGCAGGCTGCCGAGCAGCAAGAGTCTCCGTCCGCGCCGAGCCGTGCTACGTCGCTGGAGAAGTCTGAGTGCGCGTCGCTCTGCTCCCGCAACAACATCGTCTTCGACTTCGTCGCGGACGAACGGGACCAGGCGGCGTTCCACGGGTACTGCCCGTCGCCGTGCTTCGACCTGCCCGTGGAGCTGATAAGGGCCGGCCAACGATTTGGCGTCGTCACCGCCGCTGACAGCGAGGCGACGACGCCGGTCGTGGCCACGTTCGTGTTCGACGACGACGGCCAGCGAGGGGGCGCTTTGAAGAAGATGGCGTCGTGCCTGGCACCCGCGGTCGACGGTAGCAGCGAGCCGCGGCCGCCGCGCCTCCTGAGGTTCTTGTCTGCGTCCGGTCGTTCTGCCGTGCCGCGGTCTGTCGTGATGCCTTCCCGTGCCGCGCCGCGGGGAGCTGGCGTGGACTGCGAGCTCGGTGAATCGGTGTTCGGTGTTGGTGCCAACGTGCAGCGAGTGACGGAAGCTTGTCGGGACAGCGTCGTGTGACGGCTGCTTGACGTGTGTACGTATTGCATTTTGAAATCGACATGGCCATTTTCCTGTCCAGTTCCAAATGCTAGATAGAGTGTCTGTCGACAAATTTCGTATGGTCAAATCTAACATATTTTTACCTTTTTATATATGTGATCCAGTGAATAGCTGTGCCATAAATTTTGAAGCATATAGTATAGAAATCTGACATATTTAGTACTAACAAAATATGTCGACAATAGATAGAAAAACTCATGTATAATCTTAGGGTTTGTTAGGATCCTCCCTTCTAACCTTAAACTCTAAATTTTAGAGTAAGAGATTTAAATAGGTGATCTAAAACTAGTTCTATATTCTAGCACACCTCATATTAAAGTTTTAGAGTCTGTCTAGATTCTCCTCTCTAAACTTAAGAGCTAAATCTCTAAAGAGGTGTTTAAAGTTAGTTCTAAACTTTAGCACATCTCTTATAGAGCTTTAGACATCAAAAGTAAACTAAAGTACTCTAAATTTAGAGCTAAAGCTATAAAGAGGTGGTTTAAAGTTAGCTCTAAACTCTAGCCTACCACACATTAAAGCTTTAGAGTCTGTTTGAATTCTCCTTTCTAAACTTTAGAGCTAAGGACAACAACAACGCAGACTATTAGAGAGCGTTAGCCCCAGAAAAAATAATAAAAACTTTTGAGCTAAGGACGACAACATCGCAGAATACTAGAGAGTGTTAGCCCCAGAAAAAAAATAGGCCACATAGATGGAGCAATGCGTACTCTCTCTGTTCTAAAATAGAAGTAATTTTAGTTTCCTGAGAAGTTAGCTTTTTAAAATTTTGATCAATTATATATAAAAGAATACTAATATTTATAATACATAATTAGTATCATTAGATAGATTGTTGAATATATTTTCATAATAAATTTATTTAGAGATATAAATGTTACATGTATTTTCTATAAATCTAATTAAAATTAAGAAAGTTTAATTTACACGCATCCCCATAACATAATGAGTGCTCTCCTCTGACACACAGCAGTGACCTGTGGCCTGCAATTGATCAGTCTATGGATACTGTGATCCCTTTAAAACAGGCGGTGAGGTTATGCTTCTCTCGCTCCAATGCACACAACAGTTACTGCTTCAAACTTTTGTTAGACGGATCACTTGGTTCTTCTGCAAGCCAACTAATGGATGTAACATGGACACCACTTGTCCCGTTGGGGAAGCCTAAAGCTCTAAAGAGACAGTCTAAAGTTAGTTCTAAACTTTAGCACACCTCATATTAGAACTTTAGATATCAAAAATGAACTAAAGTGTTCTAAAATTTAGAGCTAAAGCGCTAAAGAGATAGTATAAGTTAAACCGAAGCTTTAGTTTAGCTTACATTAGAGCTTTAGACATAAAAAATAAATTAAAGTACTTCCTCCATTCTAAATTATAAGACATTTGACTTTTTTGACACCAAATTTAACCACTCTTCTTATTAAAAAATTTCTATAAAATATCATTTTTTTTTTGTCGTTGCTTGCTTTTATTAATAAAAGTTCTTCAAGAATGACTTAAATTTAACTATTTTTATACAATTTTTTTGGTATAAAATGAATCGTCAAACTTATGGTAAAAAAAGTCAGACATCTTATAATTTAGGATGGAGGAAGCAATAGGCATTGTGTCGTGAGCGAAGGATAACATAACAGAGCACTATACAAATCACACTACAGTTCCATAAATGAACTAGTTCTAACCTTTAAGGCCTCTCACATTCATAATAGTAGATTGAAATCATACCTCATCCAAATAAAGAATTGAGAACCACCTGCTAGTTTACATTGGCGTGTTTCGGCGGACAATGAAGGAACCATGTCGGGCCGGTGCACTAGACCTCGTGACCGGGAGTCATCCCCATGCAAAGCGTCTCAGCCGTGCGCGTCCTCATGTCGAACACCTCATAAGGGCAGGGCAGTCCCTGCGGCGAGTGCACCCATCAAAGGGTCATGTACATCTCCTGGAGTCCTGGCTGAAATAGATGCTGTCGCCTCGCGCGCCGCGGTACCGGGACGACAGGACAGACATGGAACTGTTGGCACTCACGAAGGCGATCTCGCCGTCCAAGCTCTCCATCCTCGCCCACTCGGGTTGGCCCGTGCTCTCGTCCATGGCGAACACCGCGACCACGCATGCGTCCTGCGTTCCCTGAAGTCCCTCTTGTCGGTGTTATGACCCAGGGGTCAAGACCACCGGCTAGTAAATTTGTATATTGCGTGCTCCCTCTCACAGACGTGATGCAAGAAGAACACAAGATTTATCCTGGTTCGGGCACAGAAGGCCCTACGTCCAGCGGGGGAGGATGGATGTATTATCTTGCACCGAAGTGCTCGTACAGGGGGTACAACCAGATTTACACGGGGGTGCTCAGAGTGAGCCGAAGCCTAAGACTAGCAGGGCTACCCTAGGTGGTCGATTGGTTGCTTGAGAGGTTGATCAAGCAATCGGGTGTGTGGTGTATGCATGTCAGAGCTGATGTCCGAATGCGAATACCAATATGTGAGCCGATATCCGCGTTCCTCAGCCCTCCCCTTCTTCTATCCCGGCGTCCCCTTTTATAGATCAAGCGGAGGTACGGGAGTACAGAGTCTTAAACTGTGGCGGCATGGGAGGCGTGTCCGCGGCGCCATGCTGGCGAAGGGACGCTGGCCGCTGTAGCGGCGTGGCCTTCCCGTCCTTCCGGTGCTCCAGGGCATGGTGATGGCAGACAGGATGTTGCCGAACGTCATGTCGCAGCAGAGTTGGCCTTCTGTAGACGGGTACAAGTCCCACAGTTGAAGCGGGACAGAGCGGATAGGACGGGTCCCATGCCGGAGTGGTTGGAGATGATGGTCGAGCCCCTGGTCGAGGGGGGGTCGAGGCCGGCGTGACCCTGTCGTATCCCTGAAGACACGGTCGAGGGCTGCCCTGTTCATGGCTCGAGGGGGTGCCTCTGGATTCCGTACCTGCAACGTGGCTACAGCGGTCGCATAGTCAACGGAGGCCCAGGGCATGGGCGGTGAGCTGATGGATTTGACCGCGGTAGTGGGTGCCCATGGCATTAGGCGGGGGCAGGTAGGCGCATTGGATCCCCTTTAACCCATACCGGGAGCAGGTAAGTCGGTCGAGCTTCCTTCTCAGGGGTCGTTCGTTCGACCCCCTGTCCGTCATTCGAGGGGTCGAGGTGGAGGGGTCGTTCGTTCAACCCCTGTCCATCAATCGGGGTCGAGGCGGAGGCGAGGGGGGGGGGTCGTTCGTTCGACCCCTGTCCGTAAGTCAAGGTAGGGGCGGGGGGTCGTTCGTTCGACCCCTGTCCATCTGTTTTTCCAGTAATGGGCCGACCCATGACTGGTCGCCGTTGCCGGTGAGGGAAGCCTTCGCGTGATGGGCCTTCCTCCATTGACTTGAATGGCTGATCGGATCCTGCCTTAAAATGGTTGCTATGTTGAGCGTTAGTTTATCGCAGGTTTAGGCTACCCCTTACCTTTGTACCCGACAGTAGCCCCCGAGCCTCTATGCGGATAAGAAGAATCCACATAGGGGTTTTTGCCATTGATTTGCAGAGTTAGTAAAAGGTTCGATTCTCCGCGGGGTGCGCGGCACCCCGCGGGGGTAGCCCCCGAGGCCCCACAGGAGTGATTAAGAACTTCTCTGGGGGCTTTGACGTCTGTTCTATCGAGGGGAGTTAGGATTACCTGGAGTCATAGCACCCTATCGAGCGGTCGATTTTGTTTGCCAGGCTACGAGCGTTTCACTTCCTGAAAAAAGGGGTGCTCGAGGGTGGCTGTCGAAACCCTTCCGAGGGCCAACCTTCGCTCCTTCGAGTGTTAAACTGGAGTCATAGTGCCTTATCGAGGGGTCAACTTTGTCTGTCAGGCTACAAGTGTTTTCGACCCTCTTTCGTCGAGGGGTGCCGTGCGTAGTCTAGCCCTCGAGCCTCGTGTGGCTGGGCTTTCACTACCTCCTAGCGTCCTTCCCACGGATCCTTGCGCTCGGATTGCGGGGCAAAGAGCATCGTGCTATCCTCGTTAGGACGAGCTTCGAAGTCCTCTGTGAGCCTTCGTAAGGACGAACCTCGAAGTCCTCTGCGAGCTGGTAACGGGTATAAATTCAAATGAAATCTAAGTGAGAACTCGTTCCCCCTTCGACGGGGGTCGATAAAAGCCCTGAGGCGTTCTCATTAAGCAAGACCGCGTGGACTACCTAGGTGCCAACTCCGTTCGATGGGAGTTGGTGGCTCGATGCCTCCCGTCGAAGGGATCCTTGGGTATTCCGTGGTTATGCCTCGGATATGTCCCGGGGGGGCTCGAGAGTTCGTTCTCGAGCTAGGGGCTCGCGCCGCCCCCCCTGGGTCATCCCTGACTCGCGTACTCGAGGGCGGCTGTGGAACCCTGTTCGTGGGGCCAGCCTTCGCCCCCTCGAGATTTGGGGGTGGACCGGAGTCCGTAACCCTGGGTCCTCCCTGACCTGAGGTACTCGAGGGTGGCTGTCGAACCCTGTGCAAGGGCCATCCTTCGCTCCCTCGAGATTTTGACGGACGGGTCGACGTCCGTCGCTTACCTCCGAAGATGATGTCCTATCCTGTGGAACACAAGGGGGTGGTAGGTAGGTATATTAAATGCGGTGACATACCTGCCTTTCGTTGGATTCGCCCGCGAGCATGGGTCAAACAGGCTCCCGAAGGGAGGAACTGTGTCACCAGCTGAGGTCGGGGAGACGACGTCCGGCGTATCGGAATCCGCTCGATGAAGAGTGCGGCGGCGTGGCCGAGTATGTCGGAGAAGCCGCGGGTACCTTCTGAGATGACGGTATGGCAGAGCCAAAGTCAGGCTCAGCGAGGTACCCGCCCCGACCCGTAAGCACGGATCAAACAGGCTCCCGAAGGGAGGAACTGTGTCACCAGCCGGGGCCGGGGAGATGGCGTCCGGCGTCTCGGGATCCGTGTGATGAAGAGTGCTGCGACGTCGTTCATGCCTCCTCCATGTCGTGGTTGTGGCCTAAGGACATGAACTCTAGACTTCCGGACCGGATGATGGTGTCGAGTGGAAATAGCTGAGGCCTGTGAGCCAGCTCTGGACAAGAAAGGTCTATGTAATAGATTAGGTTGGTGACAATACGATGTCGAGCCGCTAGGGGCTTCAAAACCTTAATGCATTTTATTCAGGATGCATCTGGGTGTTTTTATTTCTAGAGCCATCTCAATTTCTTTTTGCCTGAGCTGTTGCTTTTTACACTAAGTGTTCGACGTGCTCTCGTATCCCTCGAGGGGGGGGGGAGCGAGTGGGGGTACCATAGCCCTGAGGCATAGGAGAGTCCCCGGATCGACGGCCCGTGACCCTTAGGGAGTTCGAGGCGTCTTTACTTAGTCATGAAGCGTACTCGGGGCAAGGATGGAAAGAGAAGCGTCGAGTTTCGAAAAATGTTCGGGTTTTCAAGGGACTTAGGGAGGGGGACCCCCTTCCTGACAGCCCCCGAGGGAAACTTGACTTTGCAAGAGCAGAGTCGAGGCTACCTCAGAGTCATAAACAAATGTGAAATGTTTTTCGAGAACATTTTATTCATTCATAATGTGATAAATGTGCATAACGCGTAAGATGTACAAGGCCTAAGTTATCGGCTTAGGGGTAAAAGCGGTTTTCGGGGACTCTCTTAGGGGATATTCCCGGTTAGCCCCCGAGGGAGGCTCGACTCTGCGGGAGCAGGGTCGAGTCTACCTTTACGACTACGAGCGGTGATTTCTCGAGTCATTCTTACTTCTACCAGCCTTGGTGCTCCACTTTTTGGTGCAGTTGTTGGACGTACGCCCGAGGCCCTCGAGAGGCGGGGGAGTGAGTGGGAGTACCTTAGCCCTAAGGCGTAGGAGAGTTCCCGGCTCGGCACCCCTCGACCCTTGTGGGTCTCGAGCGCATTTCCTACCCTGCGCTAAGCGTGCTTCGAGGGGCAGAAGAAAGAGAGGCGTCGAGGGGTAGAGTAAAATCTACCTCGAGTCAAGCTTCTTCCTCTTAGCTGCCCTTACTTGTCTTCGTTTAAGCTGTTAACGAACCCATGGGTCTCGAGGGGGGAAAAGTCGAGTGAAAGTAACTGTAGCCCTGAGGCGTAGATGATTGTTTTCGGCTCGACCCATCCCTAGCCCCCTTTGCCGGCATGAGTTGTTTTATTCTTAAGCGAGACGTGAGTTCTAGGCAGTGAAGAGGAGTTGAGCAACATCAAGCTCATTTGAAGAAATTGAGTGATTTTTCCGGGGACTCGAGGGGGTTCCCCCCTTGTAGCCCCAGAGGGAGGCTCGTCTTTATAAAAATAAAGTCAAGGCTACCTTATGCTTCGTGATAAAGTACATTACGGGTAGCTCAATTATTAGAAGACTTTTTATCCTATTCATTCGAGACATGAATATAATTAGAGCCCTGAGGCCTAAGGGTAAAAGTGACGTAGCTGTTTTGACGTTTCACGTGTTGGTGAGGATCTCGCTCGAGGGCATGCTCGAGCTGATGAAGTCGTAGGCGCTCCTCCTCGAGCTTGGCGAGCAGCTCTCGGACTTGCGTGATCTGGGCGTCCCGAGGTGGATCGGCTCAATGGGGTGGAAACACTCCCGCGTGGGTCATAATCCTCATCGGGGGAGTCCGGATCGGGGTAGCCCTGGTAGAAGTTTGGGAAAGATCCCCTGCGCTCCTCCTCCAGCTGTCGCCGTAACGTGCCCCAGGTGCGACACCCTAGGGTCGGGGCTCGTTGTGGCTCCGGGCGCTCGTCCGGCAGAGGGGTGGTGACGAGGTCAATCGTCGCATGTAGCAGGTTCCCTAGGGAGCCATAACGTGTCTGCATCTGCGAGTTTACAAAGGCAGAAGAGAGTCTGACGCTGTTGTAAAGCCCGTGCGGAAGTAGGTTGCGCGGCGGCATGGCCGAGTATGCCGGAGAGGCCACGGGGGCACTCCAAGATGATGGTATGGCTGAGCCAGAGTCAAGCTCAGAGAGGTACCCGCCCCCGTTCTGCAAGCATGGGTCAAACAGGCTCCCAAAGGGAGGAACTGTGTCACCAGCTGAGGCCGGGGAGATGGCGTCCGGCGTCTCGGGATCCGCGCTGTGGAAAGTGCGGCGGCACCGCCGAGTATGTTGGAAAAGCCGCGGGGACCTTCTGAGATGACGGTATGGCGGAGTCAAAGTCAGGCTCAGCGAGGTACCTGCCCCCGACCCGCAAGCATGGGTCAAATAGGCTCCCGAAGGGAGGAACTGTGTCTCCAGCCGGGGCCGGGGAGATGGCGCCCAGCATCTCGGGATCCGCGCAGTGAAGATGCGGCGACGACGTTCACGCCTCCTCCTGGTCGCAGGCGAAAGGCGTGAGCGGTGGGACCGTTGTCTGGTCCCTCTTGGCTCCGGCGTTCCGGAGCTGCTGCTATCCATGCCACCACAGGGGAGCAGAACCATGTCGTGGCCGTGGCCCGTGGACATGAACTCTAGGCTCCCGAACTAGACGATGGTGGCGAATGGAAATGGTGGGGCGGTGGAATCCATCTCGGAGAGTAGTTTGGAGTTGATCGACACGCAAAGCCCCCCTACCTGGCACGCCAACTGTCGGTGTTATGACCCAGGGGGTCAAGACCACCGGCTAGTAAATTTGTATATTGCGTGCTCCCTCTCCCAGACGTGATTCAAGAAGAACACAAGATTTATCCTGGTTCGGGCACAGAAGTCCCTACGTCCAGCGGGGGAGGATGGATTGTATTATCTTGCACCGAAGTGCTCATACAGGGGGGGTACAACCAGATTTACACGGGGGTGCTCAGAGTGAGCCGAAGCCTAGGACTAGCAGGGCTACCCTAGGTGGTTGATTGGTTGCTTGAGAGGTTGATCAAGCAATCGGGTGTGTGGTGTATGCAGGTCAGAGCTGATGTCCGAATGCGAATACCAATGTGTGAGCCGATATACGCGTCCCTCAGCCCTCCCCTTCTTCTATCCCGGCGTCCCCTTTTATAGATCAAGGGGAGGTACGGGAGTACAGAGTCCTAAACTGTGGCGGCATGAGAGGCGTGTCCGCAGCGCCATGCTGGCGAAGGGACGCTGACCGCTGTAGCGGCGTGGCCTTCCTGTCCTTCCGGTGCTCCAGGGCATGGTGATGGCAGACAGGACGTTGTCGAACGTCATGGCGCAGCAAGGTTGGCCTTCTATAGACGGGTACGAGTCTCACAGTTGAAGCGGGACAGAGCGGATAGGACGGGTCCCATGTCGGAGTGGTTGGAGATGATGGTCGAGCCCCCTGGTCGAGGGGGGGGTCGAGGCCGGCGTGACCCTGTCGTATCCATGAAGACACGGTCGAGGGCTGCCCTGTTCATGGCTCGAGGGGGTGCCTCTGGATTCCGTACCTGCAACGTGGCTACAGCGGTCGCACGGTCAACGGAGGTCCAGGGCATGGGCGGTGAGCTGATGGATTTGACCGCGGTAGTGGGCGCCCATAGCGTTAGGAGGGGGCAGGTAGGCGCATTGGATCCCCTTTAACCCATACCGGGAGCAGGTAAGTCGGTCGAGCTTCCTTCTCAGGGGTCGTTCGTTCGACCCCCTGTCCATCATTCGAGGGGTCGAGGTGGAGGGGTCGTTCGTTCGACCCCTGTCCGTCAATCAGGGTCGAGGCGGAGGCGGGGGGGGGGGGGGGCGTTCGTTCGACCCCTGTCCGTAAGTCGAGGTAGGGGCGGGGGGTCGTTCGTTCGACCCATGTTCGTCTATTTTTCCAGTAATGGGCCGGCCCACGACTGGTCGCCGTTGCCGGTGAGGGAAGCCTTCGCGTGATGGGCCTTCCTCCATTGACTTGAATGGCTGATCGAATCCTGCCTTAAAAATGGTTGCTATGTTGAGCGTTAGTTTATCGCAGGTTTAGGGTACCCCTTACCTTTGTACCCGACACCTCTGAACCAGCAGAACGAAGCTTCACGCGCAGGACGTTACCACGTAGAAGAACGCGCTGCTGCCGGACGCTATGGCTCAGGCTCTGGCGCCCGGGGCATCCTGAGAGCTGAGATAGATGCCGACCATGATACATGGCTTGTGTTGGGGAAGTTGTCTTGCGACCGAAGTGCATACGAGCAGAGTCGACGAAATGTCGAAGGCTCGGCTTAAAGCGAAGGCTTTAGTCAAAGGCTCGACTCTAGTCGGAGGCCCTGAGTCGATAAAATGTCGAGGGCCCGACTTTAGTCGGTGGCTCTAGTCAAAGGCTCTGATAAGAAAAGTTGGAGCCCCAGTAGCGATGAACGTCGATAGAACTAACCCGCGCAGAGGTCCGTCTTGTGATGTGTGCAGGCTGAACCAACAGTCAGAGGCTCCGATGAGAAAAGTCCGAGGCCCCCCACCGGAGCGGAGGATCCAATGGAGAAGGACGAGTCGAAGGCTCGGATGAAACGATGGAGGCCAGGCTTCAGAAGGGGTTAATCGGAGGCTACAACAAATAGTCGAAGGCCGATGCTCCGAGGAGATAAGTCAGAGGCGTCTGGCTTAGCGGGCGATGGGCCAAGGGCCCAAACTCGATGGCGGCCCATCGGCTAAGATGGTGGCGAGGAGAAAAAGACCCGAGTGTCCCGGATGTAGGAACACAACGTATAGGAAGATACCGGGATATGCCCAGGTAGCCCTAGGGGTGTTTCTGTACTCAGCAAATGATGTAACCTCACGCCTATAAAAGGGGGAGCGCGCTACCCAAAAAACAGGAGGAGCACGAGTAATATGAAACCCTAACTTATTGCCTCGATATCTGTGTGCACCTCATTCTCATTTTCGTGCCTTCGCTAGTCGAAGGCCTACGCCCCTAAGTGTGGCCTTTGACCCTTAGTCTTTCGTCAGTGAGTAACCTCTACGCGTCGAAGGTCCCCCGGCAGAGCGGAGGCCTTCGACCCTTAGTCATTCGTCAACGAGCAACCTCTGCACATCGAAGGCCCTTCGCCAGAGCGGAGGCTTCGACCTTTGGGAGGCAAGCTGCGGCGAGCTTGCCCCTCTCCCACTCCTACTCACCCTGCCGGGACCGCTTGTCCCAATAGTGGCGCCCACCGTGCTAAGCCGAGAACAAACCCACGATGTCACCTAAAAGAGCAGCCCTGACTTGCGACAACCAAAGCCGCAGCGCAACGCCGACGCTACCTACACGCCAGTGGCAGAGGCTCACGAAGATGGAACTCCAATAGGAGAGCCCACGGGTGACGGGGGAAGCGGACGACATGCCTCCGAAGAGCCTCCTCCCCAAGAAGCTGCGCCAACTCAAACAGAAAGGCCCAGAGGTGCCAGGGGAAGCAAACAAGTCACCCAAGAGCCTCCATGACAAGAAGCAGTCAACATGGGATCCTTCGCACCAGCAATTGACCAGGAAGCCTTCACTCCACAAGAAGTCGAAAGTGGCTTATAACAGAGCCACGACATTCGACCACAACCCCTTTATGCAGAAGAGGACCCTCCGTAACCCCAATCCAAAGGCTCGCGGATACGGAACGACCTCCATGAAATAAACCGCCCCAACCTGGCGAAGGCGAGAACTCATTCATCAAAGTTCAAACCAAAGTGATCCAAGAAAGCACACAACAATAGCCTTATCAATCTCAGTTGTCGTCTGTCAGCGGCCTTCGTCAGCTATCAGCCTTCGCCTATTGAATGACTTTCAAGAGCTAGTAGCCTCCGCCACCTTCATCAACCTTCATCATTCAGCAACCCTTGTCAGCTCGTTGGACTTGATGGGTCAGAGGACTTCAACAGTCGTCAATTTAGATGATCAACGTCAGTTGCACAAATTTGGGTTTTAACCGTA
This sequence comes from Microstegium vimineum, assembly GCA_022036555.1. Lineage (NCBI taxonomy): Eukaryota > Viridiplantae > Streptophyta > Magnoliopsida > Poales > Poaceae > Microstegium > Microstegium vimineum. Next base: position 13,731,536 of record CM039137.1, on the reverse strand, counting down.
ACCGTAGGCAACCTTCGACAATTATTGCTTTCATTAGTCAACAACCTGTGGCAGTCAGTAACATTGTCAGTCAGCTGGTTTTCATCAATCGGCAATCTCCGTCAGTTATCTGTCTCCAAAAGCTAGTGGCCTTCACGAATCAACATTCTTCACAGTTATTGGCCTCCGACAATCACCGACCTACATAGTTATTGGCTCTCGTCGAGTAGTCGGCCTTTATTGGTCAATAACCTTACGTCTTTAACAATCATTGTCTTCGTCATCTCTCAATGGACTTTGTCTATCATGTCCTCAGTAGCCTTTGTCACTTAGTGGCCTTCGACAATTGGCAGTCTTCATCAATCACTGGCCTTCGTCTGTTGTCAGCTTCCAACAGCCAGTGGCATTCGACAATCATCAAACTGACATCCATTGATTTTCACCATCAGTAGCCTTCGACAATCAGTGTCCTTCGTCAATCTCAGGTATTCTTTAGCCAACAACACCTACCAGTGGTCAACCTTCGTTACTCAACAACCTTCGTCAGTTCTTCGAAGTTATAGGTTTGAGGTCTTCAACAGTCGCGAACTTATATGATCAATGACAGTTACACAAATATTGATTTTCAACATTCATCAGCCTTCGACAACTATTGAATTTCATTAGTCAACAACCTTTGGCGGTCAGTAATATTGTCAGTCAGTTGGTTCTCAACAATCGGCAATCTCTTCAAACCTTAGCGGCCTTCGCAAGTCAGCAGTCCGACAAAGTCAGTAGCCTTCGGTTGATCAACAACCTTCGCCCATCAGGGTCCTTAGTCATGTCTTCGTCATACAACATCCTTCAACATTCTCCAGACCTCGTCAACAATCAGGTGCCGTCAAAAATCGGTAACAACCAACCTTCGAACTCCTTAAGTGCCTAACCTCCTTTTCCCTTGCAGGGTGCATTTGTCCAATATTTTGTTCATAACATTATACAATATGCATCTGTCTGGCTCGATTTCACAACAACTCCTCAAGAAACTAACCTTGTAGGTTCCTCACTAGCAGCCTCCGCCAGTCAGCTTAAGCTACAATTTTCTAGTGAAGGGTATTATTCCTCACGCACAACACTAGTCCCTCATATGGCGCATAATACATGTTTGCCTCATAATTGTTTCATCCAAATGCATTTACTTAATTGCGTCACCCCATACAAATACGCATTACTTAAAGTCATTACAACTTGGTAACCTGAAAAAGACCTGTCCACAGACGGGCATCGGGGCCTCCCCTTTCAGAAAGCTTCAAAAGAAGCTCGAAAGGCTCAGAAGCTTCAAAAAAGCTTGTCCCAAAAAAGTCCTGTCCATAGTCAGGCATTAGGACCATCGATTCTTTCAGATGTTAGGGCCTTCGCTCTTCCGGACGTTAGGACCTTTGCTTTTTTCAAGTGTGGGGACCTTCGCTCTTCCGAGCGTTAGGACCTTTGCTTTTTCAAGTGTGGGGACCTTCGCTCATCCAGGCGTTAGGACCTTTGCTTTTTCAAGTGTGGGGACCTTCGCTCTTCCGAACATTAGGGCCTTTGCTTTCTCAAGTGTGAGGACCTTCGCTCTTTCGGGCATTAGGACCTTTGTTTTTTCAAGTGTGGGGACCTTCGCTCTTCTGGGCGTTAGGACCTTTGTTTTTTCAAGTGATTGGGGCCTTCGCTCTTCCGAGCATTAGGATTTTTGCTCTCTGGCGTTGGAACCTTCGCACTCTCGGGCTTAGGGACCTTCACCGCTTCAAAAAATAATAATAAAAAATAAAATAATAAATAAATAAAAAATATATATATATATTATCGTGCACTTTATTCTGAGGTCATAGTACATGAAAAAGGGAGCACATTATTCTCCAGGCATTGGGACCTTCGTCGTCCCCAAGATGGTCGTTGTCACCATAAATTGACGTTCGATAGTCTAGAAATAATAATAAAAAAGAGAACACGCCTGATTAACTCGGGCGTAGTTCCACATGGCCTGCGCCGAAGGCCAAAAATAAAATCGATGGGAGTCTGACGGCTCGAAGGCCCCGAGCATTTCTCAAATGGCCAGCTAAACTAGGTGTGAAAGCCGAAGCCTATCAAAATCCACCCAAGTCAACATCAATCTAAAAACAGAGGCATAGAGGGAACACTCCAACCGGGAAGTCCATCACATCCATCGCAATACTTAGACAAAGAGCAACCTCCTAAAAGTTCAACATGCTCAGTCAATAGCACAATTAGTTCTGATTCACATCTCAACCAGCTAAAAAATATTGTTTTTGACTATCGAGCGCCAACTCCCAAAATAACCACCAGTGAGGAGCACATCTCATACCCGTCGCGCGTCATGGTCAGTAGTCAACCGAGACAACCTTCGCGGGGTGAGAGTTTCTCACTACAAAATATCACTACCGCCTACGTTAGAGACATAGTGTTGGCCCAAACGGAATCGTCGAATCAACCTCTGCTCGAGCACGCCCCCTCAGCAGCAGCCTTCGTCGACTCGTCCTGAGACAAAGCCACAACACCCTCAGTAGCATCCACCTCCTTGGCCCGCACCTTCACTAGAGCAGCGCCCTCGGAAGCCGTCGCCATCTCCGTTTGTAGCGTCGAAGGACCTCCAGCGACCTTGTAGGGTCGAGATGGCGGACTAGAGGGGGGTGAATAGTCTTTTCTAAAAACTTACGCGCAGCGGCAAATCGAAACAAATGTGGAATTAAAACAATCGTCTAGCCAAGACTACACCTCTCTATCTATAACTTTAGCACCTAGCAAAAGATCCTAATTGGGCTCACTAAGGTGCAAAGCTAGGGAGAACTCACCTAAACAAGTCTAGGTTGCAAGGTCACACAAACCTAAGCAACTAGTACTCTAAGCACAACGGGAGCTCCTACTCATACTAGTAAGCAAAGCACAAAGCACCTAAGCTCACTAGCAATGCTCTCTAACAAGACTACACAAGTCAACCAGTGAGCTCAACTTACTTAGCTACACAAACTAAGCAATATGACTAACAAGGATACACAAGCCAATTAGCCACTCAAGAGTTACTTCTATGCTACACAAGCTAGAAGGTAACTAGACAAGCTACACAAGCAAATCTAGTTACAAGAGCAACAAACTACCACTAGCACAAGCATAAGAAAGTAAATACAAGCTAGTGATTTGGAGAATGCAAACCACCGAGAAGAGTAGACAAGGTTGACACGGTGATTTTTCTCCCGAGGTTTACTTGGTTGCCACCAAGCTAGTCCCCGTTGTGTTGACCACTCACTTGGTGATTCGGCGGATAATAGGCGTTCACAAGCCTAGCCCACTCACTCGGGCGCCGCAAGAATCTACCCACAAGTGAGGGTAACTCAATGACACGCTCAACTAGAGTTGCTCTTCGCGATCCCCGAGGGGCGAGCACAATGCCCCTCACAAGCCTTCTCCGGAGCGCCGCACAATCTTCGTGCGTGCTTCGACGGAGCCACAAGCCACCAAGTCGTCTAGGAGGTGGCAACCTCCAAGAGTAACAAGCACCACCGGCTTGCAACACGATCACCTAGTGCCACATGAAGCTATCTCTCAAAGCAACACACTAGAGATCACTCACTCGCAATTAGAATCGTACTATTACTTGCACAAGTGAGTTAGAGGGCTTCTTCACCAAGCACACTAGAGGCAACACATGCCCAAGGTGCTCAACCAGCCCCAAGGGCCGGCCAAGGGCTATAAATAGCCTCCCCAAAGAAACTAGCCGTTTTCCCCTTGAAAAACGCTTTCTGCGCCCTGTCCGGACGCAAGCAACAGTGTGGGTCCGGACTAAAAGCTGCGTCCGGACTCCCCTCCACAGCTCAGAAACTGCCTCTGTTCTTCCTCCGGACGCGGACCTCCGGACGCGCGTGCCTCGTCGTCCAGACAATCCCAACAACGTCCGGTCACCTGCCGATTCAAACGGCTCACTTCGTGCCTTCACCAGAGACTCCACGCGTCTCTGGACGCGACTGTTCACAGGGTCCGGACTCAACGCCTCTAGCGTCCGGACCCCAGCAGAGAGGTCCCCGAGAGCCAATTTCATCCGGATGCGAGTCCGGAGTCCATCGTACGAACGATAAACAGCGTCCGGATCTCCACGATCAGCACAACACAGACTGGGGGTGGGCGACCGGACGCACCGCCAATGGTCCAGACCGCCATAGCCCCTGCGTCCGGACCTTCAAACACAACAGAGCCTAGGGTTTGGTTCCGGACCCATTCACCGATGGTCCGGACACCTAAAAGCCCTAGCGTCCGGAGCTGTTTCTTCAGCCGAGACTCCTCCCTTCTTCTTGCTTTTCTTCTCAAGTGCCAACACAAATGTGATCACCACCTTGTGCATGTGTGTTAGCATTTTCACAATCATTTTCAAAGCATTTTCACTTGCTCTCACCGCGCAACTCGATCCTAATACATCGCAAAGTTAGATCGTTCAATGTGGCACTAGATAACCGATATGCAAACAAGTTTGCCCCTCTTGATAGTATGGCTATCTATCCTAAACCCGGTCATAAACTTCTCTAACCACCAATGACCAGTGAAATAGAAATGCCCTATGGTTATACCTTTGCCTTGCGCATTCCATTCCATCTCCATCTCCAATGTTGATGCAACACATGCACCAACCAAACACCAAAAGGAGCGCGACCAAACAAAGTCAATACAGCAACACAAATAAAAAGAACAAAACAGAGAAGGGCAAGAGCAAACCTGAACACGCCTAGCCTCCGCAAGCTGATGTGCGTGCACACGATCGTGCGCATTCCAGAAACCAGCAATGAAGTAACGACCGATGTGGTGAACGACCCCCGAAGGCTCGCCAAGTTCGGCGGAAGACGGGAAGCCACCCGCCCTACAAAGATCCTTCACATGCGTGCATCCCTTTTTCTCCATAATCGCTAACTAATTCATGATGCCAGAAAGCACAGCAAAGTTCACAGCCCTCACCACGAACTCCTTGAGACTAGAGAAGCTGTGGGAAAACCATTTCATAAGGTCGGAAGCCTCCGAGTTTTTAGGAGGTTCTTAGGTCACTCCGCCGAAGGCCTGCAGGACACTTGCGCACTGTCGCGCCGCAGCTAGTCCCGACTCCCTAGCACCAATGTGGCTAACCTCCAACCTTTTCACAGCATCCTTCAACTCCCTGTTCAGAAGACATTCCTTCTCCACTTCCTGTCGAAGACCCTCCACAATACCTTTGTGCTTCTCAAGCTCCCTCTCAACCAACTTAGAACTTTCTGAGGACCTTAACAACACTTCAAGTTCAGCTACCCTCTGATTAGAAGCAACCTTATCAACTTCAAGTTTAGAGACCTTCGCTCTGGCGACTTTATCTGCCGAGAGCAAGCACTGATTCTCCTCAAGGACTTGGTCGAGCGTCTTCACCAGTATCTCCCTCTCACCCTCGAGATCGCGAACCTTGCACCGGATTTCATCCATCATTTGATAAGTCTAACAAAAAAGAGAGGGCGCTAAAATCATAAGCAGTATATATATACATATAGATACAGTAAAGTACGCAAACGAACATAACCAACCTGGTACGAGTTCTGAAGCCCCAAGTCGATGGCCGGCATCAGGTCCAGCTTAGAATTTTTTTCTAAATACGCTGCTACACGGAGAGCAAGTCAGTCAAAAAGAAGAAGAAGAAGAAGAAGAAGGGGTCAGCAAAGGCAAAGAGCACCAAAGCAGGCAAGTAACCTTGCGACGACGCCGTTTCAACCTCAGTGATAGTCGCGTGCCTCTCAACCACAGCATCCGCCTCTCTAGTCTCATCTTGAGCCTCCTCATCCCGAGTCTTTTCAGCCTCCACCTCTCTAGTCTCGTCTTGAGCCTCGTCACTCCGCTTCCGTCCAGCCTCCGTACCTTCTCCCAAGTTTTACAGCTTAGTCAGCACAACGAAATAAAAGTAAATAAACTCAAGGAATAAAAGGGATCAATTAGTACTTGGCATCAACAAAAATCCAACTCCCGCACCGTCGCCAGCATCAACCTCCTGAATGTACTCCGGCACCTGAGCATCATTTTCAACCCTCGGCCCTGGTTGTGCCTCTGCCTCAAAGAAGCTAAAATCCATATCATCGAAAAGAGTCGAGAGGTTTGCTGCAGCACCTCCCATACTCTCAGTAGTTTGAGCAAGAGCAGCTTCAACACCAGAGCGTGAAGGAGAAGCGCCAGCAATAGCGGAGACCTTTGCACGACCTCCCAAATACTCGTCAACACCCACAATCGCTCGGTCTCGTGCAAAGATGTTTTCTTCGAAAGCCTTCGCCTTTTTATTGGACGTTGTACCGTCAGAAGCTCTGAGCCTCTTAAAGACCTTGGCCCTTGAGGCCAGAGCCCGCACGCCCGGTTCAGCCCGAGGGGGCACGTGGGGAACCCAACGCTCATAGCTAACTCCAAGCTCCTCAAAAATTTGGTTCAAACGAGGCCTCCTTACACCAACCACAACCCTCCCGACATACTCCTTGCCTATCCAACGACCTAGAATCTTACTGGCCTTCGCCTCTACATCCGCAACAATCCTTTCATCGTTCTTATCTTTTGGCTTACTCAACTCGAGCACAGGAAAAGGCACAGGTTCATCTGACCCGTAGTGTGGGTAGCGTTCCTCCTTGAAGCAAAGGTTCTGCCAACTCAACCCCCCAACTCCGCTGACCAAGAGGCCAAATTTGGGCGGTCAGGAACTCTTCAACCAAGTCCCGATCGCTGCTATAGCGACATGTGAGATCAAAAGCCTTTTCGCAAAACCGTCGACCTTGGCTATCCACAGGATCCACACGAGCCTCCGTCTCTAGCAAGCCCATCCTCGCAGCAAGAGGATAGCCTTTGACGTTTTTCCCATCAACACCACGGACCATTCCCGTAGGAACCTTCGCATAAAACTAGTGTTTGGTCTATTGGGTAGACCAACAACACCTTTGAGCAAAAGAAATCTGTAAAGTCTCTTGAGCCGCAAAACACCTCTTCGAAATGAATGTGCAACTCCCAAACTGAGCACGCCTCCGCTCGCCATCCACACCAACCCTCCTGGGCTGGTACTGAAGCTCGTAGTGGTCGCAGAAACACTCAATGTCCGGCTTCCCCCCAAACGAGTAACAGGCCCAGACAAACTTAGAAAGGGCACACACACCGTTCAACGTAAGATGATGAAGCCGAATGTTGAAGGCCTCCAGAACAAACCTAAGGAAGACCACAGAGGGAATTCGAAGGCCAACCTCATAAAAATCACGAAACACAATAGCTTCGTCCAGCTCCGGCAAAGACACGATCTCACCTCCGAGGGAGCGGACATCGTCAAAGCTGAGCCACCCCCAGTCACTGAACTTCCTCAAGTCTTGAGGCAAAGTCAGGGAACGACCAACCTCATCGGTCACCCGAACCTCCGCCTTCCCTTCAACACGAGAACCCTCACTGACAGAGTTACTGTCTCTATCCTCCTGGTCGTCAAGACCAACCTTGCTGTCGGTACCAACTTCAACATCCACAAAGTTGTCATCCTCCGAGCCCAAACAATGTTGAGCCTTCGCACTCGTCATCACGGACCGCCTCACTAAGAGCTGCAACCACAAAAAAAAATCAACAGCGAAGGCTATTAGTCATATACAAAAAATTTATGAAACTCAAACAGCAATTTGTGAAGGGCTCAGCATACCTTTAGTCGGACGCAGCCTCCGCTCAGCCTTCGACAATAGCAATCAGGAAGACAAAACCCGGTTGCCTGTAAAAAAAAAAATAGATTCTATAACGCACAACGTATATACATATACAAAACAGAAGAGAGAAGACATCAAAACAAAGCAAACGCACGCATGTAGCATGCATAAACCCCAGTCCCCCGTCAAGAATCCAAACTTGTTTGCACAAGACAAAATGACATATACAAGACAAGCAATCTAAGTCGATCAGGTGAATCATCCGCCGATAGTATCAATTAGGCAACTCTAAGTGCACTAACCTGCACCACCACCAACAAACAAATATAAATAATAATAATAATAATAAAAAGCCCGAACTAAACTAATAGTGTAAGAGTGGATACAGAATGGTCAATAGCACGAGCCAGGCTGCCAAAACTAAATCGATCTGCTACCGCGTATCAGGCATAGTACACGGGTAGACAGCTGCAGGTGGGCGGGGGCGTACGCGCGCGCAATACAATGCAAGTCCGGCCGGCCTCGATCGGAACAGTCGCGGCAATTCCAAAATCCAAAATCAAGAAACTCCAATCATATGCTAACAGGGCAAGCGTTCTGTTCATCCAAGTGAAAACATCAGCCGCAAAGAAGAACTAAAGGGGAACATAACCTGTTGGGCGAAGGTCCTGAACAAGGCCTGAATCGATGAAGCCTGCTGGGCGAAGGTCCTAAAGAAAGCAGTGTAGCACGGCTCGCCGTCGGACAAACTCCGATGGAGCCACGGGGAGATACAGGAAGACGAATCCCAGCCGCGCCACCGCGAGGCACCAGTCGCTGCCGCTCGGGCGCCCAGCCGCCGAAACCCAGCCGCCGCGCTCACTGCTGCTCGGACGCTCGGCCGCCAAAGACCGCCGCCGGCCGTCGCCCGCGCTTCGCGAAAACTCCAGCCGCCGCGTAGGGGAACAAGGCCCAGGCTTTCAGTAAAATGTCGAGGGCACAGGGGGCCCGTAAGGCAATAGTCAAACCTAAAAAGGAAACCTGGCTAGCGAGTAAATAAAAAATAATAAATGAATAAACAAACAATATTAAAAGAAAAACCTACGAGCAATTTAAAAGTGTCACGGGTCTGAATGAAAAATGGTCTGACACAATCGAGTCTGGGGGAGACAGGCCGTCGAGTCGCAAGAGCAATCCCAGGCTCGAGGGTCAGACTTTCATGCGTCAAAGAAAACCCTCGAAGGGGAACTGTTGGGGAAGTTGCCTTGCGACCGAAGTGCATACGAGCAGAGTCGACGAAATGTCGAAGGCTCGGCTTAAAGCGAAGGCTTTAGTCAAAGGCTCTACTCTAGTCGGAGGCCCTGAGTCGATAAAATGTCGAAGGCCCGACTTTAGTCGGAGGCTCTAGTCAAAGGCTCCGATAAGAAAAGTCGGAGGCCTGGTAGCGATGAACATCGATAGAACTAACTTGCGCAAAGGTCCGTCTTGTGATGTGTGCAGGCTGAACCAACAGTCAGAGGCTCCGATGAGAAAAGTCCGAGACCCCCCGCCGGAGCGGAGGCTCCAATGGAGAAGGACGAGTCGAAGGCTCAGATGAAACAACGGAGGCTAGACTCCAGAAGGGGTTAATCGGAGGCTATAACAAAGAGTCAAAGGCCGATGCTCCGAGAAGATAAGTCAGAGGTGTCTGGCTTAGTGGGCGATGGGCCGATGACCCAAACTCGATGACGGCCCATCGGCTAAGACGGTGGCGAGGAGAAAAAGACTCGAGTGCCCCGGATGTAGGAACACAATGTATAGAAATATATCGGGATATGCCAAGATAGCCCTAGGATCGTTTCTGCAGTCAGCAAATAATGTAACCGCACGCCTATAAAATGGGGTTGTATGCTACGTTCGGGAAGGATGAATCGCTCCCGAAAAGGAGTCTATTGATTCTCTCCTAATTGGTTGGATCGTAGAGGCGATGATTTACTTCACGGGTGAGGTCTCTGGTTCAAGTCCAGGATGGCCCAGCTGCGCCAGGGAAAAGAATAGAAGAAGCATCTGACTCTTTCATGCATACTCCACTTGGCTCGGGGGATATAGCTCAGTTGGTAGAGCTCCGCTCTTGCAACTGGGTCGTTGCGATTACGGGTTGGCTGTCTAATTGTCTCTACCCAAAAAACAGGAGGAGCACGAGTAATATGAAATCCTAACTTATTGTCTCGGTATCTGTGTGAACCTCATTCTCGTTCCGATCAAAGGCCTACGTCCCTAAGTGTGACCTTCAACCTCTACACATCGAAGGCCCTTCGCCAAAGCGGAGGCTTCGACCTTCGGAAGGCAAGCTGCGGCGAGCTTGCCCCTCTCCCACTCCTACTCACCCTGCCGGGACCGCTTGTCCCAACAGCTTGATTGGATTCGACGTGGTGGCCGCATTGACAAAGCGTCCGGGGAACCATTTGCTCGGACCGACGAGGCGGAGATCTGGGAGCCGGTTCGTGGCCTCGGAGGCCGGAGAGAGGGTTCAGCAAGAAGCAGCTCTCTTCCTTCAGCAAGATAACCCGTGCATCGTAGCTTGACCCCACGCAGATCGGAACCACCCCGGAGCCAGAGAGGGAGGCGGTGGTCGGCGGCCGTGGCGCCGTCGGAGGACAAGCTGCACAGTTTGAAGTGTGGCAGCAGCAGCCACGGCCCACGGGATTGTCCGGCGACGGCATCATGCTCTGCGCTAGCCGCGTTCGCAATTCCACCTCAAAGAACGAGATCCGATTTTCTTGGGTTTTTCAGGAAGAATTAGAGTTGGAGAACTACAAGTTTCTCCTGGGGACACGATTCATAGTAGGACGATCAGTAAACAGCCGCACAAATGTTTCATAGATCGAACGCGTAAAATTTACAGGCATAGCTGGATCTCACGTATGCTAAGCAGTAACAATGTCTACACTGCATCCTCCGCTCAACCTCAACTATCGCTGCCCTAGCTTTGGAGTACACATAAACGAAGACGTAGACGACATCGACGACGGGAAGGAGAAAGACGACGAGGAGGATGAGTCCCGTGGCGTCACCCTGGACGACTGGGATGGGCTTTGAAATCGACCCCAATGCTTGAACGAAGCCGACCCATCGTCGTCATCCGACGTCGACGACCCCGCCGCGGCGGCAGGGAACGGTGACCACGGCCACCAAGAGGTGACACGGCGAGCACTCGGCGCCTCCGCCTTGCGCGTGCTTTTCCTGAGTTTCACGGCCGGGCGCCTCTTTCTTGAGAATCGTGGGAAGTACAAGCACAGGGCGGTGCATGCGACACCGTCGATGCCGTCATCGTCGCCGGTGCCCGCGTTTGGCCGTTCTGGCGGTGGAGGACCGGGCTCGAGCGACATAGGAGCGTCAACTGCGCAATGCCGCGTGGCAGAGTTGAGACTAAAGAGGTTAGGATTTTGCTGTATGTGCTCAACGACAGCAAGAGGTCTGGTCTTGGGAACGGAAAACAGTTTTTTTTTGTTATGATACTACTATTTCCTGCTTTTACGGGATATATAAATACTCTTTTACAGTTTTGTTATATCATATCTGGATAAAAAACTTATCTTCTAGTACACTCGAATTTTGTGACCATGCTATAAGAAAGAAATCTTAATCATCTAGATTAAAAAAAGAAATCTTAAGCATCCAGATTAAAGGTATTCTAACAATATATGAAATATTCTTTCCTCACCCTTGAATTTTACCAATTCTAACTAGAAATTACACCAAAATAATCACTGTAACTGGTTAAATACAAATCAAACATAAATAAACTAACAGAATGGCAGTAACTAAAATTACAGTATGGGAGAAAATATTTTCACTCGAATATTAATGCATTCTTATTAGAAAGAAGAAAAGGAAGCAAATAATTCATGTGTGAGAGAGAAGATTTTTATTCGGTACGGAGTAGACAAATACATTTACACTTTTATATGAAAAAAATACTCAATATATTCTGAATTTTAGCAACAATACGATGTTGCCTGCATGTGGAATAATTTATAAAAACTCATTTTTGGAGGAAATTATTTCTTCCAAAAAATACATCCACTAGGCAAATGTTTTACTTTTAAAAAGAATATATATATATATATATATATATATATATATATATATATATATATATATATAAGGAATTTCCCTATATATATTGCGAAATAAAAACTATTTTACATGGAAATCATTTTTATGGGTGAAATAAAAATACATATTGCTTTCTTGAATATTTTTTATTTGAAACAGTAACCTAAACCTCTAATATCCTTGCAATTATTCAACTAAATGCTAAAATCAAACATGACCAATTTTACCTGTACCTAGCTCCATAGTTTTTTGTAGTTTTAACATTTAAATTCTTGTTGTAATGCTATATTTAAGTTTTCACTTAAGTTTTTTAACCGTTGAATGTTTTCTAAACTCTAAAAAACAATCATTTAAACTCATGGTTTGGAAGTTACCTTTGTCACGTAATTTCTCACCATATGTGATCAAGTGAAATCCAAATTAAATCCCTTAACAAAGCCGATGAAACTAATTTTGAGCATATTGTTTCTCTCGACAAGTCTAGGCTTCTGAAGGTCCGTCTTGGCTTTTAAAGGCCCGACAGCTTCCAGAAAGCCCAAACAATTAATCAGGGCCTTAACAATCATGTTATGAAATTCTCCATTAAGACAAGTCTAAATAGAAGTTAGTTAAAAACATCTTTGACAATGAAGTATACCCTTTTAAAAAGTATAATATTGCCAATTTTTTAAATTAAATAGTTGTTTAGATTGTTTAGACACCCTTTAAATATTCCACGGTAGCTGGTTGCCGACGTAAATGACCATTTACACTACTATATATTAACATTGTCCCTAAATAAATTAATTCCTAGAATTCAAACGAGTTAATCTATCTTAATTTTGGCTAACTATAATAGGAAAGTGACAACATCTATGACATAAAATGAGTATATTATGAAAATATACTCTTTGGTATATCTAATGATAATAACTTGATGTCATAAATCTTGACATGTTTTTGTAGAAATTCGGTCTATGTTTAAAAAGTTTGAGTCAAAATAACTCTAGCAATCTATTTATTCAAAGACAGAGGACATATAGCTCATCACTTCTAGCTCGTAAACCCATTAGCACCGGTTTTGTGATTCAACAGTGATACTCAGTGGTGATAAGGAAATTCATCACAACTGGCTCGAAAAAATAGTTGTGAAAATTTAAAAATAAAACATCAGCACCTACATCATTGTCACCCTCAAACCATTATCAAAATGGTGGAGTTCTCCCCGTGCACTAACTAGCCATAAGAACACTATCAAGAGTTCTAGTCGATGAGAATCCTTTCTAGGAGGCATTTGTTCCGTAAAATCTCGTACTAAACGTTAATGCTGAACACTAAACGAAACTATAGATTTTGGTTGTGGTCGTGCCACACCTTGCGTAAATGTAGGTAAGGGCCGACAGGAGGACAACCAGCTCACCCCTCACATAGATCTGGGCCAGGCTATCGGTAGGAAGCGAGACAATGTAACAAGTCGATCCACTCAATTCACGTAAATAGATCAACTCAAGTTGCTAAATGATGTCATTATAAATACCTAAACATGATATTGTTGTCCCCTCTCTTTCATCAGATGGTAACAACTTAAGTGGACCGAAGGAACCTAACATAAACCTACAGTGGTTGCATCTTGCATATTAGAGTAATAACACAAGTCTTCAATAGCATCTTAATATAATCCAAGCCGACCACACTAAGCATGCTCATGGTTATTGCGAGCTAGGCCAGTTCCATTATGCACTCTAACACAAGCTTTCATAGCAATTGACATACTGTAAGAGAAATCTCTGATTAAATTACACCTCAAAGATTGATCGGAAAAAAACTACACCTCAAGGACTTCTCTAAACCCTAATAATTATTTGCCTACTAGAAACAAACAAAGGAACAGACGTGTTATAGCAAATGCTATTGGATCCTGCATTGTGCTTCTTATACACTAACTAAACTGATGCTGGCTTTTTTGTTTCGTGATTTGAAGTTTTGAACATAGAATTGCATAGGCTGAGCTAATCACAAGACCCAAGGCAACTGCATGCAACCTCGTTAGCCTATATGAACTGAGCACATCTCAGATGCACAACGGCATGCTTGAACAGAGAGTTGCAGTAAGTTGAACACTTGATTGAACTAATCACCAGACCCATGACAATCGCAACCTCGAATAATTCGTTATTGGCCTATAAAACGCGCATTTCAGGTACACAGCAAGAAAAACAAGAGAACGAATTGTATACGAACACCAAAAAGCACAAAAGTTGTTGCATGATCCGCGCTCAGTAGTAGTCTTAGTATTCTGTGGGATATTTTGAGCACCTCCTCGCTGGTAGTTTCAAGATCTTGACGACGAAGGATTCGAGAAAACCGGCGGCGCGGGGAAGCTAAAATCGAAGTCCGGGATCTGAGGCACGATCTTCTTGGCGCTCCGGCCACGGTTGCCGTCAAAGACGAACGCCGCCGTGACCGGCGACTCCGTGTCAACGCTGCTGATCCTCAGCAGCTCCAGCGGCAGGTCGAAGTACGCCGACACCTCCTCGTCCTCCTCGCCGGCGCCGGTGCGGTCGAACACGGTGCCCGAGGACGACGAGCTGTACTTGAACCTCTCCATGGAGGCCACCTTGGACACCATGCTCGAACGGTTCCCGGTCGTGCTCGCCCGGGTGTCCGCCTCGCTCAGGCTCATGGACTGCTGCTGCTGCATCTGCATCGGCCGCCTCCTGGACAAGCCCGGCAGGTGCATGCACAGGACGCAGCACCAGAAGCCGTCCCCGCCGACCTTGTCCTGCCGCGCCGGCGCCTTCCGGTTCCGGTAATTGATCGACGACCCGTTGCTCGAGAGGTCGGTGACCGATGAACCGCAGCGGAATCGCCGGCCCTCCTCTTCATCGTTTGCTACTCGGGCTTCAGCTTCTCTCTTGAAGGAAGAAGCTTCTTGTTGGCTCATGGCACCAGGAAAAGTGACCTTGCCGGAGGTCTCTAGTTGTGCGTCCATGAGAATGAGAAGAAAAACACATGGAATGGGCTTCTCGAAATGGTGGAGAGCACATCAGGGGTCTTGTACTCGTGTGGTCGTATATTGTCTCCAAGCCATGCTGTGTCGGTGGGCTGTTCGGTTGACTTCTCACTTCATTGTATCTGAAAGCTTGGAGTGTCGGGCTGTTGGGTTGGGCCAGCGAGCTGCGAGCCTGCAATTCTGTCTACACAACTGTATCTGCAGTTTCCTTTGGGAATTTGGGTGTGCAGGTCTTGGTATATTACATTATTTTATCAGCTAATACCTGATATCATTGACTCTTTGTTCGTGCCTCCTACTAAGTCACAGGATTTTGAATAAAACCAGTCAAACAAACCCGGACAAAACTTATTTTATTCAAATAAATTCTTCATTAAAAAAATCACTGGTTCAGATTATTGGCAAAGAACAACAAGTTATATTTTACATTTATTTTTAAAAAAAACTATCTTCAAGCCATATTCCAAAATTTGGAATTCCACATCTATACAACTTGTCGTATCTTTGCAACACTTGGTGTAAGCTGGAAAATTTGAGTAAAAATATTGCTGATTAACTAGCCTTGCAAGTTGCAACTCAGATTTACAAGAAGGCAGCATCTCACATTCTCACTCAAGAAGGGGATGAACATAGAGGTTCACTACTGCAGTGAATTGTAGAAAAGAATTAGGACAACTGAGATTCCGATAATGACAGGAAAGGCTGTCAACAAATACAGAGCACCATATCCCTGCAGAACAAAACAAAAGAATACGCTGTTAAAATAAGTGGTATAAGGTATGAGCATTTAGTTGAAAGTTGTTCCGTTTGCTTGTTTTAACCATAATAGCCATGAGTACAAAAAAATTTGTAGGAGTACTTCAAAGACAAACCTACCACTGCAGACGGCACTTCAGTTTCATCGTCGTCCTTCTCATCGCCATCTATATCAGCGGCAGAGTCCCAATCGAGGTTAAGTCTTTTAGCAGCTGTCTCAGGATCGATGCCAGTATCTGTGACTTTTGCATAGACAGATTTCCCAGGTTTGCTCTTCTTTTTTGTAACTTCTATCTGCACAATGGATTTGAAAACGGAAACTCAATGCATAATACAGTTCTACTTAAAACGTTCGGTAGACACTAGACAGAAAGAGAGAAAGAATCCAGTAAAATACAGTTCTATTTAAAACATTCAGAAGAGAGATAGAGAATGCAGTACTCAAGAAAATATTAAAAGATGAAAAGAAACTAAATAAAATGAAGGCAACAATGAAGTATGGGTGAAACAATCCTAGACTGAGGTAAAATGACATTAGTGGACTCTTGCTGGTAACGCAGTGGGGCGGAAGGAGAAGAATTGGGTTCTCACTATTACCTCAATGTCTGGCCATTCTGACATCTCCTTGGCAAGCAATTGAAGCGCAACACGATTCTCTGGAATCTTTCCTTCGTTAACCTATATATGCAAGCAGGGCATTAGTAACTCAAGGTTTTTGCAAGAAAATACATCTTCATTATATGATCTGACCAATTAGCAGCTAACACAGGTGCAATTCATGTGAAGTGTCACATTGGCATGTTAGCAGTATGAAGGTGAAGAATGTATCAGCATTTTATTATTTTTTAAATTGGGGCTCTACAAACCTAGAAGTGTTATGTCTTTGTTGAGAACCAAGACAACAAACTTTATAACAATATCGCTACTGTTTCCATAAGAATCTGTTATTTGCAGTTAAAAACAAGCAGCCATTTTCTTTTTTTTTGTTATATATTTAAGGGTGGGCCTTGTATAATTCTTTTCTCAGTTTTGTTTAGCCTCTGGGGATGCTGTAAGTCTTCTCTATTGATGAAATTGGCACTGTATCGTGCTGGTTTGTTCAAAAAATATATTTCAGGGTGGGAGCAGAGATCATAATGTAACATCTATTATGCAGACATGCAGCTGATTCTATCTACAATACAAATTTCATATGGTTAGCTAAATTTTAAGAAAAAATAGGGAGACCAAATAGATAGGGGATAACTCATCCATGGAGCAAAATTATAAACATGGAGGCAGAATTTTATTGCAAATCATCTCATGCTATCTTTTGACTTTGCATTATCATTCAAAATGATATGTGGAAAGAAAGACAACTTGGCTTGCATGACACAAGGAAAGGGAATACTTAAGCTTTCTGCTCCACATTATTATTTATATACCCACAACATTAGACTATGAGGTAGCATTGTTAGTTTAATTTCAGTGGAGCATTACATTGCACCTAGAATACATAAAATATTTGCCAGTGGTAAAGCTGGATGAGGATGCGAGTAAGCAGTCCAGAATATTCACAAACATAAAGAACAATAATATTCACTTTCAAAAGACACTCAGCAGGACTCCAGGTAGCATAATGCAGGGAAATGGTGATGTACCTCAGCCAAAACGTCGGCTAAATCATCCCTAGTTATTTCATCTGGGTCCTCTATCCCAAGTGTTCTCTTCCTTTCTATATCTCTAGGGTCCTCAATCATGATGGTAAGCTTAACCTGTGAATGTGACGCAGCAACAGAAGTAGCAATATAGTGTCGGTTTTTTTTTTATCAGCAACAAGGAACATGCAGCGCTATAAAGTTTGGAAAGTGTAACGCAGCAAGAACAAAAGATGGCTACACCTTTATTTTAGCATATATATAAGCTCCCTTATCTGTCTATCCTCATATTGCCAGCTGAATTACTCCAAACGTTCAAGTCATACTTGTTATTCTACTGGCATGAGTGCAACTAAGGCAACGTATTAATGCAAATGAGCACAAAAATCAAGCAAGAAGCGGCTTGTTTACCTCGCCAAAGGTCATGTCCCTGTTCTTCTTCAGCAGCTCCAGTACCTAGCAACGGAGCCAAACGAAAGAAAAGTCTGTAAGCACTAATTCCAGTGACGCAAAACGAGTTAACAAAGGCTGGAAGCAGAGAACCCTTTTGATTTCGCGGATGTTCTCCAGGTCCTCCGGGCTCGCCTCCGCCGGCTCGGCGGAAGTCGCGACACCGTCCTCAGGAGCCGCATCAGAGGAACCCGGTGGCCCTAGGTCTTCCGCGGGAGAGACAGTGGTTTCAGAGGCACTAGACGCCTTCTGATCGAGGGAAGCAGGTGCGCCCCTGCGGCGCCGCCGGTGGAGCGGCCAGACATTGGGGCCAGACGGGCAGAGTGCATCGTTGTGGCGGTGACTGTGGGGGAAGAGACAAATGAGATGGCTGGGAACTGCCCCGGCAGCCAGGAGCGATGGAGACGAGACGCGGTGGTGAGACAGCGAGACAAGGGGAACGAGCGGTGGCGTGAGCAGCGCCATCGGGCTCCGGCCAGCGGCGGTTGCTTATCTCTTCGGGTCGCTGCATCCGGCCGCTGGCC
The DNA here is from genome assembly GCA_022036555.1 of Microstegium vimineum. Lineage (NCBI taxonomy): Eukaryota > Viridiplantae > Streptophyta > Magnoliopsida > Poales > Poaceae > Microstegium > Microstegium vimineum. The sequence continues at coordinate 13,713,439 of CM039137.1, read as the reverse complement.
GGATTGCACGGTTGAGAGGTGGGCAGGAGCTGGTGGTTTCACCGCGGGTCCCAGGTGACAGTCTCACAACGGCACGGACGGAAGCGGCTTTCTGTTTGATAGAGTTCGGCCTTCTTAATGGGCTTGTGGCTCAAATCGGCTTTTCGAGCCCAGTACAAATACGACGTCTGTAGAGTAGGAGCCCAATGAGTTGTTCTCCTGCAAGGAGAGCCCAGTAAACATCTAGCGATTTTTTTTTGTTTTTTAGTTACACGGTTCTTTTTATTATATAGTTCGCTTTAGTTATATATATATAATACTCCCTCCATCCCAAATTGTAAGTCATTCCAAGAATCTTGAAGAGTCAAAGTTTCTCAAGTTTGACCAAACTTATATAACAATATAATAATATTTATGATGTCAAATAAGTATCATTAGATTTGTTATCAATTATATTTTCATAGTATACCTATTTAATGTTATAAATCTTTATAGTTTTGTCTATAATCCTTGGTCAAACTTGAGATGCTTTGACTTTCCAAGATTCTTGGAATGACTTACAATTTGGGATGGAGGGAGTATAATATAATAAGTTAAAATTATCTAACTTTGAATAAATATTTATAAATGTGTACTAATAGTTGCAAATTGAAATAAATATGAATCAAAATATTTTCATAGAGAATGTAATGGAACTGATTTGTAGAAAGTTAATCGCAGGTTAGAGATGCTTGACACATTGGATAAAGCTAAAATGAACTGCAATTCAGAACCGAGAGAGCATAATTCTAGTCTCACAATATTACCTGTCTGGACATTCAATATATATCAATAATAGTTATTAGTACATTCACGGTGAAAATACTACGTACTCTGTGAGCAATTGTTAGGGAGGGCTTTTGGGCCACATCGCAAGGTAATGATAGTAGCTACCATGTCTACTTGACCAATCAAAATAATTCTTCATAATTTAGTATATCTACTGACAAAGGGATTACAAAATGTTTTATTATTGTGAGGCGATCCGGCAACATATATCTAAGTGATTCGTGGTTGACCTACACAAACTAAACAAATGGTAACCAGATCTGATCCATTCCCTTTTCAGCATTTGCACGGTCATTGAGCGCATGCAGCCGTGGGACATTATATTGTGCTAACAGCTGGGAACTAATCAAATTGCACGTACGCTAGCTACCCATACCTATATGTTCTTCACAATCTTTCACGAAAACTGCACGCGGCCAATTAACCTGAGTGTCATGCATGCACACACGACACACCGAGACGAGTGAGAGAGGCAAGCAATCGAGTGTCTTTGGCACACTCACTATCACTTTCTCTGTCGCGTGCTGAGGGAATGCATGCGCGTTCTGGTTATTCTTTTCATCCCTCCTTTCCATTGCAAACTATATATATATATATGTGTGTGTGTGTGTGTGTGTGTGTGTGTGTGTGTCAGTGTGTGCGTGTTTCCAGTTCTTTGGACACTCCAACTTCCTCATCATTTCATGGAAAACTCGCCACTAGGCCCCATGACACGTTCGTGCGATGGACGTACGTAAATAGACCTCTCTTTGTTTACTATCCCTCCATTGGCTCCATACAACATTATAAAACATTCAACAATTATTTGAATAGTCAAAGCAACTCAGACTTGACCAATATTTATAGAAAAAAATAGAAAGATTTATGACATCCAATAGACATACTATTTTTTTGATAAAAGAGGAGACCCCGCTTTTATATTACCAAAAGCAACAGTTTTAACATCGTAACAGTGCAACCTCCAGCATCACGACATTAAGCCGTTGTTTGTGACACAAACCAAATATGACTCCCAACATTAAGCGGCACATCAGACCAAGCCAAAGCTACATTGATTAAGACTGAAGGTTGAACATCCAATGGCCTCGACTCTGATGATAAGTTTATCTCGTCCAAGTCCTCCATTGCAGTTGAGGTGATAAGCTTGCCTTGCTCTCCAGCCGTCTTGTGAATTCCTCCACTTGCAAAGCAATGTCCTGGTTGAGCAGCGGCAACCACCTTCTCATTATCCTCACAATTCGCAGCAACACTCTTCTCATCACTGTCCAATAGGCATACTATGAAAATATAATTGACAATGAATCTAATGATACTTAGTTGTAATCATAAATATTATTATATTGTTATATAAGTTTGGTCAAATTTGAGGTACTTTGACTCTCCAAATTCTTCTTTGGTATGGAGGGGTAGCAATGGTCGCTAGCTCCATATGTACGGGGATTATATACAATTATTAATTACGTGCAGGTTAACTGCTTGTCAGTGGACAGTGTTAATAATCCATGCAAAGGATCAAAATTACGCCAGTGCAGACGTGCAGTGTTGGGTGTGATTATGCGCAAGCAGGTTTGACTGAGATCATATCGTTCTAGCCTGTTACTCCTCCTGTGTGTGCATGCATGGCAGCACTGCAGCTGCTGGTACTACGACAGAAATGCGGGTGCAGAACGAAGCCTGGCCTGGGCAATAAGTGTGTAACAGTGTTGTGACCAAGGCAGCTTTTGGCGCGAATTGAAAAGCCCATATTATTGGGTGTTTGCATATCATTGTACCTCGCCATCATGGCGGTTTGCACCATAGAATTGTCAGCCAGCATGGAAGCAGACTCATGCCCTTCTTGCATGCATGCATGTATCCATCAAGTCTTTTTATTTTCTCTCCCATATTACGATCGAGCTGCTACAACTACTAGAAGAGGAAAAAACACGATGGAAAAAAAGAAAAAAAATTCTAATTAAACATATTATGCGATTAAAACTCCAAACCTGAAACAAAGCTTGGGAGATGGGAGGATGAGAAACAAAAGCAGCGTACACTTCTCTCGTAGTGACGTTGAACCGACGGATCGATCATGCATGCGATGCTACGTACGGATCTAGCTAGCTACTCCAAGAACGTCTCCATCAGATCCGAGTAGACGCCGGCGCCCTCGTGCGGCCCTCGGTACTCCATCCCTTGCTGCTGCTGCTGCTGCTGCGGCGGCGCCGGCGCCGTGGAAGCCGACACGGACGGGGACGGGGACGGGGACGAGCTCATCCGCGCGGGCAACGTGAAGCTCCTCTTGAACTTGGTGCTCTGGGCGGCGCTCTCCACCTTCCTCGCCTTGTTCGAGTGGCTCTCCAGGCTCAGGTACTCCTCCACGTTCTCGGCCCCGCCGTGGCCGGTCTGCGCGTCCGGCGCCGCCTTCTCGTCGTCCACGGCGCCGGCGCCTCCGCCGCCGGGGCCACCGAACAGCAGCTTCGCGTCGTCCGCTCGCCCAGTGAGCGCGGTGAAGAAGGACAGCCCGTTGGGCCACCGGAGCTCGCCGTCGGGCGCCTCGCCACCGGGCCCCATCGCCTGCTGCTGGTGGTGCTCGTCCATGTGCGGTGGCTTATTGCTGCCGCCGTGGTGCGCCGGTGGGAGGTGGAACATGTGGCCCTCGTCCTTGCCGAACGGCGGCATTGGGCGCGCGGACGACGGGTGGAACGTGGCGCCCTGGCCGCCGGGCGGGAAGAGCGGCGACGCGGGCGACGGGAGCTGCGGCTGGTGGCCCGGCCAGTTGAAGAGCTGCGGCGGTGGACGCGCCGCCTGAGGCGGCGGCGGCTGCTGCTTGAGCGGGAACGGCGGCGTCGGCGTCGGTGAAGTGCCCCGCGAGGACGAGAAGAGCTGGGAGAGGAAGAAGCCCGACTGGTAGCCCAGTGACTCGAACATGTGTCGCATCCGCAGCACGAAGTGCAGGTCCTCGGGTATCTGCAATGCAATTGCACAGTGTCAGCGTCACGTCGCTGTTAAGCTTCGCCTACGCTTCCGTGAGACGCTCGCTGAGACGTCCACGTCCACGTCCTCCTCGACGACCGAACGAAACGACAAACAAAAGGTCATGCGTGCGTAGTAGTATAGCATAGAATAGAAACAGGTACGGTGGTAGCTAGCTAGAGACTATAGAGAGGGGCCTTCAATTCATCAATTGGCACTCACAATCTTGCAAGAGCCCAGCTGCAGGAGACCATGCCCGGCTTGAATCACAGCTATGGTCTGCAGAACAGGGAAAATTATATATCATCAAGATTGTATTGATTTTGATTAGAAAGACAAATGAAGATTCAGTAGATTATTATAGTAAATCAAACAGCTAGCTAGCTCTTGCCTGGATGCCTGATGCGAACTGATCGGTCCATTCCGGAGGAAGCTGGCCAAGAGGGGAATTAATTGGGTAAGAGCAGGAGCAGCAGCGCATGCAGGAATAAAGGTTACTACTGCGATCGTGGCGTTAATTCTTGGTGACAGGCGATTGCTAGTCAGATCAGAGTGCATGGAGCATCCAATTCTTCTCTTCTTTTCGCGGAGCAGATCTGATGCAAAGCCTGAGATCGAGCTCAGCTCCCCGGGCCGGTGATGTGCAGGCAGCATGCGTGGTATCTCTATCCTTTTGCTAGCTGTTTGTATTTTGGGTTCGGCTGTATCGCCGCGTGCAAGTGCAATTGCAAGTAAATAAAAACTCCAAAAACCACCACGCTGCGGTCCTGTAAACCAGCAGCAGCAGGCCCATGCCAACACGTACACGCCATGGCATGGCATGGCATGGCAGCACTACTATAATGCCACTACAGTTGATGAGCAGGGATGGAGCTGCACGTTTGTTCCGAGTTTGGAGTGCTGGTGTGTACTGTCGCGTGCATGGAATGGAATGGAAGGAAGCTATTGAAGCTCCCCTGCTAGCTTCCGAAAGCAAGGGGGCCGGGGCAGCGACTGCAGAAAGAGAAAGGTAGAGAGGGTGCAGAGGCAGAGGCACAGCTGATGATGGTAGTACGTACTGCGTCGAAAGAGCTCTGCCAGTAGTTGGAGATGTTGGGCTCGCATTCAGAAGGTTCCTTGAAGACCCATTTGTGACATTTATCAGAGGCCACCTTTCCCATCAGCCTGCATGCAGGTGTCCAAACCAAATCAAACCCATGGTCTTATTAGCTTAGCACACCATTCATGATTCATTCATGCAATGCATGCCCCAAAAGCGAGATCAAAAGAGGCCAAGACACACACAAAACACACAGACCAACTGTCTGACTGACAGCTAACGCAACTCTGACGATGTCGTCTCGCTCTCTTTCAAATCGTCCTTTCAAATCAAATCAAATCAAAGGGTGGTGATATGATGCCGTGTAGCATCTGGCTGTGAACGTAGCATAACAGTCGTGAATATGTTATGTTAATCACAAGTTGATCCAGCAGTTTAACCCACTGACGCGCGGGGATTGTTTAAGCCTCACGAGGCACCGCCCCACTCCAACCAACGTGTCCCTCACGTGACACCGCCCCGTCCTTAAGTCCTCGCAAAAAGCAGCAGCCGCGACTTGAAAATTGGCCGGCCCGCCCGCCGTGTTAAGCTCACCTACACCACACACACACACCATATAATTACCGCCTACTCCACGCGGGCGGGTGGGGTCAGTAGTGGTACTAATTACTGTTACTAGTAGTACCACGCAGGTTAATATATACAAAAAAAAAATGGAGCTGGAGTACTCCATCAAAAGCTCGATCTGTGCGGTAAGAATGGGACAGAACAAAGTGAAAAGATGAAAGTGCACGCAGCCATCCCATCACATCCCGGCATCCATCCTCCCCTCCTCCTTTCCTCTCTCGATCTCCTCCGTCCACGGCACTAATGACGGAGCTGGACTGTTAGCGTCAATCACACTCGGCGCACAGGGTTCTCTTAGCTAGTCCTAATCGGAGAACAGGGAGCAGCAGCAGCACGGTCTCGCGCCAAGTTGCCGGGCTAATTAGAGGAGGCCGGCCGGGCGGCTAGTCGGTGCACTGTAACCCACCAGCTAGCTTCGTCGTCGTCGCGGAGCCTAGCTTAGGTAATAGATAGAGGACTAGCTACAGCGACTAAGCTAAGCTGAACCGAGGTACGGCGGTGAAAAGAACTAACGAAATTGCAGACGACGACGAGTCGTCGTCGGCCGGACTCGATCGAACGAAGAAGTCGATCGATCGACTGCATGCGGCGGCCGGCCTAGCCTGCTGCACTGCACCTAGCTGCACCTACCCAGCAGTACCCACCCTTCTCCGTAGTTGTAGAGCTGGATGGACATCTTGATGAAGGCCTTGCGCACGGGGTCCTCGCCGTCGATGTCCTCAAGGCACTCCGCCACCCGCGGCCGGCAGAAGCCGTCCTCCCACATCAGCATCCTATATACGTACAGCATGGTCAAGGTCAATAGCAGAGATGGAGTACGTGATGGATTGGTTGGTGATGAGGACATGAATGAATGATAACAAGAGCAATTAATGATGCAAGGAAAAACAATTCAGCAGCAGCACTACTCACAGGCTGCCGTTGTCGTCGCCGACCTTGCACCCGTTGCCGCCGCGGCAGCGCCTGCATGCAGAGGACGAATTCACTGAGCTCAGGAGTGACAAACTTGACAACAAGCGGACAGGAGAGCAAAGTAGCTAGGACGAACGAGACGAGAGTTCGTTGGTGTCCCGACCGGACGGAACTCAAGTACTATGAGGAGAGCTAGCTAGGTAGACGGAGGAGGGGACAGAGGCGGGGAGAAGAAACAACAAGACATACGGGCGAGGACGGATGGTCCAGAAGACGGAGTAGGTCCAGTCCGAGTTGAGGCAGACGTTGCGGAGGGCCTCGTGGAGCGCCATCATCCCCGCGGCCTCTTTGCTCCGCGCGTGATCCCCTCCGCCGCCCCCAGCCGCGCCGGAGCCCACCATTATTTGCCTTCCGCTCCCCGCCTGCTCGCGAGCTTCTTATTTCCACCCCGCCCCCCTCGCTCCCCACACCACTCGGACGCTAGCTAGCTAGCGTCGCCCGCCGCCGTAAAAACACGCTTCTACTACCCTGGCCCCTGGGCGCGCGCTCTCGTGTCGGAGGATCGAGCTCGGCGGCTGGCTATAGCAGCTGCTGCTGCTACCCGGCCGTCCGGTCGGTAACCTTTTTGATCGCCCTCTTCTCCTCTCTTCTCCCCTGGTCCGGTCTTTCTCCCCACCACACAGCTGAGCAGCCTGAGCTGAGCGACTAGCTAGCTAGCTAGCTAGAGAGTGAGGCCTCTCTCTCTATTGCTTATTGTTAGCTCTTCCCCTCCCCCTGTCTCTTCTCCTCTCTCTCTCTCCGTTTGCGGCCGGCCTGTCTCTCTCTGATTGCTGTTTTTAACTTGGGCAGGGGGAGGGTAAACCGAAAGGCGACGGCCCCTTCCGCGCTCTCTCGCAGACGGACGCAGAGGAGGGCTCACGGCACCCCATGCATGATTTGTGGATTTTTTTCCTCCTCTCTGAGAATTGGCGGCCCAGCCAGAAGTTGGCAGCGCCAAAAAGTAAAAGCGGCCCGCCCGCCCGGGTCCCCCATCCCCCTTCTTCTATGCCCAGCTTTATTTTCTCTCTGCCGCCACGCTGCAGCCACCCCCACCACCACCAGCAGCAGAGCAGCCGGTCCTCGGTATTGCGGTGCGACCATCCGACGACGAACACGAACGCCGGCAAAACCTCTCGCCTCGGGAGTTCGTGTTGTATGCTACGGAGGACTTACTTCGACCCTAAATGTTTGTCTCTAAAAAACTGTATTTTTCTCACAGAGATGTTTTTCGAACGATGTATATAAAGGAACGGAGGGAGTAGTACGTAGCACTCTGATTCGTTTCAATTCCTTTGTGAAAAAATGTTTCAATTCCTTGTGAAAAACCGCAAGTTTTTAAGTTTCAGCGGGATGGTTGTGCTCCCGTCAGTTCCGTGGACTCGTGTAGAAAAGTCCACCGATTAGCACCAAGTACGTACTTACTATATTTGCTTCAATGCTACTACTACTGCTACAAGCTTCGGAACTTCGTGTGGGCTCTCTGGAAAGTGACTGTTTTGTCCCTATACCGTCCCAGTTCAGTACTACTACTACTGTATTTTGTGTCTTTCTCCCGCCAAAATATCAATGGACTTCCAACTTCCTGCCATATATAGGCAGTCTGGGGTGGTGTGTGTGTGTAAGCACACATTTACGTACGTACTACGTACGTGTAGGTGCGTGTCGTTTTTTCTTTTGGTATTTCATTCACACATGATCTTTGCTACGTACGTATTTCACATCTCTTTGAATCTTTGAAAATGACGAATTACCCTATTAGGCCCTGCTTGGAAGTATATTATAATTATTTTCACAAGTAATTGGGTTACACCTGTATCATCTTCTGCAGAATAAAACTTCTGTAATTTAAGCTAATATTTTGCCACTATAAGTTATTGTTTGTTGACTAAAAACAACCATGCAGGGTATTTGCTTAACATAGCGTATTTGCCTGCCAAAGCATGACAATAAACAGGAAAAGTGCGCAGGCACTGAAATTTCTAAGCAAAGTATTGAATTGGAGGTCAAAAAAATAAACAATTTCATATCAAGGCTTAATTTGAAGCCAAAAAATCATATCAAAACATCAAACTCAGAGCACATGATTTTTGAAAAATAAAAAAGGAAAGGAGAAAAGGAGAGGGAATGCCATAGAAAACAAGGTGTCTACTCCGTATGTGCATGGCAATTTTGCGAAGCGCACTAAGAATAATAATTTTATCCCACTATTGAACATGAAAAATATCAAATTTTCTTGAGGGGACGATAGAGGGAGGAGCCACTGCCGACACTATGGGCGAGTCTTCAAGTAAAGATAGCTAGAGGAAAGGTGGGATGATGCAAATCTTGTGACCTGACAGAACATCCAAACAATATTTTTCAGAGCCAAGCACAAAAACTTTCTAAGCCTAAACATATTCTTAATGGTGTGAAACGTGTTTGACCACACTTAATAACCAACAGCAAGAACCTACATGTTTTATAGTAACTACCGAAGCCAAGAGTTTAGAATTTAGTGTTTAGGGTTTGGAGCCAGGAGGTGCATCAGTCTTAGAAGATAGTATGCCTTAGGACAGGAGGTAGCGGCCGGGTTGACACTTGACAGGAGAAGGTGACGAGCACATCCGGATCCGGTGATTGTTTTATATTGCTACCTTGAGAGGCGAAGTCTGCGAGATTTGTGCAACCAAAATCTTGATGTGCACGCACAAGGCTTCATGCCAGTTTTATAAGATCAGATAAGACGAAATAGGCCGTGCTACGCTCTTTTCAGTAACGGAAAAGCTCGTGTGTCAAGGAGCCTCAAGCCGTCAAGTGACAGCGGTAACCAGTGACTAGGCTCAAAAGCGGCATCAGTCGCATATAATGCCTGCGCGTCAAAAGTCGCAGTTTGTATCGGCACACGCCAGCTTTTCTCTTCCCAGCTCTGACCACGGTCAAGAAAGCTCTTTGCAAAGAAATATTCATAGACATTACAGTAAAAGCAGTTTTTTCTCTCGAATTGTAGGTATATAGTTAAGTAGAATAGTAGTTTAAACATTTATACAACCTGCTTCTATTAAATGCCGAAGAAGTCAACAAAACAACCTAGTTCGACTATCCTAACAAAAGATCTCTAGTTTCGATATTAGAGTGTCTTCAAATGTATAAGCTAAGTACTAGCTCTAAGCTAACTTATATAATGGAGAGAGATTATTTTGAATACCGTGTTGTGAGAGAAGAGTGGTATGAGATACTATCTCTTAAGTCCAAGTTAGTATCTTACCTTTTATATTATTTAGTGATTAAAAAATTATGAGCTAGCAATAAGTTACACCATTGGAGACGCCCTTACATAAATGAGAAAAACAACTAAGACCGACGCAATGGTGCGACGTAGGAGGAGACCTTACTCCTTCGCGGCTACCTAGACATGCCTTTTCCACCATCCCGGAAGAATGCTGAAAGGACCGTGATGCCTAAGAGGGGTTGAATTAGGTCACTTAAAAACTACTCTCTAAACTATGGCTTCTTTTTCTAATCTTAGCAAAACCTATGCGAAAGATAAACTATCTAGAAGTGCAACTATGATTTTGCTAAGTGTTGCTATCTCTACCGTAAAAAGAGTTATGCACCCTAATTTCCAAACCTACCAACTAGCCTATCAACTAAGCTAGGAAAGGTAAAGAACACAAGGTAAACAAAGTAAGTGCGGAAGGTAAAGAGCAAGGTAGAGATGCAAACTTCCGTCGACGACTCCGGTATTTTTACCGAGGTATCGAGAAGCACTCAAGCTTCCCCCTAGTCCTCGTTGGAGCCCCTCGCGAGGAATCCCGTGCAAGGGCCAAGATCCCGGTCGGGTAACTCTGTGGATAGCCTCAGGCTCTCCCCACGCTCAAGTGGGTCTCCGATGTGCCTTCCGACAAGCCTCTCCCGGATGCTCCCCGCCGTCTTCACTATGAAGCTTTTGGCCGAATCGCCGCGGGCCTTGTTCCCTTCGGTACACGGAGGCGTCCACACCACAAACACGGTTGGTGTGATCTCGCAAGACTACAAGCCCCACCGAGTACAACCTTGGTGCGCGCAAGCACCTATGATTAAGAGGTATGCAAACCTCACTAAACACTAGGCCAACACCTAGAGCAAGTGCAATGAGCAATGGTCTAACTAACCTAAGCTCTTCGTAAAACACCTATGCTAATCACCAAGTGTATCACTGGGATCTATGCAAGTGGAGAGCACTAGAATGGTGTACCAACACCCTTTTATCTTTCCTCAGGTCTTTCACACCTCAAATGGCTGGTGTGGGGGTCTATTTATAAGCCCCATGATGAAACTAGCCGTTGGAACCAAAAGGAGCATCTCTGCGTAGCACAGGACCAGATTTTGGGAGGAGCTCCGGACCATTCTCCCCTGGTCCGACGCATATTTTTTTCTCCAACTTGATTTCCATAAGTTCAGGGTTGTAGAGCATTTCATAAGCTTTCCAAAAAGTCCAAGTTCATCCAAAATGGAGTTCGGAGCTAGGAATTATGCCCAAAATACGAGCACAGGACCAGTCACAGTCCATGTGGTCCGGAGCTCCCTGTTGCCTTCACTCCGAAGAGCACAGGACCACTTGCAATGGTTCGACGCTCACCTCCGAAACTGGTCCGGAGCTCCAGGCCTTACTGGAACCTCTATGTTTAGCAAAGGACCAAGCACAGGACCACTTGCAATGGTCCGACGCTCACCTCCGGAACTGGTCCGGCGCCTCCAGACCTTACTGGAACCTCTCTGTTTAGCATAGGACCATTGGCATATGGTCAGGAGCCTCTTCCCAACTGGTCCGACGGTCCTCTGACACACTTTTAACTTCGTTTCTTCGCGGTCTTTGCTTCCGGCTTGGTTCCATCCTTCATGCTTGGACTTTGCCTGATCTTGTAGGTCATTTTTCATGCTTCAAATGTCTTGCTTGATGTGTTGATTACTTGGATCACCATGTAGCTTTTGTCCAAATTATGTTTGCACCCTATTGGACTACAAAACAAACACTTACAAACACGTTAGTCCAATTCGTTCATGTTGATCATCAAACACCAAAATCTAAACTACTGGGCCATGGGTCCATGTTCCTTACAAACGCGCGCAATGCTTTGACATTAGACTCAGTCAAGTTGTAGTCAAAGATATTTTTAAAGGTCTCTAACTTCAATGCGGATGGCGCTGGTGAACCTTTGGTGTAGCACATACGTTGCATGAATGTATGTCCTTTTGCAGCTCATCTCTTGGCCTACTCAAATAGTACTTAGCAATTCACTATTAATAGCGCACTTGTTTCTCTCACAAAGTTTTTAGTGATGTGTTTAAGCCGACTTGTAAACTTATGGCATGTTTTTCCTTTCTTTCCTCTCGTCTCTCCTCCACCTCAACATATAGTCCCCCTTAAAGCACTTTACTATACCTGTTTTTATTGTTCTTGGAGTTGAACTTCTGCGTAAGTGCAAAAAAGACAATAATTTTGATTAAACTCTGTTTATGCAAAACTTTTTGTGAAAGTTCTAAAAAAAGAATGTATTAATATATTTTTAATTAAATAGAAAAAAGCTTCTAATTATACTATCAATATAGATATATCATAATCTTGTATTTAAATGTATAAACTTATCAAAATGAGAACTTCCATAAATTATTGTGGTTATATTAAAACAATTTTTATTGAATTTTTTACTTTTTGACTTTTAACAATTGTACGAGGTGTTAATAACTAAACATATTTTATGATTGCTGAAACATACAAATGTACTCCCTCTATATATGATTTAGAAGTTATTTTGAAAAAACTTTAGGTCACACATTGGAATATAGATCATCAATAACTTTTAAGTTGTTGAGATTGTAAATGTGAAAATTATATGAATAGATTTGTCTTGAAAAATACTTTTATAAAACTATACATATATCATTATTTTATAAATATTTTTACAAAAACAAGAGATCAAAGTTGTGTTTGGGAGACCGTATCACTGTCCTAAACGACTTCTAAATCATATAGTGAGGGAGTATTTTAATTACTCATGCATGTATATATATATATATATATATATATATATATATATATACTTGAGCTACACATTGAATTCTAAGAAAAAAATAAATCCTAGAGAGACGAGTGTAATCTAGAACACAAATATACATATTAATAATTTTAATGACAAGTTCTTAATAAAATATTAGTAGTGTTTCAAGTTTCAGCTTAACAATGGGAAGAAAATATTTCCAAACCCTTGGGAGGGAATACATTCAAATTACGAGTGGGCGAGGTTGTCATGTGTTTCAAATTTAACGGGTCGCATTACTTCCTCCGTTGTTGTGCTTACTCACCGGCAGATGCAACATAGAACGCTTGAAGGGGCTTGCTTCTTCCTCCCCTTTCTTATCCTCCCTTCTTTCTCATCATATCCATGGATGACTTCTTCTGTAAAGAAGGCAAAGTCCATTATGCGGAAGGTGCTAGGGAGGACTGAAACCCTACCTACCTCACCGTTAGATTCACCACCACTATACCCATTCATTAGATTGTACTGAAACTCATCTTTGTTGATCGGTTTGACCTGTTGACCTGAAACTCGGTATGAATAAAAGGAAGCTCGAAGTAGCTACTTCATCCCTCTTAAAATAAATGTAGTTCCAAATTTATCATAAGCCAAACCATTCTAGATTTAACTAAATATATTGAGAAGAGTATTAGCATCTATCGAATGAGTAAAATACGGAACATATTTCATTGTGAGCTCAATGATGCTCCTTGGTCGAAATTATTATTTCTATAAATTTAGAGAAATTTGTGATATTTTGATTTAGGATAAATTTAAGTCTTTATATTTTTAGGACATGTTAAAAGCCGTAGTAATAATAAGTAATCGATGTGTGTAACTACAACGTTACGACTATGCATGGCTCAGTTTCGCGTGGAGGCTGTGTGCGTGTAAAAATCCTGATTACGAAGTTGCTTTTGCGATGAGACAGGGGTGATACGTGCGCACGTGCGTGGCAGCTGAGAGCAGATGCCTCGTCAGTGTCAAAAATATACAATTGCTAAGCCGTACTAATGGTGGGTTTAATGAAAGTTACTTTGACATTAGCAGTAGTATTGGATGCTCTATGGTACAACTGAAACGAAAGATGTATAACGCACTTTCAAAATACCCGAAGTGAATTGTTAAAAAGACATCTTTCGATCTGTATATTTGTTTGGAGTATACGCGCTGAATCATAAATTTTGTTGATTTTCTAAGTCACAGACATTTCCCTTTTGTATTCGAAGTTCAGGTGCAACTTGATAACATTTTAATTGACATTATTTTTTATTTTGATGCCATTTTGCATACTGTTTCACAAAAGAAACAAGTTGAGCTACTTGAACCCTAAAATAGGGCATCCAAATGAGGAAACAAAACACTATGAAAAAGCATGCAAATTTTTTTAGAACTAGATTTAGCCCCGTTAAACTACGTGATTAAGTTGGACTAGCCACAAATTGCAAGTTACTAGTTGGAGTACATACACGCACGGATCACGCGGAAGGTTGTCCCCTTCTATCCGTGGCATACGCTGCTTAAACTAATCGTCCACCGCCTCCGCTTTGACTACCTGCAGCACCTTGACCAAGATAGGATTCTCTGGGTCACCTCTCATCTACCCTACTAATTTACCATATTTTTCTTTTCTATCTCCACATAAAAAACCGCACTCCACTGAGAAGTCTTTTCTCTGCGCACCCAGAATTATACACCCAGACAAATCACAAATTTAAAACGGACCGTTCAGATTTATTCTAAATCTTCTCTCTCCTTATTCGCTCAGATTAGACGGTCAAGATATCATCCTCCTCATCCTCCAGCACGTCCGACGAAAACGCAGCCGCCGGTTGTTCCTGTGCGAAAATCACGATCCCGCCGTTGCTCCTTGAGATGCCACGCACTGCAGTCCACCGGCCGCCGAGCTGCTATGCTGCTCCCTGTCCGTCGCGATCTCCCTGCCGACCGGGGTGGACGAGCGGGTGCACGCGATCTCTACCCCCGACGGAAGGGAGGCGCATGCGGGGGCGGGCGGGTGCACTGTGCCGCAAGCAGTCACCGCGGCGGCCGTCTACGCGTAGCTCGCCGGAGCTTCGAGCGCAGGAATGCGTGGGCACTGGGTGCGGTCGCCGGGGCCCGGGGTCGCTGGGTGCCCGAGCGCAAGGCACAAGGTCGTCGTGGCCACCGAGCGCCGTGAACAGGGCCGCTGGCCGTGGGTTGCCAGATCGCCGGATCTTGGATTCGCGTGTGCGGCTTGCTGGAGACGAGCGTTTAAAGTAAAAGAAGGTATTTTAGATTTTTTTACTCTTTTAGCTTGCCAAATGGTTCAAAAAACGGCTCCAACTCCTTAGAAGAAGCTACTCCCTCACAAGAGCTAAAATCGAAGCTGTTTTTGGAGGAGCTAGAGCTCTACCAAACGGGCCCTTAGTAGACGCGATTTGTTGTCACCACCGCCCTATCGCTCCATGGGAGCCGGTTCAGATCAGACATGCCTGCAACCGAGCGGACGTGATCTAGAGAAATGCTTTAAAAAAACAATTAATTTGTTACCAAGGTTCTTTATAGTATGTTGTTTTCAAAAGTATTTCTCTGGATAAAACTGTTGCGTTAGCACGGACATTATACTAGTGAACAATAGTGTATGCAAAAACTATAAAGTAGAAATTTCTTTCGAGCATACTCACTCATAAAAAAACTACAATTATAATTTAGACTATATCATTTTAAAAATAACTATATTATGGAAAATAATGTTAATGTCTCTTTAAATAAATTAATAACTATAAAAATATATCACACAAACTGTCATTTATTTGTGAAATGGTAGTACATTTATATATAGACTAATTTAAATTTAAAATTATTTAAATTAATAACTAATTATATTGTTTAGGACAGATGGAACAAATATATATGGTAGTTTTAATTCAAGCCAATAGCCACACGACCACACAACATGTGACACCTGAGAATGCAGATGATAACTCTGAGTGCAACAAGAAGCCTTTGTCAATGTTAGGACCATTTTGAATGATCTAGATTATAATCATAATATTACATTTAGACATTACACAAAAATATGTGTTTGTCATTTGTACTGTCCAAAATATATCCATAAGTCTGTAAGTATTAAATTATATTAATTATTAGGACTTGGTGCCAAGGTATTTGTGTCTTTTCAGTCTCCGCCTAACACCGTTGAAATAGGGATAATGGGTATCATCAACGGTAAAATTATTGATATTTTGTAAAGTGGGAAAGACCTTATTTTTTAAGGACGAATGGAGTGTTTTCAAGTGATTTTTTCTAATTGTACATGGAACATAAAATTATTGATGAGACTGTGTCACTAAATCGAAATCGAATGTAGTGGAGTCAATTCAGCACCGGGTTCCGCAAAAATGATCTGCTCTTTTTTCTCGAATCCAAAGCTAGTTCTCTTGTCAAGATTACTGTCATCCATAATGCAGCGGCCCATGCGCTGGCTGATCTGGGTATGATGAATGTGTTGAAGGGGAAGAGATAATTAGCGATTCTGTCTCATCGAAGGTTAATGTAATTGTGATCGCTAATTCTTCGGGAGATTGTAATGAAAGTTCCAGAGTTGAAAAAAAACAATCTTTAATGCGAAAAAGGCATTTACATATAGTCATCATATACTGATTTCAATTTTCACGTACTAATATGGCATTAAAACTTTAAATAGAAAGGTAACACTATACCCACGAAAGCCCGTTCTCAAAAGGAAACCTGATTTAGGTACAAAGATGCAGGAACATCGAGTTGGCCCATTTAAGAAGCACGGAAATAGGCCGACGCAGGGAAACAGCCCAGCCCAATACTCTAAGCTCTCGTAAGCCAACCTATAGCACCCGCAAACTGGGCTTCTTTTTTTACCGTGTGGATGGATAGATGGTGCCTGCAGTTTCCTTTGCTGTTGGAACTTGCCTGGCACAGAGGTGTTTTGATTGTCTGGAAAGATTCGGAGGCCGCGCACGGTCGAAAATTTGAACTGTGGTCCAAATTTGCCTTGGTTCATGTCTGCACCGCTTGCTCCGTCGTCCAGCTTCAGCGCGCGGCCACGCTCCTGCGGAGTTCGCGTCGTTCTTAGTCCGCATCATGCGGGCACAGCGAGGGTCCAAGCGTGGCTGCGCTGTGCGTTGCGGGCGCACCTCCTCCCACGCGGATCCGAAGGCCCATGGGGAATGCTAGAAGATGGAAGAGGCCATGGCGACAGCGAAACAGAAGCGGAGTCCGCGTCAGGGACGATATCCTTCTAGCGCCGCCGACGTGTGCAACCCGGCTCTCTGCTCCTAAAAACCGGGAGCACGACACTAGCGTGTGCTCCGAGAAGACGAACCAGCCCTCCGGGCTCCGGGCACTTGCACGCGAGCAGGAGGAGCGAGCGCTCAGTGACGCGGCGAACAGCGTCGGGAACGAGCTCCACGAGCACCAAGACACCACCCACATCCACGGCCTCAGCGCGCAAACCGCCGCTGGATCGCGCCGTTACGTTGAGGAGCACGTACATCGAGCATCACGGACAGGAACTCGGCCTTGATGGCACGCTGAGCGCCATGGGAGCACGCCGCGCCGAGGAGCATGATCGCACAGCAGCTCGAGAAGGGACTCGATCAGGTTCTCTTTTCTTTTCTTGTTTCCAATACTTTGGTTGACTGATCTGTACTACACACATCATCGACAGATTCCTTCCACGGTAGTGTTCAGACTGCTAACTGCGTAGATACATTGTGGATAAATTGCGCAAACTCGAATGATAGTCAGGTTAGTTTTGCTAATAACTTGCATAATGTCTCATATATTAGGTGTAGAGACTACCGGCCCCTTCAGAATATAATTGAAGGAGCACACGGCAGATTAGTGTGTGTCCTCACCCTCCTAATTCAAAAGGATCAGGTATGTTATGTGAGTTTCTCTGAATAGCTAGACTAGATTCGTCACCAACGTCATCCAAATAGTAAAAAGGCCAATTATTTTTTTTGGGAACCATATGATTCTATTAACTTTGTGAACCAGATAAATCATTGGCCACCAGCACATGAATACAGTCTGGTAAAGGTCAATTGATAGTTTGGGCGAAGCCATTCTATTTTTTTTTCCTATGATGGGGAGAGTACACGCCGCTTTTTAACTCGCACTGTTCGTCTGCTCCTGTGCTCTACGGATCTGTTACGGTCTTTTGAGTCTCTGGTTCATCCATTAATCAGCCTGTTCGCTTGGTTTTTCAGTCGGCTTAAATCTAGTCAGAATAGTATATCCTATCAAGTATATCTACAAAATGTTTCGGCGCAGTGGAAGGCATTGAATTCCCACGTTGACCTGACACAGCCATGACAAACTACTCCATAGTCGGTACACTCGAATAGAGTGGGCACGCTTAAACTTATCAGTACCAATCAATTTATCAGCGACAGAAACTACCAGATAAACAAGGTGGATACTACTATTTTACAAGAGTGTCCGTGGCCCGTGCACACACCATCTCGCACGGCTAATTAGCACTGTATGTATACAAAACATAAACATGTCACGTAGCCCGCGACGGCAGCATGGAATCCGTAAACCATGTGCACGACGACACACTCCGGGCCTGGCGCCTTCAGCCAGACACTCCGCGTGCGAGATCGTTGGGTTTTTTTTTTGGTTGGCACACTTGTGTCGGACCTGGCTCATGCAATGCAAAAGCGATTTTCATCCGTGGAAGGCTAAAATCATTCTGACGCCGTGTACATCATAGGAACCAAACAGTAGCCCTACTGAACCAGGTCGGTAGTATGTCGTAGTACAAAACGAGGAACCAAACATGAGCTCCTCGCACGCGATCCCCTGGCTGAGAAGGGAGCCAAACGAGTCCAGACCGCTGTCGCAGCCGATTGGTGCACCAGTGCATGTGCGGTGGTAATACCCCCGGGGGGGGGGGGGGGGGGGGAGGGCTGGCCGAAAAAAGTACAGCAGCTACCTCTGGTCAGTGGTCACGCTCACGCACGACGACCGCACGAGAGCGCCATCTTCGGTCTTCGCGGCGCGCCGTCGCCCGTCGGTGGAGAAGGCCACCAACAGCAGTACAGCACCAAGGACCCAGCCGAACCTACCCTAGTACTGCCTGCACCCCTTTTACCGCGCTAAACCCCGGGGCCCGGGCTTTTACCTCCTGTGGTGCGCGGTGAAACAAGCATCCTGCATGCATCCGCGCGCTCCAGTGCTCCACCATTACCGACACAGGCCGGGCCGGGCACCAGAAACGGCAACGCTTAAACGAAAACAAAGGAGGCAGCCCAACAAAGCTTTCCTTAAATAGGTAGTATGTACAGCTAGCCGGACCAGTGCACCCCACTACGTACTCTACCTCTACTCCGGCTCAGCCCTCACCTGCTCTGCTCACCACCACCCACCCCTTCGGCAGTTTGGTACTGCAGACGACTCGTCAACGCCCGACCGAGCATCAGCATGACGGCGCCTCGTTAAGGTCGAAGGGGAGGCCGCCGCACCTCTGGCCCGTGCCCAGCTCCAGCGCCGTCGACGGTGGCTCGGTTGCCAGCAGCGGCGGCGTCATCGCTGCAGTCGGGGGAAGCGCGGCCGTTGTCGGGGTCTGGAAGTAGACGAAATGCCACGGGTTAGGGCAGTCGACGTCGCCGGGCTGCGGCGGCGGTTGACGCGGGAGCGGCGCCAGATGGATGTGCTGCTGCTGGCCGCCGGCGTGGTCGGGGAAGTTGGTCTTGGCCTTGACGCCGCGGAGGGTGCGCGCGGCGCGGTCGTATGCGAGGGCCGCCTCCACGGGGGTGTCGAACGTGCCCAGCCACACCCGCGTCTTCTTCCACGGGTCCCGGATCTCGGCCGCGTACCTGCCCCACGGCCGCTTCCTCACGCCACGGTAGCGCGCGGCGGCGCCTCCTCCCCTCACCCCTCTGCTGCTGCCGTCGTCGCATCCGCCATGCCCCAGCACGGCCCGTAGCGTGGGATCCATCTGGGATGGAGAGAGAGAGAGAGAGATCTGAGTGATGCGTAGGGCTTGGTGGGTACAGCTACGTGCGTGGTGTTTGTTTTGTTTGTTTGGTCTTGCCGCGAGGTGAGGCTGAAGAATGGTGACTGGGAGAGCACGGCACGGGGGAGAGCAGCCAAGTTGGGCTTTTGTGAGCAAATGGTTTCTCCTCCTACGCATCTGTGATCCATCCGGCCACGAGAAATGGGGCGGGTCGTAACCGTAGACGGAGAGAGAGAGAGAGAGAGAAAGCGAGGATATCGGGTTGCGGGGTTGGGGTCGGGACTCCGGCCGGAGCGGCGAGCGTGGAAGGGGGGAAGCACGGCGCACAGCCGCCGTGGACGTGTCGCCGGGACCACTCCACTGGTCCTGCTGCCACCAGTAAACACTGTGCAGTGCACGGTGCACACACCGCCTCCATTCCCATGTGAACTCTCCCACCACGAGTAGTCTACCACCACGCTCTCCCTCTGAAGTCTCCAGAGGCTCCTGAGACCCGAGCTCTGTCCGGGCAATTTCGCATCCCCACAGCTGCCGCCTGCTGGTGCAGTGGTGCGGTGCCTGTGCCTGCCTGCTAAACGTCGAGCAAGCGAGCGGCGCCGAACGGAGCAGCAACTTTTCCACGCCGCTGGGGCCGCAGTCGTCGCCGGGACCCACGAGTCAGTGAAACCTGCATGCATGCATGCACATCCATCCTCATCCCTGCCGTCCGCCTTTCCTTTCCCTCGGACTGTTTTGTCGTCTACTCGCCGCGAGCAATAGAAGGTGGCGGAGACAAGGACCAAAACGACGTGCTCACACAGACGACGGACAATGTCATGCGGGGGCTGGGGGCCCACTTCTAGCAGCACCGAGGCCATGGTCATGGGTCAGGAGGACGACGCGCGAGCGCGCACACCGCCGACGCGCGACGTGTCATGGGTCCGTTGGCCGCAGGTTCACGTGGGAGGAAGCGTGTCGTGGGGTGGGGGGCAGCACGGGCGGGGGGTGGGGCGGGTGGGACCGCAACCGCACAGCGGCCAGCGGGTGGGTGGATGTGGGTCGTATTCCTATCGCCGCTCGTCAAGGCAAGGGACGCGGAGAGGGAGGGCCCATGGCGGCGATGTGGATCGGAAGGGCGGGGAGACGTGGGTGCGGTACGGCGTTTCGTTGACGTGGGCTGCGCTCCGAAGCAAAGCGGCCGCTCTACGTACAGTGTGACGTCTTGTTCCTATCCCTTTGCCTTTGCCATTGCCAGAGCCCGGAGCTAGGCCATGGATTTGCCGTGCCATCGAAGGCACGCCCAACATTTTCCGGAACCAGGGGGCAAACATAATTGTCAAAAATAACCTTGAAAGTTTGTCTTAGAGCAAGGCTAATAATAAAACTGGTTTACTGTCAGCAAAAATCTTATAGCCCTCTCAATATGTTCATATAATAATTAACTCTTCAATTTAATATAGGACCAAGTTGATTGCCCGTTTCTACTCTTTCTCTACTTCTTATAACCCTTGTTTTTTTCTCTCTCATCCACCTTAGCATTAGTATTCTTGTAGCCTTCTATTATACTAGTACTACTTGATCTTAAGCGCACGACATTCAATGGTCAATATCAATAGACATTCAATGGAACTTAGCATAGGGCAATGATTGGTCTGAGGAAAAGGCAAAACAAAAATAAAGAGAATTAGTACATAATATTCTTATTGGGGACAAATATGTGGTGGAAAACACATTATATGTAGGAACAGAGAAAGTAATTAAAAACGTACCGTTGACACATCTAACCAGAGTGATTTCTTTGCAAACAAATTGTTACAAAGAGACAGCGTCGTCATAGACGAGGACGTCTTGACCATGATGTACGAGAAGTCCACAACGTACGATACCGTCCGTCGTCCCCATGTGTGCCCAATTTCCGCTTCCCGTTAAGCGTCCGTCCGTGCAGCGGTCGCCCGTCGGACATGACCCCGCGCCGCTGGCACAGGCGCACAGCCAGCCTGACCATACCGTAGGGTGTCGCCCCCAAACCAGAGCACTGCAGCCCAATCGTCACGTGACGCACGGTGCGCGCCGTGATGTCATCTGACCACACAGCCCCCACGCGCGCGCACGGTTACGCATCCACATCCGTCCACCCGCCCCCACACGCACGCGCACCGTTTGAGAAAGCCGGCTCCGCCGTATTCTGTGCCGAGCGGCGCCTGCCATGCATGGATCGTGCGGTCTTTCGCCTGCTTTTGGTCGCCGCCACAGTCCGGCCGGACGGAAAGGCGCCGCGGCACGGAGAACCAAAAAAATTTAAAGTGGAGCGGCGCAGCAGGCGGGAGGGTCACTGTCTACTAGTAGTCGCCGCCGCAGGCCGCAGCGGCGCCGCGCGGTGGAGTACACGTACGAATCGTCGTCCGTGGAGTGCGGCGAGCCCATCCCGCTGCGGCGCTGCCCTTGGAGGGTGGATGGGACAGGTGAGGCAACGTCCGCCTTGGGCTGCGAGTCAGTCGTCCTTTGTGGGACCCTGGCGGCGGAGCGGGGGCAGAGATGCCGTGTCGCGCTCATGGGAGCAGCTCGGCCCGTGCCGCACGTGGTGGGAAAATCGGGGGCCAACGCGACGCCGCCGACGGTTTTTGACCGGATTCGTGGCCGAGGTGGCGCCATTGCGTCAAGCTCAGGCCTGTCGCCTGTGTGGTAGGAGGAGTACGCTGCTTGGGACGCGTATCTATCCCCTTCGTCTATGCCGTCTCCGTTGGCCCAATCGGAGCATAGCAGCAGCTAGGATAGCAACCGCCACGTTATCCTCGGGTTGACACTCCTCACGCCCGCACCGCGACACAGTTTTAAACCTGTACTACTCGTCACCCGTGGCATCCTTCATCAGCGATTTACTTCAGCCGTGCTCGTCACCCATGGGCACCACGCACCCACAGGTACACTCGTCTAGTATCTGCCAGCTCCCGTGCGCCTCTCCCGCGTGTTGCGGTCAGATCATACAGATCCGGGAACTTCAAAAGCACATGAGGTTTTACTATTCTATATCCGATTCAAGTCAACTCCAAAAGTTTATCTATACCTAATAATAAAAAAGCAAAATTTTAAATATTTTTTCGTCCAGCTTATTCAATCTAGCCTAACGCCATTTCCGACCCAACTTGCTGAAAGCCACGCTGAAACCCTTTCCTTCTACCGTCTCCGTGCACGCCGCCTTCTTCCGGGAAAAAAAAAACTTCGGACGCCGCCCGCGGAAGGAAGAGGCGAGACGAGAGGGGCGACTCCGTCGTCGCATCTCCAGCCTCGCCCACCTCCCAGCCTCGCTCACCGCTCCGGTCCTCACGTCCTAGTCGGTACAGCCTAGGCGACGACGGGAATAGCCGCGCGCGCAACCCCGACGGCCGGGCCAACGGCGCTCCCTGAGGCGGCGGCGGGAGCAGATCTGCGCGCGGAAAAGCAGCGGACGTTGTTGGCGACGCGGAGCACCTCACGCGGGGCAGCTCACTCCAAAATTCGATTCCCTTGCCCAAGAACCCAGTCCCCACCATGAAGAGCTTCTCTTCTCCTTCCCGAACGTGTCGGGCTCTCTTCCCCCAAATCCATCGGATACGCTGCCCGCGGAGCGCCCCGGCTGTGGGTTTTCTGTCTCGATTTGGCTAACAATTCGATCGATCCCGTTTCACCTGTGCAGGCGCTGGGCAAGATAGCTTGCAATCGTCTGCACAAGGAGTCGCCGAGTGGCAGCTCAGCCCCTTGCCGGATTGGACCATTGGTCAACATACAACCACTTCGTAGCTTCTTTCTTCTATGTAAAACTGTTCATCAAAATTTGTTTGTTCATTAAATTTGAATTTATTTGTTTCACAAAAGCTAACATAAATTCTCTATTTTTCTGTCTTTCCAAAAGTTTCAAATGAACCTGCTCTCGAGAAGCCTGTTGCTCTGAAGCAAGGGGGTTCCAATGACAGAGGTAATTATTGCATAATTGTCTTATCATCGAGATGGAGTACAAGCATGTTCAACTATGCCAATTAAAGCATAAACATGGTCTACAAACTCGATCCTACAAGGTTGGAGTGAAAACAGAGAAGAGGAGCTCTTTTATCAAAGCATGGGAAGAGAATGAAAAGACAAAAGCTCAGAACAAGTATGTATTTCACCTTTTTCGATTCCCATGAAATCGTCTTTAGTGGAACCATTATTTGTCAATTGCAGTAGATGCAATTTTTGCAATGCAATCTTCAGTCATCTATAACTCTTTCATCAAAGAAATTGGAAGTTCAGTACAAGTTTCTTAGGATGATGTTTCTAGCATCACGAGCAGGGCAATCGGCAATGTGAATATAAAAGTCTGCTTACTCCAAACTAAATGGAGAAAAGGCATAAAGGCAAACAAAATAACATAGTATGTCAATTGGAAGATTTCATATTAAGATTATTAATATGCAATAGAAGTTGATATAATCCAGAGGTAGGTGATGTTGAAATTCCTAGCTTGAATTAATGGGCGCAATTGTGACAGGGCTGCTAAGAAAGTATCCGCTATTCTTTCATGGGAAAATACAAAGAAAGCAAACGTAGAAGCTCAACTGAAGAAGATTGAGGTAAGCCCATCCGCTCTCTTCTTTGCCCTTTTAATAGAAGGAATGATATTTTTTATCATTTGGTATATGCACTTACTAAGTTTAAGCATCTCTCATATTTTGATAGAGACTTGAGTCACACATAACAATTAGTCAATTATAGAGGAATTTGGAGAAGGATAGATCCAGTAGACTAATATGCCACCCCCTCAAAGTTGATAAACTCTTAGCTAAAGCTTATGACCTATTCATGTTCAGTAACAACTAGAAAAGAAGACTGAATATGCTGAGAAAATGAAGAAAGGTTGCAATGATCCACAAGGAGGCCGAAGAGAAGCTAGCACATGGAAGCAAGGTGCAGTGAGGAGGTCCTAATTGCCGAGGAGATATGGCTGCCAAGTATTGGACCACCAGCCACGCACCTAAGTATCTCATCGGGTGCTTCACAGACTAAGAAACCTTCCAGTCACACAATCATGTGCATGCTACAAGCACGTTTTATTATTTCAATCTAAATGACGAAAAGATTGCTAAAAAAATTTTAGTCAGGTTTGTTTAAATGAACTGTCGGTGTGTCTGATATATAATTCTTTTTTCTTAATAACAAATATATTAATCCGTTTAAACAAAATATATAGCTTGCACATAAATAGTTTGGTAGTTAAAGTTATTATATATTTACATCTAAATATTGATGTGCTTTGCGATGAGAGAAAAAACTATCAAGGTTGTATTTTGATTCAACCAGGCCTAACAAGTCACTGTCATATTATTGCAAACACTAGCTTATTTATATATGTCATGGTCATTAAAAATAAGTTATAGCTTTAAAATTTTATAGAAAGGGTTAAAAATATATCGATATGTATCATTTCCGTTAATGATTTCCATAAATATTTGATGTTTTTTTCTCCCGTTGCAACGCACAGCACATTTGCTAGTATAGAAAAATACCCTAAAATTTTGAATTACCCTAGGACTACTCTCAAACACTAAGACCATCTTTAACATAAACCTAAACAGCGCCCTACTGAGATAAAGAAAAAACAGTGCCATACTCTCTTTTGCGACTCGATGCTTCCATTAACCAGGGGTACACAAGATTACGTTCTTCAGTCAATAGATAGGCAGGGCAAGTTGGGGATAACTGCCACTCACCTATTATGTTGCCATATAAGACTTGCTTTGCAAGGATGTGAGCTACACGATTATAAAATCTATTAGCATACATAAGAGAGAAATAAATAAATCAAACACTAAGCACCCTTATTTCCCTAATGATTGGTGACATGCAGGATATTTGAAGCCCACCGAACTCCCAAAGTTTCACCAACTCTTGACTATCAGTTTCAACTTGCTGCTGATGACAATTCATCTCTCGAGCCAAGTTCATGTCGTCTCTACACGTTATAGCCTCTAGTGAAAGAGCATTAAGGCCATGCCAGTACAACTGTGCCCTACCACGTATGAAAGTTCATGTATGGTCTCGAAGAACCCCCTAGACGTTCCCTGTCCCATGTTTGTATAGAAGGTTCCATCGATGTTGCATTCACCTAGCCAGCGAGAAAAGCTCCACTTGTTAATTACACCACTACCCTTTAGTTTTGGATTAGAAACCAGTTGACATTGATCATTAGCCATATCAACAGTCCACTGAACCAGTTTTTTCAGCAGTAACCAATTGACTCCACGCTAGTGAGCTCCAGGGCTTCAGACTCGAGTCCGGAGCACAACCGTCGGACTAAAACTTCTGGTCCGAAGCCTTTTTCAACATAACACAGCAAGCTCCCAAGCTTCGGACTCTAGTCCGGAGCTTACCTCCGGACTATATTGCCTAGTCTGACGCCTCTTATCTTTTCTTCTGACTGCCAAGTCAACACCACCGGACCAATGGAATTTGTCCGGAGCCTCCAGTGAGACGGTCAGGGCTAGGGTAGACCTCCGGACTACCACGCATGGTCCGGAGCTCCCCTAAGCAACTGGTCCGGAGCCTTTGTCTCAGTGAGAATTCACTTCTCATTTCTCCCCTTGATCTCATGTGCCACCACCAAGTGTTCCACTACTTGTGCTCGTGTGTTGGCATATTTTATCAAGTTTTATAAGGGTTGTTCATTAGGTCTAAATGCAATGCATGTAATGATCCACCTAATGGCACTTGACAATTGTAGCCACATATCGCATTACTTTCCGTACTTGTCTTTCAATTCATACTAGAATTGTGTAGGAAGTTTTCGCTTTCTATAGACTTGCTACCGCTTTCTAGCTAGGACACACAAGCGGTAGGCACTAGAGGGTTAATTGGTTCTTTATAGGTTTAATTCTTGTCTTGAAATTAAAAAGAGCCTAATTCACCCCTCCTCTTGGACATCTTGATCCTTTCAATTGGTATCAGAGCAAGGTTGCTCTTTTTTTAGGCTTTACCGTCTAGAGCAAGATGTCCCATGGGGATGGACCACCTCCCATGTTCGATGGAGACGACTTTCCTTATTGGAAAGTTCGTATGGAGGCCTATCTAGAGGCCGTTGACGTGGGCGTGCTTAATGTCGCCACAAAGGGAGGCACTCTCTTCGCGGAGGACCTCAACTTTGATAAGCACAATGCCAAGGAGAAGAACATTCTTTTTCGTGGCATTTGCAAGGATGTCTTCAACCGAGTGCGTAATGCCAAAGACGCATTTGAGTTGTGGACCACTATTTGTGCTCTTCACGAAGGCACAAAGAGTGAGCGTGAGGAACGTTATCACTTGGTCATGGCTAAGCTCAATTCTTTTTCTATGTATGGAAATGAAAATGCCAATAAGATATACTCACGTCTTAACATTTTTGTAGAAGAATTGAATGGTCTCGGTCTCAACCAAATGACACCGACCGATGTGGTGCGCAAGATACTTTGTGTTTTGCCCATTGAGAAGTATGGCCACATCGTCACGGTTCTTCACCAAGGAGACCTCTCCGCCGCTACACCAACACAAATCTTGGGCAAGATCAATGTCCATGAGTTGTACATGAAGATTGGTGATGGTAGCTCTTCTTCCTCCTCCAAGAAGAAAGAAAAAGAGAAGGAGGAGAAGAAAGACTTGGTTCTCAAGGCATCCTCTTCGGAGAAGTGCAAGATGCAATATGTGTATGAGAGTGCAAGTGATGGAGAGGATGATAATGACTTAGCTCTCATGGGGAAGAAGACAACAAAGATGTTGAAGAGGTTAAACAAGAATGGAGTCAAGTTTGACTCAAAGAAGAAAAAATTCTTCACAAGCTCTTCAAGAAAGCCTCTCTCCAAGATGGATTGCTACAATTGTGGCAAACTTGGACACTTGGCTCATGCTTGCCCCGAAGAGAAGAAAGACAAGTACAAGAACAAGAAAGCAAACAACAAGTTCAAGTACAACAAGGGCAACAAAGATGAGTCAAGTGATGAGGAGAAGAAGTATGACAAGCCATTCAAGAAGAAGAAGAACTTCAACTTTCACAAGAAGAAGAAGAATGACAAAGCCTACATTGTTGATGATTGGCTCACCGACATTGAAGACACAAGTGACTCATCCGGAGATGAGAGTGAAGATGAGAAGGTGGCCGCCTTGGTGATTGGGTCATCTACTCTACCGCCACCACCTCCATCATCTTCGGGCTCATCCTCTACACACCTATGCCTCATGGCTAAAGGTGACAAGAAGGTACAAAAAGAGGATAGTGATGATGAGGCTAACTCTAGTGATGATAGTGATGATGAGTTTGAGGCGCCTTTCTATGATGAGCTAATTGTGATTTGCAACAAATACACTAAGCTCATTAGGAAGTATAAAACTAAAAGTGAAACACTAGAGAAAGCTAACGATAACTTGCATGCTAAACTTGATGACTTGTCTAGTGCTAATGATGATTTGAAGCTTGAAAACAAATCTCTCTCATCTAGCACTAGGGAGCTCAAAGCCTCACTCAAGCAAGCTAATGAGAAACATGATAAGCTTGAGAGGTCAACACAAGAGCTCCATACAAGATACAACTTGCTAAAAGATGACTACAACCAAGTTAGAAATGAACATGGCACACTTGTTGTAGCTAATGAATTGCTTACAAATGATCTTGCTACACATGTTGCTATTAACCCGGTTGTTAAGTGTCATATAGCGACTTCTTGTGAGGACTTGCTTGATGAAGTTGCTAGTGAGCAAAATGCTAAGTGCAAGGGCAAGAAGGTAGTTGAGGCCTAAAAGTATGATGACTATGTGAAAATGAGGCAAGAGAACTCAAAGCTCAAGGAAGAGCTAATCAACCTCAAGGCCAACAAGTCCTTCACCATCAACATGGCCAAGCAAGATGACAAAGATGAAATCACCTTGATCAACTCTGTCAAAGAGGAAAATGCAAAGCTCAAGGTTGAGAAGATCAAGTTAGCAAGTGGAATGGAGAAGTTCACCAAGGGCCACAACCTTCAAAGTGAGCTCTTGATGAACACTATCATGAAGACCGACAAGTCCGGTATTGGGTTCAAGGAGAACCAACTCATGAAGGTCAAAGTCAAGATGGAAGCAATGAACTACTACAAGAACAAGGCCATGAGGAACAACTATGACACACCAAAGCTCAAACCCAAGAAGTGCTTTGGATGTGGTCAAGAGGGTCACTTTGAATTCCAATGCAAGACTCCACCTCTCAAGACCTTGCCCAAGCACACAAGGCCTTTTGCTCATGATGCACACTTTATCATCAACAAGGACTCCAAGGGTAGACCCCTAGTTGTGTTTCTCGGTCCTAAGATGAAGAACAAGCCCAAAATGCTATGGGTTGCTAAGGAGTTGGTGGACAAGGCTATGGGACCTCGCCAAGTGTGGGTTCCGAAACAACAAGTTTAACTTCAAGTTGCTTGTGTGTAGGTGAACTACAAGACCGGTGGAAGTCATTGGGTGATTGATAGTGGATGCACTCAACATATGACTGATGACTTCCGGATGTTCACCACACTTGAGGAAGATTGTGAAGGGCAAAACAAGATTACCTTTGGGGACAACTCAAAAGGCAAAGTGCAAGGCCTAGGTAAAGTGGCAATCTCCAATGATCAATCAATATCAAATGTCTTGCTAGTGCAATCTTTGAGCTTTAACTTGCTTTCGGTTGGTCAACTTTGTGATCTCGGGTTCCAATGTCTCTTCACCCCCAATGAGGTAGTTGTGACCAAGATTGAAGATTCATCTTTGATATTCAAAGGGTTTAGGCACACCAATCTCTATCTAGTGGACTTCACCTCGAATGAATCAAGCTTGCAAACATGTCTTTTCTCCAAGAGCTCTTTGGG
Organism: Microstegium vimineum; assembly: GCA_022036555.1. Taxonomy (NCBI): domain Eukaryota; kingdom Viridiplantae; phylum Streptophyta; class Magnoliopsida; order Poales; family Poaceae; genus Microstegium; species Microstegium vimineum. The sequence goes on along the minus strand of CM039137.1, from coordinate 13,684,204 downwards.
TTGGCTATGGCATAGAAGATTAACACATGTGGGAATGTCAACTTTGAAGAAACTTGTCAAGAAGGAGATGGTTAGAGGTGTGAAGGATGTGGTGTTTGAGAAGGACAAGTTGTGTAGTGCATGTCAAGCCGGTAAGCAAGTGACCAACACCCATCCCACCAAAGCTTTCATGTCAACCTCAAGAGTCCTAGAGCTACTTCACATGGATTTATTTGGACCTACCACCTATGCTAGACTTGGCGGCAATCTCTTTTGCTTGGTGGTAGTTGATGACTACTCTAGGTACATTTGGGTGTTCTTCCTTCAAGACAAGGGAGAGACTCAATCAATATTCAAGAAGTTTGCAACTAGAGCCAAAAATAAGTTTGATGTGAAGATCAAGAAGATAAAAAGTGACAATGGGACCGAGTTTGTGAACACCAAGATTGAAAATTATTGTGATGAAGTTGCAATCAAGCATGAGGTGTTCGTCACCTATACCCCTCATCAAAATAGTGTAGTAGAGAGAAAGAACCGGACACTAATCACACTTGTAAGATCAATGCTTGATGAATACAACACCCCCGAAAAGTTTTGGGCTGAAACAATCAACACCGCATGCTATGCGGCCAACCGGTTTTTTGTTCAAAAGGCTTCTCAAGAAGACCCCCTATGAGCTTGTGAATGGGAAGAAACCGGATATATCCTTCTTCCGAGTGTTTGGATGCAAAGTGTACATCTACAAGAAGCGTCAACACTTGGGCAAGTTCTAAAAGGAGATGTGACAATGGTTTCTTACTTGGTTATTCTCTTAAATCCAAGGCATATCGAGTATTTAACAAAGCATCCGACCTAGTTGAAGAAACATATGACTTGGAGTTTGATGAAACTAATGCCTCTCAAGAAGAGCATGAGAATCTTGATGATGTAGGTAATGAACCATTGAGGGAGGCTATTAAGAATATGCCCGTTGGTGCAATCAACCCACTAGAGGTGGAAGGAGTTGAAGATGATGCAAATCAAGTACCCTCTCCACCTCACACGCCTCAAGTTGATGAAGAACAAGTGAGGGAAGCACTAAAAGATACCTTCATCCCTCAAGATCAAGCCGAGGCTCAAGCTAGTAATGTTGATGCACCACAACCTCCTCCCCAAGTGATTGATAGAAGATCTACACCTATGCTTCAAGCTCATCCACAAAACCTCATCATAGAGAGTCCATCAAGGGGGGTAACAACTCGATCTAGACTTGCTTCTTATGTTGAACATCACTCTTTTGTTTCCTTTGTTGAGCCTTCTAGTGTGGAGGATGCACTTGCGGATCCGGATTGGGTGAACACCATGCATGAAGAGTTGAAGAACTTCACCCGGAACGAAGTGTGGACACTAGTAGAAAAGCCCAAAGGAGCAAGAATCATTGACACCAAGTGGGTGTTTAGGAACAAGCAAGATGATCAAGGCGTGGTTGTGAGAAACAAGGCAGGATTGGTGGAAAAAGGGTTCTCCCAAGTTGAAGGCTTGGATTTTGGGGAGAACTTTGCACCGATTGCAAGACTAGAAGGCATTCGTATCCTTTTGGCATATGTTTCACATCATAAAATGAAACTTTTTCAAATGGATGTGAAGAGTGCCTTTCTAAATGGTTTCATCAATGAACTTGTTTTTGTCTCACAACCTTCCGGGTTTGAAGACCCCAATTGTCCTAATCATGTGTATAGGTTTTCCAAGGCACTCTATGGTTTGAAGCAAGCTCCAAGAGCTTGGTATGAGAAGCTAAGGGATTTCCTACTCAAGAAGGGCTTCAAGATCGGGAAAGTGGATACCACACTCTTCACTAAGGTGCTAGATGGAGAGATCTTTATTTGCCAAGTATATGTCGATGACATCATATTTGGGTCAACAAACCAAGATCATAGCAAGGAATTTGGTGCATTGATGTCCAAGGAGTTCGAGATGTCGATGATTGGCGAGCTAACCTTCTTCCTTGGCTTCCAAGTGAAGCAATTGAGGGAGGGCACCTTCATATCTCAAGAGAAGTACACTAATGATGTGCTCAAGAAATTCAAGATGGAGGATTGCAAGCCAATCAAGACCCCAATGCCTACTAATGGGCATCTCGATCTCGATGAGGAAGGTAAACCGATTGACCAAACTCTCTATCGTTCTATGATCGATAGTTTACTTTACCTCACCGCATCTATTCCGGATATCATGTTTAGTGTGTGTATGTGTGCTAGGTTTCAATCAAGCCCTAAGGAGTCGCATCTTTGTGCGGTTAAAAGAATCCTTAGGTACATAAGGCACACCCCTAGCATGAGTCTTTGGTATCCCAAAGGAGCTCCCTTCCAACTAGTTGGCTATTCCGATTCGGATTATGCCGGGTGTAAGGTTGATAGGAAGAGTACCTCCGGCGGGTGCCACATGCTAGGAAGATCACTTGTTTCTTGGTCCTCAAAGAAGCAAAACAGTGTGGCATCGCTGAGGCGGAATACATTGCCATAGGAGCAAGTTGTGCACAAATCTTATACATGACCCAAACACTTCTTGATTACAGCGTTGTTTTAAAAGATGTTCCACTTTTGTGTGATAATGAAAGCGCCGTAAAGCTTGCAAATAACCCGGTTCAACACTCTCGCACCAAGCATATAGATATTCGCCATCACTTTCTTAGAGATCATGTGGCTAGAAAAGACATAACACTAGTCGGAGTTAAAAGCGAACATCAATTGGCGGATATCTTCACTAAACCACTCGATGAAACAACCTTCTGTAGGTTGAGAAGCGAGTTGAATGTGCTTGATCACTCTAACTTCACTAAAAGATGATCTTGTGTCAACCAACCTTGCATCATGTGTAATATAATCCTGTTAATTTAGTAATGCACATAGGCTTAGCTAACATGGTTGGAATAACTGTTCTTGAACGTGTGAAGAAGTCCAAATCATGGTTTAAACTGGCAAGCAACCTAGATTCAAATTCTTGTAAATGCTTTGCATGTGCATGTGTTGTTTGTCGTTCCTTTTCGGTTAAGTTTGAGTATCCTCTGTGTTCGTCCACTTAGGGGGAGCATTCCAAGCTCAAGACACTTCTATACCCCTCTTGTGGCCATATGATGATTCCTTGGTGCTTCCATTCGAATATTTTGAGCTAAAACTAAAATCTAAGCTTATGGCACACTATTTGAAAATGAGAGTTTGAGAGATGGTTCTCATATCAAGTCCAATCAGGTGTTATTTGGATCTTGTTGGGATTGAAACTTGGTTGGGAGAAAGACGCAAATATAAAATTTGAAAAACTCTATTTAAAAGGTGTTAGACTCTGCCGACGGACGCTTGGCGTCAAATGCCTCAGCGTCAGTCGCGATCGTCTGGAGACTGAATGTTGCCTGCTTGCAGGGCGACGGGCGCTCCCCAGCGTCCGTCGCGGAGCGTCCGACGCGGTCGATGCGTTTGGGCGTTTTCAACCCTGTTCTGCAAGCCCGATGGACGATGCCGTCGTACGCTGTCCAAGCGTCCGTCGCACATCGACGGAGCGTTCGTCGCTCCATTTCGGAGTGTCCGTCGCGAACTTAAGGCGCAATTTTTTTAAAAAAATCCTCGTCTCCTCTCTCTCTCTCGGTCGGTTTCAGTCTGTCCGTACGCCATCGCCGCTCTCTCTCCGAACCCTAACAGCCGCTGAACAGATCTCACCACCGCCGCGCCCTTCCCTCGCCGGCGTGCCCCTCCCAGCACCGCCGCGCCAGAGCTTCTCCCAGCACCGCCGCCGTTCCTGCGCCTTTCGTCCCCCTGCCTCGCGTGTTTCAGCCGTGCATGGGCATCTTAGCCGTGGAGCTCTCCTCCAAGGCTCTTTTGGAGGTTTGATCGACCTCGGTTGCGTGGTCAAGGTGAATTTCATCTCTGACAACCCTCCTACCAGCCTGCTAATCCTCTCACCTTTTTCTCTCGCCACCCTAATGCTTAAATCCCCTGTTTAGGTTGCGGTTTGGTTTTCGAAAACGACCGAGGAACTTACCCTTTCTTTCTAGGCTTGGTCACCGTGGACAGAGGTAATCGTTTGGGCAGCTTCAATTTCGTTCTTATCTTTTTCATGCTTCTATATAGACCCACTCCTCTCTAGCTACATGCTTATATGTTATCTATCCCTATCTATCTATTCGAGCATGGTCTGTGGCAGTGAGGAAGTGGCAGTGAACTCGGGGCAAAGCCCACGAGTAAGGAACGAGGCAAAGCCTCGAAAGGACAGTCCAGGGCCGTCGTGCCACTCTTGATTGCTTGTGTAGCTCAGTGGATTGTCAGTTGACGGTGGGCAGTGAGTTTGTGCTTTGACAGTTGAGGATCTGTTGCCAGTGACCGTTTATTTCATCCAGTGTGTGTCCATGGCAAGAACGAAGAACGCCGGACCAGCTCCCGGTAGTGGCGGTGACCCTCCATCTCCACCGCGTCCACCCACTGATCGGGGAAGGGGTAAGCAGAAGGTTGTGTCACGGAAGCGCAAGAGGCCACTTTTGGATCCAGACTCCGTAGCAGCACTTGCAGTAGCAGAGGCAGCAGAGCTAGCAGAGAGAGGTGGACATCGCGCCGGTTTGAGGCTCTCGCCTCGCCGTGGAGCACGTCGTGAGTCCCCCTCGTGTCCAGAGACAGAGCCCGCAGAGGCTCCAGAGACAGAGGAGGCAGAGCCAGTCCCAGAGACTGAGGAGACAGAGGCCGCGGGCCCGTCTTCGATTGGTGAGCTGATGAGCCGCAGAGTTACACGGTCTAGAGGCTCTGGTGCACGACCCAGTCCTCAAGGACCTCAGCTACCAGACCCAGTGAGGCATCAGGTCAGGGTTCTCACAACCAAGCAGGTCCAGCTACTCCGCTTCGTGGACTTTCAGTCTTGGTTCCCAACCCAGAGAGACCCCCGTGCTAGACGTGGTTTCTATACCACTATTCACGAGGATTTCTACAGAGCGTACGTCGACACCGACGCTTCTCGTATGGCTCACAGAGTGTGCCCACCTGCTCACATAGAGGGGATCGGTGGTCCAGAGATTCTTCAGCACTTGCAGTATCTTCAGGGCTTGTCAGATATGATGGGACGATCAGGAGCTTATCAGAAGGACTAGGTTTATCAGTTCTATGCATCACTGTGGATCTCCTCTGATCACGAGTTCTTTCACTTCGGTTTTCAGGGCCGCGATTTCAGGGTTTCAACAGCTCGGTTCAGGGAGCTATTTCACTTAGAATCCTCTCCTACGAGGATTCACAGTCTGTGCTACGGGGATTAGGAGGCACCTCGTCGACCTCACGATGGGATAGTGCCATCTACAGACTTCGTGAGGCCGTGTTTTCAGCTGCCATTCTCAGAGGGTTCGAGCCGTACACCGAGAGATCTCACTCCACTTGCTCGGATTCTTCCCGAGGTACTCAGGCGTACCATTCTTCCTAGAGTTGGAGCCCGCGACACAATTACCCGACTACAGCTGTGGCTACTTGCTCATATCATCCGGAAGGAGAAGTTTGATCTTTGGGATCTGATTGTCAACGAGCTTGAGGACATCATAGCTGCAGGATTCCGAGGTCACTGGCAGCTACAGTTTGCACACTGGATTTCATATCTCATAGTCGCCAAGACCCGATCTGGAGCTCTGCGTGTCACTCTTACCAGGTCAGCTACTGAGTTTCCAGTGTACTCGATGAGTCAGTTGGTCATGCATGGAAACCTGCCTCGTCCCAACAAAGCATACTGACCAGGCACCAGACAGGCAGGTGTGCCACCTCAGTCGGCAGAGGACACTAACGCCACAGTTGAGCAGATTGCCCAGGCAGAGCTTCCGGATCTTGATGCTCAGATTGACGCCGTCGTCGAGGTTGTCTACAGAGAGGACCTGGACTCTGACAGCTTTGATGAGGATTACAGGCCCATGCCCGATTACGCATCGATGTCTCATGACCATGAGGCCGGAGGGTCAGGTGCAGCTGCAGCTCCAGGTTTCAACACTTCAGAGGCTACCTTACTATCCTTTCGAGGATGCAGGAGGAGAAGTCACGCCAGGCAGAGGAGCAGAGGCGACAGGCTGCAGACGTTCGGAGGCTCACAGAGCAGCAGTTGGCCGCTCAGGCCTAGACTCAGGCCAGGCAGGACGAGTTTCAGCGCCAGTTCTTGGCCTATCAGCTGCAGCAGGCAGAGATTCAGAAGACTCAGACTATGCTACTTGAGCGTCTTCTAGGCTCCAGCTCCGGGCAGACCTTCACTTCTCAGCTTCAGTTGCCCGGGGTCTCGCAACAGCAGCAGTTCACCTCGCCGGCACAGCAGACTCCAGTGGTTGTGGTACCGACTCCGGCGTTACCGTCCGGAGGACAGCAAAGTCAGACACCAGTTGCTCCTTCCTTCCAGGCACTAGCTTCTCCAGAGTGCCAGTCTCCGAGGACCCAGGTGTCTTCTTGGTTAGTTTCGCCCGGCGAGCTTCAGATAGGATTTACGCCTATCCGGACGAGTTTCAGCGCCAGTTCTTGGCCTATCAGTTGTAGCAGGCAGAGATTCAGAAGACTCAGACTATGCTACTTGAGCGTCTTCTAGGCTCCAGCTCTGGGTAGACCTTCACTCCTCAGCTTCAGTTGCCCGGGGTCTCGCAGCAGGAGCAGTTCACCTCGCCAGCACAGCAGACTCCAGTGGTTGTGGTACCGACTCCAGCGTTACCGTCCGGAGGACAGCAGAGTCAGACACAAGTTGCTCCTTCCTTCCAGGCACTAGCTTCTCCAGAGTGTCAGTCTCCGAGGACCCAGGTGTCCTCTTGGTTAGTTTCGCCCAACGAGCTTTAGACAGGATTTACTCCTACCCGGGGAACTACCATAGCAGAGGCCTCGCGTGACCTCTCAGCCTCCTACTTGGAGATCACAGGAGATGACTCTCCCGGCGCAGCTCAGCTAGACTCACCAGCTCCAGAGGTTGAGGTGGATCCTCCGGCGACGGACACTTACCTTTTTTCAGTTGCCTCGTCGGAGATCGCACCTGAGCAGTCTACGCAGACAGTTACTACTCCTCCAGCTGCAGTTCAAACAAACGCTATTTCAATAGCAGTTGAGACACGTGAGTAGGATGAGGGAGTTACAGTTGCAGGATCCACTCCACCTCAGACTCACCCAGCAGAGCTTGTCGTAGCAGTGTCACTAGTTGCTCTGGCAGTGTCTTCTACTCCACCGCCTCGTGTGTTCACTCGTCGGGCTCGCCCCGCTCCTACTACAGAGGCAGGACCGTCTGAGGCTCCAGCTCAGGATGTTCCTTCTTTCGAGCCTCAGGGGGAGACAGAGGAGTCAACTCAGCCTACCCAGACCACTACCCTGATAGATGCAGCTTCAGAGGGTCAGGCAGCTGATGACAGTGATGACAGTCCAGACTACTCACAGTTCGATCTTCACTCCCGCTCCACGGATGTTTCACTTCCAGATGCTCCGGGAGCTCCGTAGTTTTTTTTTGCTTGGCACCAAAGGGGGAGAGAGGGTAGTCGAGTATTAAAGATAGGGGGAGGGATTTGGATCTTTGTTGTGCTTAAATTCCCCGTACTCATTCATCATGTCTACTTTTATGCACTTGCATCTATGTGTGTTGGATGATGTTTGATGGTTGTGTAATATATGGTTGTGTGTGACAAACTCTTAATTATCACTGATATATCTTGTAAGTTGTCTTATGGTTCATGATATATCTCTATGTTCAAATGGTAATTGAGCTTCTGCGCTATACTCCGATACATGTTTTGAGAATATCATGAGGTACCCCTTTTTACATTCATATCTATGAGTACCATGGTTTGTGACTTGGCTTGGGTGAGCAAGTATGCTTCTTTACAAATTCTCTAACCCTTGCTCAATCATTCCAAGTCACCAAAATCCTAATATTTCACTCTTATATCCATACTCGAGGAGTTATTGTCGTCAATCACCAAAAAGGGGGAGATTGAAGAATCATGGCTCTATTGGTTTTGGTGATTAACGAAAATTAGTGATTATTATGGTTAACGTGTTTTTGCAGAGGCTATGAGTAGTCTAGCCATAGTGATCAACATAAATGGTCATCACTTAGCCCTCAAGATGGATATCGTTTCGGATTTCAAAGAGACATGATGAAGACCCTAGAATGATAGGCTAAGTGCCATAAGGTGATGAAGGGCACTTAGAAATAGATAGAGCTTCTATTTGATCTTTGACCGTACTATTACGAGGGGTTGAGACTAGTAACTTGACTTAGGAAAGCTTCATAAACTAGGTGTGGTGCACACTTGTCTTCCTTAGCTCTAAGCAAGCCTTTGGTGACCGTAAGATAGCCTAGAACAACTTCCATATTCATCGCGGGGAAAACGAAGTTGAGAGGCCTGTTTTCTGGGCGACGGACGCTTCTGACGGAGGCGTCGGACGCTGTCCGTCACGTCGGACAAAGGCATCGGACGATGGGTGGTTGAGTCCACAGCGTCCGTCGGCCTTCCAGTGGCCGTGTTTTCTGGCTAAGTTTTTCAGGGTCCGACGGACGCTGTCCGTCGGCCTTCCAGTGAGGGTGTTTTTTCAGCACGAGTCAGAGTGTAGCGTCGGACACTGGGAAGAGCGTCCGTCGCCCCTCCGACGGAGCGTCCGTGTCTGGGAAATCCTGTCAGAGCTAGCCGTTGGGGCATGCGGCGGAGCGTCCGTCGCTGGGAAATCCTGTCAGAGCTAGCCGTTGGGGCATGCGACGGAGCGTCCGTCGCCAACTTAAAAGCTATGCTTTTTCCAACCCGAGGCAGTTTTGTGTGAGAGCTATTTATAGCCCAACACTTGCCTTCCCACCTTGCCTTTGCTCATTTGAGTTGCTGAGTTTGTTGAGAAGGTTGGGAAGAGAGCAAGAGCCCTAGAGTGAGAGATCGATTCGCGAATCCATCCATCATCTCCTCTAGTTCGTCCAAGAGTTCAAGTGTGCATCCTCTAGTTGTGAAGCTTGAGTGAGTCAAGCGAAGATCAATATTGTTACTCTTGGTGATCGACATCACCTAGACGGTTCGGTGGTGCTTGGAGGAAGGTGATGGCCGAAGGATTGTCGGCGGCCCTTCTTCATCGACGTTGTGATTGGTTGTGGGCGATTCACCGAGCCGGAGTGGCGAAGAATCAGCCCGTAGAGAGCACTCATTCCTTGCGCGGGACTGAGGGGGAGCTATACCTTGCGAGGTGCTCCAACGAGGACTAGGGGGGAGTGTCGACTCCTCGATACCTCGGCAAAACATCGTCGTGTCAAGCATCTCTTTCCCTAGCTCTTTCTTACCGCATTACTTTCCGCACATGTCTTTCAATTCATACTAGAATTGTGTAGGAAGTTTTCGCTTTCTATAGACTTGCTACCGCTTTCTAGCTAGGACACACAAGTGGTAGGCACTAGGGGGTTAATTGGCTCTTTATAGGTTTAATTCTTGTCTTGAAATTAAAAAGAGTCCAATTCACCCCCCCCCCCTCTTGGGCATCTTGATCCTTTCAATGCTTGCTCCACCACTTGTCACCATCTTTGTTACTAGACCTACTCAATCACTTAGAGCTAGGTTAGTAACTTTAGGTTTCATTAATTACCAAAACACTAGAGATCTCACAGTCACCAAGCTCAAGCTCATCCATTCGTTCTTCTTTAATCGAAGAGCAAGAGGATCTTTGCTTGTTTGGGCAAGGAGATTGGAGAGTGGAGCTCGTTCATCAATCATGAACTCATGAATTAGACATTGCAGATGAACTCATGGATTTTACATTTTAGATGAATTCATGGGATGGGAGTAGAAATAATTTGGGCTTACACTTGAGATTGAAGGGAGTGTCTTCATCTTCTCCTTCATCTAGAATGAGCACAAGAATTGTTATTTGGGATTTCATCATAAGAGTGAACTTGAGATTACACTTGGGATGGAGATTGATGGCCTAAAGCATGTCTCCTTCTCTATTCAAGCATCATCTTCACCTTTAATCCCTTCTTCTTTCCTAGTTCCCTTCTTGCCCTCTTCCTTACCATTGGTGCTAGAGAGAGACAAAAGGGATGGGTGAGGGTGGTAAGACATGTGCGAGATGGGATTTAGTTTTGCTGACTTGGTAGAGGATCTCGAGCTGACATGTGGGGCCAGGGAGACTAGATACTCGATAACATAACATTTGCATGCCTGCATAATTTCTATGACCTTAAGGAACATTCCGATAATATTTGTCTAACAGTTCTATGGTTAACTAGTAAGGATTGTTGGACTATCGAGGAAAAAGATGACACAGTCCAAGGAGAAACGTCGGACAATGTGATGGCCATTTTGAAAATATGACTTGATGTCAAACTTAGAAGGATTGATACCAACGATAAGCCTTCACTCAAAGAAATTATAAACTCCTTGGTGGAGCTTCTTGATCGAACTTTCCTTTTTACACTCCACTTGTATTTGAGACTCATTGATCTGCTTGACTTTTAATTCAATTGTGTTCAATCGACGCTTTAGGATGATTTCCTCTTGAGATTTAGGAGTGGGATATGACGTAAGTTGAGGCATGGTCCTCGTTACTGGAACTAGATCGAGCTGGTTTTAAGGCTAATATTGACATTAGAGGATTTCTCCTTTTATATTGGGTGGGTTGATATGAAAAAGGTGAGACCAAGGAGTAAGTGTCTCGAAGCTTACTACCACAAAAAGTTTTTAGAGTTTTAAGGGTATAGAGCTCAAGATAGAGGGGGCGATGGTTCAGGATTTAGGTCCCTTAAGATTACAGGGTTCGGGTCTTTCGATCTGAAGCTAGGTCGGTGTGTCATTATCCGCCAGAACGATAGTTACTTGAGCCTGACGGAGATCGGGAACCACCTCCCCATTACCACTATCACTCCATCTCGTGTGAACTGGGATCACTATCCGTACCATCAGGCATCACTGCATCACCACTCCTCCTTGCCCAACCAGCTGGTGTTGCCCTAGGCCAATAGACGTCAACCCTAGGTCCCTAGTCTAGCTAGTCAATAGGCAGCCACCACTAAACAACTCTAGGTTGGTGCATAAACGTCAAACAGGCCAGTGGTAGACCAGATTTGGCCACAGAGAGGGTTGGGTAATAGGAGAAGGGAGCACCTCAAGTTGGCTGAACAATATACCAAAAGACAAGTTGTCATCCTCGCTATTGATCATGTCGGTCAAGGAGCAAGCTAAGGGCAACATCACGCCAAAATCAAGAAAAAGATAAAAAAACAAAATTATAACTTAGAGTTTCTACTGATCCCAGAAACCAGAAAATTACGAGTTAGCGGGGAGATTTAACAAATTCTTGTTTTTAAGGTGTTGTTTTACTAAGTTGATGATTGTGTGTGTGTTTAGTTTTTACCAAGACAAGGATTCCAATTAGGAGGTGGTTGTATCAATTAGGTTACTAAAGTTGCTCTAGCATCAGTTAGGTGTTTTCATGTGGGCTCCTTATAATCAAGACGCTAAACACATAGGAATTTTTTCTTTATCGGTGAGTCTATGTTTTCATTCTTACGTTCGTCTAGGACAATTCATCTTTCCTTATAAATGGAAATCACAGATCCTTCGTTCCGAACTGCTGGCCCTGCAAATATTCCATAGAAAAAGATTCATTCGAAACTCCTTTATAGTTTCTTTGATCGTTTATCCCTTATGTAGCTGGAAGCAGAGTTATTGGACGTATTTGGATTCTCGCTGCACTATGCCATACTCGTCTATGGCGTGCCACACACCCGTAACGATCGAATTGCTTGTCACACTCATCATGGTTACGACGCAATTATTGCGCGCTAGAAGACAAACGACAAGAGCAACGTAATCAACGCCTAACCAAACAACCCATAGTAAATTTTGACATGAACCAGCGTTCGAAACATTTACGAGCAATCTAGTAGATTTTGACAGGAACCAGCATTCGAAAACATTTACGAGCAATCCCTTTCGTGACCTACCCGAGTACCCATGCAACAAGCAATGTCTTGAGAGCCCGGCAACAAAGGATCGCAGCGTGCCAGCGTGAATGCCGCCCACCCATAAAGCGTGTCGGTAGCGGCTGCTAGCCTGATCATGCGTGTGCGTACTACGCGCCACCACTATTCTCACCCCCCCCCCCCCTACGGGCCCCACCCCCCCCCCCCCCCCCCCTCGGGCCTACTAGGCTCCTCCAGGCTCGAGCCTCCAGCCTTGACAAATCCTCGCTGAAGCCGCGCAGTGAGACCGGCGGTTCACGGACCCCGCCACCAATTTACCAACCCGTACGTTTCCGGCCCGCGCGCAGCACAGCAGCGGGCCAGCGGCTGCATCCGCGCCGTCGGCGGTCGGCGCTGCCCCGCTTGCAAAAGGAGGCGTTACCTACAGTACATGCATGCATGCATGGCCATTACTTTATGGCGCCGCGCAGCGCCAAACGTGGCGTAGCGGCGGGAGGACTCGGCGAGGACGCCGCCCGCCAGTGTCCCCACTTTACAACGACGCACGCCCACGCCCACCGCGACTCGCGGGTTTCTCTGCGCTCGCCACTCTCGTAGCTCCCCCTGCGGTTTCCTGGCGTTGCTTGGATCCAAAGGCCAAAGCCATGTACTACTCGGGCACGCGGGATGGAAGCCGCACCGGGTGCCACACGGAGCAAGGGAGCGGCGGAGCGCGCACCCTTTTCCGTGTCCGCGCTGCTCCGCCACGCCATCCGTCGCTACTCCGCCCAGCTAGCAGTACTAGTAGTACGAGCACTTGCATGCGAATGCGATGGTCCCGACCTGCCATCAACGCCGATCGGTGCCCCCTCCGTGCACGCACGTCTCAGTCAATGCCCCCACACTCCCCACCGCACCTCGCCTCACACGTCCACATCCCCCCATTACGTGCACCATTGCTTTTCTCCGGCCGCTCCGTTGCTGATTGATTCCAACCTTGCCCTCTGGCGTGGGCGTGGGCGTGGGCGTGGGTTCCCTGCCGTCCAGCAAAGAAAATGGTACAGAGTGCACAGGCACCCTCAAAAGTCGAAGTAGTACTAGCCGCGCTAGTGATTTTGAGATCTTTTTTGCAAATATATTATTTACTCCTAAATTCTAAAGACCACAAGGAATACTATTAATGGAATATATTTTTAAAAAAATAAAATTATTAATGAATCCATATATCTTTTTATCCTAATCTAGTAGAACTAATAGATCGATGTTCAAAAGAGTAGTCCGTCCAGTCGCATAGCCGTAGCCCATGGTTCGCAGTCATGCGGTGCATCCATATTTATTAGGTGCACCAAGAAAACCAAAGCATGCAGGCGGCGAGCAAAGTAGTAAAACGACGGAAAGCGGCAATCCTCCGGAGGCGCGGCGCGCGGTCGGCCCCACGACGAGGAGAAGCTCCCGCCGCGCGAATCACTGCCCCCTGATGCCGGCCCTCGCGCTGCGCCAGGCCCACAGCTGTCGGCCGAGACCACGCCCGGTTCTCGCGCCGCATCCGGACGCGGCCACGCCGAACACGGGACACGCCCGCGGCCCCAGCCGCGAGACGCGAGCGCCCAACCACCGCTGTCGCCACAGTGCGGGCGCGCGCAGGGGATCCGCAGCCGGCAACGACGGGTCCTGCCGCCGCGCACACGTGTCGCGCGGGACCCCCTCGCCCACACCACACCACCACGAGTAGCACAACGCAGCCGCGATTCCGTCGTACGAACAGATCGTCGGCGGTGCGGAAAGATCCAGCCACCCCGCCGCTCGAGGAGTCGTCCCGTCCACACCTGCCTCCCGCTCAAGGCCCACGACTCCGCCCGCTCCCTCGCATCTGCCTTTTTCTTCCCAAAGATCTGTACGCGGCCGCCCTGCCGTCTCCTCGACGCTGCCATGACCCCCTTGGATTTGAAAATTATTTTTGTCGCCGCAAATTGGCCGCGCTGAGAACAATAATTACAGTCATGCCGTGGAAACAAGAAAGCGTTGCTTCTCCAGTTCTGTTTCCTTGGCAAACCCATCGGCAGTCAGCTGATGAGCACGTCGTTTGGCTCCAAATCAGCCTCATCAAGCAGAATAAGATGGGTCGATGACCAAACCAGGAGTAAATATGTCGTGTCACCGTGACGGCAACAAAATGCTAGTTGAGGGTGCAAACGCAGCGGCGCCAATAAATGGCGACCTGCGTTTCCCAACCAAGCTAGACACTTTTCTGAATGGAAAGATCGAAAGGAAACGTCTGAAGCTTTACCGGACAGATTTCTTTGGGCTATTTTTTTCCTGAAAAATTAACATCCTCAGTACTTAGGAATTATACTAATCAATACTCCATATATGGTTTAAGCCCATATCAACGCAGGCTTGATCTGTCGAGACAGACAAACAGATCTCAGATCATTTCCGTCTCGGCGGAAAAAAAAAGAACTATTTACAAGGCTCCTCATCTCATAGTCTACAGAACAAGAATACAGGACCAAACAACCAGAAGTAACATTCCTGATGAAGGCAAAATGGAAAAAGAAACTACTAAAGTCGTCAGCTAAAAACTCCGGTGTGCCTAGTTCTCTGCCGGCGGCGGCCAGTTCAGATCCAGCTCAAAGCCCACCTCCTTCTTTGCCGTCACCGCGGGAGGCGAAGGGGTGTGATCAACCACAGACGAGGAGTCGGAATCACTCTGCGCGACGGCGGCCACGGTGACCGGCGGTGGGGCGACCTTGACCATCCGGTAGCCGGCTGCCGCCGCCTGCTCGTAGAAGAAGTACTGGTGCGCGGTCGGGCGCGCGATGGGGTAGCCCTTGAACGGAAACCGCATGCCGCCGGCGGAGACCGCGTTGACGGCGGCCGCCCGATGGAAGAGATCGAGATCGAGGGCCGGTGGCAGCGGCATGGCCTGCATAGGCGCCTGGACGCCGCCACAGCCGCCGCCGCCACCGCTCGAGTCCACGGTGCTGTTGCTGCTGGGGCTGCCAGCACCGGCGGCGACGGGGCACTGCGACGCGAACGGAAAGTTCGTCTTGGCCTTTGCGCCTCGGAAATCGCGGGCGGCGGCGTCGTAGGCCTTGGCGGCCTCCTCGGCCGTGTCGTACGTGCCCAGCCACACGCGGCTTTTCTTGGCAGGGTCACGGATCTCCGCGGCGTAACGTCCCCACGGGCGCTTCCTCACGCCTCTGTAGTGTGGGCCCATGCCCACGCCTCCGACTCCTCCGCCAACGCCCAGTCCGAGGCCGGTGGCCGGCGGCAACGGCGACTTGTCCGCCACCCGGGGCGCCATGGTTGTACAAGTGGCTTGGGTGTGCGGGTCTTCCGGTTCAGCGAGGTGGTGTGGGCAAGGGGGGGTGGTTGTGTGTGTGTGGCGTCTAGGATAAGGCGGGGGGGAAGGGGGCGGCATTTATAGGCAGCCGGGTGGGTTAAAAAAGGGCAGCAGGCAGGGGGAAAGCCCAGCGCGAGTGGTGGAGCGGCGAGAGGGAATAAAACTCGGCGCAGTCAGCGAGCGGTTTGACTGTCCTCTCCTCGCCGCCGCCCGCCGCTCGTCTTTAGCGAGGTGGCCATTAAAATTAGGCAGCCGTTTTTGCGCGTCTGCCACCTGCCGGCCTGCAGAATTACGTAACGTATGGCAGGTGTTACGGGTGCCGTTTCTCATTTAGGTCCCCAGACTCGTATTTTCTTAACCAAACAGCTGCCTGGTCTTCTTCCTAAAGTGAACCCATTTTTAAGTTTATTATTTTTACATAACTAGTCTTCTTCTTTAAAAAAAAAGAAAAAGGTACCAGGGCTATCGCATAAACTGTTGTCATTGATACAACTCTACGAACTCTACTTCAAAAAAAATGGAATTTTGATTGCACCTAAAAATATGCTCTAAAACATCTATGTGAACTACACAATAGAACTTCCACCATAGAACTTGTGAACAATCTTTTGTTTCGAAGCTCTCACAAACCCAAAAAATATGTCCCAATGTTTGAAAGGTCACGATACATAAAAATACTCAAGTTCTCTAAAATACAATGACAACATGGCACAATCGCTCGAATCTCTTCACCTCTAAAGCCAAACCCTATCTTGAATACCTTGTGAGGATGGATGGAGTTTGGAAACCCTTGTAGCAGCCTCGGTGCACTGTATTACACTGAAACAAGTGATGTAGCCACATACTTATGCATATAGCTCCATTCCTCTCAACTTGCTACTGAAATTTAAAAGCTACGTACTCCTATGTCACAAAATTACAAGCACAAGGTGATCCACCATCTAGTGGAGTTGCCCATGAATTAGGATAGGTAGATATGATAAGCGTTTTGTTATGGTTTCTTGTCGGGAGGTTTCATCAACAAATTTATTTAGACTTTAACTATTATCTTAGGTAGTGTTTCAAACTATGCGTATTTATTTAATATTCCTGAATTTTAGAATATAACTCAATCATGCCCTTTGTTGAAGCTCTCTTCTTTTTAAAAAAGATGTGGTTTTAGTTTGAACTTATAGCAGCTAGGATCGCAATCAAAGAGCAACCGAATCCCGTGAGGAGCTCAGGAGCAAGGGCACCGAGCTAAAAACGGGAGAGTGGAGGGCGCGGAACAGAAAACTCCTCAGAAGCGAAGGGAGCACGGCACGGAGACGGACGCAAAGGCAAAGCTGCCGCTGGAGGTCCCACCTGGAGCGCGGGCGCAGGGACCAGGGAGCGGCACGCCACGCCAGGCAGCGCGAGCACGTCGTGGCCGGGCGCGCGGGCCCCGCGGGCGAGGAAGACGACGCATCACGATCCGTGCGTCCCTGGCTGGGGTCAGTCCGTGCCGCGCCCGGGGCGGCGTCGGCGTCGGCATCGGCCGCGCACGCAGCGGGGCGCGCGTAAAGACACGTGGGGCCGCTTCGGCCTCCACCGCCGCGCTGTCGTCGCATCCACTGCACCCCCGCGCACGCCCTGGCTTCTCCAGTCTCCCACGCCGCGCTGTGCCGCTAACGGATCGTCAACTTGGGCGAGCCCTTGTCGCGCGGGGAGACTTGCTTGGTGCCGGAAGATACGCTGCTCCCGGACAAGGCTCGCTCTCGATTGGAAGGTGGAGGCGAGTGACGTTTTCTTTTCTTTTTTTTTTTTTTTTTGCCTTGGTGGGAGGAGGTGCGTGCTGATGGTTACGAAAGGTGGATCGAATTTGTCGCCTTTCGATGCGATAGACGGACGGCACACGGCATGATTATTCGGTACAGATTGATCGGTGTGACGATACAGTTTGAGCAAGACCCTTCTTGACGTTTCTTCTACTGAAGCAGAAGTACTAGAGCTCAGGCGGCCTCATGCTTATCAAAGTACTCCTTTATACAGGTTCAAGCATGACTGCAGGAGCACAATGAATCTGGATATGAAACTGATCGAATGAAATTGAATATGAAACTTGTACTTGATCCAAGACAGTTTTCCGTGTGTGTTTTTAAGAGTCGTGCTTATATGCAACGTATACACAAGAGCGGTGCTTTCGTGAGGCAAAACACTGAGCGGTATAATGCGCGAAGCTTATTAAATCTTTAAGGCCGAGTAGAATATAATATTGAGTCGATAGAACAAGAACCAGCCGATCTGCCAATCCCCTGCGAATGCGACGGATGAGCTCACAGTACTAGTACTAGTACTGCTTTTCAGCCAACAACTGCTCGTACGTGCTCCTTGACAAGTTCAGCCTCGATCACGTCTGGTGAGGTCAGGCCATCCAATCCAAGAGGGAAACCACAAAGACGAACGAGACCCGCGCGGTAGAGGTCAGGTCATCCAAGGGAAAACAACCGGACGGCCGAGTCGCGCGCGTGGGGCGGGGGGTTGGGCGTGGACGGACGGCCGCGCCCGCGCGCTTACGGCAAGATCAGGATCAGCGTGCGGCGCAAAAGGGACCGCGCCGCGGGCGGGCACCCACCACCAAAATGTCGGCATCAGCCGCCCCGCCCCGCCCCGCGGGCGTGTTGCTTGGATCGCGAGGCCGGAGGCAGGGCACCCACCAGCCACAGGCCGGCCGCCGGTGCTCTTTTTAATTTTCCGAGCCGCTGGGCCTAGACCGACAGGCAGTACAGCCGCCGCCCCCACCACGGGCAAGCACAGGCACCGGCACGCGCCGGTTGCCCCCGGATCGCGTGATGCCGCGCCGCTTCCACCACACGCCTGCGGCAGCGGCGGCACTGCCACTTTCCTGATGGCCCGGCGAATTGCTGGACGTACGCCCGACCGTGTACCAGGCGCCGCTGCCGTCCATTTATGCCCAGGAGAGGACCACGGACCACGGAGCACGGACGGTTGGCTGGCAGCTCCTTGCCGACACGGATTTTCGGAACGGTGCTCCCTTAACTTCAGGGAGTATACAATGTAGCATAGGCTACGAGTATTTTTTTCCGATGAAAAAAAATATATATTATAGTACTATGATAGCTGGACTAGCACTCTGAATTACAAAATATTATCCACACTGTGAATACTTTATTAGACGTTTTTCTAGTGCGGGTGACCGTATAGCCAACACACGGCAAATGCATAAAAACAAATAACCAACAAACGACCCATAATTGTAGACGAAATTGACGAAATTGAGCAACTTCTTTCTTGTGTCTTTCTTTTTCTTTTTTCTATCATCGAAGAATGAGGAAAACTGATGAAAATTATTCTCCCTAATCCTTCATTGTGGCTAGATCTAACCACAACAAAACGGAGAAGAGACTGGAGAAAATTATTCCATGACGAGAACGTTATCTCCGCCTTAATGCTGCCGTCCAAAAAGAAAAAGTCTATGTGGTTATGTCGATGAAAATGCTCACGCCAAAGTTATCCCTCTCATCTTCAACGGAGCCATCGTGGAGAAGTCGGTTCCATCCTTTTCCTTCACCATCGAAGTGGAGAAGGATGAGATAAAACTCTAATAACAAGAAATTTAGAATGAAGGAACACGAATCCTAATGACTCGATCCACTAGAGAAAACTTATTAAGCACAGTGAATTTCCACTCCCTTCAGCTCGGATGAGATGTCGAAAGGGAAGGAAGGGGGTCTTGCGGTGCTAGACTGCCGGAGGGGGCAGCGACACTACGACATAGGGTACTAGTAATTCTGGAGTAGGAGTACAATTTTAGACTAATCATACAATCATTTCGTCTGTTCATTTGGACATATTTGGCTGATTTATCGACCATGGTACAATATTTTTCCCCTACACTCAAAACAATAGCATCCGCCTAATTAGCTGTAGAAATCATTAGCCGAACAAGACGAGTAAACATAAAGAAAGAATAGATTTTTTATGTTACTCTCAAAAAGTACTCCCTCCGTCCCTGAAAAAATAGATTTCTAGGTTTGTCCTAAGTCAAATTTTTTAAACTTTGACCAAATTTCTAGAATAAAATATTAAAAGTTATGATATCCAACTCGATTTATCTAAGACTATATTTTTACATGGTGCTCATTTTAAGTCTTAGATGTTGTTACATTTTTTTATAAAGTTAGTCAAAGTTAAAAAATTTAACTGGCACAGATTCTAGAAATTGATTCTTTCGGGGACGAAGGAAGTATTTCGTTAACACCATATTCCTTTTCATTTTCTAACATGAAGGTGATGATTGAACTTGGATACCGCACCAGGTGATCAAATGAACAATGCATACCATACTAAGAGTTCTATACTTAGTATGGTTTTAATGGGGTTTTGTAGGTGTTTTATAGCCATTAACTAAAAAAATAAGTTAACATGACATAGTACCGAATAATAGAGAGAGGAGTGAAAGTGTAATTTGATGAATTGAGTTTTATGGAGATAAAACTTGACTATATTATTTTCAATGCATGTAGTCTTAGAAACTGAACATAAAACATTTATTGAGATTGGCTTTATAACCTCTAGAAAAGTACTCCTCCATTTATTAGTATTTATAAGCGCACGAGAAAATTTTCACTAAGGCCAAGGAAGTATTATCTCTGATTAGGTCATTCTCAGTGAAAGTTTCATGTCCTTGTTTTCAATGCTTCTATATATTGGAAATATTGTTCGCAACGAAACTCTCTCTTCTCCCATAAACATGTTATCTTCTCTTTCTTTATAAATACAATGCTATGTTAGCATATTTAATGTCCATACAATTCTATAAAACTCGTATTGAGATTGCCCACAAAAGGAGCCGAGAGTAATGAAAACAAGCTCGAAATACTACTATGTGTCGTGCTAGTTATATAAATAAGGAACTATGTTAATTACATATAGGATGGGAAACGATAAAAACTTTTGTGCCTTGTGTTCCTCTAAATACTGGATGAGGGAGTATAAAGGTAATTTGTAACCGAATTCAGTTATTTCAATAGTATTTTGTGAGAGTTAATAAGTTGAAACAAGACTGAAAAACTAAAGCGAACAGAATGAATAACTTGGTGAAATATTGATATTAACATGGTTATTGTGATTTGTTCCATGTATTTTAACAATTGTCGTTTTGTAATAAGATTTTTTAAACTATTATAATGTCTTGGCCCTGACAAATACAATGAAATAAATATAAATTTTGATCAATTGGGACGTATGCAGATATATTTCAAGGGACTAGTTTATTTAGAGCACAATCACGTCCTCGTCCTAACAGTTTTTCACATCCTCTTGTATCTTGAGTATATACAGTATTAATTTGGATAATTCTATGAACACTGTAGCACGTTTTACTCCGTTGTTTGTCATCACAACAATTATGTTCCACCTATCCTACCTGCGAGTGTTATCACTAAAAAAATATTTTTACACCTGTGGATATTGTATTTATGCACAAACGGTATTGTCATTAGACACTAAACTTTTGAGTAACTAAACTTCAATCCTATATTAGAAGGATAAAATGAAAGAGAGGGGTATTTTCTACACAGCCCCTACGTAGTACAGTAGTTGAAATACTAGACGTGGACAGAATAAACATGACGTACTCCTCCTATCTGCCACTTGTTACTGGTAGAGACATGGATTACGAGAACCTAAAGCGTGAGGCACGTGGGGGAGATAAAAGTCAATCAGCGAGCCTGTTCACTCGCTGTACAGAGGCACAAGGCGACCGAGACGTCTAGGGGCTGTTGGGTAGTACTGCGTTTCAGCTTCACTACTGTAGACAATTGCACTGTAGTATAAGCTAATTTTTTTAGCTCCTTCTACTTTACCTCTCGCAGTTTATTTTGTGCCTCAGTATACATAATAACTTCACCCTGTAGTATCAAACAGTCTCACTATAAGCTGAAGTAGTGATGAGCCATACTAAACACAGCCTTAAATCAGGGATTCTCCAGAATGGAAGAAGCTGAGTACGACTGCATGGTAGGCTGACAAGAGGTCTCCCGTTTTTTTTTTTCTTCGCAAAAAAATAAAATAAAAAAGAGGTCTCCCGTTTCGTTGACCTGCTCGTCTAGGAAGTTCCGTTGGTTAGGCGGCCAGGATGCACCCCGCTGTGGAGACGCAATTATTGGGCGAGGAAATCATGGCGCCGAGCGAGCCGCCGAGGTGGAGTTGGCGTCTCGTGGGCTGCGCCTGCTCCACGCCACGCCACGCCACGCCACGCGCACTCGGTGTGGATGGGACGCTGATTAATCCCGAGCTGAGCACGCCCGCTGCTTCGTTAACCAACAAATCTGCGATCTCACGCTCCTGCTGCTGCTGGTAGCCGACAGCGCCCACAAATAGCGCACGCACCTGACAACTACGTGCGGTGCTGGGCCCACCGCCCAGTCGCACCACAGCTGGCGGGTGCCGCCGGTGCGTCGCGTTCGCTCGTGGACCTGTTCGCTCGCAGGAAAAAAAAAAGAATCCATTCGCGTAGCAAGCGCAGAAAATGACGGGATGAGAGAGAGCCGGAAAGGAGGACAAGAGGGGAGCAGGGGGCTATGGTCCTGCTACGGCGCCTTCTACGTGCCGCCTCTCCAAATCAGTCGCGAGGCAACGAGGTGCGTGGGTCCGTGCACGCGAGCGGTGCGGCGCCAAGTGGAGATACGGACGGATCGCGAGGGCGGGATTGCCCGGCGACGCCGGCGCCCGCTTTGTTTGTTTTGTTTGGGCGCGTGATGAGTGATGGCGACAGGCGGCGGAGCGCGCGGGCGGGCGGTGTGGAGTACTGGAGTGGTGGGGCGGACGGGACAACGTCTCTGGCCTGCCGTGCCGCCGCGCTAGCGGGTCCAAGTCGCTGTCTCCGCAGCTGCGCCGCGCGAGCCCCACTTGACGACGTCTCCCTCCACTGGCTGCTGCTGGCGTACGTGGACGCGCTTTGGCTGGCGTAACCATCTCGGCATCGCTCGTAGCGTAGCTACCGGAATTTGACGTTGGCGGGTGGAGGGGCGGCTGGGTTTACCTCTTCCTACGGGCAACAGCTTTTTTTTAGGCAAAGTCAAGAGTTTTATTCACTATAAGCATGATTATAGTCTCTTGATGCCACCTCCCTCAACCAATAGGGATGGTAATCTGTCCAGTTACATAAAGGAAACAAAGACGAGGGCATACGTGCACAGCAGTGAGCTACATTATTCTGTTGGAATTAGATCTCTTCCCGTTAGGCCCAACGGACTAACGGGCCCTAGGTTATGCCCTGATCGGGGGCGTCCAACCATGTGCTTGGTGGACCCCCGTCACACAGTGCTATAAAGACTAGGTGGGGGCCGGGGCGCCAGGCACGCGAAACGAGGTTCACCTGGCCGCCGCCAACTCCCCACCGACATCCTAAACCCTAGACCGATCTAGAGGGAGCGCTGCCAGCGGCGGGAAGCTTCACCGACGCCGGCGAGCACCGGATGACGACCGACACGACTACCGACGCTACTACAACGCCCATGGTCGACGGCGGCTCCAACCCTAACACCGTCGCCGCCACTGTGACTCCTCCGATTGACTCATCCGGTCTGTATTTCCCTCTCCTCTCTCTCTCTCTCTCTCTCTCTCTACTTCTCTCTACATCACATGAACCGCATCTATCTACCTACCCGAATCACTTCTATCCTACTGGATCCGCTCCTAGACGATCCTAGAAGCCTATCAATGGTATCAGACGCCTCCTACGGAGGGGATCCACTCGGATCAGAGCAGAATCGGCTCAACACAGAACGAAAACCTAACCCTAATCGAAGAACATAAGGGGTTAGGGGAACGAAAGAACTAATTCGGATGCAATGGAACGGATCGGATGAACCCGATCCCGATCTGTACACCACGAAACCCTAACCCTAAATCATGAACTCAAAGGGCTAGGGAGAACTTGAACGCGTGAAAGCATAGATCGGGATGCAAGAAAACACACGAATCGAAACACTCAGATCCTGATCCAAAGAAACCGCATGAAAATGAAATCGATTGAACCCTAACCAAAAAAAGAACTGGGGCGGTGCTCTTACCTAGGGCTCGGTCCTCCATTGCCGGCGCGCGGGAAGACTCCGGTGAGGTCACGCCATCGCGCGACCTCTCTGTCTTGTGCGCGGCATCGCGGTCACCGCGGCCAGCCCGCTCGACGGCGACACGTCCACCTCTCGGTGGGCGCGCACACCGGAGAGAAGGTCGGCGGCGGCGGTGGCGCTCTCTCCCTCCTCCGGCCGGTGGCTCTCGGCCGCCGTCGCTCTCTCCCTCTCGACTGTCTTGTGCGGCGCGGGAGAAAGGGAAAGGGAGCAGACGAAATGAAACTAGGGTTCGGGGGCTCGGCCGTCGGCCGGGGGTTTTGTACCCGCGAAAAGGACGCGCAGCCATCCGATCCCCGACGCCCTAGATCCGACGGCCGCGGGCTGGTCTGAGCCTGCTGGGCCACTTTGAGCCCAGGCGGGAGGGCTCTTTCCCGGCCCAGGCCCACGTTGCAGCCTGGGGGGAGAGGACAGGCCCCGCGCGCGGCCGGTTGGGCCTTTTTGGCCTCTGGGCCGTTTAGTTTGCCCGGCCTGTGAACTGAACAGTGACGTTTCCCTTTTTTTATCTAGAATTAAATAGAATTGATATTTGAATAAATTTAAAATGAAATTTGGTGAATTTTTCTCTGAACAAATTTATCCAATGATAATTTAATTCAGAGAATAATCACATGAAGAATATTCTGGAAAATAATATTTCGAACAATTTCATTTATTCCATTTTTCCATAAACATTAAATCGAATCACTTGATATTTGAATGAATTTGAATTGACATTTGATGTATTATTCTCTATACAAATTTTATCCAACGATAATTTTTTTTAAAGAACAATTCAAATTGAATTTTCTAGAAAATAAGATTATGAACAATTTTAATTGTTTCCGCTGCGAAGAAAATATTGAATTTGCCTCTTAATTAAATTTGAACCAACGGGATAATTTAATTTTGAGTGAATTATGTTTTTCGATAATTTTGTTAAGATTATAATACTGTTATTTTCTGACCAATGTTGTTAATAACATTATTATAATGAATTGCTATGCATTTATTTTACTTCTGCCCAACGGTGATGTATAAATTTTGCATAGAGGAATTGTATGTTTAATTTTGACCAACGTTAAGTTAAGGCATGCAATTTCATGATGAATGTTTCTCATTTTTCTTTGGATAAATTTCAGGAGTTAAAGGAATGGTGAACATAAACAACATTCCTCCGCTCAACGGTACCAACTACCGTGTGTGGCGGGAGAAGTACGAGTTGGAACTTGCACTGGCAGAGATTGATCTTGCCATCACTTCCCCGTGTCCTACTATTCCAGAGGAACCGGAGAAGAGAATCGATGAAACTGACGAAGCTTTTCACGCCCGAAAGCGTGATTTTGCAGAAGTCAGAATGAAATATGACATCGAACACAGGCGTTGGATTCAATCCAACAGAAAATGCCTATTGGTGGCGAAAGCCACCATTGAAGACCAAATCCGAGGGTCAATCCCAGAATGCATCACCGCCATTGACTACCTCGAAAGGGTAAAGAGTCAATTTACTGGGTCTTCTAAGGCCACATCAAACACAATGATACATAAACTTGTATCTGAGAAGTATAATGGTGGTGGTGTGCGTCAGCACATATTGAAAATGAACACCATGGCAGCGAAATTAAAGACTATGGATTTGGGGATCAATGACAAGTTCCTCATCCACTTGGTCTTTCTTTCACTGCCAAAAGAATTCGAAACTTTTGCTGTGAATTACAATATGATGCCTGAAAACTGGGACATTGAAAAGCTCATTGCAATGTGTGTCCAGAAGGAAGAGAGAATCAAGTCCGCACAGGGTGAATCAGCTCATCTTGTGAAGGATAATAAAAGAAAGAACTTTTACAAGAAACCACAGGGGAAACCCCAGTGGAATAAAGGCTCTCCCTCCAAGCCACAAGAACATGCACTTGCAAAGGGAAAAGAAAAGGACTCTCAGGATGAGGACTTCAGAAAATATGGAAATGCTGAAAAAGACCAGTGCAAGGAATGCTTCAAGAGAGAGCATTACAAGAGAGACTGCCCTGTCTACCTGAAAAAGCTACTAAAGAAAGGTGATGATACTACCACATTTGTAGATGAATCCCTGTTTTTATGTTATTCGAACAACTCTTGGTGGATTGATTCAGGTGCAACAATTCACGTTTCGAATTCTTTACAGGGGTTAAGTGGGAGGAGAACCCTGCAAAGAGGAGAAAGAACGATTAAAGTCGCGAATGGAGTACAAGCTGGAGCTGAAGCCATTGGCGATCTAGATTTAGAATTAAAAGATGGCTTTGTACTTAAGCTTAGGAATGTACTCTATGTTCCCTCTTTACGTAGGAATTTAATAAGTGTATCGAAACTCGATGATGATGGATTTGGCTGTCATTTTTGTAATGGCAGATGTGAACTATTTGATAATAATGATAAGTGTGTTGGTCTTGCCTTCCGACAAGACAAGCTTTATTTATTATCTCTTGCTGAAAATGTGAATCATGTTGTGAATGATGTGAATGTCTCCCAATCTACAAATGAGAATAAGAAGCGGAAGAGAAATGAAAGCGACTCTTCGAAATTATAGCATTGTCGTTTGGGCCATATTTCGAGGGGGAGAATAGAACGCTTAGTGAAACAATCAATTCTTCCGCACTTAGAACTCTCCGATTTAGAACAATGTGTTGATTGCATCAAAGGAAAATATGTTAAGAAAATAAAGAAAGATGCTAAACGAAGCACGAGAGTATTAGAAATAATTCACACGGACATTTGCGGTCCATTCCCAACGAAAAGCGTGGATGGTTATGATTCATTCATAACATTCACGGATGATTACTCTCGTTATGGCTATATTTATCCAATTAAAGAAAGAACAGAAGCATTGGATAAATTTAAGATATTTAAAGCCGAAATTGAAAATCAACACAACAAGAAAATAAAGATAGTTCGATCAGACCGTGGTGGAGAGTATTACGGGTGACATACCCCGTACGGCCAAATTCCAGGTCCCTTTGCAAGGTTCCTACAGGAAAATGGCATAGTCGCTCAATACTCCACACCGGGGGAGCCTCAGCAGAATGGAGTGGCTGAAAGAAGAAACCGTACCCTAATGGATATGGTGAGAAGCATGATGAGCTACTCTACACTACCGGTTGGTTTATGGATGGAGGCACTGAAAACCGCCATTCATATACTCAATCGAGTACCAAGCAAGTCGGTGCAGAAAACACCGTATGAATTATGGACAGGAAGAGAACCCTCACTTAAGCACTTACGTGTGTGGGGCTGTCCAGCTGAGGCAAAGGTATTTAACCCAAATATTGGAAAGTTAGACTCCAAGACTGTCAGCGGCCATTTCATTGGCTATCCAGAAAGATCGAAAGGATATCGATTCTATTGTCCTGATAGATACACGAAATTTGTTGAAACAAGACACGCTGTGTTCTTGGAGAATGACATGATCAGGGGGAGCAAGGTAACACATGAAATTAGACTTGAGGAGAAGCGGGTACATGTACCCACTCCGATGGTTGAAGAACCATACTTTACATTACCTGCTACCGATGTTGCACTAGCAGTACAGGACACTATGGTGACAACGCCTGTTGTGAATTCTCCCATAGCAACAACGAATGAACAAGAGGAACCTGTCCATCAGGAGCCTGTAGAACCAAATGTTGCTAATGAGGAAGAACAACAACAGCCCATAGTGGACCAAGTGCCAGAGGCCCCTAGAAGGTCTCAAAGAACTAGAAGGTCAGCTATTCCAGATGATTATGAAATCTATGAAACTGAAGAATATCATATGAAAGATGACCCTATAACTTTTGAAGAAGCCATGAGAAGCGAACACTCATCGAAATGGCTTCAGGCCATGGAAGATGAGATGAAATCTATAAATACCAACAAGGTTTGGGTTCTAGAAAACATTCCTAAAGGAGCTAAGAAAGTAGGATCCAAATGGGTCTATAAGACGAAATATGACTCTCAAGGGAATATTGAAAGACACAAAGCACGACTTGTGGCTAAGGGTTTTACCCAAAGAGAAGGGATCGATTACAATGAAACTTTTTCCCCAGTTTCTTGTAAATATTCTTTCAGAATCATTATGGCACTTGTGGCTCACTACGATCTAGAATTACATCAGATGGATGTAAAGACAACATTCCTAAATGGGGATTTGGATGAAAATGTCTTTATGGTACAACCGAAAGGTTTTGTCGTAAAAGGAAAAGAGAATATGGGATGTCGTCTGAAAAGATCAATTTATGGTTTGAAACAAGCTTCAAGATAGTGGTACTTGAAGTTTGATAAAACTATAAAGGGTTTTGGGTTTAAAGAAAATGTCGAGGACAATTGTGTCTATGTGAAATTCAAGAATAAGAAATACATATTCCTGATCCTATATGTGGATGATATCTTACTTGCTAGTAATGATGTCAATTTACTATTGGAGACGAAGAAATTCTTGTCCTCGAACTTTGATATGAAAGATCTTGGTGAAGCTTCGTTTGTCTTGGGAATTGAGATTCATCGAGATAGAAGAAAAGGGGTATTGGGATTATCGCAAAAGGCATACATAGAAAAAGTTTTGAAGAGATTTAGTATCCATGCGTGTAGTCCGTCTCCTGCTCCGATTGTCAAGGGCAATAAATATGGGAATATCAGTGTCCCAAGAACAAATATGAAATTGATCAAATGAAAGCGGTACCGTATGCTTCGGCAATTGGAAGTTTACAATATGCTCAAACGTGTACACGCCCTGACATAGCTTTTGTTACCGGGTTACTTGACAGATATCAAAAGAATCCAGGAATTGAACATTGGAAATTAGTGAAGAAAGTCTTACGTTATTTGCAAGGTACGAAAGGTCTCATGTTGACATATGAAAAATCTGATTCCCTGTACATAGAGGGGTATTCAGATTCTGACTATGCTGGAGATGAAAGAAAATCCACGTCAGGATATATATTTACTCTTGCTAAAGGAGTGATATCGTGGAAAAGTTCGAAACAAACAATGACTACATCCTCAACAATGTACGCCGAGTTTGTAGCATGTTATGAGGCCTCGGGGCAGGTAAACTGGTTAAAGAAATTTATACCCGGATTGAGAATAATTGAAAGTATAGAAAGACCGATGCAGTTGTATTGTGATAACAACCCAGCGGTAGAATATGCTCACAACAATAGGTCAAGTGGTGCTGCCAAACACATTGATATAAAGTACTATGTTGTGAAAGATAAACTTCGGGATCATATCATAAATCTTGAGCATATATGAACAGAAAAGATGCTAGCGGATCCGCTCACAAAAGGCCTTCCACCCAGTGTGTTCAGAGGACACATAGCCGGCATGGGTTTAAGGGAGAGCCTATGATTCCCGAAGAATAAAAAGGGCCCAGAATGATGAAAAGTTTATTTCCAAAATAGAAAGGTGTGTAGTAGCTGTTAGTCTAACAACATGAATTGTTGTGACGATGAAACTGATCTATCATAGAATTGAAAAGAATTGGAATATTGAACTCGAAATAGAATTGAAGAATTAAAAGAATTGTATGAGATCTAGGGGGAGAATGTTGAAATTAGATCTCTTCCCGTTAGGCCAACGGACTAACGGGCTCTATGTTATGCCCTAATCGGGGGCGTCCAACCATGTGGTTGGTGGGCCCCCGTCGCACAGTGTTATAAATACTAGGTGGGGGCCGGGGCGCCAGGCACGCGAAACGAGGTTCACCTGGCCGCCGCCAACTCCCCACCGACATCCCAAACCCTAGACCGATCTAGAGGGAGTGCTGCCAGCGGCGGGAAGCTTCACCGACGCCGGCGAGCACCGGATGACGACCGACACGACTACCGACGCTACTACGACGCCTATGGCCGACGGCGGCTCCAACCCTAACACCGCCGCCGCCACTGCAACTCCTCCGATTGACTCATCCGGTCTGTATTTCCCTCTCCTCTCTCTCTCTACTTCTCTCTGCATCACATGAACCGTATCTATCTACCTACCCGAATCACTTCTATCCTACTGGATCTGCTCCTAGACGATCCTAGAAGCCTATCATATTCGGCTCTCGTTTTACAAGAGAAAATATAAAAACAAACAAAGGACCTGCTGAGCTCCTGAACTTCATGTCAAAGACCTGCAATTTGAGACTGCCCACCCGTTTTTGCTTGAAGTTGACGCTCCAACATAGCACAACTGTCTCCAGGATGATTTTACCACCGTTCGTCGATGCTGCCATCAGCAAGCCCGTCCTGCGCCACCGATGCTTCAATCACGAAGACATCCGGCACATGTTCATACAATCACGCTTCTGCCACCACGAGGTTACCAATCTGATCTCTTAGAAGTTAGAACTGCGAGTCTTCCCACACAGAACGAGCTGTCAAAATAGCCATCCGAATTGACCTACAACAACTATAGTGTCAGGTCACTATTGGGTGCACGCCGACCGAACAAGACAATGAAACTTTATAATACATCTAATTTGCAATTTCTACCGGCACGGAATTCCTTCTTATCTTAGTTGCAAAGCAATACTCCCTCTGCCCTGAAAAAAAAATACATTTTTGAAGTTGTCATAAGTTATTTTTTAAACTTTGACTAAATTTCTAAAATAAAATATTAAAAGTTTTGATACCAAATTAGTATCATTAGATTTATCATAGAACATATTTTCACATGGTGCTCATTTTAAATCATAGATATTATATTTTTCTATAAAATTAATCAAAATTAAAAAAAAGTTGACTAACACAGATTCTAGGAATTGATTCTTTCAGAGACGAAGGGAGTATCATAGTTAGTTGTGCTACGGCTGTAGCTACAACGGACATGCTCTATCGGTTCAATTATAGATGACGTTATGAGATGCGTGTAGGTTACACTTTTTGAATTTTGACTAGGTTTATAGAAAATACGTGCAACATATATATCTCCAAATAAATTTATTAGGAAAGTATACTCAAAGATCTATCTAGTGATACTAATTATGTATCATAATAATTATTGTTTTTTTATATATAATTGATCAAAATTTAAAAAACTAACTTCTTAGAGCATCTTCAAGAGATTAGTCAAATCGTTTTCTAAATATAAATTTAGCTATTATGAAAGAAAAAAAAAATATCTCCAACAGTCTATGTAAAATACTCTCTAAATTTAGTAGCTCTCCATTTCACCTCATTCGTTCTCTATCTTTGGATAGCCTACCTCACTAGCCATCTAGACTCTTTATTTTACAGAGAATGTTGGAGTAATCTAGCGTTATCTATTTTAGACAGTAACTAAATCACTAAATATATCTAGTATTTTTATCTAATCTATTGAAGATGCTCTTAGGAGGCGAGAATGATTTATTTTCAGTATCAGGAGGCCGCAACAACTACAAACCAACCACTTCGCAAAAAAAAAAAAACTACAAACCAACCACAGAGAGATTAAAAAAAAACCAACCACAAAGAGAAACGACTAGGCAGGCCTGTCGACAATGGTGTGCGAGCTGAACGATCGAACAGGGCCCCCAAATAATTTTGGGCCCAAGTCACAGCATTTCACTAGCCCACGAGCCTGCCTATACATACTAGATTGACGAGAGAGCCAGCGTCTTTGGGCCACCGGTTTGCCTTGCCGATTGTCCAGGTTGTGCGCGCTACTCCCGGCACAATGTCTGATTTTTGCTTAATCTCAAAAAAAAAAGTCTGATTTTTGCTTTTCAAATAATTAATTAATGTTTAAATTAATCATCTGAACCTTTGATAAGTTCCGTATAAATTGACTAATTACCTGTTAGTTCATAGCTGTTGCCGGAAAAGTAGATCTACACTCCACTAGCAGTTTTCTTTTTCTTTTTTGCATAAATTGATACGGTTCAAGATATAAGTTGAAGATTTTATATTAAAAATACTAGAGAGACGGTGCTTTTTCTTATGATAATGCTAGTACTATTTTTACTCTCTTAAATTTACTATATATTGTATAAATTTCTAAAAAACTGCACAAAACAACACAAACTAAATTTATATAATTGAGCGAAAGTATAGCTTATTTGTATTGGAAAGCATTAAGTTTTGAAAATTTTGAGCCACAACTCACATTCCGTCTTGGGCTTGGCCTCCCAAATTCCTGGAGACGGCCGCTAGGTTTTATAGCCGCAGACCAGCCAATGGCTTAAATCGGAAGTGAACGGGTCAACTTAAATCAGAAGTGAACAGATTAGCGTTTGGCTATGTTTCAACAAAGATAAAAATAAATGATAATATGGTCCCTACACATCATATATATGTTGTGCCGCAATTTGAATGTTATTTTCATTTTTGTGGCATAGCTTTGAACTAGACAAAAATACCTTTTTCGCCATGTGTTTCAGCATTGCCTCTATTTGGCTGTGACCAATGTTTATGAGGTATATTATGTGTGTATTTATAGGGTTGTGCGTGCATATATGTGAGGTCTGTGCTGATATCATGCTTTTTTTTGGGGGGGGGGGGGAGCTGCATATAGCTGTGCACTGGTTGTTGGTGAATTTCGATCAAATGTAGAAACTATAACGAATAAAAAAACTACATATAGTCGGACGCTAGTAGAATGGAAGTGTCATAAGGTAAATAGAGTTTGCAAAAGTGGTTTATGATTTAGCTCAGTTAGCTAAGCGGACCACTCATACGACTACTTGGTGGGGACAAGCGCATGTGTGCATCTTGGACCTCATCAACTCTGATGGTAATCTTTCACCAAGTTAATGAATGCTTAATTTCTTTACCCCGTAAAAAAAATAAATGTTTTGTAGATTCTAGCTCAAAGTAATAAGAATGAGAGTGAGAGAGAGAGATAGAGACGGTGGAGGAGTATATAGAGAGTGAGGAAAAAATATAAGAGTAAGCAACAACAGACCAAATGACAGTTTGCTCGCAAAAAAAAAAAAGGCCAAATGACACAGGGATGGTAGATCCCGTCAGAGATACAGAGGGAAGAAAGAAAATAATTTAGCTATTCTGTTCTCAAATATCGCCCAACCTAATTCAAACCATCGAGTCATCTAGATTTATACCTTACGTCCAATATTTTAATTTAATCCCTAAATCACAATATCGCCCTCTACGCTTTCCCAATGTTTCTCACTCTTTCGTTGCTATAAAAAGATAATTATTTTTGTCTTGGGATTTTTTTCCTGAAAATCGACTGTGTACAATGTGGACCAAGGAATGATTTTGGCGATCCATAAGTGCATTTTTTTTTTAGAAACATCCATGAGTGCATATGGGAGCGTCGACCGATGTCATCTCCCTTGGCCCTTGCGGGTGTTAGCAAGCTCGTGTGGCCAATTGGGCCATATGCTTATGCCTATACGGGTGAGGCCTCGTATGGCCTAGAAGGCAACCCCGTATCGTGTTTGAAGCAATCATTAGCATTTGCAAATTTAGAAACTGAAGTTCTAACGCAGTCATTAGTATTTGACACCAAAAAATCACTTTCCCAAAGGATGAATTCTTGTAGCAGTGGCTATGTAGCCTGCTTCTAACGTACTAGTAATTATGGGATTACTGACAGGCTGTGTCGGCAGCTAAACGGGCCAACTGTTGGGCTTGAAGCCCAACAGTAAAAAGAGGAAGGCATGGAAGCCCAACGAAAAGATGAAGTGGGCTGAAAAGAAAAATAAAGAAATAGAAAAGGAGGAGGAGATTTGTGGGTTGGGTTTAAAAGGATTTCAGCCCAACAAATTCTTAAAGCCCTTTTCGATTTTGCAACCCATCTTAAAAGCTGTATTTTGAAAATTTTAAAGTTTGAAATTTGATTTTGAAACTAAACTTGAAATGTTTGTCAATAAAAATTTGGAAGCCCCTTGCAAAGTCTATTTGAATTCATTTTTTTAAAAAAATGAAGACCTTTTAAAAGAAATTTTGAAATGTCTTTTTCAAAACAAAAAAATATATATATGTTTTTCAAATATATTTTTGAAAACTTTACTTTTTAAGATAAAACAAAGCCTATTTGAACATAATTATTTTTAAAAGAGCCATCTTCACTAAATAAAATTAAAGTTAAGGCATAGATGCATGCAAAACATTGGTATATTTTACAAAACCTTTTTTTTTTGCGAGACCCGGTTACAAACATGGACACTCACATACACGAGTTCACACTCACCCCTATGAACGCACACACACTCACGTTCCAGAGAGGTGCGGAGGGTTTGCATCAAACAAAGTATCCCTATGTGATGGTCTCGCTAACGTTTGGTAGACAACGACTAGTTTTCCAATGGCCGTCTTGGGAAGGCATCGGACAATGTCATAGTTTGTTCAATGGTCATCGGGTTATCCTATGGACATGCATAACTTGTGCCCCAATGGCTCGATTCTTCAAGAAGGCTTTTTATACCTCCATGGTCAGGAATTTGGAGTGTGCTGAAGACATAGGAGTGTTGACACACCCCACAAAGTGCTCTAACCACCACAAGTGTTTAAGATAATATTAGGTGATTAGTGTAGGTGCTTTTGCAAAGTGTTTATGCTAGTTAGATCTACCTTATTGTGTTTGCTCTAGGTTTAGTTCTAGTGTACATATCTCAATACTTGGTGCTCACGTTAACTATTGTTGTACTTGGAGGGGCTTGTAGTCTTGGGGGACTACATCAATTGCATTTGTAGTGTGGCCGCCACCATGACCATAGGGAACAAGGCTTATGGAATTTTGTCCGGAAGCTTGATAGTGAAGCAGTGTGAGGAGCTTTCTAGAAGAGCATTCCGAAGACTCACTTGCGCGTGGGAAGGCCCAATGCTATGCATGGAGTTACCTGACAAGGAGCTTGACCATTGTGAGGGGTACCAACAAGGATTGGGGGGAAGCTTGCACACTTCTCGATACCTCGGTAAAAATATTGGTGGCATCAAACAAGAGTTTGCATCTCTATTGTCCTTTACCTTTCACACTTATTTTATCTACCTTGGTTGTGCACTTCATAGTAGATACAAAATGATATTCATCAAGCCATGTACCTTTGCAATAATGAACACAAGTTTGTTAAGTATTTGATCAAATTTGGACTCATTTCACATTTATATCATCAACATTAATACAATATGAGCCTAGCCTACAATAATCAACATAATACTAAATACCTACAACTCTCATGAATATTGTTAGCCCCTTAATCATGTTGTCATTGAATCACCAAACCTACTTAGGTCCTTGATCAACTTTCACCTATTAACTATAGTTAGGAAGTATATATTATACATGAGAATGTGGTTGGAGCGGCTAGGGTTGCAAGCATCAATGCATTGTCATGTGTCATGGGCTTGCTTTGTTAGATAAAGGATGGATTTGGCTTGTTTAGTTGTTCTAGAGGAAGAAATTCATTATAATAGCTATAATAATTTCTGCTAAAAAGTGGTAAATTTCTTAAAGGTTGGAAACGGCAAAAACAACTGCAATTTTCATATTTGCAGCTTCCGTTATAATTTTTCACGTTTTTTCAAACATAAGATAGACCTTTAAATAAACTCAATAAAAAGTATGCTATATTTATCTTTTTATCCCTACATTAGCTTCATTTCTAGCAAAGCAAAATCATTTCTCAATGAAAACTAAGGCTCTTATATAGGTGCTTCGCTTCATGGTTTTAGATATTTATTAAGTGTGTCTAATCATAGGCATCATCGCAGCATAACACCATGTTATTCTTGAAATTTGAATCCACGAATG
The DNA here is from genome assembly GCA_022036555.1 of Microstegium vimineum. NCBI lineage: Eukaryota > Viridiplantae > Streptophyta > Magnoliopsida > Poales > Poaceae > Microstegium > Microstegium vimineum. The sequence goes on along the minus strand of CM039137.1, from coordinate 13,649,215 downwards.
ATTACATTCACTTCTTGTGTCTCTTACAACAAGCACTATATAGTGAAATATACGATCAAATGTATTCTCCTTTTCCTAACACGAACCATTAGATTTTATTCCTGTTAGGCTTAGAACCAAATAGACAAAACTTCTACCCTTTGAAAGACTAGTCTTAGACGGCATAGAATGGCTTATATCGGCAGGAAAGAGGAAAGACAAGAAACTCATAATCCAAACCCACATAGCATTCAGTTTTGGTAGTCAAAATTTTGTGGTCACCTCCGAAATTGCTGAAATTCATAATACGTTGTTGAAATTTTATTAGAGTCATCAACAAAAGATGTGATTTTCAGCAAAGAAGTACACATACATTGGATAAAAGAATATACATAGATACAACGTAATAAAAAACAAAAAATACGAGTCCAAAGTTATCTATTTATAATAAAACACATTACTATTATACAAGATTTCAGTTTTTTTTTGCAGCCATCCGAAAATTACTGAAATTCAAGAAGTTTTGAAACGTTGCAAGAATCCCAACAGAACACTATTCTCGGCCAAAAAAAAAAAGTTTCAAATCCTCAGATGTCAGAATCTCGGAAAATGGGAACTACTTCCTCACGTGATTAATCACGGCCGCAGACCGCCTCGCCGAACGGATCCGCGAGCGCCGCGCTGAGTTGCAGTTGCAGTCCCGGCCCAGGAACGACGGCAGCTCCGCCGCCCGCCGGCCCTGCACGTCCCGTACGGCCCCTCGCTTCCTTGTCCTCCTCTGGCCGTCTGTCTCGTCGGGCCTCGGGCGCTGGCGCTGGCGCTCGTCGAATCCGGTCAGACCACCACAAGCGAGCGCCCCCACACACAAACACGCACGCACGCACACACTGAAGAGCACAACAACGCGAACGGGGAACGCGTCGCGTCTCTTCTCTCTTTTCTCCCGTCCTTTCTGCCTCTGCCCCGCAAGGCCTCTCTGCCTCCGCCCCGCAGTTCCACACCCACCCTACGCTCTCCTTCCTTCCTTCCTCTCCACCAGGCGCCTCGCGAGGGAACGCCGCCGCAGCCGCAGCCGCCGCGAGGATCCGGCGGGCGTCCGCCTGGACGCGAAATGCCCGCCCAGAAGCGCCCGCTCCCGTCGCCCACCCCCGATGATTCCGAAGGCCGCGTCGCAGCGCGGCACACCGCCGCCAGCGGTGATGGAGGCAGGGGCGGAGCCTCACGTGAGATGGATGGGGAGGCCTCCGCGCGTCAGGAGAGCCCGCCGCATCGGAGGCCTCGCGACGGTGGTGAGATGAACGACGCCGCCCCCGGCCCCGGCCGCGGCGCCTGCCTCTGTCTCTCGGCTCACACGTCGTCTTCGATGCCGTGGGTCGTGGATGTGCCTGAGAGGTTTCGTTTGTGTTTGGGCGGTTTCGCAGATCCCGACGACGAGGAGGTGGGTGGCTGCGGCGGAGGAGATGGAACCGACACCAACGGCGAATCGTCCCTGTCCCCGACCGCCGGAAGCATGGAAGAGTAAGTCTAAGCCCCGCTCTACTGTCATCTCTCACCCTCACCGACCTCTCCCAGGTTGCTTCCCGTGGCCGTCAAGGCGATCCGGACCTCGTCGACGCTCGTGTGATCGGTTAGTGTGTCCCCGTACTGCAGCAGTTTGTTGTTGGCGCACGCTGGCCGGCGACGGGAAGGCAGTCGGCCCCCGGTTAAACTGGGAGGGTGTTAAACCAATGTGCTCGCCTTTGTTCCCTTCGGTTGGATTGTTTTTAATTACCCCTTCGCCCGGGGTCATGGCGCCCACGGCTGACACCAGCGCATGCGGCGCAAATATTGGTGTACTGCTAAAAGAATTGAACGTGCGGGGTCGGGGGGCCCTTTCGATTTTTTGCGTTTCCAGTTTCCTCATCCCACTGCTTTTTGATGGAAAAGCTGTGGGGCGGCGGTTACGGACAACACCATCGCCCTTAGTTTTTTTCCAAGCACCCCCCCCTTCCTGATGAGCCGAGTCCGCCCTCCTGCCCGGGCAATTTTAAAGCCCCGTGCCCCCACCGCTGGGCGGGTAAACGTTTCCCGCAGGCCCGGGCCCCCCCCATTGGTTAACAAATTAATTGTTGAGGAATGTTTTCTTTTTCAAAGGGGGTGGGGCCCCCTTCCTTTTTTCCTGGCAACGCTAAAAAAGTTCAGTGTCCCCTTTAAAAGGGGCCCAAAGTTCGTTATTGTTGTTCCTCCGGGGGCAAAACTTCTGGCATGTTTTCAGGCCGGGGGGGTTTTTTAAAATTGGGCCGGTTGCCCCTTTTCAGGGGGCCCCCCTTTCCCCAAAAGGGCCAAAATGGTAGAAAGGGAGAGGATGCAGTGGATGGAGGGGCCCCGCGGGTGAAAAGAGAGGCTAGAGTTTTTCTACCCCAAAAAGTTTCCCTGGGTTTAAAAATTGCCCCATCCCCCCCCGGGGAAAATCCTTTCCCCCAACCCCCCCCCAAAGGGGTTTTTTAACCCGGAGCGGGGGTGTCCGTCCCCCTTGTTGTCGTTCCAGGCCCCCCCCTTCTGTCGTTTGATCTTGGGCATGCAGTATCAAAGCTTGATCCCCCGCTGTAAGCTATGCAAATGGGAGTCTCGCTGTGTTTTCATCTTGGATGGTTTTTTTTCCCGTCTTCCTGACCCACAGAGTCAATTTTAAGGCGAGGCCACAAAGTTTCCCGGGGCTGTTTCCCCAGACCAGTCGCCCGGGCCCTGGGGATAGGAGTGGCAGGGGCCCCAGCGTGAAAAAATGGGGTTGATCAAAGCAGCTGGGCCCCACCCCCTGGGGGGCGGGACCCAAACCTACCAAGGCTACGTTGCGCGTTCCCGACGCCGGAATTACCGGCCGGGCAGAGGTCGGTTGAGCGCTCGCCGTGGGGAGACGACCCCGCGAGCCTCTGGGCAACAAAACCGGCACAGGCCGGGGGGCGGGGGCTTTGCCCCCCCGTGTTCTCATCCGCCCCAATTGAAAAAGAATCACGTGGATCGGCGCCAGCGCCCCCGCGTATAAAACCCCCGGGCTTCCTTTCCCCACTAGGGGAACGGAAAACCTAGCCGCCAACCCAAGGGAAGGGGAGCGGGCAGGGGCGAGGCGAGGCGGCTTCCCGGGCCCGCATGCGCCGCCCCGGGGTCGCTTGCTGTTGCGCCCGCCCCTGGCCCTCGCGGACTCCCAAAGCCCGCAGAGAAACGCAGGGCCGCGGCCCCCCCCGCCAGCCTGTTTGAAGCCCAAAAACCCCCTGAAACCCCCCCACAGACGAAAGCCCCTCCTCTCCGCGAGTCGCGAGGCCCCCCTGCTTTTTTTCCCTTTTTTCTCTTCTCTCCGACCCCTTTCCCGGCTCCCTCACCCACCCGGCCACCCCCCTCCCTCCACCCCCTAAATCCCCTTCCCCCCCCCCCCCCCCCAACCCCCTCCCCCCCCCCCGGGGGGTCCCCCCTTTGAACCAGGCCAACTAGGGGGGGAAAACCCGCTTTTGGGCGGAAGCCCGTCGCTCGCTTGCCCCCCGACGAGTGGGGTAACCCCATGCCCCCGGGGGCCCGGGGCGGGGAAGGAGAGGGGAGGCCGCCCCGGCGGGGGGCGCCCCCCCGGGGTTTGCGAGGCCCCCGGAGCAAGACGGACCCAATTTGGGGCTTGACGCGGCATGCCCCGGCTTTACCGCCCCCGGGGCAGTCGCTTTTCGTACCCGGCCCCCTTGGCGGGGCGGGGTGCGGTTGAGTGGCCGGGGGGAGGCCCGGGGGGACCCGGGATCCCGACAGGGGTTTCCCCAAAGGGGAACGGCGAACGGGAGCCCCCTTTCTCCACCTCGCCTCCGTTTCCGTGGCCGGGGCCCCCCTTTCACCTTGCGGGCCCCCGGGCCTTTGGTCCCCCCCGCCGTTTTTCGGCCCCTCCCCCCGGGGTTGGTCCCGGGAGCAGCGCAGTTGGTTTCTTATTGGGGTATTTCGCCCATGAAAACGCCCCTCCCAATAAAAGACCCAAAAATACGGGGGGGGAAAGGGGTTTTAAAAAGGCCCCCTTTTTTCCCCGGAAAACCGGGGCCGGGAAACCCCCCCTTTTGATTTGGAAAACCCCTTTTTTTTGGGTTTGTTTGATAGTTAAACCCTTTGAATTTTTTCCATCTGTTCTAACGTTGGGGTCGTGGTTTGGTTGGGGTGCGTTCCCCGAACAAAATTTTGTTTTAAAACCGCTGACGGGTTTTAGAAATTTTTGTGAAAATTTTCCCGTTGGGTTTCATCGAAGTAATTTGTAAATTCACCATTTGAGCGTTGGATTTTTGACTGCCCCCTTAAAAGGAAACAAACTAAAAATTTCATTTTAGTTTTCTACTTTCCTTGGCCGTTTTATTGTCTTTTTTGGGGAAAACCTTTTTTTTTTAAAAAAAAAAAAAAATTTTTTTATTTAATTTAGCCATTTACTGCCCATAATTTGAAAAAAACCCCCGCCCGGACCCTTTAAAATTTTGGGTTTTTAGTTTTTTTGGTTATTTGATTTTCTGGGTCTGGGGTTTCCAAAAAAAAGGGAGGGGACGGCCATTTTTTTAGGTAAAAATTTTTTAATTTGCGGAAAAACCCGGGGAGTTTTTAAAATTTTTTTTTAAAAAAAAACCCAAATTTTTTTTAATTTCTTTTTAAAACCCACAAAATAAAATTCCGCCATTTCTTTTTTTTTTTTTAAAAAAAGGCCGCCAATTTTGGGGGGGCCCCTTTTTCCCATTTCCTTTTAAACGGGAGACTCCAAAAAAAAAATTTGGGGCATAATGTTTGCCCCAAATCGGGGGTGTTTTTTGGGGAGCCCCCTTTTTTTTGGAATAAGCCTTTTAACCCAATTTTTTTAAATTTTATGAAATTTTCGGAAAAGGGGAAGGCCGGGGTTTTAAGGACCTTTTAAAAGCAGCTCTAAATTTTATTATTTTTCAAAATGTAAGATTCAGTTAAAAGACCATGTTTTTTTTTGGATATTTTTGGGCCTATAAACAAAGAAAAAGGGGGCCTTTTTTTTAAGGGATTTAAAATTTAAATCCCGTTAAAATGTCATTTGTTATTTTTTTTTCCATCCACGGGTTTTTTTTCGACGGGTTTTTCCCCCAATTTCCAATTAACCTACCGGCCTTGGTTGTTTTTTCCCCTTTTCCAAAAAAAGGGAATTTTGGGAAAATTTCCCCCAAATTTGGAAAATCCCCCTTCAATAGAAATATATTGTACACCCCGTCCAATTTTTGGGGTTTTCATTTTTAAAGAAATTTTTTCTTTTAAAATCTTATAAAAAACTTGTCAAAAAAAACTTGACTAAACCCAAAAAAAAACCAAATAAATTTGGGAAGAGGTTTTTACTTTTTTTGAATTTTTGAATTTATTCTTTACCTTTTGTATGCCCCTTACCAGGGTTTTTTGTTTTTTGGGGTTTTCCAAAGAAAAGGAATTAGGAAGCCCCCCCCTTCGGAGGGGGCATTCTCTATGCCTAGGATAGAAGGCTCTTTTAAAAAAAACCAAAAATTTTTTTTAAAATAAATTCAAAGTTTTTTTTTCCCAACAAAAAGGGGTTTTTAAAAAAAAAATTTCCCTTTTTTTGGAAAAAAGAACCCCCGGGGGAAATTTGCAATGCCCGGGAGGGGGGATCCTAAATATGAAATTTGATTTTTGCCCCAGTTTGAAAAAAGGGGGGTTTGGGCCCCCCTTTTTTTTCCCCTTTTTTCTAGAATCTTCAAATCACTCGGAAAATTGCTTTCAAGGGGGGGGCGGAATCAAAATGTCTCACCTTTTCCAAAGCAGTTTTTTAAAAAAAAAAAATCTTTGCTTTAATTTTAATTTACCTTTTGCAATCTTTTTTTTCAAAAGTCAAAAAACCTTAAAAAATTTGAAAACCGGGGGCTTGGAAAAACCCGTCCCCCCAGCAACGTCCCCTTTTAAAAAAAATTTACGGGGGGAAAAAGAACAGGGGGAGGGTAGCCCCCCCCCCCCCCCCACCTCTATGGAGGTGGAAAAAAACCTTCCCCCCTTTTGCTAATCTTCTCCATTTTAAGGGAAAAAAAGTGGGGACTCTGCATACAAAGTTTTGTGAACCTTGAAAAAATTCTTTCAAAAGTTTAGGGGTAAAAAATTTTGCCCCCCTCCATGGGGGGAAAAAGGCTGGGGAAAAATGGTAACCAAAAAAAACCGGCTTTTAAAACTAAAGGGGCTTTGAAAATTGGTGCACCCCGAATCGTGGAAAAGATCTTTTCTTTTTTTTTTATTTGTTGGACTATTTTTTCCCCGCCCAAAAAGGAATTAACCCGGGAAAAACCCCTGTTTGGGAAACATTTTAAGGGGGGAAAAAATTTGAAGTCCTGATGTTTTTGGTTTTCTTTTTTCCTTTTTTCCCGTTTAAAAATTTTAAAATTTTCCGGGGTTTCCCACCCCAAAGGGGGGGCCGGGTTTTCTGCCCCTCGTTGCCTTTTTTTTTTCCCCAAGGTTTTCCTTTCCGTCGGGGAAAAAAATTCCGTTGAAAACCTTTATCTTTTTTTGGGCCCCTTGGCCTTTAAAAAAATTTGGGGGTTTTTTAAGGTTTTCCCCCGGGGTTTTAAAACCATTTTTTTGGGCCCTAAAAAAAAAAAAAACCCCCAAAATTTCTCTCTTTTTAAAAAGTTAAAAACCCGGGGGTTTCAAAGGGGCCCCCCCGGGTTTTTGGGCCCCCAATGGCCCCTCCCCGGAAATTTGGGGTTTGGAAAAATTTAAAAAAAAAAAAATTTTTTTTTTCCCTTTAGCTCGCCGGTACTGGAAACCCCAGAAAAAAATTTTTTGCGTTACCCAAATTTTTTGCCCTTTTGTTTTCCCTCCTCTTTTTTCCCCGCGGGTCAAAGGTTTAAAACCCCAAAAAAATTTTTTTTGTTTTTTTAAAGAAGAACCTAGGGTGTAAAGAGACCCTGTTTGGTGGTTTGAAAGTTTCAATGAAAAAAAAATTAAGCCCCGGGGGGAAAAGCGGTTTTTTTCCAAATTTGTAAAAATTACAAAGTTTTTTGGGCAAAGGTAAACCCCCTGTTTTATTTTGTTTAAGTTGTGGTAAAAAAGGGGCTGATTCAGAAAAAACCAAAATCTTTTTTTTCCTTCCCGGGGCCCCCCTTTAAATTTTTCTTTCGAGCCTCTTTTTTCTTCGCCCCCGGGTTTTTTCCCCCCTTTTTCCCCCGGGCTCCCATTTTTCCAAGTAGAATGCTGAAAATTAAAAGGCCCAAAAAAGAAAAAAATTACCCCCCCCAAAAAGCGAAGAATTCCAAAGAACAATTTTGGTGCTCGGGACCCCCCTCCCTGCTTTTAAAGGAAAAATTTTTCCCCCACAATTGGCCCTGGGGAAAGGGGGGCGGGGGGGGGCCCCGGGTGGGGGGGAAAAATTTTTTTTTTCCCCCCCCGGCCGGGGCCTTGCCGGGAGGGCCGGTGGGGGCAGGAAGAGGAGACCCGAACCCCCCCAAGCATTAACCCCCCGCCCTGCGGAACTCTACCTCCCCCCCAAATTTGCCCCCAACCCTTTTTCGCCTTGCCAAACGGCCCCCCCCCCCCCCCCCCCCCCCCCCGGGACCCCGGTGACCCGGCCTAAAAAACCCCCGGGCCTGGGGGACCTTCCCCCCCCCCCCCCCCCCCAAACCCCCAAGGCCTTTGGCCCCCTGGGGCCCTGGGGGCCCCCGGCGCCCCGTATTTTGGGGTAAAAAAGGGGTCTACCCCCGCCCGCCCATTCCTGCCCCCTCCGATGCTCCTTTGTTGATATTTTCAGTGTTTTGGGTTCAGGCCGGCCCCCCCCCAATTTTGTAGCCCTATGGCATCGTCGCCCCCCATTTTGGGGGCCCCCAAACCCCCCCCAAAGGCGCATCCCCAAATCCCGACTTTAAATGATGAAAAAACCCCCAACTTTCCAAGCGGGTGGTTGTTCTCAAAGGGGGGGAAAACGTCCAAAACCCCGGGCCCCAAACATCCCGCCTTCGCTATGGTTGGACTGGTTGTTCTTTAAAGAAATGTCAAAAAGGGGCCCATCCCCCCCGGAGGGGGTTCGCCTTTGGGGGGCCCCGGCCCCACGGGCCCGTTTTCCCCCCCGCCCCCCCTTTTAGGCAACCCGTTTGGCGCTTAAAAGAGTGGGGAGGGGGCGAAGCCCAAGCCCCGGGCCCTTGGCCTAGTCGGTTTCCCCCCCCGCCCGGGGGGCCCGGGGAAAACCTTTAAACGGCACCCCGGGGGCCCGGTATGGCTTGGACAAGTCGGGAGCGGGTCCCCCCTGGAAGAGATCCCTTGGGGGTAAGGGGCCCCCCCAAAAGAAAAACCGAGTGCCGGTAGTCGGCGACCCGGGTGTTTTAAACCCGCCGGGCTCTTAGGCCCTGGAACCGGCTTCCTTGGGCCTCAGCCCCGCCCCAGTGGGCCTTAGCAGGGGTCCCCCCAGCCCCCCACGACGAACGGAGGGCCCGGGGGGTTCCATGTAAATGGATTGTCAAAAAATTCCCCGCCTCCCGGAGGGCCCCCCGACAAACGGGGTTTTTAAAGGGGGCCCCCCCCGGGGGGCCTTTAAAGGGAAAGGGGGGGGTTTTTTTTTTCCCCAAATAGAAAATTTTTCCCCCCGGGGGAGGGACCGCCCGGGGGGCTGTCCTCGGCTCTCCACGTTGGGCCGGGGGTTTCCCAACCCCTCCCCCCCTTGAGTACACCTCCGGGAAAAAAATTAAAGGAAAATTTTCCCAAATGTTTTGGTGGGGGTTAAAAACCCATTGACCAAAAATTAAAAAATTTAAGGGGCCGGGGTTTGAAAAGGGGACCCAAAAACCACATAAGGGTTTTGTCCAATTGGGTTTTGACTTCAATTATTGAAACGTGAGGCGGAGCCTCTAAAACAACCCCCGGGCTTTTGGAACCTATTTTTTGGGTTTTGGAAACATAATAAATTTGATTTGAGCTAAAAGTCCAAAAACTTTGCGGGTTTTTGAGTGGTAGAATAGACTCAAAAAACGGGGCGTTGGGTTAAGTGAAAACCAGCAAAGGGGGTTTTATATTTAGGCCCGGCAAAAAAGGCTAAAGATTTTCCCAAAAACCCCCCCCTTTTTTTTTAAAACAAAAAGATGGCCCCAAAAAAAGGTCTTTTTCTTTTTTTCCAAAATTAAATGTTTTTTAAAATTTTCGCCCTTTGTTTCTAAAATTTTTTTCGTTACAACCAAAACCAAACTTTTTACTTCCGCCTCCAGAAAAAAACTTTTAAAAAATACTTGCCTTTTTTTAAATTACTCTAATTCTTTTAGTTTTTTAAGACTTGAGGTAAAGCAACTTTTTGAAAAAAAAAAAAAAAAAAAAAAAATTTTTAAAAAAAAATTTTTAAAAATTTAAAAAAATTTGTAAAAAAAACAAAATTTTAGGATCAAATTTCCCCTTCCCCCTTTTTTTCTTTCCCCAAATCGGGATTTAAAAACATTCAAATTTAAAAAATTTATAAAAATTTAACCCTTTTCCTTCTATGTTCGGCTGGGGCCCCAAACCATGGGGAAAAATTAAAAATTAAAGTTTTTATCTAGCTGGGTTTTTGGCGAAAAAATTCAAAATCTAGGGGGCCCTTTTTAAACTTTAAAATTTTTGGCCCCTCGGGGGGCTGTTCTTTTTTTTTTCGGGGAAAAAAGATGAACTGATCATTGTTTTTTCAAAATTTTTTAAAACTTTTTGATGCAAAAAAATTTTTTTTTTTTTTTTAAAGGGGAAAAAAAGGCTTTTATCTTTTTAAACCCAAATTTAAAAAGGGGAAAGAAATTTATCAAAAAAGTTTAAAAAAAAAGGGGAACTTAAAGGCTATTTTTAAAAAAAAAGATTTTTACTTTATTTTTAAAATTAAAATTTTTGAATTTTTTTTTTTTTTTGGGTGGGAAAAAGAATTTTCTGATCCCGGGGGTCAAGACCCCCAACTAAAAATTTTTTTTTTTGGGCCCCCTTGAGGGCGGAAAAAAAATTGGGGGAAAAAGGGGCCCTAAAAGGGGGGGGATGGATTGATTTTTGGGGGCCCGAACGGGGGGAAACGTTTAGGGGGGGGGCCCGGTGAGTAACCTAGGTGCGGGGACCCTGGTGGTGGTGGTTGTGGGTTTCAACCCCCGGGGGGGGGTTTCCCTCCGGGGGGGTATGGGGATTCGGTGGAGGATTTTTGAGTCCAAGCGGACCCAACGATGAAAATTTTTCCTTCCCCGCCCCTTTTCGGGGGGCTGAGAGAAGTCCCAACTTGGGCATAATTTTGGGGCGCCCCGGCGGGGGAGTGACCTTCGGCGGGCCCCCCCCTTTCCCGGGGCGGGGCCCGGGATGTTTTTGGGGGGCCCTCGGCGCGTGGGTTGCCCTTTTAAAGGGAAAAGGGCCCCAAAGGGTGGGGAGGGCCCCTTTATTGGGAAGGGGTCACCCCGGGGGCAAAAGGGCCTTGGGCCCAAAATTTAAAAAACCCCGGGGGGGTTTTTCCCCCTTTTTAGACTGAGGGGGGGGTTTTGCTCCGTTCCCCCGGGCCCAGGGGACGCCCGGAAATTTTCCCCCGGGTTTGGGGTTTTTTGATTAAAGGGGCCCCTGGGGGGGGGGAGCGGGTAGGCTTTGGTTCTCACCCCTCTGGGTTTGGTGGGGGGCCCCCCGCTGCTTTGGCGCTTGGCCCCCTTCCGTTTTCGGGGGGGGGGGGGGGCGTTTGGCCCCCGGCCGGGGGGGGTTTGGGGGGAAATTTTTGGGGGGTGCCCCCCCCCCTTTGGGGGTTGGCACGGGGGGTTTTTGTTCAAATTGGGTCGTTTGAGTCCGGGGGAAGGTTTTGCCCCCTGGGGGGGGGGGGGTCCCTGGGGGTTCCGTACGTTTTTCCAGACCGGGGACCTTCCTTTTTTGGTGAGGAATTTTTTTGGGGGGTTTCCCCAAGGGGGGGGGGGTTGTCGAATTTTCCCCCAAAATGTTTAAAAAGTTTGGGGTTGGGTCCCCTTTTTGAAAAATTTCCCCCCCCTTTTTGGTAAAAAAATCCCAAAGGGGCGCCTTGATCTGGGTTAAAAAGGGTTTAAACCCGGGGGGGCCCACCCCCAAAGCCCCGGGCCCCGGGGGTATTTTTGGGGGGGTTTGTTGGGGTTTTTCGGGGGTTTTTAAACTTGGAATCCCCTAGGGGTCATTCGTCCCGGTTCGATGTTTTCCCCCCCTCGCGGGGGGGGGGGCCCCCGGGTTCCCTCTGGGGGGGCCCTCCCCGCGTTTTCCCCGACCTTGGCCTTGGGGGCAAAACCCCCCCCTCTTCGGCCCCGATCCTCAAAGGGAAAAAGGGGAACCAAAGTGGAACTTGTCCCCCTTGGGGGTCGGGGCCCCGGGTCCCTAAAAAAAGGGGATTTCTGGTCCCAACTCTGCGGGGGTTTGGGGTTGCCTTCCCGGAAGGCCCTTGGGTAATTTTTTGCCTCGGTGTGGGGGGACTGGGAGCTTTCCTCTTGGGTTTTTGCCCCCTGGGCTTGGGAGGGGGGGAAACCGGGGCCCTTTTCCCCCTTCGGGGGGTTTTTCCCCCTAGGGGGTTGACCGGGTTTTTAGGGGTTTCCCCCAAACCGGGGCTTTTAAAACCCCCCGGGGCCCCCTTGTTTCGATTTGGGGGTGGACCCAGCGGGACCCCTAGAAAACGGGGGGGGCCCCGAAAAAAATTTTTGGGGGCCCCCCGCCCCTTGGGGCCCCCGCGGGGTCCGGGCCCCGTTCATTTAAAAGGGCCTCGAGGGGGCGGAAACCCCCCCCTTTCGGGGCCACCCCCCCCCGGGGAAGTCAGGGGTGGCCACGTCCGGGCACCTGGACAGCGCCCCGCCGCTCCCCGTAGGCGGTTTTGGGGGGGAAATGCTTGGTTTGAATAGAGGCGTGGGTTCCACCCCGGGAAAAGGGGTTCCCTTCCTAGGAAAACAGGGGGCGGGGGGCATTTTGGGAAAACCCTTTTCTTTTTGGACCCCCCCCTTGGGCTGGTTAAAACGGGGACGGGTTTGGCCCCCCCCTTTTTTTCCATGCCCCCCTTCCCCTTCCCTTTCCCAGCCCAGCCCAGGCCCGGTTTTTGGGGGAGGTAGGGAGAAAAGAGTTCACCTTCCTCCCCCCCCGGCCCCCTTTCCCTGCTCGTGGGCCAGTACCGCGGGGGCCGCCCCCCCCCCTTTGGGGATGGCTTTGGGTTTTGGGTAAGGTCCTCCGGGCCTATCCCCCCCCGGGCCCGGGGTGGGTCCGGGGGGGGGGCCCAACCCCTTTGTGGCCCTTCGGTTCCGGGTTTTTAATTCCCCCGCTTCCGCGGGCCTCCCCCTAGGGTTGGGGAGAAATTTCCCCCCCTTCCCCGCCCCCCCCCGGGGGCGGTTTCCTGGGGGGATGGGGGGGGGTGGCCCCTTTTCGGGGTTTTAAAACCCCTTGGGGTAACCCGGGGGGGGGGTTTTTGTGCCCCCCCCAAAAAAAGGGGGGGAGGCCCGGAACCCTCGGACCCGGGGGAAATCCGGGGGGGTTTTTTGGAAACAACCCCCTTTTTGTTTCCCCGGGGAAAAATGGCCCCCCACCCTTAGGGGCCCCGGGGGAAGAAACTCCCCAGGGGTTTGGGCGTTTCCCGAAAAGAAACGGGGTTTACGGGGATGTGGCTCCTTTTCAGGGGCCCAGTACACCCGCCCCTGACAAGTCCCCCCCGGGGGGGACCCCCCCGGGGGGGGTCTGGGGGCAAACCCCCCCTCGGGGGGGCCCATGGGCCCTCTTTTCCGGTTGGTTTGGGAAGGGCCCCTGGGGGCCGGGGCCAGATGGGGCCCACTTTTTTGCAAACCCCCAAATTTGGCCCCCCTTTTTTCCCCCTTTTTTAAACAGTGGGTTTCCAAGGGGAAAAAAGGGGAAGTGTGGGGAAGGTAAAGGGGGATTTTTTGGGTATTTTAAGAGGGGGGGGGGGGGGGGGGGGGGGGAAAAAAGGGAATGCCCCGGGGGGGGCCCAAAGCGGCAACCCCCGAGGGCCCCCGGGAGGAGGAGGTCAAAAAAAAGGTGGGGGGGGGCGGGGGTTTTGGGTTTGGCCCATTTTTTGGTTGGGATTGTTCTTTGTGGGGGGGGGGGGGGAGGGCGGGAGGGCCGGGGGGGGAAAAAGGGAAACCCCGGGCCCAACCCCCAAAGGCCCCCCCCCCCCGGCCCCGGGGGGGCCCGGGGGTTTGGGGGAGGGGGTCGGGGGCGCCGTGGAGCCCTTTTTTAAAAACCCCCGGGGGGCTCTCAGTAAGGCAGGGGGAGCCGTTAGGGGGGGAAAAAAAGGGGCAAGGGGGGCCCCCCCCCGCCGGCCCCCGGGGGCCTCCCCCGGGGAGGAAAAAGGGCCGGGTGGGTAAAAGGGGGCTTAGGGTGGCCCCCTTCCCGGGGGGGTATTTTTTTTTTGGGTTTAAAAAGGGTTGAATGGAAGAAAACAGCCGCCCTTTTGGGAAAAAAAAGGGGGGGGGGCCGGGGCCCCCCCAAACCCGGCCCCGGGGAAAAGTGGAATTTCGGCTGATGGGGCCGGAGAAACCCCGGGGGGGGGGGGGGGGGGGGCCCGGGCGGGGGGGGGGGCCGGGGGGGGAAAATTTGGGGCCCCCGGGGGGGGGGGGGGGAAAGGGGGTACCCGCCTCGGCAGGGGGCCGAGGGCAGGGGGGGGGCCCCGGCCAGGGGTCGGGGGGGGTCGAACGGGAAAGGGGGGCCAAACGGGGTGGAAAGGGGGGGTTTTAAAAGCCCCGAAGGGGGGGGGGTTTCCCTTCCCCAAAAAAAGGGGGGGGGGCCCCGGGCCCGATGGGGTGGGGAACCGCGGGGACCTGGCCCCTTTTTTTGGGGGGGAAGGGGGGAAAAGGGGGGGAAATTTTGGGGCGCCTGGCCCGGGGGGAAAAACCCCCCTTGGGGGGGCCCGGCCCCCGCCAGGGGGGAGGAGGGGGGGGGAGTGGGGGGATGGGCAGGGGGCCGGGGGGGGGGGTTTTTGGCGGGGGAGGGGCCCCCGGGGGGGGGCCCCCGGGTTTGCCGGCCATCCTCGGAGGGGCCCACTCGGGGCTGCCCCCGGTCGGGGGGGGGTTGGAAGGGGGGAGGGGGTTGGGGCAAAAGCCCCCCGGGGGGGGGTTTTTGGGGGGGGCCTTTGGGGGTTTTTCCCCCCCCCCCCCCCCCCCCCCCCCCCGGGGGTTTTTGGGGGGCCCACAAGCCACCGAGGGGGTGATCTCGAGGGGGGGGAACTTCCCCCTTGGAAAGGGTAGGGCCCCGGGGGGCCCCTAAAAGGGGCCCTCTGGAGGGGGGGGGGGGCCCCGCCGTTTTGGGGGGGAGGAGGGGGGTTTTCCCCCCAAAAGCCCAGGGAAACCTTTTCAAGGCAGGGGTCGGGGGGGGCCCGGGGGTTTCGGGGGGTCGGTACCCCCCCGGGGGGGGGGGGCCCCGGGGGGGGGGAAAAAAAAGGGGGGGAAAGTTGTCCCCCTTTTGGGTGTTTTCTGCTTTTTTGGACCCCTTTTTACCTTTTGGTGAGGGCTAGGTCGCCAAAGCCCAGCATCCTTTCGAGAAAGGGAGTCGTTTCCCCCTTTGGGGGGGGGGGTTTTTTGGGGGGGCGGGCCCCCTGGGGGGGGGGGAAAAGGGAGGGGGGGAAAAGCCCTCGGGGGGTTGGGGTGGGGCCCCCCTCAAGGAGGTTGGAGGTCGGGAAAGGCCCGGGAAAACCCGGGGACCCCCGGGGGCCCGGGGGAGGGAACCCGGAGGGGGCGGCCAACCGGGGAAAGGGCCCAGTCGAGGAATGGGGGGGGGGGCCCCCCCTCAAAAGGGGTGGGCTGGCCGGGTGGAGGGCAGTAAAAGGGGGGGAGCAAAGGGTCGGCCCGAGCCACGGGGAGGGGGGGGGCTCCCGAAGGGTCGAGGTTGGCAGGGGGGGGCCCCGGGCTAAGGGGGAAACCCCCCGCCATTTTGGTCGGGCAGGGCCTCGATGGAAGCACGGAAAGGGGAAATTTTTAAATGTTATTCTTTACCCCCCCCTGCCATTTTTAAAATTTTTTTTTAAAAAAGGGGGGGAAAAAAAAAAAAAAAAAAAAAAAAAAAATTTTTGGGGGGGCCCCCGGGGGTTGGGGCCTTTTTTCCCCGAGGAGGGGCAGGGGGGGCCCGGTTTTGGGGGGAAGGGGGGACCCTTTTGCCCGGTTGCCGCACCTAGGGAGGAGGGCCGGCGTTTTCCTGGGGAAGGGGGTCCCCCCGGGGGGGCCCCCGCCCCGAGTCGTTGCCCGGTTTGGTCGCCCGGGTCGTCCCCGGGGACCCTAGCTGTCCCCGAGGGGCCCTGAGTGAAGCGGGAAAGGCCCGGGGGGTTTTTCCCCCCCTCCGGAAAATGGCGATGGATTTTCCCCCCCCCCGGAAAAAAGGTAGAAATGATTTTTTGGCAAATGACAGGCCCGGGGGTTTTTTTAAATGATTTATTCGGGGTTTTAAAGTTTTTTTTTATTTTTTTTTTTTTTCCTTTTTTTTTTTTTTTGGGGGGGGGGAGCGAGTGGGGGTTTTCCCGGGCCCTGGGGCCCGTGGGAGAGCCCCCGGCCCCACACCCCCGCCCCTTAGGGAGTTCGAGGGGTTTTATTTGTAAGAAGCGTATTTGGGCAAAGGGGAAAAGGGGGAAAAATTTGAGTTTTGAAAAAACTTTTTGGTTTTTTTTAGGGGATTTAGGGGGGGGCCCCCCTTTATCCCCCCCAGGGGGGCTTAACTTTGCGGAGCGGAATTTTCGGGGTTTCCTAGAGTTTAAAAAAAGAAGTGAAGTTTTTTGAGAACTTTTTTTCATTATTGCGATAAGTGTAATAATGGGGAAAAAATTCGGGGGGCCCCAGGTTGGGGGTTGAAGCGAGTAGTGTTGATTTTCCCCTGGTTGGGAGGATCTCCCTTTTCTGTTCTTCAGCTTGAAAACCCCCGGTTTCACCTTTGCCATTTTGAAGGGCCCCTTCCCCCGGGGGTTTGCTTGTAAACCCCTTTTGTTTTTCGGGGGGGGAGTGGGAGGTCGCGACTTTCGGGGTTTTTGTGTATGTGTTGTTTTTGGGGGGCCCCTTAGCTTTGCTGGTATTGCGTTAAAAGGGGGTGTCCCCGGGGTTCCCCCGAGGGTCGAGGGGCCCCCCGGGCTTTTGCGTTGGTTTCCGTTGTGGGCCCTTTTAAAACGGGGGGGCCCAAACCCGGGGGCAGTGGGGAGGCGGTCGGCCCCCTGACCAAAAAAAAGGGGGGGAATGTAGCTTGATTAGCTTTTTTAAACCCCCATGGACGAGGGCGTCTGCCCCCTTTTGCGTGTTTTTTTGGGGTTTAAGACCCCGGTTTTGGGCCCGCAAAAACCATCCCCTTGGCGCCTCGATCCCCCTTTTTCGAGGGGGGCGACGCAGCCCCTTCAACTTGATTTTGGTGGGGGTCACAAAAAGCCCAAAAATTTTTTGGGGGGAAAATTATGCGTTGTTTTTTATGTTGGATTTGGGGCCCCCAAGTGGTGGCGAGACGGTGAAAAAAACCAGTTTGAGATTTAAGTT
Organism: Microstegium vimineum; assembly: GCA_022036555.1. Classification (NCBI taxonomy): domain Eukaryota; kingdom Viridiplantae; phylum Streptophyta; class Magnoliopsida; order Poales; family Poaceae; genus Microstegium; species Microstegium vimineum. The sequence continues at coordinate 13,632,827 of CM039137.1, read as the reverse complement.
GGCGAGGGGGCGACCCCGTTTCCTTTTGGGGAAAAATTGAAAAAGGCCCAGGGGGTGGGGGTGGCCCCTTTGTTTTCTTAGGGGGGCCCCCCGTCGACCCCCCCTACTGCAAATGGCCAGTTTGGGGTTATTGAAAGTTTTGGGGGGGTAGGGGGGTTTCTCCCCGGAAAAGAATTGGACCCCGCGGGATCGAACAATTTTGGGTTTGGATCGGCGACGGCTGTCGGCCAGTTTAAGCCTTGGGCGAAAAAGGGTTTTTCCTTTCTAGGGGTTTTTGGGGGTGTGGTGGCCCCCAAAAACCCCCGTGTAGGTCCTTTGTTGGGGGCCCCCCCCTCGAGGGAGGCAACTTGAAGGGAAAACCCGGAGGGTGCGTCAAAAACTCGCGGCCTCCCTCAAGAGTTTGGTTTTGGGCGTCGGTTTCGTCGGGGGTTTGTGCGGTCCTTGGGATTTCCCCGTACAGTACCGGGGTTTGGGTGGCGCCGCGTGAGGGGGGTTTTTTTTTCGCGGCCCCCGTCGATCTTTATGAATTCCCTTCCCCCTTTTGGGGGGGATTTTGGCGGGGGGGGGGGGGGGGGGGTGGATCCCCCCTTTGCTCGAGGGAAGGGGCCCCCCCCAGGTCGACGAGGGGTTTTTTGAAGGCCCCGGAAGAGGTGGAGGAAGTGCTCGGGGGACGCATTTTTTGGGTAGCTCGTAGCAGCTTCGTTGTACCCCGGGGGGGGAGGGTTAGAAAAGGCCTAGAATTTGTTCCCCCCCTTACGGACCTCCTTTTCAGGGAGGTTCCCCCGGGGGGTGGCAGTGAGTTTTTTATACTTTGGGAAAATTTTTAATTGCGATCCCCCCAACGGCGAAAGGGGTTTAACCCCCAGCTCGATGGCGGGGGCAACGTTGCGAGGGGCCCCTTTTGCTGTTTTTGGGGGGGGGGAAGTGGGGGGGATGGTAGGCAGGGACCCCCCGAGGGGATTGAACAGCAAAACCCGGGGCCTACCCCCTTCCTCCCAAAGTCCGTCGAAGTCATGGTCCAGAGCCTTTGGGGGTTTTTCTTGCGCCAGGGGGGTAGTTGGGTGTTGGTCCTTTGCAAAGAAAGAAAAAACCCCGCGACTTGAGGCCTTCGAGGAGGTAGGGGAGAGTTTTTTCCCCTGGCTCGACCCCCAACCCGGCGATTTTCCTGATTCTGGTTTGGTTTTCCCCAGGGGGGGAAAAAGGCCCCGGTTTTTGGTGGCCCGGGGAAATAGTGCTTGGTTTGCGGTGAGGACGATGGGTATTAAAAAACTTCTAAATGTGGGGGTATTCCTTTTTTGGGGTTTTTTAGGCCCCCCGATTTTTTAGAAGGGCCCCTTTTTTCCCCCCCGGGGGGGGTCCCTCTTTTCCTCTCACTAATGGGGGGTTTCAGGGTATTGTTGCAACATGAGAAAAAAAGGGGGTGGGGGGGGGCTTGGGGGGGCCCCAAATGGGGGCGAAAAGGGGAGGGAAAGGGTTTTTTGGTTTTTGGGAGGACCCCGGGGCCCCGGGCCCCCGGGAAATGTTCTGTTTTTTTTTAAAAGGAAAGGGGGAAAAAAGGGGAAGTGCCCTTTTTTCCCCAGCCTGAGTGAAAGGGTTGGGCGCGGGACCCCCCGGGCCCTTGTAGCCCCCCGGGTCGTTGATGGGGGCCCCTTAGTGATTGGGTTTTCCTTTCCCGGGGGGTTTTGTCCCGCGTTTTGGGGAAAATTTTGTTTCCCCCCCGGAAACAGCCCCCCGGGGGCCCCCAAAAAAAATTCTCTGGGGTTTGCTTTTGTGATTTGTTTTAGGCACCAAACGGGATTTTTGGTCCCCCCCTAGGTTTGGGCTTTTTTTTATTTTTCCAGATTTTGAAAAAAGGCCCCCCCGGTTTTGGCCTTTGTTTTCCCAAAAAAAATGGAGCTGCATCGTTTATATGTGGCCCCGGGTTTTGCCCAAACCGGGGGATAGTGAGGTAGAAAACATGCCAAAAAGGGGGGTGAGGAAGCGCGAGTGTAGATCCTTTTTTTTTTTTTTTGGGGGAAAAAAAGAATACGCTCAAGAAAGTAGAGGTTTTCCCCCCCCGCAGTGGAATCTCTATTTGATCAATATGGTTTAAAAAGGGAAAAAGGGAACCCCTTGGAAAGTTTATTTAACTTGGTGTCTAGCAATTCTTTTCCCTTTTTTCCCCCCTTTTTCTTGCAATAAGGATTTGTAACCACTGGGGGATGTACCCCTTGATGAACCCCTTAAAAAATTTTGTCGACCCCCCCCCATGTTTGCGCTTCTCCCCCTCGAAACGGGCGCAACCCCCGTTTTAAAAAAATTTGGATCCCGGCCCCGGGAAATCCCAAAGGGTGCTCGGGAACCCCCCCGGGAAAAAGGGGCCCCCCTGAGGGACTCCCCAAAAGTCGCATTCGGCGGAGAAAGTCGACAAGCCGACTTCTATTTTGGGGGGGGGGGTGGGGCTTTACGTCAGGCCTTCCCCCCCCCCTGGCCGAGGTCGACGGGAGGTTTTTGGGCCTGAGGTTGAAGTTGCCCCGGGGGGCCGCTTGGGTCGGGGGCCCCTTGGAGAAATTGCGGGGGGGCGGGAGGGGGTCCCCCGAGCCCCGTCGTTTTCCCGCACTCGCGTCGCAGTTTTTAAAGTGTGAGGAAAGGGGTTTACGGTGATGTCCCCTTTTGGGGGGGGTTTTCTTGAGGAAAGGGGTAAATTCGGGATCGCATGAAATTGGGGGTTCCCGGTTTGACCGATGATGGGGTAGGTACCCCGGGGGAAAAAGACCCCCGAGGTCGTCTTTTCCCTTTTGGGAAATTCAGGGGGTTTCCCCCGGAGGAGGGTAGCTTGACGGCCGGGCCTTGGGGGTGCCTTCTTTTGGGCATCCCCCGGGGAACCCCCCCCCCCCCGGGGGGGGGGGGGTGGTCCTTTTTGGGTCCCCCGGGGGCAGGGTCCGGTGTAGGGTGATGGGGCTACTTCCCCCCTTTTTAGTACCTGGGGGTTTGGGGGGGTTTTTTGGGTTTTTTGGGTCGCCCGGGGGGGGGGAGAAACCCGCGTTGGGGGGGGTCGGGGGGGGTCGTTTGGCGAAGGTGGGCGGGGTGGGGCCAGTGGGTAAGGGAGCCTGGGCTCGAAAGGGGAAAAAACTTCTCGATGCTCCCCCTTCGGGGGCCCACTGAGTCGAGTCGAGGGGCCCCCCGATCTGTGTGTGTGAAATTTGGGGGGAAGGGCCCCCTTTTTTTTTTTTTTTCCATCGCCCTTGAGTGAAGGGAGGGGGGGTCTTCCTTGGGTTTTCATTTTCTTGAGGCCAAGGAGTTTAAAAAAATTCTTGGCTGCTAGTCTCGGGGTTTGGTTTTGGGGGGCCCGTGAAAGGGGGGGGGGCCCCTTTTAAAATTTGTCGAAGACTTCCCCTCGGGGGGGAAACCCGGGCTTCTTCTTGTTTTCTGCGCAAATCGTCGGTCGAAATCGGTCGACCCCGGGGGTTCTTTTTCTTTTTATTTTTTTTTGGGTTTTCCCCTTTTTTGGGGATTATTCGGCCCCCCCGGGGTTTTTTGCCTTGGCCCCTTCCCCCTTTTTTGGGGAAACTAGAAGAACTGGGGCCCGGGTTCCTCGCCCCGGTGCAGTTGGGGGATGAAGGGCCATGAGCCGTTGGCGGTTTTGGGGGTTTCCTCCAGCTCCCCCACCCCAATCCTTGCAGGTTTTCCCCCGGGGCAAAAGGGGATGCCGGGGGTCGGGGGTTTTGGGGGTTTTTTTGGTACTTGCTTGGAGAAAAAAGGTGAGTACGGAGGGGGTTTCCCCCCCCTTTGCTTGCCCCGGGGGATTCCGGGGTTTTTCCGGGCCCCAGGTGCCTTTTTGTTTTTCCCCCAAGATCCTGCCCCCTGGGCAGCCAAAAATCAAGTCCCCGGGGGGGGTTCCCCCGGCCCCCCCTTTAGCGGGGGTTTGGGGAGGAGAGGGGAGGGGGGTTTTTGAATGATGACGTTTGGGTTTTTGTCGGTTTCCTAGAGACATGTCAGCCGAAAACAGGGAAGCCCCAAAAACCGGCTTGGGGTTGCGTTTTTCTTTACCCCCTGGGGGTGGACGGAAAAAAAAAGGGAAGAGGTTTTTCCCCCCGCCTTTGAAACTCGGGGCCCCGGTGGTTCCGGGGGGGGGAAATTTTGGAAGGCGATCCTTCACTGTCGTAGGCCCCCCTCGGGGGGCAGTAAACCCCCCGGGCCCCCTCACCCTTTTTTCGGTGTTTTTGTCGGGGGGTGTGTGTGGGTTTTTGCGGGGTTTGATTTTGAGGAGGGTTTTTCCCAACTGGTTTTCCGGGCCCCCCCGCCTTGGGGGCCCCTTTCTTGGTGGACAGATAACCCTGAATTTTTCGGGGGGCAGTTTTCCCCGCTCGGAAGAGCTCCTCTTTGCCCCGAGGCCAGGGCCCTTTCCCGTGAAAAACTTTTCGGGGTTTTGGGGGCCCCCCATTTTATTCAAAGGTTTTGGGTGGGGCATCGATGGTGCTGGCATGGCGGTAAGAGCGGGCCCCACATTTTGGGGTTTTGGGTTTTAGACGTGGCGCTCGTTCGCCCCCCTTTTTTTTCGATTGCTGGACATCCGAGCCCCCCCCCGGGCTCCTCACCCTTGTCCCCTTTTATCCGCTGAGGGCCCGTGAGGGGGGGAAATGTTTGGGGCTCCTCTTTGAGTTGGCGAGGAGCTCCCGGGGCTTGGCGGTTAGGGTTTGAGGTAACGCTTCGTCGGAAAAACCCGGGGGGGGGGGGGGGGGCGAGTTTCGCGGCGGGGTACCCTTGCGCCCCCCCCCTGCATTCGCAGCTGCGGCGTCGATGATGTCATCCTGGGAGTCAACCGACTCGATGAGGTGGAAGCACTCCCGCGTGGGATCGTAATCCTCATCGGGGGAGTCCGAGTCGGGGTAGCCGTGGTAGAAGTTGGGGAAAGATCCCCTGCGCTCCTCCTCGAGTCGTCGCCGTAACGTGCCCCAGGTGTGATACCCTAGGGTCGGGGCTCGTCGTGGCTCCGAGCGCTCGTCCGGTGGAGGGGTGGTGACGAGGTTGATCGTCGCATGTAGCAGGTTCCCTAGAGACCCGTAACGTGCCTGCATCTGCGGGTCTACAAAAGCAGAAAAGAGCCTGGCGATGTTGTAGAGCCCGTGCGGAAGCAGGTTGCGCGGCGGCGTGGCCGAGTACGTCGGAGAGGCCACGGGGACACTTCGAGATGACGGTATGGCAAAGCCAAGGTCAGACCCGGCGAGGTACCCGCCCCCGACCCGCAAGCATGGGTCAAACAGGCTCCCGAAGGGAGGAACTGTGTCGCTAGCTGAAGCCGGGGAGATGGCGTCCGGTGTCTCGGGATCCGCGCGGTGAAGAGTGTGGCGGCGTCGTTCACGCCTCCTCCTGGTGACAGGCGAGAGGCGTGAGTGGTGGGACCGTCGTCCGGTCCTCCTTGGCCCCGACGTACCGGAGCTGCTGCTATCCATGCCACCACCAGAGAGTAGAACCATGTCGTGGCCGTGGCCCAAGGACATGAACTCTAGACTCCCGAACCAGATGGTGGTGGCAAACGGAAGTGATGGGACGGTGGAATCCATCTGGGAGAGTAGTTTGGAGTTGATCGACACGTAAAGCCCCCTACCTGGCGCGCCAACTGTCGGTGCTATGACCCAGGGGGTCAAGACCACCAACTAGTAAATTTGTATATCGCGTGCTCCCTCTCCCAGATGTGATGCAAGAAGAACACAAGATTTATCCTGGTTTGGGCAAAGAAGGCCCTACGTCCAGCGGGGGAGGATGGATTGTATTATCTTGCACCGAAGTGCTCGTACAGGGGGGGGTACAAGCAGGTTTATACGGGGGTGCTCAGAGTGAGCTGAAGCCTAGGACTAGCAAGGCTATCCTAGGTGAGCTGGTGGATTGCTTGAGATGTTGATCAAGCAATCGGGTGTGGTGTGTGCGACTTGGCTCTTGGTGTATGCGGGTCAGAGCTGATGTCTCGGCTCGTTGAAAGATCTCTGATGTGTCCGAATGTTTGAGCCGATACAAATGCGCATGAATTTTCTTCTATCCCAGCGTCCCCTTTTATAGATCAAGGGGAGGCCTGAGAGTACAAAGATCCTAGACTGTAGAGGCATGGGAGAGGTGTCTGCGGCGCCATGCTTGCGGTGGGACGTCGATCGCTGTAGCGGCGTGGCCTTCCCGTCCTTCCGGTGTTCAGGGCATGGTGATAGCAGACTGAACGTTGCCGAACGTCATGGTGCAATACGGTTGGCATCCTGTAGATGGGTACAAGCTCCACAGTTGAAGCGGGACGGAGCGGACGGGCCCCATACCGTAGTGGTTGGAGATGGGGGTCGAGCCCCGGGTCGAGGAGTATCGAGGCCTGTGGGACCCTGACTCATCCCTGAAAACGCGGTCGAGGGCTTGTCCATTTAAGACTCGAGGGGGTGCCTTTGACCTACGTACTTGAGGCGTGGCCACAGTGGTTGTACGATCAACAGAGAGTCGGGGCATGGGCGGCGAACTGATGGATTTGACCATGGTAGTGGGCACCCATGGCGTTAGACGGGAGCAGGTAGGCGCATTGGATTCTCTTTACCCCATACTAGGAGTAGGTGAGCTGATCGAGCCTCCTGCTCGCAGGTCGTTCATTCGACCCCCTGTCCGTCATTCGAGGGGTCGAGACGGATGGGTCGTTCGTTCGACCCCTGTCCGTCAATCGGGGTTGAGGGGTTGAGGTCGAGGGGGATTCAATCGACCCCTCTTCCGTCATTCGGGGGGGTTAAGGCGAGGCGGAGGGGTCGTTCGTTCGACCCCTGTCCGTCTGCTGAGGTCGACGCAGAGGGGTGTCGTGCCTACTGTTTTTCCAGTAATGGGCCGGCCCACGACTGGTCACTGTTGTTGGTGAGGTAAGTCTTCGTTGGATGGGCCTTCTCCCACTGATTGGGCGGCTGATCGGATTCTGCCTCAAAAATGGTTGTTATGTTAAGCATTAGATTATCGTAGGTTAGGGTACCCCTTACCTTTGTACCCGACAAATGTTTTCCAAACCAAATAATTTTAAAATTTATTTAATAAATATATAAATTATTAGAACATCTCCAATAGTTTGCCAAACCCTCTTGCTATCTTTTTTTTTGGCAAAACTAGAAAAATCATCCCTCCAACAGTTTGACATCCAACTTGGTAAATTTTAGCAACTTGGAAAATCTTCCCCCTCCACGCGCATATATGCGCGCGTAAACCTGCGCGCATCGGCGACATACATAGAGGTGAAAATTTCTGTTTCTTTCTCAGGATTTCTGATGCAAGTTTGCCAGAGGTGGAAGAGCCTAAAAGTAATTTTGTTTTACTTTTAGGGTTCCTGATGCAAGTTTGTCAAAGATTCGCCAAACTGTTGGAGAGAGTTTATTTTTTTCACTTGCCATATATTTTAGTAAGTTGTCAATTTATGATATTTGTCAAGTGAATTTTGGCAAACTATTAGAGATGCTGTATTTATAAGATTTAATTAGTATCGTTAAATTTAAGAAAGTTTAACAAGGTTAAAGATGAGCAACGGGCCGGGTCGAGCCAGCACGACACGGGCTCGTGCCAGGCACGACACGATCAGGCACGGGCACGGCAAGGCCCACGTGCCTTCGGGCTGTGCCTCTTTGGGACTTCGTGCTTGGCCGACGGCCCAGGCACGGCCTGTCGGGCCACTTTCCGTGCCGGGCCGGCCCAAAAAGCACGATGCGGCAACGGGCCAAGCCAGCCCGAGGCCCACACAAGAGAGAGGGGAAGAGAGGCCGAGAGCGCACGAGCCGCCGCCGCCACCGTGCTCGGCGCCGTCGTCGGGGAAGACGATGCCGCTGTAGCCGCTAGGGAAGATGACGACGCTGCTCGACCGCGACGCCATAGTCGTAGTCGACGCCGCGCGGGATGGGACGGGGAAGACGTGGGCGTGGGCGGCGACCGAAGACCGGACGCACGGGGAGGCGTCAGAGCGGAGAGTGGGTGCGGCGTGGGTGGGGAGAGCCGGCCGCGCAGGCATGGATCGGGATGGGGAGCGCGAGGCGCGACGCAGCAGCATCGAAAGCGGGAGGTGCGGCGTGGGGAAAGCCGAAGTGGGAGTGCGAGCCGCGACGCAGAGCAGGAGATGCGGCGCGGGTGGGGAAAACCGGAGTGCGTGCGTGGCACAAATAGGGTATAGATGAAAGAAAGTGGGGATGGACCTTTAACATGCCTTGGTAAGCACGGGCTGGCACCAGGCCTTTCACTAGTTTGCGGGCCGGGCCGTACCGCCCGACGTGCCGAGGCCTCGGCCCAAGCACGGTCTGCTACGTGCCGTGGGCCGGCACGGGTACGGTTGCTGACCGAACCGTAACATGCTCGGGCCGGGCCGAATTGCTATGCTTTGGGCCGTGCCTCCTGCCCACGGGCTGCATGCTCAAGTTTAAACAAGGTCGACATTGTTTTTAGGTGAAGTACTTCAGTAGGACTGTAGGAGTAGGCGTCCACGAATATCCCATTCCTATCGATTTCTTCCACTCTTATAGGCGCCCGGCAAGCCAGCACCCTGTTCCGATGCTACGGTCCCCGCCGGTGCCGCTACTCCCTTCCGCTGCCCGCGCCTCCCCGCTTCCGCCCCCTAGACCTAGAGCTGCAAACCCTAACACCGAGTCAACGACAACAACAACCGCCACCGCCTCAGCGGACAGAGCGGTCACCATGGGCGCGGCGGCGTGGTGGCGGCGGGCGCTGGGGCAGCGGTTCAACCCAGCTGGCGTGGCCGCGGTGGCGGCCGTCGCGGCGTCCAAGCCGCCCCTGGCGCTACCGCACGTGTCGGTGCAAGACATCAGGTGGCTCGACTGGGCTGAGCTCCGCCGCGCCGGATTCCGCGGAGTCGTTTTCGACAAGGACAACACGCTCACGGCCCCTACGCGCCCGCGCTCTGGCCGCCGCTAGCTGCAGCGTTCGATCAGTGCCGCGCGACGTTCCCGCCCGGTGCGCTCGCCATCTACAGCAACTCCGCAGGTCTGCCTGGTTTGACTACTACTACCAATCGAATTGGGGCGTTTTTTTTTGCCAGGGTGTTAATCGAATTGATTTGCCTGTGGGTGTGGAAGGGTTGACGGAGTATGATCCGGACGAGGTGGATGCGAGGGCGATCGAAGCGGCCATCGAGGGGGTTCATGTGATCAGGCATGGTTAGTTCAGACTCGCTACCTGGCTATCGTATCTGCCCTTCGAAATTTACCTGTTAGCTCAGAAGCTCTGTCCAATGAATTAGTGCTCAGTTTCATAATCTTACTTCAAAATGGTTGTTCTTAGCTTTGTGCACTTGTACATTGATTTGTTCTTGGTAATTTCAAAAGATCTTGGGTCTAATGCCTAACATTGAAGTTTGAAGAGAACTCATTGGATGGAGCTAACTTGTTGCCTGGTTGGTCCATTTGCATTGTGCAGTACCGTTTTAGTTTTAGTTATTGTTTCATTAATATAAGTTGTGTACCAAAATACACCTCATGATGTTTTTAAATGTGTGCGTTGTACCTGTGTCGGTCTCTTATAATTTGACTTTGCTATAGAAGTGGGAGCTCCAAATCATTGTTTTTTTTGGAATTCCAAATCATTCTTTTCATGTTTAAGAGATAATGTGTTTCCGCATCTGTTCTATTGATTGCAGATATAAAGAAACCAGGTGGACCAGCTAATGAAATAGAGAGTTACTTTGGTTGTTCAGCCTCAAATCTTGTGTTGGTAGGAGGATAGTTGTGAGCTGTGACTATTCTTACTAAAAATATGTTCTATTTCTCTAATTTTAGGTTGTCACCTCCCCAGGTTGGTGACCGTTACTTCACTGATGTGGTGTATGGAAACAGGAATGGTTTTCTTACAGTACTGACAGAGCCTTTAAACATTGCTGATGAATCTTACATTGTCAAAAGGGTATGCTTCCTATTTATCCTGTAAAGCTAAGACCGTTTTTGTTACCTTGAAAAGGAAAAGGGAAGACGAGCAGTGTTATTGATATAATCCTAATGCCTGAACCCCTGGAATAAACTTCGTGTCACTAGCCAGCTGCTTTATTCATGGGTCTTCGGCCTCATATGCTGCTGCAAACATGCAATGATAATGCCATCTGTTATAATTATACATTATGAATGCAAATCCAAGCCTGACCGTAATGCACCATACACACTGACGATTGTTGCATTTAATCATGATAGTCATTGTATCAAATATACATGAAAATGTTTCGACAACTATGGTATTAACTGTCTTATCTATCAAGAATCTTCACACCTTATTTGTATATGGTTTTTGTCAATTGCTGCAACTCCCCAACAATGATTGTCATGCTCCATAGAAGTTTGAGTTAGCAGGCTTGTTCTTGTTCTTAGACCACAGTTCTGGATTATATTATTTTGAGTGAAGTTCATTTGACCAAATAGGTTGATCAAATGTACTTCACTCTATTATTTATATTCGTTCACACAGGATTTGGCAAATAGGTTGACCATTTTTTGTTAATATATTGATATTTATTCTATTTTATTTTTTATACATTTTCAATTTTTTTGATTGGTTTGGAACGAATCTGTGCTTCCTCAGGTTAGGAAACTGGAGGCGTACATCATCAGTTATTGGTATAAGAAAGGGCACAAACCAATAGAGCATCCCTTGCTTCCAGATGCAAGAAGAATAGTGAAGTTTGACCCATATGACGACTCAGTTACAACCAGAATATAGTGTAATGATCTACTTGCACCTGCTCACAGTAGAAATTCACTGGCTCCGGTAGAGTGAGATCTGTTGTTTCTAGTTTAGTACGTAGAAGAATACAAGGGAGAAACATATGGTGTGTAGAGATTTGTTGTTCTCTCTCTCTCTTTCAGAATGCAATTTAGGGAAATGTTTGTCGTGGTGTGCGTGAACATTACTTTGTCTTTGTTTCATTTTGCATGAAGAAAAGATAATACTCCGCACATATTAACACGCTTCACATGATCGCTAGGCAGATGCACTTCACTACCCATTTACATCACTTTTCTTGTCACCATTTCGTGTGCCAGCTGGCATTGGCAACGGCAGGAACGATGGGGGTGTGGCCAAGGCTATTCGATGCTACGTTATACACAGAGTGATCATTTCTCGGACTAAGCTACGTTATACTGCCTGAGTATCAGAAAAATTATACAGTACTCCATCCAAGTACTCCATCCATTCCAAATTATAAATCGTTTTTGTTTTTTTAGACATGGACCTGTACAACAAAAGCTATGTACTTAAACAAAAAAATCAAAACGACTTGTAATTTGTATAGAAGGAGTATGTATGAAGTTCACCCAGGAGGCTACATTTGATTGTTGGGCTTGAATTACTGGATATTTTGAGCATGTAATTTTAATGACTTCCGTTTATATTAGATTAAGGGTCTGTTTGGCATGGCTCCAACTCCATTCAGAGCAGCTCCACTCCAGAAATCTAGCTAGAGCTAGCTCTAAGTGGAGTTGGAGCTGTCTGTTCGGGGTGTTTGGCTAGAATGTTACTCTGAGCTCCAGAGTTGTCTGTTATCAATGTGGTTTGCCCAGTTTACCCTTGTTTGACATGCGTGTATTTCATTGATGTGTCATACAAATAAATAATAAAAGTTCTATCAACTTACAAGATAATCTTAAATAATAATTCAAAGATAATTCAAGTAATCCATCAAAGCAAATAATCTGACATACAAGTCTAATCAATTAATCCAAGATACAAAGTCCATAGTATTCCAAAAAAAAAAATAGATTAATTCCAGGATGGTTGCTACCGTGCCTAGTGCTCAATGTATCCATGTGATAGGTAGTCACCAGCTTCATCTGATTGATTACGTAATTCGACACCTAGATGGTAGCTGTATTGGGGCCCAAAATAATAGCCATGAAAATACAATAAAAAAGAATCAAACCATTTAGGTGAGACATCAGAAACAGCATGGGAAGAAAACTACAAGTTCACTTACTGATAACTCTGGCGAACCCATCTAGCAAGTGTGGCAGCTTGCAATCATATGCAGTGCATTTCAGTTCACGAAATCTTCCACACAGAAGCATCGACGAGATCTTACAAGGGTGACTGAAAATATCGTAGCTAATTACCTAGGTTCAGGCCAAGGAATGCAAGGGCGAGATTCCAGATAAAATTCAGAGTTCAGACAGCACTGGGGAAGTTCAGAACAAGCAATCCTGTGATTCCTGACGGCTGGCTCTAGAACTAATCTTTCATCCAACCAACAACATGTAGCGCATCATAAGCAAACATTATGGTGGCCCGCTATTCCAGAACCAACGATGACCAGCTTCAAAGTAAACTCTTTTCGAACTTGGCCTATCTTGTTCTCTACACTGAACAAACTTGTCGCTTTCTTTAAATTCTTATAACTGTAATTCAGACTTGATTGAGAAATTCTTGCAGGAAGTTCAGAGCCATACAAGCCTGCAGTTGCTCAAGTTTTTTAAGCAGTTGGAGCCAATAAAAAAAACAGATTCAATACCCCTAAAAAAAGCAGATTCAATAACGAGTTAAGGAAGTTCGGGACAAGCTACAATACTAACACCTCAATGATCCTTCTTCTGCCTTGCAAGCTTTCTTCTTCTTCCATGCCAGTACTGAAACGACAAGTACAAGAATGAGACCAAGAGAGAAACTGAATATTTCTGAAAGAACTCTGAAAGAACTGCTTAACAATTAGCAACACGTTTGTCAAGCGAAAGCGTATGTGCATAGCTAGCACTGTTCTAGCAGGCGCATCCGCTCCCGGCCTGCTGCTGCGAGTTGGACTGGCTGGAGGTCGGCTTCAGGTTCACGCCCACCATGTCCTCCTGCTCCGGCGAGAGTGCACCGGTACTGTCGGAGTCCTCAGTAGAGGGACGGGTCGATGTCCTCGCCCTCGCAGAGGAGCATGCCGTGGATGGGCTCGATCACTTGACCGAGTCGGGGAGAGGGGAGGACGAAGGGTGGCGGAGTTGGACGAGCTCGGCGTCGAGGAGGAGCTTCAGGGAGGAGCTTGGCAACGGGGAGGAGCTCGGCGGAGGGGTGGAGGCGGGGAGGAGCTCGGTGTTGGGGAGGAGGATTGGCGGCGGGGAGGAGCTCGACGTCGGGGTGGGGGCGGCCGACGGGGTGGGTGGGCGCGAGGGCGGCGGCGATGGGCGACCGGCGGGGGTGAGCGAGTGGATAGGGTGATGGGGGTGGACGAACATAAGAAAATAACGGTTCGGGGTTTGATGAGTGTAATCGATTGCAAATGTGGGTAATTTTCAAAGAACTCCATATCTAGGTCCATTTTAGAGGGTTCTGGAGTTGGAAATGAGGTGCTCCAAGAGAATGAACTAGAGCTCCAAGAACTCCATAGAGTTGAGCTGCTCCAGAGTTGAGGTGTTTGGCTAGCTGAAGCTGGCTCTAGCCTGGAGTTGGGCTCTAGAGCTATGTGAAACACCCCCTAAAACACCGAACCATCTTTTCTACATAGAGCAGCAAAGCACACTGCAAATTTGAACGACTTAGCGTCCAGTTGTGTACCTCTGAATTAAGTTGTGCTCCTTGTTCTCTGATGTGCAATGTAACAAACATCTCGTTTATTTGCTCAACAGTTCCTTTCATGTTTACAGAGAAGACTTCTGTCTATATGAATATACACCTACTCCACGCTTCTTTCCAAGCCGGCCAGCATCAACATACTGAACGAGAAGAGGGCAAGGGCTGTACTTATTATCTCCCAGGCCACTGTGAAGTACCCGAAGTACTGAAAGGCAGACATCCAACCCAATGAAATCGGCAAGCTGCAGCGGGCCCATCGGGTGATTCGTGCCCAGCTTCATCCCTGTGTCAATGTCCTCTTTGGTTGCCACTCCGGTGTACAGTGCCCAAAAGGCCTCATTGATCATCGGCATGAGAATGCGGTTCACAATGAATCCTGGGTAATCTTGAGAGCATATAACGGACTTCCCGAGTCTGCAAAATTTTCAAATCATCAGGCAATCTGAAGGGTTACGAGTCTGGTAACATCGGCATTACAGATTAGACAGAGTTGCGATTTCAGACTACCATAAGATGTTGTCAACATCCAAGATAGGCAAGTGCTGTGCTGAGAGCCTGAGGCAGGTACGTGTTGTTGGAGTGACAATCATGTGACTATGAAAGATTTATGTTGAAGGGAAAACCACAACCACTACTATGTTACCTACTACAACTGCCAGAAGTCTCGATTGGGTAAATACTGCCCATGGTGTCAATTCCAGATCTTAAACATTATCAGAACAGTGAAATGAAGCAAACTCAATATCTGTTTGACTATCAATGCACACTAGTTTTGCTCTGCTAGCTATGACCAAACTGATTCAGGTGAAAGGGGATAGCAAAGTGTTAGTTACCTTTCGGAAAAAGATTTGACTGCAGAAAACACCTCATCTGATGTATCAGCTCCTCGGATAATCTCGATCAGTTTCATTATCGGCGGAGGGTTAAAGAAGTGCATGCCTATCACCTGCAGCATGAAAGTTACTTCACAATCCTGAAGAGCGAATTCAGTTTTTTTTTTTCATATACAGACAGTAGATGCCGGGTTGCTCATCACCTGAGAGGGGCGTTTGGTAGCTGAAGCCAGGCGGGTTATAGAGATGGAGCTAGTGTTGGACGCAAGAATGGCCGAGGACTTCGTGATGTTATCCAGCTCCACGAACAGCTTCTTCTTGACATCTTCGTTCTCCACGATGGCTTCGATCACAAGATCCGCATCCCTGAGATCTTGCACGGTGGAGACGCACCTTATCCGCTTGATTGATTCTTCGCACGCGGCCTGGAGACCAAGCAAGTCGCCAAGCCCCAAAATTTGTCAAGGAGAGAGCTAAAAGAACCATTTTTTTTTCTCCCGAGCAACCGGGCACCAATTCGGGAAGGGTGCTTTGGGAGGTCAACGCTCTTACCTGGGAGAGCTGGCCCTTGGCGGCGAGGCGGCGTAGGGAGGCGGAGATGGAGGCGACGGCGCGGGAGAGGGCGGCGGGGTCGGCATCGAGGAGAAGGACGGCACAGCCAGCGGCGGCGGCGAGCTGGGCGATGCCCGAGCCCATCTGCCCCGCGCCGATCACGCCCACCGCCGCGATCTCAGTCTCTGTCGCCATTGTTTCGTTTCGTTTCGTTACGTTTGCAAGGAAGCGGTTGTTCTTTATCGCGCTCTGGTATGTGATGTGTGGGAATGGGAAATGGGAGTGTCTGGAAATCTTCTTATCCCCTTTTGTCCTTTTGGTTCGTGCGTGGAGGCATGAAAAGATACGGTATCTCACAAGAGTTGAATATGCCCAGACGCTAGAGTTCTGACCATTACAAAGGTTTACTTTTTCGTCCTTAGCTTATCAGCACGGTTTATAGTTATGGTATAATATTTTTATTTTATTATAATAAAATAACTAAAAATAGTAATGCTCAGTTTATCAGCCACTAAAACGATTAGCCAAACAACATGTTTGAAAGCTCACTACAAAAGTTCAGGTGGCCAAAGCAAGCAAAACATTTTTTGTGACATCTAGTGTTTTTCTACCACATTACTTAAAATTTTGCCTTTTCTCTTAATAAATATCAGTTTCAAATCACAAAAACTAGGCTTGCAAAGTAGTTTTGTATATTTTGAGACACCCACGCGCACTAGAGGAAAACTCCTAGCGCTAGATTTCAGATCTTCCCTAACTTTATATTTTTATGATTTTTTTCTTTTGCATAAGCATTTTATTATTATTAATTTTCTTTGTCCAAAAAAATTGATGTCTTACGATTATTCTAAATCAAACGACGAATGTGACCACATTCATTAAAAGAGAAATCAACATTATAATATCAAATTTATATCATTAAATTTATAATGAAATATGTTTTCATAATATACTTATTGGCGTTCATACTATTCTCCATAAATTAGTTAAAAGTGGTAGGACAGTTTGACTTAGGTAAATCTTAGGTAATCAAATTCTAAGAGAGGAGAAGGTATAAACTTATACACATACTCTTTTGAGTAATTTTATAGGGTAAACTTTTGCACGAATGTACAATAAAACTTTGAAAGGAATTTTGATGAAGCAAAGTCTCTAGAAAACTTGGTTAAATAGTGGTTGAAACAATTTTTATGAAAGTACTCCATAACAAGTTTTGTACACAATTTCTCCAAACAAGTGCTCTAGAAAACTAATCAAATAAGTTGTCATGTCTATTAGAAATAGGAACAAAAAAATTGGTGGAAATCAATATAGCTTTATAAGCATATAGAAAGTTGTGTGGCAAAAGAAGACAACAGTATGAATATGTTTACAAATACAAAATAAAGGAGAAAAATTAAACATTATGGGGACTCATGACCATAGAGCACAATGCATGCAACCATCTGGTCTAAGTATCTTATGTAAACCTACATTTGAATTGTCGATATCTAACATTAAAAGTGGTGATTTTTTTTTCTTCGGACTAGTATTCACTCTCCTGTCACCTCTTTTTGTTTGTCTTTGGTCCATCATCGTTCACTCTCACTCATCTCTTCTTCTACGCCCTCTCTTCTTCCATCCGGAGTATATCTCTAAGAGTGTTTTCTAAATCTCACTCTCTAAATCATCATTTGAAGAGTCATTTGCATAAAAATCGTTTTCTATATTTTTTTCCTTCTTCAACAATTTTTATATATCTCATGTGCACTCTAGAGAGTCATTTTTGTCTTTTATTTTTGGCTAGTAAAAAATCTAAAATAGTGCACTCTAGAGAGCCATTCTCGTATTTTATTTTTGGCTAGTGAAAAATCCAAAATAGAAGATGTCAATATTTGAAGGACCATTTAGATAAACTGTTGGAGAGTATTTTTCCACCAAAATCTCTGTTCCTAGCATTTAGGAAGCATACGGAGAGTCTCTTACTCTCTACTCCATCCATCATAGAAAGTGACCTTGTTTGAGCATTCGTTTTATTCAAAATATTTTTACAAATTATAAAATAAATAAATTATTATTAAAGTATCTCTGATGATGATAAAATAAATCATGAAAAATAAATAATATTTATATAAAAAATTGAATAAAATAAATGTTTAAAGAAGATGACATTGACTCTAAAATGACAGTATTCATCTGTTCATCATCTCGCTTTTGTCCCTTGGGATCACACTCCCTCGCTCTCCTCGTCCATTCGTCAGCTCTTTTTCTTTCCTCAGTCTATCATCACTCTCTCTCCTCGTCCATCCATCGGCCTGTCATCTCTTACTCTCACTCCTTATCTTCTTTCGTCCGCCACCTCTCTTCCGTCATCCCTCGTTCTCACCCTTCTTTCTTTACAATAGCAAACATAGACCTATTGATGAGTTTGGAGCGGCACCCTTCTCTTCTTTCTGTCACCTCTTTTCCACCCCTGCAAATCGATGAGCACTCTTATCACAGGACCAGGGCCCATTGGCTGGAATGCAGCATTGGAAGCTGGGAGTTTAATTTGCTTTGTGGTCTTGTGGGCAGAGCATGCCGTTGTAGACTTGTAGCTGTTTCATCTATTGTCTGAAGCTTTGAAGGCAAGTGAGATTATATATGGTGCATGCTTTCAAAGTAGCCAAGATTCTGACGAACTAATCTTCGATTAACAAAATTGCTTAAAATTCACGAAATTGCGTGTACGTCTACACAGAATCCGAAAATTCAATAGTATTATTCGTACAGAACTCAATTTATGATACAAGGTTTACAATCACTAATCACAGCTTCTCTCTGTCAAATGCGGCCAAAGGATCACATACATATCCTAAGGACCATGTAACACCACACCCAATTCACTATAAGCGGCAAAAGAATGAAAGAATGTACACTCAATCCAACTTAATTTTTTTTAAAAAAACTACAAGAGCAGCGTGAACTGCCTGAGACGAGCCTACAACTACAAGAGCATGGCCGCCGCAGCGAGCATAGAGGACCCGACGCACGCCGTCCAGGTGCCGCCGCTGAGGCCGCGCGGGCCACCGCTGTGGCTTCCCCTGGTTCCGCCGGCGCCGCCGATGACGCGGCCACCCCTGCCTCCTCCGCCTCCGCGCCTCGCCTCAGCGACGTCCACGAGAGTCGCCACGCAGAGGAGCACGACGACGAGGAGCGCGCACAGTGGCTGCACCCTGTCCCTTGTCATCTTCTTCTGAATCCCCAGGCTAGTGCTACCCTCACGGATCGGCAGGCCTGTCTAGCTAGCTTGGTGAAGAAATGACGAAGAATGGTTTCTCTTCCCTGATGAGTTGTCGTGGGCAGCTGCACCTGCGCGTCCATCCGGGTGTATTTATATACGCGATCCGGAGTTGAACCCTCCTGATGAGTCCTGAATACTGAAGTACTGACGTGCTGACAAGTAGAGATCTCCGTGTGTACGAAAAAGGACACCACCACGAAATCGCAGCACAACACGCTAGCCGCATGATTTTTCTTTGTTGCTGGTGCGGATTTGAAAAGTCTGCAGGGACACGTTTGCTCTGAGGTCTCTGTCACATCGAATCTTTAATGCATGTATGTAGTATTAAATATAGATAAAAACTATAACTAATTATATAGTTTATCTGTAATTTATGAGATAAAATTTTTTTGAATCTAGTTACTCAATGATTGAACAATAATTATTACATACAAAAGAAATTGCTACAGTATCAAAATTCTAAATTCTTTTGGATTTAAACAAGGGCTGATTATCATTGTTGTTATCTTCTATTTCTGTTGAATTTTGTAAGCCATTTGTCCACTGTATTTGAAGAGAGAGATTTTATGTCACGTTTGGCGGCTGATAGTGATACGCCATCAGCGTCTTCTCCAATATATTGACTGGAATATAAATTTCCGAGCTCTTCCTAGCGAAGCTCCCTGGCTCGTTCTGTCTGCCGACTTGGTCTACGGGGGCATTTGGATCGCGACCTAGCCCTGTCGATTCAGCCTGTACGTGCTAAAAATCAACGACCTGGATGATCAGCTTTATTCAGGCATAATAATTTATGAGTCTTAATTTGGTTGCTGCCCTGGCGGGGACTAGGGGCAGCTTGATTCAACCCCAAACCAGCGCCTGAGATTGCTGCCTCAGCCTGACAGATTACCCAGGGTAGTAAACAAACAACCGAGACCTTTTATTATGGTTAGAATCGCTTCCTATCACTTTCCATAGTCTTCACAAAATATTTTTTTATTGATTTTATTAGTGTAAGAACAATATCATCAGTGCAATCCCCTCCCACCGGCAGCTCCTGTAGCCTAGATGGGTGAACGCTGACGAGAGAAACCTTAGAGATTTTTTTTTAAAAGAAGAAGGTAGTTTTGATCTAACTATACTACTTGAATCGTACCCCTAGCTATACTAATCAGTTTTTTTTAATTATGCATTTATTCTTAAACAAACTATGAAAAATGAATTACCACCTCTTTTATTTGGGATCCCAATCTTCTCAATTTCGAAAGCGATGGGAGGTGACGTGACACATATTGACGCACCGACCATAGACAAACCTATCGTCTCGTCTCCTATCGCCTCTCACGTTTTTTTAATGTTCTAGACTCACCAATCATAGACACACCTATTGTCTCTCTGACCATTGTAAAAAATCTTAATATCTGGAGGTATAACTTGGGGTAATTTCAGCTCTTCAAATTCTTATAAAGAACTAATAGGCCATTCTGAGATTCACAATGTTTATAAAGAACTGATAGGCCATTCCGAGACTCACAGTCAAAGACAAATTAAGCACAAGAAACATTCTTAGAAGAAATATGCGTCTAGACTCTTTACAATTGTGTAGTGTGGAGGAAACCTGTCAACACTTGTTTCTCTGGTGTAACTTTGCAAGGCAATGCTGGAGGTTAATACATATAGGCATCCCCATTAATGAAAAGTTCTCAGAAGTTACTGATTATCTCAAGGACAGAGTTCAATCTCAGTTTTTTTGACAGCGTTGTGCAATATGGATAGCTAGAAATGATATGATCTTCAAGGGGATTTAGCCTAGTCTAAACAATGCCATAAGTCTATTCTGCAAAGAAATCCTTTTGCTGTGCCTATGGTTTCTCCTTATTTCTTTGTCCATATTGTGCTCTACCTATAGATCGATATTCTTAACAAAGGAAGCAATGTTAAGTATGCTTGTTGGAGACCGTATTAGTGCCCTAAACAGAAGATATTATATATTGATAAAAAATCGGACTCCGTGAAACAATGTTTGCCTTGGATTCACGATTTTGCACGCGCACATATATACACGGAACCAATAGCGCTCATATGTACAGAGCTCAAAGTTCATGACATTTTACATGAAACAGGTTTACAATCACTGTACTGTACACAGTTTTCCTTTTCTCTGCCATGCATCCCAAGACAGCAAGACCCGAGCATACCACACATTGAGACAGGCGCACACACACACCACCCGATTCATGAACGTACGTGGATACAGCGCGACCGGAGGCTACAACTACAAGAGCATGGCCGCGATGGCCAGCAGCGAGGAGCCGACGCACGCCGTCAAGGTGCCGCCGCTGAGGCCGCGAGGGCAGCCGCTGCGGGTGGAGTTTCGGTTTCCCATGCCTCTGGCGCCGCTGCCGCCGACGTAGGTGTTGCGGAACCCCCTGCTGCCTCGGAGCCTCCCTTCCGTGACGCCGACTAGGCTCGCAGCGCAGAGCAGCAAGACGAGGAGCGCGCACAGAGACATGAACCGCCTCATCTTCGCCTAGTCTCCGAGCTGGGGGTGGGCGTTGGGGGCTGGTGCTGGCCACACGAAACGGCTTTGACGCTTTTTTGTGAATTGGTGAATTTCTGAATGATTTTTCTCGTTTACAAATAATATATGGAAGACGCCTGTCGCCTGGGTCTATTTATGCATGATGATCCGGAGCTGAGCAACCGTTCCTTATCTGCTTACCTTTGACCAAGTAGTAGACCACACACGGGTTCTGAGATCTGAGCACAAGACAACACAGTAGTTGGATATCTATGTCCGGAAGGAAATGCATACATATACATTACAAATTTTGGTTCTAAAATTAGGCAGGAACACGGTTGCACCTGTGGCTTTTTTTTAGAGAAAGGTCCTGATGCATTGACCGTCTTCAAAGGGATGCAGATGATTGTTGTTATCCTCCAGTTCATACTGAAAGTTGCATCCAACAACAGCAAGTAGTTTATCCTTTCTATTTGTACTGCTCCCTCCGTTTCAAATTATAAGACATCCCAAGAATCTTGGAGAGTCAAACTATCTCAAGTTTGACCAAATATATACGGCAATATAATAATATTTATGATGTCAACTAAGTATTGTTAGATTCGTTATCAATTATATTTTTATAGTATGCATATTTGATATCATAAATCTTGATCGTTTTTTCTATAATTATTGGTCAAATTTGAGATGCTTTGACTCTTCAAGATTTTTGAAAAGTCTTATAATTTGGGACGGAGGGGAGTACCGAAGACAATGGTTTTCCAGAATCCAGGACAACAGTTTGCAGACTAAATTTTAATAAAATTCCAGTGGGGGGTAAACCCCTTCTGTTCCATAAAAAAAACAACACTTTGCAGACTGTTCCAAATGAATTGGACTACAATATAAATAAATGCTCCAGCATTCTTGATAGCGAAGCTCCCTGATACACGTTTGCCTCGCTGACTCGGTCTACATGCACGTGGCCAAGTAGGTCGATTGTCAGTGACAGCCAGACACTGAAACCGCGCGGATTGCCGACTTTACAACGCGGTCCAAGCTTGGTTTTGCTCTGCCCACCTGTGCACATTGCTAGCCTGAAACTGAAAGTAAGGTTCTTTACGATAGAAATACGAATCCGGCAGCTATGGAAGCTCTACAAGCATTTCAGTTCTCTCCAAGACAAGGTCAGAGCCAAACGAAAGCCCACCATCGATCATCACTAATTCATTATGTCCGCAGACTCAGAAAGTATGGTACTCGTTCACTCACCGAGGTGCATCACCTCCCTATCTCGCCCGATTAGCTTCATGTTTCCGAGCTTTGGTTCCTAAAGCCATGGATCATGGATGATGGATTCCATCTTCTATCTAGTGATTGGTTTGTTGTCTCCCTCAGGGCAAGGCCAAGCAGAACTTGGGCATTCTCTGCAGAATGGCTGTACGTGCTTGTTTGTTCACATCTGGACTCTGGCGTGTTGGCTCCATTCCATTGGTGCTGGGTTTGTTCTCTTGGATGGTTGAAATATTCCTCAGGAAATTTCTCTAGCTGCAGTGGATGTCATATGCCCATATGCGTTCCATGGCCACTGTCCAGGGCAGGCTTGTTACTGTGTTTTTTTTTTCTTGAGGGCAGCTTTATCAAGACATGCGGCACAGTACCTTGCACCAACGATTTTCGTGCTGCGCGCACCCTTCCATTGTGCATTATGGTAGTATTACTATTTCTTTGCACCCATGATCCCTGCAGCTTCTCAGCATCAATTATCTTAAGTACATCCAAAGGGTTATGCACTTGTTTGAAATGACTTGTTTTTGCCAATCAATTTACATTTGTAACCGACAACCAATATCATTTCTCCATGATTACTACTCTGTCGATTGCCGAAGGTTGCTAGTTTTTTTTTTTGAAAGACCCAGTTACCCGGTATGGTATTAATAAGGGAGAAATTAGAGTTTTACAACACGTCGCCTGAGGGGCGCGGCCTTCGTAACATACTGTTACGTCGGCTTGGGTACATTGGTTAATTACTCACAGCATTGTTTCCAACAAAAAGGGGGGTTAGGACCTTCCCCAGCACTAGACCACATTGAGGCTTCGTCTTTGATCCGTCCGACAGTTTGAATCACCGTGCAACTGGAACCATTAAAGATCATGTGACACCCTGTATCAAGCTTGCATTAGGATCATCATTAACCACTAAGCACAAGCATTTCATTGCATTCATGTTTGCATGTGCTATCATTTCATGTGCATGTTTACATGTTTTGAAACTAGAATTAAACAGGTGTTTTGTGCTCAATCTTGTGATCAATCTGTTTAGTTAAACCTTACTTTGCTTAGAGTAAAGTATGGTTTGCTTTATGTTTGGTTACCCTGCTTAGATTTATCTGTTAAAAGAATTAAAGTAGTTCTTTTCCTAAATAGCTTAAATAAGTTTTTAATCTTTAACTCTTGAACTAATGGTTTTCAGAAATTATGATCTATATGAAAAAGGTAGAGAATAATATTCTGAACAATTTTGGTTTAAGTGTCAAAACTTAGTTTGGAGTTTTGAAACTGTTTTGAAGCAAGTTCAGTTTGTATCTAATAAAAGAAAATGAGAAAAGGAACTCAAAACCGGAACAGGTCGAGTACCGCTTTCGGCCCGCTCAGTCTCGACCACCGCTCGATAAAGGACGGACCGAGGGCCGATCGAACGACCCCGGGCTAGAGGCTCGATCAGCCAGTCGATCGACCCCCCCCCCTCGACTTCGACCCCTCGAAGTGACGGACAGGGCTCGATCGAACCACCCCGCGCAGGGGGCTCGACCAGTCGATCGACCCCTCCCCTCGATATCGACCCCTCGCCCGCACGCATGTGCCGCGCACTCACCCGACCGTGGCTGAACCGTACGTCGGCGTCGTCTGCCGCGTGGCCGACGATGCCTGACCGCGGAAGTGGAACACGCCATCGCCGCCGCTGCGGCACTGCACCGACATCGGTGTCGCTGCTCGCTCTATCGTAGTCGCGTCCGCACTCGCGCCCGCGCTAACGGCGCTAGGACCGAGCCTGCATCGCTTCACCGCCGCTGACGCCCTGCTTCGCCGCCGCAGACCTGCCAGCCGCACTGCCGCGCGCCGCGCCGTCGTTTCACAGTAATGCCGCCGCAGTGCCGCGTCCGGTCAGCATCCCGCCTCGTCGCACTCGCAATCGAGCGTGAATCCGCGCTAACGGCGTGTCGACCAAGTCTTGCTCTGTCCCGCTCGCCGCAAACACGCCAGCACCGCTGTCACCGCCGCACCTTCACGTCACGGCCCCACTGGCCGCGCCGGTCGGCCATGACCGTGCAAAGAGGAGCGCCTATACCTCCTCCACTTCTCACACTCGTCCGCACTCATCCTCACTCGCTCACTCGCTCGCATTTCTCTGCCATCACCAGCCGAGAGCCCCGAGCACCGCAAGCGCCTTTTTCTCAAATCCACCACCATCCGAGTTCCTCTGCTCGATCCATCTCGCTCTAGCTTTCTCCTTCATCCCACACCCACGCTGCTCGCCTCGGTTTCACCAGCCGAGCACTCCAGTCGCCGGAACGCCTCCGCCGTTCCTCGATCCCGAGTCGCCACCGCACCGACCGAGCAGTGTTCATCCCTCACCGTCTCGTCTCCGACGCCTCCATCTTCGTGGAAGCTTCACCAGAGCTAGCAGAGGTGAGAACGCCTTTCCCTAGCTCCAGTTCGACCTGTTTTAGCACAGCACCGTTGGCCGTTCGCCATTGCCGCCGCCGCGGAGCTTGCACGTGGTCATGTTTTCACAGAGCCCCTCCGGCTCAACCGACCCTCGAACCGCACTCACCGCATCACCACGATGCTCACGCAACCCAGCACCGAGCCTCACATCGCCGATGATCACCTCGCCGTGTCGCACCGCCGAGCTGCACCACCACCGCACGCCGCCGACCACTTTCACGGTCGCGCCGGTTCAACCAACTCCACCAGTGGATGCGCGTAATCATCCCGAGTCTAGCACACCCAACCCACCGCCGGAGACCTCACCGTTGGCGAGAACACGCCGATCAGCACCGTCCTCTGTTCCCTGCACGTCGACGAATGGACCTCGAGTGATCGAGGGTCCCACCTGTCAGTCGCCCCGCACGCCTCTGCGTGTCTCGAGCCAGTTTCCGAAATGATTTCCCATTCTTATTTTCAGTAATGTGTTAATGCTTGTTTTATTTATATCTAGAGTTTGATAAATCCTAATATGGTGAAATCAATTTTGTTAGACTCTTTATGTGATGAGCTGTCTGTTGTTTTTATATAAATGTTTTTGGAGAATGTCTTCAGTACTAATGTTTAATTAGTTGTTTCCTGCATTTATCAAAGTAAAAATGTGTTTCTGCTATTTCTTAGATTAATTCCTGTGATATATATATATATATATATATATATATATGCATGTATAAATCATGGAACTTTCCTGATAAATATGTTTTTAAGTATAGGTTCTACTAAAGATAGGTTATAACATGTTTTACCCTTGTTGCTAGTAGCTCTAGTTGTAAGTAGCTTTGGGGTAATTTAACTGGTTATATGCTTAGAATCTCTTTTAGTGTGCTAAACCTTGTGCAAGCATCATCCCTGCATCATCAAGTTATTTATTTATGCATTGCAATCATTTAGGATCCATGGAGGAACATCAGGAGCCAACCCCAGAGACAGAAGTCCAGGAGGTGCAGGAGCTAAACGAGGAGTACCACGAGCTCGACACTAACCTCCCCGAGTGCCCTGACCACCAGCCCTCCACCTTCACTCAAGGCAAGCCCCGGAGCATTCTTAAGCCTCCCAATATTTACAATTAATCTACTTGAGTATTTTATCCTGTGATGCATTAGGTGACAGGAGTTGTTTGAATCCCAAATTGATGAATTACCTTCCTTGATTATTGTTTTACCTACCTTGTTACCCCGTTAATAAAAGTAAAAGCAACCGCTTAGCCTGCTTAGAATAAATGGTTACTTTTATGTTATGTCGTATTATCCCATGGGGGTAATACTATCACGGTTGGCTATATTTTTGCTATCGTGGAAAGAACCTATGGTAGTAATGAAATGCGGTCAACTGGAAAACAAGTGCACCAAGTGGTCAAGACTTGGAGGCAGTCCGTCCGTTGGATCGTATAGGTTTGTACACGATGGTGGCCCTCTTACATCTTTGAATGCGCCCTTTCACATAGGGGCCGTTGTGAGTATCGACCCCGAAGTCGAGTAAACCCTGTCCGGGCCGGTTCTCAGCCTACTGTGAGCACCCTCTAGTTTGTAGATACGACATGCCCGTGGTGGCCAACTGATTTCTACAATTGGGTGGACTACTCTGAGATCGCGTCGGTTACCACCTGGACTTTGTTGAGCGGTGATCCAATGTATGGACCCGATGGGGAAAGTGTGGGCGTGTGTTAAAGGTAATCTTACCAGCTGGTGTATATCGATTCGAATTGCCGCCCCACTGGATATGGGGGATTATGCTGAGCTTCACCACGGTACAACTCCATGTGACATCGTAATGGTTCTACTAAAATCTTGATGAAGGAACTGGATATATGTTATCATATTGTTTGAGTAGTTCAAGTGAGTGCTCTAGTACAGGTGCAAACCTAGAGATAATAATAGGATGGAAAATGGTTGTTCTATAATCTTTAGTTTCATCGTGTTCGCTTTTCCGCAAAAGCAAGTTTACCCAGATCCACATATATAACGTTGCATAACCTTGGAGTCTTTATTTTCAGTTAGACGGGTAAGTCTAGCTGAGTACATTCCCGTACTTAGGGTTTATCCCGCTTGTTGCAGATGGCCAAGTATACTTCGGGTATTGTAAGCACCGTCTCTATCCTTTCGAAGGAGAAGAGGAGTAGGCCTTGGACAAGGTCTTCTACGAGCTCATCTTTTGCTGTTGTCGGATCTGACATCGTGGGCACCCCTATCTTTTAATGATTTAAGTGTGGAGTAAAACTTCAGGTTCAAAGTTTCCAACAATGTTTTATTTGGCCACATGTATTGTGGCGTAAATACTACTCTTATTTGGAACAAAGTGTTGTAATAATTTTATTCGTACTTTAAGTATTTTCAGTTTATTTGTGGCTCGTTCGAATGTGCATAACTGAGTGTGCGCGATCCTTGATTGTTAGAAATCCTTCGAGATTTATGGACTACCGGGATTATATGGGCTCAAGTGTTTAAGTGGTTGTTAAATCAGCTACCTTGGTACTTGATCTCTTATAATTTGGACGGTTCTGTCACAACATTCTGCTGCTTCCAGATGGTCCATAACGTTAGGATAACAAGGGAGTGACCTTGTTTGCTTCCACTTCCTGTCATCATGATGAACCCGTCCTCAATGTCCATTGCCGCCACCCACTGCAATGCGTCCAAATTTCTGCATCTGCTCCAGGTGGCCACATGACCCCATACTGCGCGGGAGAAAGGACATTCCACAAAGAGGTGTGCTGCAGTTTCCAGATTCCTAAAACATAGCCCGTAGAAGTAGTTATTTTCCCATCCGCGCAGCTGTAATCGTGCCGCTGTCCATAGCCGATCCTTTAGCAGAAGCCATAGGAAGAACTTGCATTTTGGGGGTGCCCAGGCTTTCCAAATCAGATTGGGGAAGTTGGACCCGATGCTGCCACAAAATTGAATAGCATAAGCTGATCTGGCTGTATATTTTCCGGAAGGCTCCAGTGTCCATATGATGCGATCCTTCTCAGTGTTGTTCAAGTCTATTTGCAAAGAGTGCAGCAAGCGCCACAAGGCGAAGAAATCCGATAGCAGATCGTTGTTCAAGTTGTAAGCAATGTCCTTGACCCATGTCCTTTGTTGGAGCGCTTCATGCACCGTCCTGTACTTCCTCCTGCTGTGTTGGTAAAGCAAAGGAAAGAGAGCCGACAGTTAGGCGACCCTGAACCCAACTTGAGTGCCAGAACAACGCCGTGCAACCGTTGTTCACTATTACTGTGGTGGCCGCTGCAAAAAGATCGGCATCGGTGTTGTCAATTGGCCCGAAGGTTGCTAGTAGCTAGGTGGTTGATGGTTTTAGAGATTAAGGTTGGTCCTGCTGATTTTTAGTACTTCCTCCACTTTGAAATTCTCTAATTGTGAGAAAAAAGGGAAATTCCAAAACATTTTGTTTTGGTGGGATCAAAATATCAATCATTAGGCTAAGATATTGCAATAGTACTCAGATTAGAAACTATATTCTCAATGAAAGGTGTGTTTGTAACAGAACATCTATACTTTCAGTCTTTCACATAGTTATTAGAGTTCTGTGTTAAACACAAACTAGATATAGCCCATACAATAGTGATGTTGTTTCGCTACATTTGATAAAGAAAAGCAACTACAAACCACAGCGGAAGTTGCATCTCTTATTTCCCTGTATTGCCAATAACACAATTATATTTCCTTCAGAAAGGAAAATAACCCTATGATAGTAGAAGTTGCAGCTCTTATTTCCCAGTATTGCCAAGCACACAATTATATGTCCTTCAGAAAGGAAAATAACCCTATGATAGTTCTTTCATGTTTCTCAGTGATTATGCAACATCTGCATAGAAATCATAAATCGTCATTTGGACTGCTATTGGAATCCGCACTGTCTTTTGGCCACTGTACCAAGTAAGGCTGCCAAACGTGTAATCCCCTTGTAACCTCCAGAGAGGTGATAACTTCACTTGAAACGTGATAACTTTGTTTGTGGCATTGAACGCAAGAACAGATGGCTCAATGTCCATCTTGACTCCAGCTGGGGTTTCTATTGCAGCGTGGTAAACTGCATCGGCCTCACCTACATTTGTGACTGTTCTTGACACTGTAATCGGCTGCCTCAAATCTGGAATGGAGATGGATGGTAGGTTCAGGTGATACCCAGGCAATGTTGTTGCATTGCATCGTACGGATTTCTTGAAGCTGCACCCGAAGAACTTGTTGTAATCATTAGGATCAATGTCGTAAATGAGGCCCGGGTGAGCTGCCCTATTCGGGTTTATGTGCCCCGCTCCATAGTCAAATGGGTCAGCGATCTTTCTAGGGAATCCTTGTGCCAGTATTGCCATGTCACGTTCATCAGTTACAGATGCTTCAACCATGCAAAAACGTGTTAGATCAGACAAGCTTCACATGGATTAGAACCGCTGTTCTGAATTCTGGTTGGCATGAACTAAGTTACCTGTTGTCATGATGGCTGATTTTAGTGCAGCCGGGGACCAATTTGGGTGCAATGCCTTCAGCAGTGCTACGATGCCTGACACGTGTGGTGTTGCCATAGATGTCCCTGAGCCAAATACATATGCATCTTTCATGGCTGCTAAGATGCTGGCTCCTGGTGCTGCGATGTCAGGCTGTTAAGGAAGCAAGACTGCCGTGAGATGACAGTAATATAATATGGTTCAGTAGCTAGTGAAAGCTGTGCTTTCTTGTCTATGTACCTTGATTACTTCAGGGTAGTCCATGGATGGACCTCTTGAGGAAAAAACCGCGATGGTTGGTGCCAATGCTTCCTTACCAGTAGTGGTGCGCGCTGGCTCGATCATGGCCACAGGAGAGCTGCTTAATAAACGAACTAATGAGTAAGAATTGTACCAGTAACAGGGTATTTTGGCATTTCCAAATGTTCACTCATCAGGAAGGTCGAGAAGAATGCGATTCATCACCTTGCATCCACCATGTATTTGCCGATTTCGACGGCAGTGGTCAAGTCCACAAGAACACATGGAATGCCTCCACAATCAGCTGTCGCATCGATTAAATGTATGATGTACTGAGCAAAGATGAGACCAGAGCCTCCGGCGTTGAGGACGTTTTCTAGTGCCACTGGGAAAGGTGCAAGCAGTGATGGAATGTCCGCACAGAGCACAATTTGGCCTCTCACGTCCGTGCCGTTCAAAGAATCGGCGGTGCAGCTAACAAGAAAGGAACAGAGCCTGGCTGATCAGTTTCGGAAGATTCACACAAACTTAAGCAGCGAAGAACAACAAGGGACTTATCGTACAAGCCTCCAAATGCAAGAGGTTTGAAGCTGCTTCCCGTTGAGTTCTTCCCATAGTAGTACAGGGATTGACCCTGCAAATTTAGCAGAGCTTGCTCAAGATCAGCGTAGGTATTATTAATAAGTCATAAATCGTGAGTCATGTTGTGTTGCGTTTCGTACCACGATCTGTTGCTTGTTCCCCAGCGTTATCATGGTAGGGAACGAACGATCAATCTGGCTCGCCGCGACGGTGATGACCCAGGGAGCAGTGTTCCGGACTACCTGCGACGCCGGCCCAAAGTTCGCCGCGGCGTACACGACGGCGATCCCCTTCTGGACGGCGTGCAGGGCACCGAACGAGTTCTCCTCGCTGGCGAGGGAGAGCGACAGGACATCTACCCCGTCATGGATGGCGTCGTCGATGGCCGCGAGCAAGGTGGCAGTATTGCCCGCTCCAGCCCCGCGGCCGCTGCCCCAAACGGCCTTGTACACCGCGATGCGAGCCCTGGGCGCGCCGCCGCGCGCCGCGCCCGCGCCAAGGCCGTGGAAGCTAGCCGCCTCCACGACGGATCCCGCCGCGGTAGACGCCGTGTGCGTGCCGTGGCCGTTGGCGTCCCGAGGCGACAGGTAGTCGATCTTGAGTTGTTCCTCGGCCACGCCCGCGCTGTAGAAGCGCGCGCCAATGATCTTGCGGCTGCAGTTCTTGCTGTCCCAGGCCTCTCCGACTTGGCACACACCTTTCCACCGTGACGGTACTGGCCCGTACCCTTCGTCGCTGAAGCTCCTCGACTCCGGCCAGATACCTGCAGCGAAGGCACCGTATATGTAGTAGGATAACCCAGGATCATTGTGTTACTCCAGTCCAGTATCAACAACCATTGGCACCGGAAAGACATGCATGTGCCTGAGAGAAATTTGCTTGCAGTACTACCTATTTCTATCTTTTGATCAAGTTTATAGAGAAAATTATAAACATTTATAACAACTAACTAACTGTGAAAATATGTTACATGATGAATCTAATAATACTCAATCAACAAATTATTCACATTATATACAAGTTTTGAATATGAAACTTGTACCAATGGATGTGTATTTAAAAGTGTCTATTAGATTGTATTCATTCTTTAACAGATTATAATGTATAGTAAGAGATTAACAGTGAGAATTGTTTTTGTTTGACTTTTTCACGACGTTTATCACTCCGGAAAGGAGGGGGTATTTGCTAACATAAACATTGGTATTTTTTTTTATAAATTTGGTTAAACTTAGGATAGTTTGACTTGGATATAAAACTAAAACGTAAGTATTTTTAGATGGAAATAGTCGTTCTATACACTAACATTGGTTACTAACCGGTGTCAATAACCCCGATGATTACGTCCTCTCCATAGTTGCTTCTTTGGAGAAGCTCACTGGGTATTTGGTGGTTCAGACCAAGAAAGTCCCAGCTTCGAGTGGTCATCGTTGTGTAACTTCTGCTTGGTTCGACACTGATGACTTTTGGAAACTCTGTTCGGTTAGCAAAGGGAGAAAGGCGCGGTCAGTTTGCTGATATTCCTAGTCTATGCAGGCTATAGCTGCTGCAAAGCCTTATTGAGCCTACAGAAGGAAATAAAATTCCTGTAGGGGCTTAGCGTCACTTTCTTCAAAGAAAAGAAAAACAGACGGAAACACCTGACCTGCAAGCTGCTTAGCTTGGTCTTCAGTAAGCATTGCTGCAAAGCCTGAGAAACCATGCTTGTAGTTGTGGATGATGGAGTCCAAAGTCTCTTCCTTGCTGAAAGTTCAGGAGTTCCACAGATATACAACACACTCGATCTCTTAGCGAGTAAACATCACCTAATTAACTATGTAAATCTATGATAGTAAATAGTGGAGAACTAGATATTATAGTTCATCGATCAGTTGATAAAAACCAGCAAGTAAAAAGAAATTTGTAACCCATCGGGGTCAAGTAGGAACTAGCTATAGAAAGTACCTTCCAAGAACAGTGGTGAGCATATCATGGTGCGAAGCGATTACATCGTCCGGGTGCCCATGTTTCACATCGCCTAGATATACAATATAAAGCTACAAAACATAGATGACTAGTAGAATTTTAGACATAACAAACCTTATTTAAGCTTTACCATACCATATATAGCTACTGATGACGACTGAACTATTATCAGACATGCTTACCTTGCGAGATCGTCCATTTACTTCCGATAAAAACACGCAAAAGCAAAGTAGTAGCGCCAAATGGGCACGCATAGAAGAACAGAGTGCCATTTGTTTTTTGCCAATATATGTACCGTTGCTCATTATTGAAGTTAATAGTGAGCAGGTATTTATAGACGTGTATGATGGTTTGTCTTGGTCAGCGACTCAGCGTGGGAAGAGTCCGTAACCACTCGTAATCTCTTATTTTTAACAATACTCATGCCCCTTTCTTCAACCTCCCCCAGTGTAGTAGTCCTCTCATCCTTAATTAATTCAATTTTTAAAGTTATTTTAAGTCAAATATTATAAGTTTGATTGATTTTACAGAAAAAAACATCAACATTTATGATACAATACTAATATCATTAGATACATCCTTGGAATAGAATTTTCATAGTATACTTCTTGCCATAGATATTGATACTATTTTCTATAAATTAGTTAAACTTATTCATAGAATATAGTTCACCTAGAGTACTTATTTGATCCAAGATATTAATATTATTTTCTATAAAATTAGTTAAACTTATGAAAACAATTTGATGTATGTAACTCTAGACGTTGATTAACTTGGGGATAGATGGAGTACCCATTTCCTTTGACACCCCCCTCCCCCATCCCCATTTTTTTTTACTTCCAATAATGTTTTCACACACTTCCTACATTTTAGTCTCATATTATTGAATACGCTCAGGTGATGGTGCACACGTCTACCTCCTCCCCGCACATGTATCTTCCTCCTCTTTGGCGTAAGAGTGGATGAGGCGGCAGTGGGATTTTAGGATCTCCGAGCGGCCTTAGAAAGGGAGGGCTTGTGGGTGGTGGGTGGATAGGCGGTGGTAGCAGGTTAATTGGCAGTGGGGAGCCGATGATGGGATGGGGTAGGACAACCGGATGGCAAGCGTCGGTGGCAGAGGCAAGGGATTGACGACGAGGTCGTGGAATTAGGGTTAGGGGAGAGTGGCGGCTCAATGTTCGGTGGTTGTGGTTGGTACGTTGGGTGGTGTGGCTGCAGCGATGGCAGGAGCAGGCTGATGTGGTGACGAGAGGAAGAAGATGAACTGTGCACCATCTATTTTGAAACATCCGTATCTCATCCAATGGCTATGGTTTATCGCTAGAAAGAAAAAAAATGACAAAGAGCAATTCCCTACGTTCTAAGTTAGAATCAGATGATTACCTTTTTTCACGAGAAAAATCAGATGATGTCACCTTGTAATCCTCAATGGTGAATACTTTGTGAGCTAAGATATTTCTACATGGTACCAAAGTCAAGCGATACCAGTTGTTTCAGGAAAAATATAGGTATTTCTAATTTTCTACACAAGCAAGTCATCTGGCCTCTGGGCGGTTTTGTCATGTGTGAGCTCGCGCCGCAAGATAATGTTTCAATGAGCAGGTGTTGCATCATTGCAATTTAATTTATTCCGGTCCAAGAATTAATTTATTCAGTACATTCTTTCTTGGCAATTGATGCCTGAACTAGTAGACCTGGCCGTATAACACATTACATCAGTTCTACCACTTTGCCAGTTAAATATGATTTGTCAACTTGCTACTTTAGAGCTCGTCACCTTCATATATTGCACAGCCAGAGTTGATAAAGAAGATAGTGACTTCAATTCCTAATTCATTTTAATATAAAAAAGACAGTGACTTCAACTCCTAATTTATTTTAATGTAACAGATAAATAGAATTTCTTACGGCATTACATAGAGAAGTCAGAGCACAAACCAACTAAGTCCTTATTTGAATATAGTCGGATTCATATGAATCCACATTTATTGAGGTGTGTTGAAGTTTTGTTTGGATGCATATATCGAAGTAGATTAAAGTTAAATTTAGTTTAATTTCTATCCAATCCACTTCAACACATATGAATTAAAATAAATACATATACATCCTAACAAAGCTTAAAATAAAATTTAAACTAAATTCCACCATTAATTCACTCCAACACACTTGGATTAAGATGAAACCAACAATATCCAGATAAGACCTAAACTTCCACCAAAAGTATATTATACCATTCGTCTCGCGTGGGACCTTGGGCAATTGCTATCATCAAAGGCGAGGGGGGGGGGGGGGGGGGGGGGGGGGGGGGAATCTGTCGCTATGCGTTTCACAATTCAGAAGGTTTTGTATTAATCCAGATTAATAATATTTTTCTGCTAATTAAATTAGTTTGTATGCTACGATCGATTTCCAAGCTAACAGGTAGGAGCTAAACAAACTATTGATCTTGCTTA
The DNA here is from genome assembly GCA_022036555.1 of Microstegium vimineum. Taxonomy (NCBI): domain Eukaryota; kingdom Viridiplantae; phylum Streptophyta; class Magnoliopsida; order Poales; family Poaceae; genus Microstegium; species Microstegium vimineum. The sequence continues at coordinate 13,598,737 of CM039137.1, read as the reverse complement.
CGACCTAGAGCTACAAATTGCATTGCACTTCTTTGCAGAAGTCAAGGTCTGATTGAGCCAGTCCAGTTTAAAGATTTGATTGGTCATTTGAGGAGATCATCCGTGCATCATGTGAAGATTGACGCATCCTGTTTTCTAAGGTCGTGTGTGCTGCGAGACGTAGACAACTGCAGCTTACATAAGGCAGTAGAACACGTTTGTTTGAGCTATTTTTTTTTTTTACTTTTAGAGCATCTAATAACTAGTATAAGCCAGCAAACAACTCTTAGAGAACTTCGAGTCTTTTTACAAAATACTCTCTAAATTATTATTTATATAGAGTTATTTAAATAAAAATCATTTTTCATATTTTTATATTCTCTATCAACTTTTCTATATTTTGTGTAAAGTCCAGAGAGTCATGTTTGTTCTTCAACTCTATATTTTTATATTCTCTATCAACTTTTCTATATTTAGATATCTAATTAAAGATGTTTTTGAAGAGTACTTTTTTATCAAAATCTTTATTCTAATGAATTAGCAAAGATATAAAAAGTATCTTTAAATACTCCTAGAATATCTCCAACAGATTAGCCAAAAGAAATATCTAAATTTAGTGATTTAGCTATTTTCTAAAATGAATATCTCCTTAAAATAAATATATACTATCTAAATCGAGACTCGCTAGGTCACCCGATATTGTCTTCTGATTCATTCCAATCACGTCCGCTCTCTTTTAGGATCATCGTGTCGACTATTGTCAGCGCCGTCTGGAACTCAAGTTCCACAGCAGGGGCCAGCCCGCTGGTTGCCGGCTGCCAAGGCATCATCAATCCTCTCACGTCCAGCAGGCCACACGGAAAGGGGCACAGTCGCCCAGATATCAGGCCCCTGCCGTTGTTACATCCAGCCGTCCGCATAGCTTGAAGGACATCACGACAGCCCTAGAACCGCCGGCAAACTGTGCCATCGGAGAAGATGACCGGGCGGCCAGCTCGCCGCGCCCCTGTGGATAGGTGCCGGACCATGGGGTCACGGTGGCAAGGACATCTCTCACCTCAGGTGATTGGTTGGGGAACAGCCGCAAGGGTTGTGGCGGAGGCTGAAGGCGCGTGCGGCGTGGTCGCATTCGAATGGGAAGAAGGGGGCAGAGCGTGGGAAAGAAGCACCTCGCGTGCGGGAAGGACTCGCTGGTGCGTGCAGAGGGAGATTGGCGAGCAGCACACGCTATCTATGTTTTAGATAGCGAAAATTCAAGAATAAGCTATCCAATTTGAAGAGGAGTCTAAGGCGATTTTTTTCTAACAATGGCCATATCTAGTTTCTAAAGCGGTTTTCAAAAATGGTTTTCAATTTTAAAAAATACTAAAAAATTTTATATTATTTTTTGAGGATCCGAGTGTTCCTAGATGAAAAAATTAGAACTACAAAGTTATAAATCTTATGAAGAGATAAAACTTTGATATAAAAAGGTTTTTATTTAACTCTATATAAAGAATATATTGTTTTTTTTTAATTTGGCAAGTGCTAGTACATGATTATTATGGTGCTAAAATTTTATATTATTTTTCAACCATATTAATGTCCTTAAATGAAAAATATTAAAACTATAAAGTTGTGCATATGATCAAGATCTACAAGTTTCATATAAAAATTATCTTCCTCCGACATCTTATTGAAGAGTTATATTTTTTCAAAAGTTAAGTCTGGTCACATTACATTATTGTTTTATCGCGTGATAAGATTCGACTTTTAAAAAATCATAACCTTTTAATACGATGTTAGATGAAAATTATTTTTATATGAAAAATTTTAGATCTCGATACAACTTTTTATTTTTAAGTTTTTCATTTTAGAAAGTTAAGATGCTCAAAAAAAATATTAAATTTTAGTAACATAATAATCGTGTACTAACATTTACCGCATTAGAAAAATAATATATCTTTTGTATGGAATCAAATGAAAATACTTTTTATACCAAAGTTATAGTTCTCAATGACATCTATAACTTTATAGTTTTGAGTTTTTTTTCATTTAAGAATGTTAAGATGCTCAAAAAATAATATAAAATTTAAGTGCCTCTCAACAATAATAGAAAACCGCTTTTAAAATCAGTTGATGGTCAAATTTATCCGGTTTTAACAGTCGAAGGGTGTCTCTTATTCAGTTTTATAGTTGAAGGTTAAAAAAATTAAACTTTAATATGATTTGAAAGTTCAGAAGTGTATTTTACCTAAAAAATAGTTGTACAGCCATTTGCATTTTGACATAGTTGTGTAACAAGTGCAGCCTTTATTCAAATTTAGCTAGCTCAATAACGCTAGCTGCTGTGCTAATGTCGATAAAGAGACAAATATACAGATGAGGTACTGCTTATTCTTCTATACCGTTACAAAGAACACAATGATATTTCTTTGAGAAAAAGAAAACAATGATATAAGATAGTTAGCCGTCATTTATGTTTGAACGCAGTTATGCAACATCGGCATAAAAATCATTGAGGGTCATCTGGGCTGCTATTGGAATCCGAACTGTCTTTTCGCCCTTGTAGCAAGTAAGGCTGCCAAATGTGTAGTCTCCTTGTAGCTTCCACATAGGTGATAGCTTCACATGAAATGTGTGAACTTTGTTCGTAAAATTGAACACGAGGACGGAAGGTTCAACATCCATTTTAACTCCAGGTGGGCTTTCGATTGCAGCATGGTAAACTGTGTCGACCTCACCTACATTTGTGTTGACACAAAATGTAGCGCACTGCGCCTCACACACAGCAAGCCGAAAAACGTGACTTCAATCGGGTGCCCGGGTGTTTCGAAATCCGGAAACGTGCCAGTCAGTTTGACCTGAAACTAACAAGGGGTGAAAATCATTAGATACAAAACTGAAACATGTCGGGTGAGACCAGACAGTTCCATATATACGACCCTGAAGTCACTTACGACGACATACAACTATAGAAGTTGCCTGCCAACAAGTCTTATAGATTATTCGGCTAAGATAAACATAAAGTACGTAAAGCGTTGATTGCCGAACGTGCATACATGAGAAAAGTACGTGTGAACGAATCATAATTAACTATGAGTTAAAGCATAACCAAACTCGGCAATTCAACCGAGTTGGGATCCATGATGAACGAACATGTAAGCAAACACGATCAAACTAATCTAAAGCTTGTATCCGCCGCACGATACCTAACCTTATCAAATCTTGGACATAGTTAACATGCATGAACCCGCAACACGTAATAATCTAGATTAAACTAATTCGGCTATTATGAACGTAAGATCTATTTATAGCATAATTTTAAATGGCGGGCTATAGAAATTAGCGGAAGCTTGGCTAAAATGCTATAGCGCGCTATAGGGCGCTAATGAGCGTTGTGGTAGCTGCTTCTGGATGCTATTAGCGTGCTATTTCGGCGCTATAGCGCGCTATTTTTTCTAGTGGTTTATAGACACAACGTGAAAGCAATGACTATTAAAGCATAAATAGATCTATAAGAAAGAATAGAACCGAACCGTATCAATCTAAATTGGGCAAAAGAATGTTACAAATATATGAAATATCTAAAACATGCAACACGTGATAACTTAATGAATCTACTAGATTTTGTCAAATCTAATAGAACTGATAACTATCTTGCTTTTGCTAAGCATATCGAGCAAACGCCTGCCGCACGGTATCTACTCATAAACGAAACATAAGCGAAGACTTCTTGATTGTCAAGCAAGGATCCGCCGCACGATCATTGAAAACAAACAAGACTACTTGCATCAACGTCTAAATCCATCGCATGATACTAGACATGATAACAAGGTTGTCGGAACTTACGAAGGTCGACGGATCGATGGCTCCTCTCGAAGAACTCGACGACACGACAAAGGACTCGAAGTTAGCACGGGGCCGTTTGTATTGATTTGGTTGTGAACCCTTTTTACAATGGCCAAGGGTTTATATTTATACCCTGGTCATGACATGAGTCCTAAAAGGACACGGTTACAAAATATCAAAGGAAAAACATGACATCTTTGACTTTAGTTTCCTTTGGAGTCTTTATTGCCTTAACTATCGCGATCTTCGTTGCCCAATCGGTTCTTGCTTGCCGCTTTTGTCGCTTCTTCAACGGAAAACCGCCCTTCCTTAGAATAGCCGACCGCACGATCATTTGCCGAATCTTTGGAAATTAGCCGACTACACGGACACTTGCCGAATCTTTGGAAATTAGCCGACCGCACGGACACTTGACGAATGCTCCGATCACCTGCCTCTGCAAATTTACTATGCACTAGCCCACCTGTCATCTTCCTAAGCATGCCAAAATCCAGTGTTAACACATGCCCCTCAATTTTGGGATAAAAGTCGTTTTATTCTGAAATTGACCACAAGCTTCCCCTTTCTTCTAGGTGAACACTGCCCAATACCGCAACCGTCGCTAAAAAAATCCAAGCCCCAGCACATTCTCGAATTCACCTTGAACCTTCAATGGCGACTCAGGACGAAATTCCAGAGGTAAATTTCATCCACTTCCACGCATTCAGCAATTCCCGATCGACTTCCCTGCTTCTTTTCCGATTCATTCGTTTTCCTGATTTCTTTGAAGGAATACAAGAACCAGATCTTGATCCCCTATGCTGCAAACCCTGATTCCTACCATCTCGGTCCAATGGGAGACCCTGACCTAACTGAGATCATTGAGAAGGAAACCTCGAGAATCCCCTTCAAGTCTGGAGTCACCCCACCAAACCAATGGCCAAACACCTTCAAGACCTGGCCGTTTCCCCCAATCGCCGGATGGCAAAACTAGTACCGGAGGATGCTGGACAAGAGCAGCAGTCACTGGGATGATCAAGACATCAACCAATGTTTGGAATTGTCTCTGTTAGAAATGCCCAGAAATGAATCCCTTCTGATAGCAGCTTCTCACTTTTGGTCTGATGCTATCAATGTCTTTGTCTTTGGCCATGGTATGATAACTTTCACTTTGGCCGATGTTTTCATGATGACTGACCTAAATGTGTCACAGCCAGTATACCCCTTCAAATACAAGAGCAAAAGCAACCAGAAAGCTGTCAAATCTGAAGGTGGATGGGTTAAGTATATTCAGACCTAAATGGAGACATCTGGTGCTGTTCTTGACAAGGAGTGCAGGGCCTTCATGAACATGTGGATGTGCAGATTCATCTTCTGTGGAAAATCCAATCCAATGAGCCAACCTTAAATCACATGATGATGGCTGAGGACCTAGCTGCAGGCACTCTAATCCCCCTAGGTAAATATCTTTTAGGATCTATTTATCACATGATGCACTAGATCACTGCCCAGATGCACCAAGGTGGAGAGATCTCTTGTGTAAGTGGCCCTTGGTGGTTTGTTCAGATGTGGTTGCAACTGTACATGCATCAGGTAATCTCTGTGCCCCTTCATAACCTGAGCTTCCCTTCAGTCAACTATGCTGAAGGCAGCACAACAAGAGTTAAGGGCTGTCAAACCTATGAAGAAGCAGCATCTTCCATCAGCATTGACATAGACATTGGACATCTCTTCAAGCTGTTTTAGGGGTTTTGACAATGTGCTTTGGCTTCCCTACAGAGAAAATGATAATCTAACTCTTCCTTACAAATTTAGCTATGAATTCGGCTGTTCTGACAAAGTATCCGCAGAGGTCTTCAACTCCTTCATCAAACCCTGCATCTTGCCAGCCAAATTCCATCATGGGAGATTAGTGCAATCTACCTATGAATTTTACTATCCAAACATGGCAGCCAGGTAATTAGGATGTGGACAGTTTCCCCAAGACCTTTCTTTTCAACAACCATAAGATTCAGGGAGTTGATGAGAAATGAAATAGTAGCCAAAAAAGTCTTTGAGCTTGGATGAGAATTGCCAATATATGAACCCTCTCCATTTGGGCTAGTAGATGTTGCTCATCCTCTTTTTGCTTCCTGGTGGCAAGAATGACACAATCACATCTTCAACACACCAGTGCACCCTTTATGTCAAGATCTGCAATCCCAATTTGCTTCTGACAGTGAGGTAATTTCATTGTATTTATCATTTTTTTTCTTTTGAATTTACTTCTCACTTTAACATTTGGTTATGCACAGGATCTTGAGCCCATTCCTCTTACCAAAGCAATCCAGTACTACTTAGCTGGACCCAACCCTGTCCTGGGTTTTGATGCTCCAATTTTAGCAACCTTCATGAAGATCCCTGCAGTTTCGGCCATTGCACCTTCAGGAGGAGAAGGCAAAAGGAAAGCATTTGAGAATGTTAACGTGGCCAGAAAGACAAGGTCCAAGAAAGTCAAGCTGTCTCCCAAGGTATGAATCTTTTATTTGGCAACAAATCCCATTCGGCAACAATTCTGACTGTCTTTATATCAATTATTTCTACTGCAGCCATATGTTGAAATTCCAGGATCAGGCAATGTTTCAACAACGATGGATATTCCTCCTCAAGCTTCTACTGAAAATGTAGAGGTTCAGGAAACTGAAGATACATAAGCTCATGAAGCTGAAGGCACAGATGCCCATGAAACTACCGAACACATTGGTAACATCATTCGACTAATCATTTCTTTCTCTTTATATGATATCTACTTCCTGTTCTTATACTTTATCATCTGCATTATTTGAAATAGATAAAATTATAGAAAATTTAGTAGAAGAACCTTCCTCTGGTCCAGCTCCAGGTTCACTATCTCTGGATATCCAATCAAGCCCTCAACCAGATCAGGACACAACCCATCTTGATTATCAATCAACACAGCAGGTAACATCTTGCCTTAAGCTATTCTTTTAGCACACTCATCCAGTCGGCTAACACTTCCCCCTTTTTCAAGAATACCATAAAACCGACTACTAGTTACTCTTTCACTGTTGAGGATTACATCAGCGAGAAGGGTGAAGAAGCTACCTCTCAGCAAACTCTGTCAATAGAGAATCAAGCTCGGCTGAAAGATATAGCTAATCTGCTGAACAAGGATATCAACACTCTGGTCCAAGACTCAGATCAGATAAGAGATCTTCTCGAGCTTATCAATCAAGACCTCCCATCTGATCTCAAAGCTTCTCTAGAATTTGTAGCCCACCTTGATGATCACTTTGCTGTGGTGAAGAGAGCCAATAAAAATATAGCCTCCAGAGCTGTCCTGCAGAATAATAGATCCCTAAAAAAACAAGAAGCTAGAGTCTTGCATTCCTAAATTCAAGCTGCCAAGAATTCACTAGCAATTTTGGAGCCTGAGCTGAAAGTCATGGAGGATGAGAAAATCAGGCTGGAGGCTCAGTTAACCGAACTGAATGCCAGAATTCAATCTCACAAAGCCAAGATAACAGATTTGCCAAATTCTATAGAGGCAACTTCATCAAAGATATCAGTCGTCCTCAAAGAAGACCAACAACTCAAAGCAAAGTTGTCTAGTATCCAAAGCTCTGAAGATGAAGACCAGAAAGTGTTGAACAATGTTAGCCGAATCAGGACCGAAGCTTTAGATGCCATCAACCAGCTTCTGAGTGAGTAGAATCATGGGCTTGTAATAGATTAACCATGACACATTCTGCCTCTGAACAATCGGATGTTTTTACTCTTCATATTTATACACTTCTGTTTGTATGAGAATATAATCAGCTCTTTTATTTTCCCGATTAGAACATAGCCGATTGCCTTTAGCTTTTCGATCAGAGACATAGCCGATTGTTCTCGTCTTTCCGGTTCAGGGATATAGCCGAATGACTCCTGACTTATCCGAGCCTGACCCAGTCCAGCAACGGCCCATCCGAGAGGAAAAACCCTAGCTCGTCGTTTGGCATTCTCATCCCACTACTCCGAGATATACGCCACTACCTTTCATTCGGCTTATAAATAAACCCTCTCTCTCAGCCTCTATCAATAGCTCTAGTTAAGCATTCTCATCTCCGTCTCCTCACCTTCTCCGCTTAAACCAATCCAGAGGAAAACCTAACCTCCACAGTAGCAATGGCGGGAGGCAACGATCGTGGCAAGCACCCCGCCGAGGGAGAAGCCGAAGGAAGCCGAGCGTGGCATTGTCGACAACGTGGGTGAGAATCGACTCCTTGCCCCCTTGCTGTTCTACTCTTTGTTCATCTTTCTAGCTCTGATTTATGTTCTTACTTATCAGGATAAGGGTTATCTCCACCAGCTAGAGCATTCCTTTCCCTTCGGCGACAATAGCTCAACTGGGGACTCCGTCATCTGGCTCCTCCGGTTCTTCAAGTTCCTACCACTCCAACCCTTGGGATTTGGATTCGGGTGCGGATGCCATGGATGCTCCTTTCAGTCATGAGAAGGTTGTCATCCTCATCAAGGAAAGGAACGAGGCCCGAGGAGAACTGGAGAAGATCTCCAAACAATACGGCATCGACCAACTTGAATGGGAGGACCAGCGGAAGCAGTCTTGCACCGCCATTACTAGTTAGTAAAAATAAATCTCACTCAATTTCCCCCTTTCTGATTCCATCTGTTCACCTGATTCGTACTCTTTTGTTTAGCGCTCTCTACAGAGGTTGAGCGCCTGAAGATTGCGGCGAACAAGATCGCCGATAAGGTGAACGCCCAGGGAGAAACCGCCGAGGCACGCCTTGATGATGCGGACGGCCGTATCAACCAAGTCGCCATCCATGGCGTAGCTCTGGGGCTGGCAGCAATGTCCACCCAGACTCGTGAAGACCTTTCCTTCATGCCAGTCGGCTTCCTCGGTGGCGGGCCTTCGGAAGATGTCGAGAACATCGACGAGCTCCTAGAGAGCTATGAGGACCATGCAACCGTCCTCGCCCAAGCCACAGACGCCCAGTCTGTCCTCAACAAGTTGTTTGAGGAGTAGTTTGTACCTATGAATTCTATATAAAAACTACTTATCTTGTGAAATATCATCTGTGATTTCTGCTTGTCCTTCCTTTTTTTGAATCTTTCTGAGAATAGTGACTCTGAAGAATGCTTTCTGAACTGCATGATGTTGTCCTTAGTTGATTGTGTTTACATTTTTTGCTCTAAAGGCGACACATACCGCGTCGGCTATTCTCCAAGCTTTTAGAGTATTTTTTCGGCTAAAGGCGATGCTTCTACATCGGCTATTTGCGCACAAAACTTCTTAAGTCTGTTTATGCACCAACCTCAACACTGGGATGAAATCTTTTAAGAAATCTTCCATTAATAGCTCTAGTGAACTCTTCTCCCAGTAGAGTCTTTGAAATATACGCATTGCCAGGCGCACACCTTACTATCCGAAAAGTCCCTTCCCAATTCGGAGACCATTTGCCGAACACTTTATCTTTTGTCCTAATCGGCAATATGACCTTCCAAACTAAATCTCCTTCCATGAATTGCTTTTCTCTGACCTTTTTGTTATAATATTTGGCAATACATAATTTGTTTTTCTCAATATTTTCCAACGCTTTGAGATGAACTAAATGCAAATCCTCCAATTCATCCATCATTAGGTCCTTATAATCTTCTTTCTTTAAATCATTTTGCAATGTAACTCGTCTCGAACCCGATTGCAACTCCCACGGTAGCACAACATGATGCCCATAAACCAACTCGTAGGGAGACGCTTGAGTAGACCCATGACAAGCCATTCGGTAAGCCCATAAAGCCTCATTAAGAACCGAATACCACTTCTTCGGCTTCTCATCAATCTTCTTCTGAATAATTTTAATCATGATCTTATTTGATGCTTCGACCTGGCCATTAGCTTGTGCATAATAAGGAGAAGAATTGTATAACTTGATTCCCATTTCTTCAGCAAAATCACAAAATTCAGATGAAGTGAACTGAGTTCCTTGATCTGTTGTTATAGTTTGAGGAATCCCAAATCTGTGAATTATATGCTCCTTAACAAAATTGACCATGTTTTCTGATGTAACATTCTTCAAAGGGATAACTTCAACCCACTTTGTAAAATAATCTATAGCCAATAGCACAAACTTATGTCCTTTGCTAGAAGGAGGATGAATCTGACCAATCAAATCTATGCCCCATCCTCTAAACGGCCAAGGTTTGATAATCGGGTTCATAGCCGATGCTAGAGCTCTTTGGATGTTGCCGAATCTCTGACAATCTTGACACCCCTTGTAATATTCAAAACAATCTTCAAGCATGGTTGGCCAAAAATAACCGGTTCTCCTAATTATCCACTTCATTCAGTAAGCCGATTGATGTGCACCACATATCCCTTCATGCACTTCATACATCAGCTTTCTGGCCTCTTCTTGACTCAAACATTTGAGGAGTACCCCATCTATGGATTTATAGTACAACTGGTCATCAAGGAGCACAAACTTGAGAGATTTGTATCTAAGCTTTTGGGAAACCTCTTGTGATGGATTCTTTAAGTAATCGGCAACTTCGTTTCTCCAGTCATCAATTACCCGATTCTCATCCAAAGCATGAATCTCTTGATCTTCCCGGTATCCCAAAGCAGCTTGAGCCAGTTTATTTGCTTCTTCATTATGCCCCCTAGGGATATGATGCAAGGTTGCTACCTGGAAATTCTTCAAAAGCTCCCGGCATTCTTCATAATATTCCCTTAATACATCACTCTTGCATTCATATTGGCCGATCAGTTGGTTAATTACCAACTCAGAATCTCCGAAGATCTCAATAGCAACGACCTTTATTTCAACAAGAAGCCAAAGCCCTCTAAGCAATGCTTCATACTTCGCTTGATTGTTAGTAACATAGAATTCAATAGGGATGGCATACTTAAAAATTACCCCTCGTGGAGAAATCAAGAAAATACCAGCACCACCACCTTTGCTACAAGATGAACCATCAAAAAACAAAGTCCAAGGTGCAATACTTATCATGTTAGCAAAAGGATCACGATGTTGGGTAACAAAATCGGCAATAATTTGACCCTTTACTGCTTTTGTTGATTCGTACCTTAAATCAAATTCCGACAAAGCTAAAATCCACTTGTCAATCCTTCCATTTAAAATTGGCATTAATAACATATGTTTTATTACATCAAACTCAGAAACTACCACGCTACCACGCATTCGGCATTTAACAAGTAGTGCCGAAACTTGGTACATGAATAATACACGCACAAGCAAAGCTTTTCCGTAGCCGAATACCTTGTCTCTGGATCTAGCAGCTTTCGGCTAAGGTAAGCTATTACTCTTTCTTTTCCCTCAAACTCCTGAATAAGGGCCGATCCTATTGTCAGGTTATCGTCCGCCACGTACAACTTAAAAGGCTTATCAAGCTGTGGAGGTACCAACACAGGTGGCGCCTTCATGTACTCTTTGATCTCATCGAAAGCCTTCTGATGTACGTCATCTCATACAAACTCTTGATCCTTTTTAAGCTTTAACAACGGAGAGAAAAGCAAAACTCTTTCTGACAAATTAGATATGAATCTTCTTACAAAATTAATCTTACCAAGCAATGATTGCGACTCTGTGAGATTAGTTGGAGGGATAACTTTGTCTATTGCTTCCATGCTCTTCTTACCGACTTCGATCCCTCCTTTATGGACTAGAAATCCTAAAAACTCACTAGCCGAGACTCCAAAGGCACACTTGTTTGGGTTCATCCTCAAACCATGCTTCCTAGTGCACTCCAAGGTCTTTCTTAAATCGGCTAAATGCCCCTTATGATTTCTAGACTTGACCACTACGTCATCAGTATAAATCTCCACAATTTTGCCGATCAACTCATGGAAAATATAGTTCATGGCCCTTTGATAAGTTGCACTGGCATTCTTTAAACCAAAAGTCATGACGATCCACTCAAACAAACTAATATGATCAGGGCATCTGAAGGTTGTCTTTGAAATATCCTCTATTGTCATAAAAATTTGGTTATAGCTAGCATTACTATCCATAAAGCTGATGACTTCATAACCAACCGCTGCATCGACAAGCAAATCAACAACTGGCATTGGGTAACTATCCATTGGAGTGGCTTTATTGAGATTTCTAAAGTCAATGCAGACCCTCATCTTTCCATTCTTCTTGTACACCGGAACTATGCTTGAAATCCACTCTGCATACCTGCATGGCCGAATGAAATTCGCTTCTAATAATCTTTCAACTTCTTTTTTCACATCGGCCAGTACCTCCTCTTTGAAAATTTTCTGAGGAGGTTGTTTGTAAGGACGATACCCGGGTTTAATCGGCAATCGATGCTCAACAATAGAACGATCCAGTCCGGGCATCTCCGTGTAATCCCAAGCAAAACAATCCTTGAATTCTTTTAGAAGGTCCATCAATTTAATCTATACTCTAGGTCTAAATTTGCACTGATATACATCGGCCTTGGCTTGACATCATCACCAACATTTATTTCTTCTAGCTTATCGGCCGACATAAAGCCATGTCCCAATTTTCCTTTGTTGCCATCGATCGGGTTCCCCATTAAAAATTGCTTTGAGAGCCGACTGCTTGGATCAGCTGTTGGTCCTTGTTGAAGACGCTCACAGGACCTTCCTCCCATACTTTTCCAGAGAAACAATCGAAGCCATCATATTCCCAGTAGGTAGGCTCCGTAGCAGCAACACTTACCGAATCATCAGCATGAACCACCTCAACATCATCTCCAATCCACTGAATGAGAATCTGATGCATGGTTGAAGGTATGCAGTAGTTAGCATGGATCCAATCTCTTCCTAAGAGCAGACTATATGCCCCCTTGCCATCAATGACAAAGAAGGTAGTGATCAGAGTTTTTGATCCAATCATCAACTCGACATGTATAGCCCCTCAGGTGTCAGAAGGATTGCCAGCAAAGTCCCTGAGTACCATGTTAGTCTTCAACAGTTCCTCATTAGTCATCCCGAGCTTCCTAAAGGTGGTATAAGGCATAATATTGATGGCAACCCCTCCATCAACAAACATCTTGGTCAGAGGCTTGCCATTGACGTATCCCCTCAAGTAAAACGGCTTCAAATGTCAATGCTTGGCCGGCTTATCGAAAATCTCCCGCTGAGTCAAGACAAGCTGGGCCATTAGATCCTGATATTCGCTCTCATCGAAGTCTGAGTACACCTCCTCTTGGATGTCTTGACCTTCGGGAGCTATGAACTCTGATGGAAGGAAGAAGGCCATGCATGCATTAGCCGAATGGCGTGCTCGTTGAGTTTTTTCTTAGGACGCCATATCTGTTTCTTTTCGGCAGCTGTTTGTGCCAGCTCCCTGTTCCTTAAGCGTTGTACTCTCCTTTTCTGGCTCTTCCTCAACCCGAAGGAAGAAGGCCATGTATGCATTAGCCGAATGGTCGTGCTCGTTGAGTTTTTTCTTAGGACGCCATATCTGTTTCTTTTCGGTAGCTGTTTGTGCCAGCTCCCTGTTCCTTAAGCGTTGTACTCTCCTTTTCTAGCTCTTCCTCAACCCTAGCGGGCACCATTGTCCTTTCTGCCACACATATTCACTGTGCTCTTCCTCATCAGCGCCTTCCTCATAATGGACCCACTCCTGATCGGCAAATCTCTTGCCTCGCCGATTTTCAGAGCTGCCTATTTTTAAACGCCGATCGTCCTCAGGAAACTGTGCTCCAAGTCTTTCATGGACCAGCCGACGGTTGACCCGGGACTGACTGTACCCTGAATATTGATCACTACATTCAGGGCAATTGTTCCTAGCAGGCAGCTGCAGGCCTTCATTCCAACAGTGTTTGAAGAACGAGCATCCCCAATGAGACTGCTCCTGCTCTCTCATGCACTCTTGCTCTCTCCGGTACATCTCTTCCTCGTACCTCTGATGTTCCTCCATGAACTCCTGCTCCTCGTAATACCTCTGCCTCTAATACTGCTCTCTCTCTCGTCGCCATTTGTTTAACAGAATCCACGTTGTAACCCTGGGCCTGGAAGTTTCTCCCCTCTTGGTTCAGCTATTCTGGAACTGAGTCCGTTGCCAAAACTCCTCATTCGTAATCTGCCGATCAGGATCAACAGCAGCAACTTTTCTTGCCCTGTCTGAGGTCAACACCTTCATTTGGCCCTTGCCTTTGGGATCCTCTATGGCAACCATGTTCATAGAGAAAGACATCGTGTTCTGTGCAAAAGTATTAGCATCAATTTTCATCTTGCCATCAAACTTCAGATGCCCCTCCTGAATAGCCTTCTGGATTCGCACTTTGAACACTCGGTAATCATTGATGGAATGAGAATTAGTATTGTGGTAGCCGCAAAATTTCTTGTCTTTTACCCCTTCAGGGCGCAGCATGGGGTGCCCTTCCGGCAACTTGATGCGACCCTCTCTTAATAATAATTCGAAAAGCTTGTCTGATTTAGAGACATCAAAGTCGTAAGTACCCTTCTGCTGCCTCAACCATCGTTGACTAACCTAAGTCAGCTCTTTCGCCCAGACCAACTCGGTTGCGGCTATTTCATCTTCATCATCGTACTCTGCTGCTTCTTCTAGGAAACTTTGATACATCTCATTAGCCACATCGCCCTTCTGGAAGAGGTTATCTCTCCTGAACCCTTGAGTCTGATTACTCATCATTGCCAATCGCTACGACAACTGACCAAGGTCATCAAAGTCCACGCCGAACAACTTCTCCCTGACATTCGGCTGCATGCCCGCTATTGCCATTCCTGGCAATTGGTCGTCTGGCAGATTCAAGGAATAGCAGAGGTTTTTGGTCTCTCTGAACCTGCGGAGATAGTCCTGAGGTGTTTCATTAGCCCTCTGTCTCAAGCTCATAAGGTCAACTAGCTTCTTCTCATTAGTGCCCGTAAAGAAATACGCATGGAATCTCTGTTCTAATTCTACCCATGTACCAATGGAATTTGCCGACAGAGATGTGAACCACGTGAAAGCTGGCCCTGTCAGAGATAAAGGAAAATACCAAATCCTCCAAGCTTCATCTGCAGACGCTTCTCCAAGTTGCATCAAGTATCGGCTGATGTGTTCTATGGTGCTAGTATCATCCTGACCAGAAAACTTAGTCAGATTTGTAGGAGGTTTCACCCTCGGAGGGAGTGCCACTCGGTTATACCACTCTGGATAAGGGGACTTGTATGCATAGGACTGGTTCTTTGTCTTTAAGCCAAACTGATTCTGCATCATGTCTGCCATCATGTGCATGATAAGGTCAATATTTGAATTTGGAGCTCCATGCACTTGCCCTTCAAAAGGCAACCCTGCTGAGTTCTTATACCCTAGATTCGGGAGAGCATCCATAGCACTGTAATCGACAAACTCTTGATATCCGTCTCTATACATATTCTTCTGCAACCTATTCGCTACTGGAGACACCTTGAAAGCCGATTATGGGACGTTTTCCGACGCACCGAACGCGAGTTGGCCATAAGTCATGGGAGGTTGTTGTTTCTGGTGAGAAACCGTCCCACCTTGGTCCATGCCAGGTGCTCCGCCATCCTCAGCAGTCTTCTCCTGGCGCTTTGGTACATGGAACAACGTCGATCCTTGCATTGGACCAGCAGCTTCCTCAAAGTATTTATCAGCAGATGGACCGAAAGTACTAACCATGATCGTGCGAAAGGTATTCAAGAAAGTCGTATGATGATTTCTCATAGTGTCACTCATGGCCTTGTACACCACTTCAGTCAGCTTCCGAGCATCTTCCTCTTCGGTGTAATCAGTCTGATGTGGAAGGAGAGTCCTCGGGAGCGACTGCTTCTAAAAAACCTTGTTGCTTTTATTCTTTAAAAGGACATCAAGCATTTGTGTTGAAACTCATCACATGCTTGCTGGACCGTATTTCTCAAGTCTTCTGGCAACTCATCCATAGTCACGTCTAGAACCTGGTTATTCTCGAATCCAGGCATCTTAAAATGTGTGGTCCCACCGAGCGTTCCAAAAAGTGTGTTGACACAAAATGTAGCGCACTGTGCCTCACACACAGCAAGCCGGAAAGCGTGGCTTCAATCGGGTGCACGGGTGTTTCGAAATCCGGAAACGTGCCAGTCAGTTTGACCTGAAACTAACAAGGGGTGAAAATCATTAGATACAAAACTGGAACATGCCAGGTGAGACCAGACAGTTCCATATATACGGCCCTGAAGCCACTTACGACGACATATAGCTATAGAAGTTGTCTACCAATAGGTCTTATAGATCATTCGGCTAAGACAAACATAAAGTACGTAAAGCGTTGATTGTCGAACGTGCATGCATGAGAAAAGTATGTGTGAACGAATCATAATTAACTGTGAGTTAAAGCATAACCAAGCTCGGCAATTCAACCGAGTTGGGATCCATGATGAAGGAACATGTAAGCAAACACGATCAAACTAATCTAAAGCTTGTATCCGCTGCACGATACCTAACCTTATCAAAGCTTGGACATGGTTAACATGCATGAACCCGCAACACGTAACAATCTAGATTAAACTAATTCAGCTATTATGAATGTAAGATCTGTTTATAGAGACAATGTGAAAGCAATGACTATTAAAGCATAAATAGATCTATAAGAAAGAATAGAGCCGAACCGTATCAATCTAAATTGGGCAAAAGAGTGTTACAAATATATGAAATATCTAAAACATACAACACGTGATAACTTAATGAATCTACTAGATTTTGTCAAATCTAATAGAACCGATAACTATCTTGCTTTTGCTAAGCATATCGAGCAAACGCCTGCCGCACGGTATCTACTCATAAACGAAACATAAGCGAAGACTTCTTGATTGTCAAGCAAGAATCCGCCGCACAATCATTGAAAACAAACAAGAATACTTGCATCAACGTCTAAATCCATCGCATGATACTAGACATGATAACAAGGTTGTCGGAACTTACGAAGGTCGACGGATCGATGGCTCCTCTCGAAGAACTCGACGACACGACAAAGGACTCGAAGTTAGCACGGGGCCGTTTGTATTGATTTGGTTGTGAACCCTTTTTACAATGGCCAAGGGTTTATATTTATACCCTGGTCATGACATGAGTCCTAAAAGGACACGGTTACAAAATATCAAAGGAAAAACATGACATCTTTGACTTTAGTTTCCTTCGGAGTCTTTATTGCCTTAACTGTCGCGATCTTCGTTGCCCAATCAGTTCTTGCTTGCCGCTTTTGTCGCTTCTTCAACGGAAAACCGCCCTTCCTTAGAATAGCCGACCGCACGATCATTTGCTGAATCTTTGGAAATTAGCCGACTGCATGGACACTTGCCGAATCTTTGGAAATTAGCCGACCGCACGGACACTTGCCGAATGCTCCGATCACCTGCCTCTACAAATTTACTGCGCACTGGCCCACCTGTCATCTTCCTAAGCATGCCAAAATCCAGTGTTAACACATACCCCCTTAATTTTGGGATAAAAGTCGTTTTATTCTGAAATTGACCACAAGCTTCCCCTTTCTTCTAGGTGAACACTGCCCAATACCGCAACCGTCGCTAAAAAAATCCAAGCCCCAGCACATTCTCGAATTCACCTTGAACCTTCAATGGCGACTCAGGACGAAATTCCAGAGGTAAACTTCATCCACTTCCACGCATTCGGCAATTCCCGATCGACTTCCCTGCTTCTAATGGTTATTGTGTAGAAAGCAAAGTAAGGTTTTATTCAATAGGTACATACCTTGATAACATCAGTAGATTGATGGACCTCTAGAGGAGAATGATGCCACTTTGGGAGCCAGTAACTCTTTACTTATAAAGGTGCGGGCTGGTTCAATCTTTGCCACCGCGGAGCTGCTTATTAACAATAACAGATTTATCAGTGAGGATTCCACTTATATACCAAAGAATTGATCGTCAGCTGGTAGTTCTGCTCAATAAGTGTTGTATACCTCGTGTCTCTCATGTATCGATAAATCTGGTAGCCGATGTCAAGATCCACACGTACACAGGCAATGCCCTCACAACGTGTTGTAGCACCTAGAAGGTCGGTCGTATATTGGGCGAAAATAAGACCAGAGGCTCCGGCATCCACCACGTTTTGCAACGCGTCTTGGAATGCCGACCCTGGGGTTAGCGGTAGATCTGAATCTGGGTCTGATGGAAAGCATAACGTAATCTTTCCTTTCAAATCCGTGCCGTTCAGAGCGTCCGCCGTGCAGCTAATTAATCACAGAAAGCAGAAACCAACTGTTCAGCTTCAAGATTTATTAGGAAAAAAAAAATCAAGAGGGCAAAGTAAATAAATGGCTTCACTTACAGGCCTCCCCATTGAAGACTTCTGAAAATGCTCCTCGATGAGTTCTTCTCTTGGTAATAGAGGGATTGTCCCTGCAAAATTGGTAGAATTCACTCAAGAAGATCAGTCAATTTAACTCAATGTACTACTAATTCTCTAATAAACAAGTCCTAGACTAGTGATCCTTCAGAGCGTGTACCGCTATCTGTTGCTTGTTTCCGAGCGTGATCACGGTTGGAAACGACCGATCAATCTTACTCGCAGCCACAGTAATGACCCACGGGGCAGTGTTCTCAATGGTCTGTGGTCTTGGACCGTCGTTCCCGCCTGCGTACACGACGGTGATACCCTTCTGAACCGCGTGCAGGGCGCCGAACGAGTCGTCTGCGAAGCCACCGAGGGACAGCGAGAGCACATCCACCCCATCGTGTATCGCATCGTCGATGGCCGCGAGAATGTTGGCGCTGCTGCCACCAATCCCTTGCCACAGGGACTTGTACACCGCGATGCGAGCCCGAGGCGCGCCGCCACGCGCAGCGCCAGCGGCAAGACCGTGGAAGCTGGCTCCCTCTACGACGGAGCCTGCCGCGGTGGAGGCCACGTGCGTACCGTGGCCGCCTACGTCCCGGGCCGAGAGGTACTCGGTCTTTACTATTTCGTCCTCCATTCCAGCGTTGTAGAACCGCGCGCCGATGATCTTGCGATTACAGTTGCTGCTGTTCCAGCCCTGTCCGACTTCGCACTTGCCTTTCCACCGTGACGGCACCGGCCCATACCCTTCGTCGCTGAAGCTTCTCGACTCCGGCCAGATACCTGAAGCAAGGCAAGATCACCGCAGGATTAAAAGATTTGTTTCAGTTCGAAGCAAACAAGACCTTGTTCAGATTTGCGTGGAATTGTATTACTAACCGGTGTCAACGACCCCGATGATTATATCCTCGCCTTGGTTGCTTTTACGGAGCAGCTCACTGGGCATCTGGTAGTTGAGACCAAGGAAGTCCCAGCTACGAGTGGTGGTGGGGAGTGCAGGTTCTGCTTGGTTGGACACTAATGACATCCGGAAACTCTGTAAATTGCATATTACATGAGTTGTTTATTAGTTGACAAAAGCCATGCGTAAGGGCAAAATCTGATTTGTTAATAATGAAGACATTACCTGCGAGCTGTTCAGCTTGGTCTTCAGTAAGCATTGCAGCGAAGCCTGAGAAGCCGTGCTTGTAGTTGTGGGTCATGGACGCCAAAGAATCTTCCTTGCTGATAATTGATCGATTCAGTACACAGAGTGATAACCTCTTTAGCCAATATATATGCAATGCCAAGTAATTTGAGAAAACTATGGTGGATGGTTATTCTCCACGACCAATTTATACATCAAGATTAACTTCATATTCTGTGTAAGAAACATAGTATTCTCCACGTACCTTCCGAGAACAGCGGCGAGTAGATCATGGTGCGAAGCAATGACATCGTTGGGGTGTCCATGTTTCACATCGCCTAGGTATACGATATAAAGCTACATATATATACAAACCGGATCAGAAAAAATGGATTTTAGAAACTTTACTCCAATTTGCTAATGCAAACATATGATGATCACTCTATTTAGATAGTACTACAAAAAGTATCCACCGAGGAACGCTTAGTTGCTTACCCTGCTATGCGATCTTCCATGCACCCCCAATGACACCGTACAAAAGCAAAGTAGTATAGTCAAAACTACAGAAGAAGCACGCGTAAAAGAGTGTAACCCCATCTTTGTTGTTCTTTGTGTGTGATCTTGCACTGCTGTTCATCGTGCTGATAATGGCTTAATAGCCTGTATTTATAGGCGAGTGTATGAATGAGTAGTGCGGAAACATTGTGGAAAGAAGCGTGTGAAATTTGTATAAGAGGCGTTCATGGGTTGGTGTGTGGTTTGAGCTGGCCAACGTGGGAAAGAAAGAGTCCAGAAAAAATAGAATATTGCTATTAGGGACTCCTACGGCTAGCCTTCTCTTTTCATCATCTTATTATTATTAATTGGAGACCCCAATGAAACCTCCACATTAATCCTCACCTCGCGCGTTGAGAAAAAAGATAAATGTTAGAAATTCTCACATTAATCAGAAACATCCGACCACTAACCAAAAGGCTTTAGTCATTCATAACCGTTAGATCTGTTTTGTTAAATAATTATCACAATATAAAAAAGTAATATTATTTTTAATATAAAATGCATATATGGACCGGCTAATCTAATGAGCCGCAAAAACAAACTCCAACCGCACGGAGGGAGATGGTTAATAAAAATAATATAGTTAGATCTGTTTTGTTAAATAATTATCACAACATAAAACTAATATTATTTTTAATATAAAATACATATATTGACCGGCCTATCTAATGAGACGTAAAAACAAACTCCAACCGCACGGAGCGAGATGGTTAATAAAATAATATCGGCAATAGCTATAGGAAGTACTGTTCACAATTTTTTTTGCGACGTAACTGTTCACGTTTGTTGGTTAAATAAAATCAGATACGCTGTGTTGACGTTCACTATTAGTTAATTTTTTTAATAAAAATCTACCGTCATTATAGATAAATAGATCGGCTGTGTTGACATTCACTATTGGTTAATATTTCTTCAATAAAAATCCAAATAGACGCTTAATCTATTAATATAACACCACTTATAATAAATCGACATCGTCAACAAATAAGATCGCAAAAAAAAAAACATATGCATGCGCTGGACTGACGGTAGAAGACCTTTGACGGTCTAGAATATCATGATAGTTTTCTTCAACCACACGAAATAAATCTCATCCGTCCACATCCATCCGTACTCACATTGATTAATTACGTGGTTATTGGAATATTATAATTTTCGGTGGCTTTCTCAGATTCCTCTCCCTGGCGTTCCAATTCCTAGCACCCTGGGGTTCCAATTCCTAGCAACAAGTGTGTATTACGATTCGAGATGACATTCTCTGCTGGTTGCCACAAGATGAATGTTATAGGTGCAGGCAGGAGATAACCAGGATATTGGAAGGGCACAAACACTAACTGACATGCATGCCTGTGCGTATGAGGCCGAACCAGCAATTGATTGGTATGCCTACTCATGGAGGCCACAAACCATGACCTCTTAATCTCCAAGATGGAATCTCATACATGTAGTGGCACAATGTGCAATTTGCAAGGTCTAGGAGAAAGATCTTGCATACATGTGTGTACACCATTTCTTGATGCATGGCATCCCAGGAGGCCAGCCTAGAGGTAATCAATTTCCATGAATTGCCTCTTACATTTGATTATCTTCAACATTCAACCAAGACATCTTCTTTTATTTTTTTTGGTCGAAGAAGTTGTTTTCTACCATGGAAAATCAGGTGCTTGATTTCAAGGTTGCATCACTATATGCATCGACCGGATGTTGACCTCCAAGATGGCCAAGATGCAGCAATGAGTCATGGCGCAAATTGCGAGCTTGGATTGACTGAAGAACCCATCCAAATCACAGTAATTTTTCTGGTGCTCTTCTGTAAATTTTTTATATATAAATAGCATGTTTTGCTACTATCTTATGCTTATTTTTCTTTCTAGCCAATATTTGATGCAAACGGAACTAGATTAGAGCTTGGCGCTAGGACATGGCGACTAGATGATTTTCTTTTTTGTAAAAAAATAGTAACAATGTGTTTCATAATTACTATTTAATATGGAAAATATATTATAACAAGTCCAGTACTGCTAATGCATATGACCAATTCAAATATTTGGTCTTATAATATTATCCAGGTTACAAGACTTTGATTGCTTGCTTGGCCGTTTTATATCCATTAAATATTGGCGCGCTTCTTTTTTTAAACCAATGTTCCAATGTTAGCGTGCTTCTACTACGACAATAAAAAAAAACTGTTCAACTCAAGTGCAGTTAACTCTTGACTGCCATTGAACGTTTATGTTGGAGCAAACTCATAAAAAATGTGAGTAAAAATTTATAGCTTTCCATCTAGGTGAATATATGTCTTGATTTGTAAATGGTTTCTAGAACTCTAATAGTTTGCATGTATTATATATGATTATGAAACATTTTAAATTATTTAAAAGATATAAGAAGCCTAATCATATAGTTTGTGAGCACTATCCGGGAAAAAATGTACAAGTGTATACTTATCATTTTCCTAATTTAAAATGTAATTAAGGTACTAGAGCTGGAGGGAGCATAAGGCCAGTCTCAATGTGGTTTCATAGAGGATTTCATGCACATTAAATATGGTGACACACATCAGCAGATTTGTACTTTTTGCATGAAACTACGAGGAGAGAGAAGGGAAATATTTCATGGTGATGAAACTATACAACGTTGTTTCCAAAACGTTGGAAACCGTATGAAATCCCTACTGAGAGTCTTTCTTAGTTTCATGGGATACATGCAAAGCAAATGTATGGTGGAGATGAGAGAGAAAATAAAGAGAGACATTGTTAACCACGTGAAACTATTCAATGAAACTATGCATTGAGAGAGAGACTCATTTCATATTAAGTTTTATACAATTGGGAAAGTGTGCGATGAAATATTGCATTGAAACTGGCCTAAGGTTTTACTAATTTAGGGGCTCATTTTAGATAGTTTCGATATGTGGTCACAAGATTCTAAATTATTTGTTCATGACCTATTAAGTAAGGAATCTATTTCCTTATATAAAAAAAAATAAATTTATATATCTAGCCTATGCAAGTGCACGATTGACTATTTATTTATTACTACCTCCGTTTCAAAATTTTTTTGTAATTCTCGCTTTTTGAGAAGCCAAACTGTTTCAACTTTGACTAAATTTATATAAAAAAGCACTAACATTTGTGATATGCAATAAATATGAATAGATTAGTTATAGAATATATTTTCATAATAAAATTATTTAGAGATATAAGTATTAATAATATTTAATATGAAGTTGGTCAAACATGAGCAACCTTGACCGGTTTGATTCCTATAATTACATTCTTTTAGGGAGAAGGTAGTATTAATTAGAGGTCCTAACAGATCCTTTATGTTAATCCTCACTAGAGCCGCTAGAAAAATCAATGCTAGAAAATTTCACATTAATTAGAAACCTTCACCCATCAAACCAGAAGACTAGCCATTCATAACCCGTTAGATATATTTTATTTTTAGAAAATTACTCAACTATGCCATTATATAAAATAAAACATTTAAAAAAAAGAAAGAAAAAATGGCCACACGCGCGTTTCATAATTAGTTATTATAACACAAAATTGTGGATTGGCCTATCTATTTCGTTCACTTTTGGTTGATGTATTAATATTAATATAAAATATCATTACCCATCACATTTATGGATCTATTAATAAACTTATTGTCGGGTACAAAGGTAAGGGTATCCTAACCTACGATAATCTAATGCTTAACATAGCAGCCATTTTTGAGGCAGAATCTGATCAACCGCCCAATCAGTGGGAGAAGGCCCATCAAACGCAGGCTTACCTCACCAACAATAGTGACCAGTCGTGGGCCGACCCATTACTGGAAAAACAGTAGGCAGGACACCCCTCCGCGTCGACCTTAGCAGATGGACAGGGGTCGATCGAACGACCCCTCCTCCTCGACCTCAACTGACGGACAGGGGTCGAACGAACGACCCCTCCGCCTCACCTTAACCCCCCGAATGACGGAAGAGGGGTCGATCGAATCCCCCTCGACCCCTCGAATGACGGACAGGGGGTCGAACGAACGACCCGCGAGCAGGAGGCTCGATCAGCTCACCTACTCCAGTATGGGGTAAAGAGAATCCAATGCGCCTACCTGCTCCCACCTAACGCCATGGGTGCCCACTACCACGGTCAAATCCATCAGTTCGCCGCCCATGCCCCGACTCTCCGTTGATCGTACAACCACTGTGGCCACGCCTCAAGTACGGAGGTCAAAGGCACCCCCTCGAGTCTTAAATGGGACAAGCCCTCGACCGTGTTTCCAAGGATGAGTCCGGGTCCCACAGGTCTCGATACTCCTCGACCCGGGGGCTCGACCCCCGTCTCCAACCACTACGGTATGGGGCCCGTCCGCTCCGTCCCGCTTCAACTGTGGAGCTTGTACCCATCTACAGGAGGCCAACCGTACTGCGCCATGACGTTCGACAACGTCTAGTCTGCTATCACCATGCCCTGAACACCGGAAGGACGGGAAGGCCACGCCGCTACAGCGATCGACGTCCCACCGCAAGCATGGCGCCGCGGACACCTCTCTCATGCCTCTACAGTCTAGGATCTCTGTACTCTCAGGCCTCCCTTGATCTATAAAAGGGGACGCTGGGATAGAAGAAAAGGCATGCGCATTCGTATCGGCTCACGCATTCGGACATCAGAGATCTCTCAACGATCCGAGACATCAGCTCTGACCCGCA